>CM024955.1:29693463-30293463 GCA_014282245.1 Rhododendron simsii | reverse complement strand
AGAAATCATATATAGTAATGTGGCTTCATCAACAATGTAAGAGAATTACATGCAAGAATGTATTTTTCATTCACTGACCTTGCGGATCCTTCAATGTATATCTTATACCGGTTAAAATAGCACGAGATTAACAAAAAAATAAAATGTGTTGGTAAGTAGAACATTTATCAAAAGACACGAAATTAAGTGCGCAAGTGAATATCTCACTGTAAAAGAGATGTAACTATACATTTTGTAAAATCACTTGCCTTTAAGGGAAATAACAGGAAAGAGGAATATTAAAATTTAAAATCTTTTACCTGTGCATACACTGGCTGGTCAAGTCTGATTGCTTGTACCCTTCCCGTGTTTCTTTTATCCAATCCTACAAAAGTTCCAAATTTTGATAGTTGCTAACTTGCTTCCACCATTTCTAGTTCGATTTAGAATAAGCAAATGAAACCATAGTAAAAGCATATTAGCCTTGGCGCATATGTGGTGTTTCAAAGGGACCCGATTTGCAATTTTTGCATTCATGGTATGTAACTTGCAATAACCAGACAAGACTATCCAAGGCTCCAAACACATGAAGTTAACTGGACGCATGAACTCTCAAATCTTTGCCTCCACGTCTTAAAGCCAACACCCTGGTATTATGATCATAGCAGCACAGTTTATCAATAAAAAATAAAAAATTTGATCATAGCAGCACAGCTTTTATCAGTCCTTACTGTTCACTTTTGGTGTATAAATATTTCAAAGAGGTACGTGGGAGAGGACGAGAGGAAAGTATAGAAATCCAAGAGTAAATTACTGATCACAATCTGCTTCAGAGATTGGTTATGACATTGTCAATTAACAACTTAGCTCCCATTCAAACTTGATTCTCAAATTATCCACATTGCAAGACAGTTTTATAGTTTTAAGAACAAATCACATGTCGCTTTGAAACGAAATAAAAGAATAAAAGATCAACTCGCCAAGAAAGTTATTTAGCTATGCCATGAATCTATTACACCACTACACAGTTCAGAAGCCCTGAAGAAACCATTTGGTTTTGATATGAAGGAAAATCCCTCCAAGGCAGCCACTTTGGACCCAAAGGATAGAACTTGAACATTAGAACATTGTAAGCAGTACAACAATATACTACTAAAAGCCATTTTAACTTCTAAGAGTAATGATTTGTTAAACGTTGCTACTTTAGTCATTTTCATAAAACAAAAGGCCATTAATTACATACAATCGACCATATCTTTATGCATATAGATATGTACTTTACATGCTCATGCATGGAGAAATTTTGCATACCTGGTTGTACAACTGAGCACCCCAGTCCTATTTGTGAGAGACATTACATTTGAGGAGATCCACTCTAGTCGCAGCAACCACCGGGTTGCCCTTTCAGTATGCATAAGCCTCCCTTTCCATCCATCTCTTCCTCTTGTTCCCTTCTTTCAGTTCCTCTAACAATCCCTCCCATGGCTTTATATTTATCTCTGCCTACAAGAAATGTTTATATTATTAAAATATTCCCTCCATTGAATACCACACATCCAAGATATCTAACCCATAAAAATATATCATAGGTATGAATTTAGAATCGGACCCAATTACAGCACGGTGTCTGTGTCAAAAAACAGGAATCGTCGCAAGCCCAAAAATGTGATTTGAACCATTGTATCTTTTGTGTAGAGCTTGACGTGTAGAACAAACTTGTAAAAAATCAAGTCAATTGGATATCGATAACTCAGTGAATGAACTACATTTTTGGGCAATTAAAGATATTCGGAAAAAAATGTTGTGAAAAAATGTGCTTTGTTCACTGATTTACTAATCTCCGATCGACCTGATTTGCTGAAAGATTGTTTTAAGCATCTACATAGTGAACAGTTCAAATCATATTTTAGGCTTGGGATGATGCCCTTTTTCTGGCACAACCACCTTGTTACCTTGTTTCCATGATTGTTTTAGACTTGGGTGGGTATTTCCTTTTTCTCTCCAAACACATAATGTGCATGATTTTTCATCTGTGGGATGCCCAAAATGCTCTCACACCCCCTCATGGCACGAACTAAGGAATCCTGTAAGGTGGGGCGTCCTATAGCCCTTATAGGGCAAATCCGAACTGTCCGTCTCAACAATAGATGGCTCGGATCGTAATCTGACAATGGATGGTTCAAATTAAATCAATAGGAATTCGGATTAAATCCGAACTGTCTGTGCCGAAATGAACGGCCAGATTAGCCACCCTATAGCCCCTGTAGGGCGGAGCGCCCTACAAATATTTTCCATTCCCTCATGGCACACCCTGTGATCACGTCATAGCAGGGCCCACCGTTCTAGAAAAAGGGATACCAAAAATCTTAATCTTTTACCTGTGCACACACTGGCTAAACAAGTTTGATTGCCTGAACCCTTCCTGTCTTTCTTTCTTCCAATCCTACAAAAGTTCCAAGTTCGGTAGTTGCTTCCATTAGTTTATATAGTTCAATTTAGAATAAGCAAATGGAACCATAAAAACAAGGGCAAATTATAGTTACCCCCCTCTAACTATGTCTCGCGTACACTTGCTCCCCTCAAACGTTTTTTTTTGGCACTTAACCCCTTCAAACTAACAAAAATTCAAACGATCATAACTTCTTCGTCCAAAATTGAAAATTTGCAAATTATATATCGATTTCGAGGTCTTGAAGTCAACTTTCTAATGACATCAAAATCACATCACAATTCAAAGCACACAGAAAGTTATGATCAAAAGAGTACAGGCTGGTAGACAGAAAGACCGTTTTGATCATAATTTTCTGTGTGCTTTGAATCGTGATGTGATTTTTGTGTCATTAGAAAGCTGACTTCAAGACCTCAAAATCGATATATAATTTGCATATTTTCAATTTTGGACGAAGAAGTTATGACCGTTTGAATTTTCGTTAGTTTGAGGGGGTTAAGTGCCAAAAAAAAAAGTTAGAGGGGGATATGTGTACGCGAGGCATAGTTAGAGGGGGTAACTATAATTTGCCCTAAAAACAATATATAAGCCTTTTAGCCTTGGGCGTATATGTGATATTTCTCGGACACTAAGTACGGTTTTGAATAAGCTAGCATACGGCCGAGCAAAAAAAAAAAAAGCTAGCATACGGAATTCCTAGTACTCCATAACTTGTCTTTCGTTTTCGGCTGCTGTTATTGATAAGAAATAATCCTTTAATGCCATGACATCTTTGTATAGCGACTATTATGCCCTCGACCCTTCCCTTATCTTGATTCCACCATGATCACCATGGATCCAAGGGAGAGGTTGAGTGTAAAATTGTGAACTCAAGATTCAGTGTCGTGGCATTAAAGGAAAGTCTTGTGATATTAACGCCTTACATGTCAAGTATCACAAGGCACATAAACCTTGGCTATAAAAATCCATTTGAAACTATCCATGAACAAAACCTTATTCACATGCTCATAAAAGAAATATTTATAAACATGATCGTTCCATAAAGGCAAGTGTCAACAAATCCCAGTTGAAAGAAAGAAGCTCTACAAAAAGTGAATAATAAAAACTGACAAAAGACACCCTTGTTCCGAAACGGCACCCACCAAAGTAAAAAGTTGCATTGACCCGTTGCCTAACTATGACTAACAGTTACGTGTGAATAGTTATGACACTATCAATTACCAACTTAACTCGGGTTCATCCTTGACACTCAAATTATCACCTTGGTCGTACCTGTTTTATTTTCTAGAACATGTCAATTGTTGCTTTGAAACGAAATCAAAGAATGATGATCACCTCACTAAGTGTGCTACTAATTTGCGATGACATTCATTAATCGATTAAAACACCACTCTACCTCAGAAGTGTTGAAGAAATCCTGGGTTTTCCATGATGGGAAACCCTTCAAGGCAAGGCCACTTTGAACTCACACATGAAGGGATAGAACTTCAACAATAGAGCATTCAGCATTGTAAGCAATACAACAACGAAATAAAAGGCCATTCTAATTTCTAAGAATAATCCATCATGCATAAAAGATCCCTGGTCTCAAACCCCTTCCTGTATCTCTCAATGTAAGCCCTTCCGTTGTCACCAGCCTGAAGTTGGACTCAACCCATGCCCTCTCCTCCACCTTCTCCCTCGTGATCCTGGTCTCCTTCCACGGTCGTAGGTCCTCGTAGATCCAACAGAAGTGATCCGGACACGTATATAGTAGTGGTTGATGAACTGACTTGATCATCTTGGGAGGGGAAGCTCGTTGGGTAGTAGTTTGCCGGGCAAGTTAGATAGATACCGATCGAATGTGCAGTTGAGTGGGCGGGGATTGGATTTTTTGCCGGGGCTTTTGGGGGATTTCGGTGGTTGTGGTGGCTAGGAATATTGTACTATTCGGTGTCGTATTCCCTAAAATGGCCTACATGAAAACAACACTCAATGTAAGCGACAGACACAAAGTCCGGTTTTCGTTGAGATTATTGCGTGGTCCCAAAGATTATTGAGTTGAGCCACACACTTGAAAGGAATCAGAAAGACTGACGTGGTTCTATACCCGTTCACACATTTCCCGACTTTAGAAACCACTAACGTCTGGTTTGATAGAATGAAATTGATAATAGAAAGGAATTGCGGTTGGAATGAAATTGGAGAAAATGAGATTAGAATATTCATTCTTATTCCCTAGTTGATTATGTTTGGAAATAGTCATTCTCATCCGCAATGTGAAATGGCGCGATTGGTGAGACAATAATAATTTTTAAAGTGATAATATTAATTATTGATGTGACATTGACAATATAATAATTTTTGGAGTGACAATAGAAAAGAAGGCATTTGGTGCCTTTGTATAACGTGTAGTATTGGTGTTGTGGTGTACGTGTGTGCCTTGTAGAATTGATGGTGGACATGGAGAAGTTAGAAGTATAAGGTGGACTTGATGACTAAGCATTACTTGCCACTTTGTCTATAACTAAACTAAACTTTGAAGCATTACCATGGAGTGAAAAAGTACTAGGAGTAATCCAGGGATGGCCATCTTGGCCGATACATCCGTATCCGATCTGTTACATGCTTCGAATGAATCGGATATTCGGAGGTTTTTTCAGGGATCGGGATGGATATATATATATACATATATATATATATAGGGCCCTTCTAATGCGGATGCCCACATTCAAGTAAGTTGCGGACTTTGCCTTTTCCGATCGAATTTCGATGATCCGAGCCGCTCAATGTGTTCAGAACATGATTTTAAGGGTACTCATTAGAAATCAGCAAAAAAAAAAAGACCGGGAAGGGCTTCATCCGAGCAGTTTTTGCTTATTTTTTATTGAACGGTTCAAATAAAAACTGCTCAAACCAAGCCCTTTCCGGTCATTTTTTTTTCCGATTTCTAGCGGGTACCCTTAAAATCACGTTCTAAACACATTGAGCGGCTCGGATCATCAAAATTCAATTGGGAAAGGGGAGAAATGGTGTGGTCCGCAACTTGCTTGAATGCGGGCATCCGCATTATATATAAATTAGGGATCAGATTGGATCGGAGACAGACTGATCGGATTAGATTTGAAGGTAAGTCTGTCTCTGATCCGATCCTCAATCCGCTCCGAATACCCCGAAATATATAAAACAACTGGACGAGACAAGAGATCAAGTCCATCTACAACTCCCCTGTTCTCGACCTCCTCTTTCACGGGGTTAACATTTTACTCTCTCTCTCTCTCTCTCACACACGCACAAATTTTGTTCTTGGGATTTTGTTTGGCTGCTGTGAAAAAGAACATCTCCAGCCCTCAATGAAAGGAGACAGATTTTTAATTAAGTTTTCCTCACTGTTTACAACTGTTTCATTAATTACAGCAATTGAAATGTCAAATAGGGTAATGTTTTCCGCTCCCCTTTAAATGAATGCACTCTATTTTTTTTGTCATTTATTGATAAAATTACATCGAAAATTTCATTAAAACACATGAAATGAAGTGCATTCATCAAAAAGAGAGTGAAAATATATAGTATGAAAGAAGAACTTAGCAAAACAAAATGTTCGGGTCCACCCATAGTGGTGGGATTGTGAAAAGATACTCATAGTGTCGGGTGTCTTGTGTATATATATAGCTTGTAAACCTTATTAGGGTTTAATGTTAGGAAGATGGTGAGGCGAGTATGGGGAGCCGGTCTGTCGCTTCTCGGAGAGGAACCAGTATGTGATTCCCGGAATTTTTTTTTTATCCTTGTGTATATTGTGTGTGAATATATATATCAATGGGAGTTTTTCTCTGAAATCATTGTATGAATTTGTGCGCGTGGTGTCCCTCCGGTTCCAGTCCTAACACAAAACAATTGAAAATTCCAGAAGTGAGATGTGGTGCGACAGCATTGAGACTATAATTGAACTCACTCCAAAAAGTGTGTACGGTTAATGTAATGGGTGCAAATACAAGTAAGAACAAGCACAGTCCGTTGGAATGGGAGGGGCTGTAGTGCATCCACCGCACTACACCATGTAGTGCAGTTGATCTAACCGTCCATCTTGACACGAACGACTCAGATTTTATCCGAGCTCCTACAGCACCCCGGGTTAGGCGTGATCAACTTGGTGAGAAATACTAACAAGAAATAGTTCTTTGAAGACACATATCGAAAAATCAGGAGATCTCAATTGAGTGACCATAGAGACGATGTAAAATCTCCTTTTGTTACAATTATGCAGAGTAATCGCTGATTACTTATTGTTTACCGAGAAATTGAGGCAAAGAGTACACATGAATGAATTCATAACCGAGGAAAATGCCAAGGAACATGACTAATTATGTATTGTTTGATTCTCCTGGTATCTCTGCTCCGACAATTCTACTAGGCTAACTGAATTTGCTTTGCTTCTGAGAAGCGTGCAAAACGCATGAGGATCATATGGAGGAGGCATGTTACATGGCCTCACGTCTATCGGACCCTTCACCATCGATTCCATCAAATACTTATTATGTAATTCTGTCGCTTTATAAGCCAATGTCTGATTTCTCTTGTTTTTTCAGGTATAGTGGGCTTGTATCTCATGAGTGTAGAATATTTATTCAAGACATGAAACGTACAGTCATACACATAATCCATCTTCAAATCCTCGCACTACTACAAAAACCTTAGAAGATGACACTCAAAAAATTGAAACAATGACAGTTTTTGTAAAACTGTCATCGAAAATATGATGGTAGACTTTTGATGACAGTCCATCTTACAAACTGTCATCTTTGCGATATAAGATGACGGTTTAGAATAAAAGTGACATTATTATCTTTTTCTTTAATGTCAGTTTTTGCTTAAAACTGACATTAAAACATGCGCTTCCAGAAGCCCATATGGGAAACCTTTTAATGACAGTTTTCCTTAAAAGCGACATTGAAACTAAGCCCTTTTAATGACAGTTTTAGTTAGAACTGACATTGCAGTTGATCATAAAAGATGACAGTCAGAAAGTGTCATAAAAACATATAAGATGATAGTTTAAAACTGTCATCTCATACTTTCAATGTCTACGATGACAGTTTCATCCAAAACTGACATTAAAAGTGCTTATCTTAAAATTTTTGAAAATATACTATACATGTTTTTGTTTGTCTTTTGTTAACAATAAGCGTGCCAGCTTAGATGGTAACACGCGCGTGAGGAACTGAAGTTCTTGAGTTCAAGTCCTGGGGCAAGCAAATATTTGCTGGCCACACAAGTGCTAAGTAGGCGACACACAAGTGCCACTGGGCGGCCACGCGAGAGGCACGTGGGTGCCACGTGGGCGGCCACGCATTCGAAAGAGAATTGGTTTTTTTTTTTCTTGAATGGAGAATAGATAAGATGACAGTTTAAATCCGTCATCTTTGCGATTAAAGATGACAGATTAAGACTATCATCTTTTATCACAAAGATGACAGGTTTAAACTGTCATCTTATATGTTTAATGACAGTTTTTTATTGTCATAACAAATCTAGACTTTTAATGACAGCTCCATAGATGACAGTTTTAAAACTGTCATCTTTCACGTTTAATGACACTTTTAAACTGTCATCTTTTACGATTATTGTAGTAGTGTCGTGAACGAAGTCATTTGCTGCCTTCACAATATTTTCTACCTATAACGACAGAACAAGGATTTCATTTTCAAGAGGAAGGGAGCTAGTAAAGAAAAAAGTAACTTTTTTTCTGACTGAAGATCAACCTACACACATAATGAAAATAATGACTAATTAATAAAATTAACTAAAACATGAAAACTTAAACCCCTAATTTGTTGGGGCAAAATACTTCAATTTGACCAATTAGAAGGTTTTCCTCATTATTATTATTATCCGGAGAAGAAGGTTCTACCGGATAATAAGAAGAAAGAAAGCGTTGCTGTGCAACGGATGAGAAGAAGGAAACAATTTGGGGTTCTAACGGAGAATTTTATTCCCTAAACCGGCGTCACGTTTGTTTAAACAAAGGAAGGATTGTTGTGGACCATTGGATATCTTCATTAATGTGTTGTCAGCCTCTCAGCAAAATCCTCATAAGATCTTCACCGATAAATCCTCATAGAGGATTTGGATCCAAATGACGAAACATATAGTATACTAGCGGATGCCCGTGTCTAATACAGTTCCAACTTAAATAAGTTGTTTGCTCTACACACCTGATCTGCCCGTCCAATATAACACTCACTCTCTGCGTCACTCGAAAAAGCTCATGTCAAGATAGAGAGAAGAAATTAAAAAAAGACAATAATTTACAGGTTAATTATGAACCCTCTTGAAATAATATCAACTTAAAATGGAAAAATAAAAAAGTAAATTGAAAAGGAAAGTCTATATATTACCAAATTAGCAAGCCAAAGTATAACTTAAGGAAACATTTTTTTAATTGGACGACTATGATCTTTTTGAAGACGATCAACTGCTGTAGAGATGCTTATGTTTGTATATGCAAATAAAAATTGCTCTATTTTATAATATAGATATTTGCAAATTAAAAAAAAAAACATATAGTACATAATATGCATTTAATTAGAGAAAATGTAAAAGTAAGAGAGGTACCTCTTGCTCGTGGGTGTTGCCCCATTCAACGACAAACTTAATTGATCTGCACTTGTCATCGTTATTTATGGGCCAATAGTGGTGCATCGGCATCAAGCCTCTTGTGAATAAATCATAATAACGTGGCTTCACCAACAAGGTAATAGAGTTACAGGTAATGATGTTTTTTTCACTAACTGACCATCCGCGTCCTTCAACGTATATCTTATACCTATTAAAATAGCACTAGATCAGACAGGGGAAAAAAATTACTGCCTCCGTCCATTTTTAAGTGTTCTGCTTCGTAACTCCAACTTATTAAGGAGATATCATCACTATACATTTCAAATAAACTTCTATCTCTACTTTTCCTACTTATCCTCTATGGAGATATCATCATTACACTTTTATTCATTAACTTTTCAAAATGAAATCTCCTTTTAGGGGTAAAATGAATAATGTACCAATTTTTACTTATTAACTTTACAAAATAGACACTTATTAAGAGATAACTCAAAATGGAATACTGGACTCTAAAAAAGAGATGGAAGAAGCATATTACAATACAGAAGTGCACAAGCGACATGACTCACTGTAAACAAACGTAACCACACATTTCAATTAAAAGAAAAAAAGAGAAGAAAAAGAAAAAGAAACATGAAAATGTTCATGTCAATCTGAACTGTTCATTTCACTTTCTTGAACACTTATATGTTTTCTTTTCCCATATACTACTGCCTCCATCTTTTTTTAGAATCCAGTATTTTATTTTGGGCTGTTTCTTAATAAGTGTTCATTTTGCAAAGTTAATGGGTAAAAGTTGATGAATTTTCCATTTTGCCCCTAAAATAATATTCCATTTTGAAAATTAATGAGTAAAAATGTAATTATGTTTTCATAGAGGATAAAGAGAGAAAGTAGAGGTAAAAATTGATGCAAGGTATAATGATATGTTTTTTAGCAAATTAGAATTACGAAGCAGGACACTTAGAAAATGACGAAGGGAGTAACATTTTTGTTCTAAGAACACTTGCAGGTATCGCAAAAATGCTCTGAGATGAGAAATCAATGATCCAAATTGAAATGAATGTGGACAATTATTTTATGGGAAAGCGCTAACAGAGTGAGGGGCTGGGCACCACCACGCAGACACAAACCTTGCTCCGTGTTTGGAAAGAAAAATGAAATACGGACCAACCCAAGTGTAACCAGTCACGGAAACTAGATAACAAAAACCCTCACTTCAGTGTTTTTCATCATGTTTTTGGTACACAAAATCTCTCCTATTCTTTGCCGATGAGTGTCTCATCTTCTGCCAACCCTCCCTACAAAGTTGTGCTGTCCTCCGTGATGCATTACACCATTTCAGCCTATTTTCTGGTCAGAGCATCAACCAACAAAAATCTTTCAGGTAACATTCTGCGAACTTTTTGGAGTCGTTTCCAGAGTTTCTTCCATATCCCACGTGGAAACAACCTGGCTTCATATTTGGGTTTACCTTTGGGGGTGTCTAACAACAAAAAAGGCGCTTTCCAATTTGTCCTTGATTCCACACGACGGGCTATGTCTGGTTGGAAGGCCAACTTGTCGCAGGCTGGCAAACTTACTTTGATCAAATCGCTCTTATCCTCGCTTCCAATCTACTTATGTTCCACATACAAGCTCCCAGCCTCCATATGTGACAAGCTCAATGCCATCCCCGCAGCTTTTTGGTGGAAATCAGGAGAGCATAAACCCCTTTGTTGGCTTTCTTGGGACAAAATCTCCTCGTACAAATCCGAAGGTGGTTTGGGCATTCTCAAAGTTAAACTGCACGCAGCCGCCTCATAGGCATGGAAAAGCGTTCTCTATGGCCGTGACCTAATTGCTAGCCACATCTCTTGGACTGTCGGTACTGGAGAATCCATTGATCTTTTCTCCGACAGATGAATCCCCAACTTCCCAACCCCTCTAAACCAACTCATTCCCAACAACACCACTACCAACTCAACTGTTTCCACTCTCTTAAACGTCTCCGAGGCCAGCACCTCTTGGAACATTCCTCAACTTAGGTCTCTTCTCCCAGAAACTATAATTCCAAAGGTCTTATCCATCCCTCTGCCAAACCCCCCTTCTGTTGACTTCTTTGTATGGCCCCTCTCACCCTCGGGACGGTACTCTACCAAATCCGGTTACCATCCTCTTTATGACAAAAAAAAAAAGAGGCTACACTATTGATAGACCACCACCGGTTCCACTCCACAAGGGATACCACAAATGGAAACTTCTCTGGCATCTGGATCTTCCAGAGCGTACCAAGGTCTTTATTTGGAAATGTGTTCGAAGAATTCTTGCGGTCAAGAAGGGCCTTTCGACCCATCTCCTTCACCACTCTCCGTAGAGTCCATTGTGTGAATCGGCTGAGGATTCACTGGAACATTTATTTCTGACATGCCATATAACGACTCCAGTGTGGTCCAATTCTCCGTTCCTCTAACCCAAGAGGAGGGTTTTGACTTTACGGCATGGCTAATGGATTGGCTCATTTGTCTATCCACTTCTTCGGCAACAAAGAACCAGTTATTCCACTTCATTTCTATCCTATTGGCTATATGGATTATGGAAACTACGGAATGAAAAAGTCTTTGCTGACACCCCTTTCCTCACTTCCACGGCGATCGCTTTGGCAACAGACAATGCCATATGGTTCAAACGCTCATCCAACAAAATTGCTAGGGACAAAACTCAAGGCCGGGGGCGGGGCGCCCCATCCGGCCTCTCCGGATATCTCTATTGTTCTCAAGCCTTACCCTTTTACACCAAAAAGTGGTCAACATCTGGGTTGATGGTGTTGGAAGTTAATTTGTAATTTTCCAAGAGTCTTACGTAGAGGAAAAATCTGGAAGGGTCAGACAAAATAAACAAGTCCAAAGTGATATTTTAACTCCCAAAGAAGCTTTGGAAGATGAAAAGTCTATGTAGAGAAAATTCTGGAGATGTCTTACAGCAAGTATAAATAGAGGTGCTGGTTTTGCCGAAAAAATACACACGAAATCATTTCAAAAAGATCCGAAAAATTAGTTTGTATGTGCAGGAGCAGCAGCACTGCAAGTCCAAAAAGAAAATCATTGTAATCCAGCTTGATATTGAATAAAATCCTTGCAATTCCATATTTTTTACTTAGCATCAAAGTCTATTCTCATCTTTTTATTTTTTGTCACATCTTTTGCTCATCCTCATCCTCTCACACTTCCATTGTCCCAACAAATTTGGTATCAGAGCTTTCTTAGTAGCTGCTTCATTCCTTATTTTCTGGTGCTACTGATTGCATCAATTCCAGCCCCTACCATGTTTAGATATTCTCCAAGTCAAGTCCCTATCTTTGAAGGAGAACACTATGAGTACTAGAGTAGCGAAATGGAGAATTTTTTCGTATCTAAAGATGTGTGGGAAGTTGTTGAGCAAGGCGTGCCAAATCAACCAGAAGTTACGACACAAGCAGCACAAAAGCAGCATAAGAAGAACAAGAAAAAAGATGCGACGGCACTCCGCTACATCAAACAAGGGGTAAGCAAATCAATCTATCCTAGAATTTTTAATGCAAAGAGTGCAAAAGAAGCATGGGATGTGTTGAAAGATGAGTTTCAAGGAAAAGAAAAAATTGTTTCCATAAAGCTACAATCTTTGTGGAGAGATTTTGATAACTTATCAATGAAAGAAAGTGAATGCATTAGAGATTTTCTCTCTAGAGTTGCTGAGATTGTCAATCAAATTAAAAGTCATGGTGAAGCTATTCAAAATAAAAAGGTGATCGAGAAAATACTCAGGAGTTTACCTCCAAAATTTGACCATTGTGTTGTTGCCATAGAAGAAGCTAAAGACTTGTCAAAAATGACTATGTTTGAACTAATGGGTTCACTTAAAGCACATGAGCAGAGAATTAACAGGTCGTCGAGCCAACCCATTGACTAAGCTTTTCAATCCAAACTCTATTTTAGCAACAAGAAGGCAAACAAGCAGGAGCAAGCGAAAAAAGGAGGGTCATTCCAAAAGAAGATGAACGGGCAGCCGAACCAAAATGAAGGTGAGGGCAAAGCAAATAAAAAAGGAGAAAATTAGCAACAAAGATTTGGGAATCCGCAACAAAGGGCTGATAATTACAACTCTAGTTGCTGCATTTGCAAAAGGTCTAATCACCAGACAAAAGATTGTCGATTCAAATGCAAGAAATGCAGAAATCCTAATCACTCTCAAAGGGATTGCTGGTTTCAACAGAAAAAGGAAAGTGCTGAAGCAAATTTCACGACAAATGAGGCCGAACAACTTTTTTCCTACATGAATGTCCAGCAAGAATCTCAGAAATTTTGGTACTTGGACAATGGTGCAACAACCACATGACAGGGAATCGTGATATCTTTGTGGAGCTTAATCAGAACTTTGCTTCGCAAGTGAAACTTGGAGATGGAAAGTTGCAAAGTGCTGAAGGCAAAGGAGCAATTTCTGTCCGCACAAAGGGAGGTAACAGTAAGCTTATTGGTGATGTTCTTTATGTTCCAAGTCTTACTCAAAACCTCCTAAGTGTTGGACAACTCTTGCAAAAAGGCTATTCTGTAATTTTTGATGATGGAAAATGCAGAATTTTTGATAAGAAGAATAATGTCACAGTGGCAATTGTTGAAATGAGCAAAAACAAGGTATTTCAACTTGTTATGCCACTTGACAAGAAAATTGCCTTCAAAAGTGAAAGTCTTGATAATACTTTCTTGTGGCATTTGAGATATGGCCACTTGAATAATAAAGGGCTGCATTTACTCAAGCAAAGTAACATGGTGATTGGACTCCCTCAAATCGAAAGAACAAATCAAATTTGCGAAGGTTGCATTTATGGGAAGATGCATAGACTTCCATTTCCTAAAACTTCTTGGAGAGCAAAAGCCCCATTGGAGCTGGTTCATTCTGATATATGTGGTTCTACAAGGACTCCCTCTCTCACCGATAAAAGATACTTTATTCTCTTTGTTGATGATCATACATGTATGATGTGGATTTTCTTTCTTACTCAAAAGTCCGAGGCATTTTCTGTTTTTCTTCAATTTAAAGTTCTTGCAAAAAAACAGAGTGGGCATGAAATTAAGACTCTTCGAACTGACTAAGGAGGAGAATTTATCTATACTCCATTCATGGACTATTGCAAAGAAAATGGAATTCAGAGGCAACTCACTATTAGAAGAAGTCCGCAGCAAAATGGCGTTGCTGAGAGGAAAAATCGGACCATTGCGGAGATGGCTCGGAGTATGTTAAAAGGCAAAGGACTACCCAACAAGTTTTGGGCCGAGACTGTTAATTCAGCAATTTATATACTCAATCAATCTCCCACAAAAGCTATTCGCAACAAGACTCCATTTGAAACCTCGAATAAAAGGAAGCCGGTGATTGATCACTTGAAAGTTTTCGGCTGCATCGCATTTTCTTTAATTCCATCCAAAGACAGAGAAAGGTTTGATGAGAAAGGTGAAAAGCTCATCTTCATTGGCTATAGCAATGAGTCGAAAGGATATCGGTTGTTCAATGCAAATACAAACAAGCTGATTGAAAGAGATCGATGTGCTGTTTGATGAAATAGCAGCTTGGAGCTGGGATGGAAACACTTCTCAAGCACCAATGACATATGAATTTTCTGAACCAACTACAAGCCAAGAGGAGCAGCCAGAGCATACAAGTCCAACTTCAACTCCTACGAGATTTCCAGCCACAAGCTCCTCAAGTCAAGAAAGTCCGGAATCACCATCAAGAAAGGAGCGTTCTTTAAGAGACATTTATGAATCATGTGATATGGCTCTTTTTGCTTGTGAACCATAGCATTTTGAAGAAGCCTCCAAAGAAAAAGTGTGGAGATTGGCGATGGATGAAAAAATTACCACCATCGAAAAGAACAGAAATTGGGAGCTTATGGAATTGCTAGAGGGAAAAGAAGTGATTGGATTGAAATGGGTCTACGAGACTAAATTCAAAGAAGATGGTTCTATTCAAAAGCATAAGGCAAGACTGGTGGCAAAGGGCTATTCTCAACAACCCGGAATCGACTTCAATGAAACTTTTGCACCGGTTGCTCGCATGGAGACTATTCGGACTGTCCTTGCTTTGGCAACGCAATTGGAACTATAAGTTTTTTAGTTGGCTGTAAAATCAATTTTTCTCAATGGAGAACTCGAAGTGGAAGTGTATGTTGAGCAACCACAAGGATATGAGGTTAAAGGAAAAGAGGACAAAGTATACCGACTTCGAAAGGCACTCTATGGCTTGAAACAAGCTCCGAGAGCTTGGAATAGCAGAATTGATTGATACTTTAGTCAAAATGGATTTCAAAGGTGCCCAAGTAAACCATCGCTCTATGTCAAGTATGAAGGGATAGAAGACTTTCTCATAGTTTGCTTATATGTAGATGACTTGATCTATTTGGGCACAAGTATCAAGATGGTTGAAGATTTCAAAAAGAAAATGCAAAGAGAATTTGAGATGACTGACTTGGGTCTTATGAGGTATTTTCTTGGCATCCAAGTGAAGCAATGAAATGGGAAGATTTTTATATCTCAAGGAAAGTATACTGAAGATTTGTTGAAAAAGTTTCAGATGAAAAAATGCAAACCTGTTTCAACGCCAATGGGTTTGAATGAGAAGTTGTAGCAAAATGATGGTGCTGAAAGAGTAGATCAAAAATCCTTTAGATGTTTTGTTGGTTCTTTGATTTATCTAACCAATACAAGGCTGGATATTATGCATTCGGTAAGTATGATTTCCAGGTTCATGAACGAGCCCAGCAAGCTTCATTATGCAGTGGCAAAAAGGGTGCTGAGGTATCTTCAAGGAACAAAGACGCATGGACTCTAATAGGAGAAGGAAGACAACAATAAGTTAGTTGGATTTACTGATAGTGATTGGGCAGGTTCATTGGGTGACAGAAAAAGCACATCGAAATATTTATTTTGTCTTGGCACAAAGCTGATCTCTTGGTGCTCAAAGAAGCAAAAGACTGTTGCATTATCCTCTGCCGAAGCTGAGTACATTGCAGCAACGGATGCGGCTTGTGAAGCTATATGGCTGAGGCGAATTCTCTCTGATTTGAAGCAATCGCAGCAGCAGCCGACTACCATTCATTGTGACAATATGTCCACAATCGCCATGACGAAAAATCCCATGTTTCATGCAAGATCAAAACACATTGAGCGAAGGCATCATTTAATCAGAGATTTGGTGAATAAAGAAGAAATCTGTCTTGAATTCGTCAACACAAATGATCAACCTGCTGACATCCTCACAAAGGCGGTAACTACCGAAAAGTTTGATAAATTCAAGAACCAACTGAAAATTACAAATTAAGAGGGGGTGTTGGAAGTTAATTTGTAATTTTCCAAGAGTCTTAAGTAGTGGAAAAATCTGGAAGGGTCAGTCAAAAGAAACAAGTCCAAAGTGATGTTTTAACTCCCAAAGGAGCTTTGGAAGATGAAATGTCTATGTGGAGAAAATTATGGAGATGTCTCACAGCAAGTGTAAATAGAGGTGCTGGTTTTGCAAAAAAAATACACATGAAATCATTCCAAAAAGATCCCAAAAATTAGTTTGTATGTGCAGGAGCAGCAGCACTGCAAGTCCAAAAAAAATATCATTGTAATCCAGCTTGATATTGAATAAAATCCTTGCAATTCCATATTTTTTACTTAGCATCAAAGTCTATTCTTATCTTTTTCTTTTTCCGTCACATCTTTTGCTCATTCTCATCCACTCACACTTCGGTTGTCCCAACAGATGGAGCTTGGAAAAAAGATAGTGATCGTAGTGGTTCGGGTATCTGTGTTTTCTCTTCGGATGGGTCTCTCATACGTAAATGCGCGGTTTCCTGCTACAGCTTGTCCCCCCTTCAAACGGAACTTATGGCCTTATTATTAGCTGTCATTTGGACTCTCCATCATAATTTCAATGTTGCATTCCTTTCTACTGATTGCCTCAATGCTATCTTGCAGCTAGCCAAGCGGTCTGAGTCCCACTTTGGAGACAGATTTTGGTTGCACAACCTTCACCAGAGCATTTCCAAAATAGTTTTTTGCAGGCTTCACAAGGTTGATCGCAAGGATGTCCATCCAGCCCACTGTTTGGCTAAGCGAGCAATGACGACATCTTCTACTTCTCCAACAAGGGGAACCCCTTTTTGGACGGGCGCTAACGTGGACATTCACGCTTTATTTTTATAGCTCGGTTTGTCTGTTTATATTTGTGGTGTTTGTAGTTTCGTGTATCTCGGCTCCCCTTTAAACTGTTTGCAGTTCTCTGTTTTCTATAATCTATGCATTTCTTGCTTTCCTCAAAAAAAAAAAAAAACTGAGATTCTTTGAACCAAAGATAAAGGCATCCCCCCTTGTGGCTTGTGAGCAAATTGACGGAGAACATCATGGTGATGAAGGGTTTCTGTTATCTAGTTTCCATGATTGTTAGACTTGGCCGGGGTTGGTATTTCCTTTTTTTTCTCCAAATTAACACTAACACGGTGCAATCTTATAAAGAGGGATCCCAAAATCTTAAGTAAATCTTTTACCTGTGCATACACTGGCTGGCCACGTCTGTGTGTTTGAACCCTTCCTGTATTTCTTTATTCTGATCCTATAAAAGTTCCAAGTTAGATAGTTGATTCCATTAGTTTATAGTTCAATTTGGAATAAGCAAATGGAACCATAGCAACAATGTAGAAAGCTTCTTTCTTTTTCTTGTTTCTTTTTTTTCTTTCCAATATTGTATACATCAGCGGGCGTGTGAGCCAAGAGTATGTTTTATCAGAGGGTACAATAGTCTGAAGTGGCAAATGTGCTAAGAAAGATGAAACTAGGCAAGGCCTTAGGACTAGATGGTTTTCCTATTGAGGTATGGAAGAACCTTGGTGATAGTGGAGGGTCGTGGATGAGAAAACTGTTCAACAAAATTATTCTGACTAGAAAGATGCCTGATGAGTGGAGAAAGAGTATCTTAGAACCAATATACAAGAATACATGGAATATTCAAAGTTGCAATAACTATAGAGGCATTAAATTGATTAGACATATAAGAAGTTGTGGGAAATTGTTATTGAGTATCGCCTACTATCTTTCAATACACAATGGTTTTCATAATTTTGTGAACTTTGTATAATATAACTAATTGAGATTTATGAAACAAAATCTATATGTATATTTTTTTTAGATCCATATTTAAAGGTAAGTAATAAAAAATGGCACATATTTTAAAAATGGACCAGTTTTATAGTTTCTAAAAACATATTAAGTATTGCTTTGAAACAAAATCAAAGAATGATGGTCACTTCTGCGTTCTTGAAAACTTATATGTTTGAAATTTATTTTGGTATTTTTTACTTTTCATAATTTGTTGTTTAGCTTTTCTTCGTAATTTTTTGGCTTAATCGTTCGTCTTGACGAGACGAATCGGAAAAGTATTAAAAATATGGATCGATATTAAAAAAATTCAATATATAAGACCGCATTTTAGACAAATAAGACTAGTATTGGAGTACTTTTTACGTATTTAGTAAAATTTTTCTTTTGTTTTCGGTAATAATTTTGTACTTTTTAGATCATGGCCGGTACAAGAAAAATGGTCATTCCCGGCATTTTAATTAATGCCGAAAAAGCCACTATTACCTGGAAAAAAATAATTATTACCGGCGTTTGTTTAAAAAAATGCCGGCAAAATTCGACTTTTCCGCCAAAATAAGTACTGCCAAACTATTACCGGCATTTGTTCAAAAAAATGCTGGGAAAAATCTGTGTACAATATATATATTTTCATTGCGCAATGTAACGCAATATGGTGGCTAGCCCAATTGGTAGCCCCACAAGTGCGCGAGTCCAAGGTCACAAGTTCGAATCTTGGGGCAAGCAAACCTTTCACAAAATTTGCACGACATATGCCGGACACGTGAGCGCCACGCAAGTGACATGTGGCAGACACATGAGCACCACGTGGCGTGTAACGCCCCGATTTTTCAAGGAATTTCGGAAGCATTATACATAAAATACACTGAATTTCATAAACTATTAGGCCCCTGTTTATCGTTATACAAAATCTACATTAAAAAAATATACAAAAAACGAATCTAACATTTTATTTAAACATCTTCAGAGCGACTCTAGTCTTGATAAAGATCCCAAGCATCCTTGGTCTCCGCCCTTGATATTTCTCTTGTGTCAAACAGCTCCACTATTGAACCCTGCACCCTCTGGCAAATTGATCGCCGAAGCAAACGATTTACCAGGAAGCAAACGTATCTGTGAGTGATAATTCACCCAGTAGAATAATCTCAATCCTACCAACCCCTTACTCTACAATTAGCATTCAATAATAACAATAATATCACGATTGATAATACACGAGAGGTACAGAATTATAGCACATCATCTTTTTCTTTACTATCCATCATCTTACATGAAATCTAAGGATCATCTCCACGAGATCCTTTCCTCCCACATCCACTAACTATGATCGTGTCATGTAAAATCCCCCCATTGCTTGTCCTGCACACGGGGTTCTAAATGAATTCACCTAAGTTATGTACCTCGTATGAATTTATTTAGGACCATAACAGGGGGCACGATTACCCTTTGGAACTTTCCATGGCGTACCATACATTAGGGTCGCCACCATTCCTAAGCCACTAACTATGATCGTGTCATGAGACAATCCCCCTTGCTGGCCTTGCATGGCACGATTACCCTTTGGAACTGCCCATGGCGTATCATACGTTAGGGTCACCAAAATATCATCACTGGGCCCTGCAGGTAACCCATTTCAACACAGGGCCCCATAGGTTACCCTTGCCATCGCCATGGCTCAATTCACAATCCACACAATACTCACACTTTCAACACTTTACCATTTTCCATTTACTTAACAACGTCTACATGATTCTCTACTCGTAACCACCCCAGTGAATCTAAGTCCATTCTAGCACGTCGAACATGATACAATCAATAACTGCTCAATTCATAGCATGATACATTTCAATGAGATAAAAGTACATATCAAATAATATTGTACGAGTAAGTAAACACATAATATTTTATGATTGAGCCGATGCCCTTAAGATTCGTTGAATAAGTAAATTAATTATAGTTTTTATTAATTTCAAAGGTGTCATTAACAATTTCGTAGGCTTAGCTTTAATAACGTAGTGGGATAACTTCTTAAGAACTAAAGTACAATTATTGAATCATAAAGTTGATCCACTACGTACGGCAACTTACAGTATCAAAATCCGAAGGTGCAATTAATTAATTTACATTTATAAAACTCTAATATTCAATTGGTACTCTTTTAAAAAAATATATATGATCGATTATCGTATAAAAATACAACGGTCCTCCTGATGTTATATTAGTGTAAATCTTTCGTTTCTATTATTTATTTTTATAAGTTTATACTTCTTTCTTTTCTTTTATTATACATAAAACCTAATCCTTATTTTATCACTTTACATAATTATTAAAGTATATCCATTACTTTACCTACAACAAGTATAGCTATTAACATTCCCAACTACTGTAAACGTTAGTCTTAACAGAGAGCAAATAATTATGCAATATGTTTGACTCACAGTTCTATACAATACGAGTTAACCCACTAGTAGCATAAAACGAAATAAAGAAAACAATAATAATAATAATAATAAGCAATGTCAGATTCATACATAAATGCAACATGAAGGGGCATAGTGTAATATTAGTATAAATTTTAAAAAGTTCTAACGTTTATGAACAGTAACTTGTCGGAAAATAGAGGATTTTCAGATTTCATGATTTCGACGCACGGGTACGATTTCCTTCATAAGAACTTATTAAAATCAATATATGGGATTAAATATATTTAGGAGAGAATAAGATAGAGATTAACTACCTTAAATCCGGCCAAAAAACCGGGTGCTAGTTTGCAGACGATTTCGGAAAAATGAAAAAGACGACGGCGGCGACAGCGAAGGACTCGAGGCTGACTCGAAATGATTGGAAGGTAGTTTGTGGATGCTTAGTGATATAGTAATTGATTGGGAACCTGAATATGATGTACGGGGTGGTGTTATGTAAAAATCTCTCTCTCTCTATCTCTTGGAAGAGTTTAAGCTTTTCTCTTGTTCTCTCTTATCTGGACTCGACAGTAGGATTAGGAGTGAAATAATATACTGGGTATGTATAATGAGAGAGAATAAGGTAGTGGAAAAGGTGAGAGGATAAGTGTGGAAGTTGTGGAATGGGGAAGGAGAGTGAAGGAGAAGGATACTGATAATGATAAGAGGAATAGGGGACAAGTTCCACATTTGGTGGGGTTTTCTTTTATTCTAATGTATGTGGACTTGTGTATGTGTAGGGTGAAAATGTATGTGGACGCGTTTATGTATAAGGTGAGAATGTATGTAGACACGTGTAGTTTGAAGGATAAAGATGAAAGTGATAGAGTTTGAGAGGGAAGTGGAGACTTGGTTTGAATAGAGTTCTAGTTAGGATTTAGATAGGAAAGTTAAGAGATGAATATGAATCCCTGATTCCCTGTATATCTAAAGTATAAATATATATCTTATACAATAGTAGTGTAAATAATATCAATTGTACACGTAATAATATATTTTAATTATCCAATTTAATTAATTATTGAATTAAGAATTTAACAATATAAATTTATATTAAAAAAATTGGGTCGAAAATCCGGGTCGTTACATGGCGCCCATGTGGCATTTTGTCTTATATATGGTACAATTTTTCCTGGCATTTGTACAAATGCCGCAAATGAGTCCAACTATTCCCGGCATTTATAGAGACCTTTCCCGGCATTTGTACCTTTACCGACACACTCCTAGATGGCATTTGTTATAAATGCCGGTAATACTCTTTACCGGCATTTTTTGAACTTTTAGGGACATTTATGAAATGCCGGGAAAAACAAAATTTCTTGTAGTTTTTAGATTCTTCTTGTCAAAACTGATGATTAATTATAAAAATTGCACTTTGATTCTAACAAAAATTAAAAAAAGACGAACAAAAACACACAAAATAAAGAAAATAAGTAAGTTTACAAGAATTTGGCCACAAGTGAGCTACTTTGCGATGACATTCATCAACCAATAAAAAGTTTAAAACATCACCCCTACCTCAGAAGTATTGAAGAAACGCTTGGTTTTTCTTTTCTCTTCTCTTCTTTTTTTTGATCCGCACCCTTGGTTTTTCATGACGGGAAACTCTCAAACGCAACGCTACTTCGAACTCACAGATTCTGTAGGGGGATGAAAACAATTGGTGTTCTGAACCACACCGATTGGTTCAGCCTCACGTGCCGCTACACCGGAACCCTAGTTCTTCGTCTGAACCCTAATCTGCAAGACAGACAAGGGGTGAGCGCACCTTTGCTTCTCGTAGCAAAGGCCCTCCGATGCCAAAGTTAGTATCTCGAACTAGTAGTCAAACCCTAATTATCAGTAGGAAAGTTGTATTAATGCTCAGAATAACGCATACCTTTACCTCCAGGTTTACCTTGTATTTATAGATTCACGGATGCTTGTTGCCCAAGTATCCCAGCTGCCTTAGGATTCCTGCCTCATATAGGAAACCTAATATCTTATGGACTCTCGTTCCCTTATCTGTATAATATCTTAATCATTATAAGACTCTCAGTCCTCTTGGGACTCTTTCCCATAATTATCCAAATACCCCATTCACGTTGGGTCTCTAGCCTCGATCCTATATACTCGGGATCTTACCCTTTTACGGAATATTACCATTCTGGAGTATTCTTGCCACGTCACGACTTAGGGCAACTTTTTCCACTGTTCGGCTTCCTCTTTGCCGAACAGTCCTCCTGGACCAATGACCTCACATGCAACTGGTCCACATTGTTATATCTGGTCAAATGACTTCACATGTCTTTTGACCTTATCAGCCAAACAGACTGTCTGGACCAATGACTTCACGTGTCACTGGTCCATATTGCTGCTCATCGCACTGCCCGGCGATGAGCTTATCATTCCTGCCACGTGTCCCTAACACACCACGTGTTCGGTGACTAATCATGCCTGTACGGGAATACCTCCCTACAATTGCTCCCCAGCTTTACCTATTTGCTACTGCTCGGGGGCAATGGGTAAAGCTTTTTAGCTACAACGGGTCTGGACCGTTGTGGTCCAGCCCCGATCAGTCACTTCATTAATATCCTTTTAAAATTCTTGGCGGCTTAGTCATTATACCATCTCGGGGTAGTAACTCCGCGTGGCACGCTTCGTATGCCCTGCATTTAATTCTGATTGACGTCTCAGTGAGGACGGCGTGAGGATAGCGTCTTTGGAAGCTCTTTATCCGTTACCTTTCTTGTAACGGCGTAAGGAATGACGTTTCATCTCTGTCATTACGCCTGAACCCCAAAAGAGGGTTACTTTTGTTTTTCAAAAAAGAAAACGAAGGCGTAACTTTCTCTCTCTACAACCAGGCGAAAACTTAGTCCTTTCTCCTCCTGCCATTGCCGCCGTCTGCTATCTGATTGCATCTCAGGTCACCACCGCGATTGCTCCGTAAGATTCTCGCCCTCGCCTTACTCTTCGTGTTTTTCTGAGATTCACTTCAGATTTCTCCCTTTCACTTAGGGTTTCATTATCTGTTTTGTTCCTCCATACTCATGGCGGAAAACGACGAGAATCTCCCAAAACCCAGCAAGTTCAGGAAATTGTGTGAAACTCCTAGTGCCATGGCGGCGTTCAGGGCTGAGTACAATATTCCTGATAATGTAGGAATTGAACTTGCCCCATTAGGTGCTGACAGGGATGGCGGTACTTGGGACAGAATGTGCATCCCAATAGTAGCCATCGTCGAGGGTGGGGTCCGTTTCCCCCTTCACCCATTACTTCGTCAGGTTTTGAACTGGTATCGCATCACCCCCATGCAAGTCTCGACAAATGTTTTTAGGTTAGTGATGGGAGTAGTGGCTCTGAATAGGATATTAGGGACCCAGTTGGGCTTATGGGATATCCAGTGGTGGTATAGCATTGTGCTAAACCCTGAGTATAACACTTTCTATTTCAAAGTTAGGAGAGCAGAAAAGCGTCTCGTGCTCAACTTACCAGACTCTGCTCGTGACCACGAAATTGACTTCCTCTATGTAACGGGGCATTCGAGCCAATAGGGGAAGACGGCCAAGTGGTGGGTTTGCATTGCCCCCACATATGGGGTTACCCACGTACGCTTCTAATTTCACTTTGTACATACCTGTCGACTATGTCACCCCTGTTTTGTTTTCTTTTTGTATCTCTAACTTCTGTCTGGATCACTATTATGCAGCTGAAAACGCCAATAACGCCCCAGACGCGAACCGAGTTACGTCCGAACAGAGGAGATAAACAGAATCTTGAAATACACAGGAGAGCCGGGCACACGAACTGCCGGATGTGGTCGTGACGCGCATGTCCTACTGGGCTACGATCCTGCATACAGGGGATTTATTGACAGGAGATTAGCCCACCCGAGCACTAGTGGTGCATCAACGTCTACGGCCCCTCAATCAACAAGTGTGAGGACCGACGTGGGAGTTACGGTTGCCGGGGAGCCAGGCGAATTCCCAATATCAGAAGGTGTTCCCCTACCGCGACTGGTACTCAGGAGATCTCGAAGACAGACTGTTTCTCAACAACAGTCTGAACGGCCAATCCACACCAGTGACACCAGCCAATCATCTTCATACGGGTATTCACCCTCTCCTCCAATTTCAGACAACATGACTCTCCAGCCTTTGAATCTCAGCTCTCTCCTCACCGTCCAAACGCGAGGACGCGGTGGTGCCAATAGGGTGGCATCAACTGGAGCCGCCCCCCCTCCATCTCGTAGCAGAAGGGGGAGGTCGACACGATCATCCTCGTCTCCTCGCGACAGCTCCCTTGAGGTTGGAGATGCCCATCAGGATAAACGTGCAAGGACTGAGGACCCAGCGTCTTCAGATGTCCCAGCTGACACAGAGATCAGCCAGCCCCAATCACCCTCCCAACAAGTGCTTCCCCAGTCATGGGTTCCCTCACTCATCAGGGGTGATCGTCCCGTCCACATCGGGGATAGTGCCAGCTCAACTGAGACTGCACTAGCTCTCGCACAGGCTCTATCCCTTCCTGTAGATATGCAGAAGGAGTCTTTATCTCCTGCAGATAGGCTCGTTTCCACTGGTCTCGTCAGTGGGATCAAGGTAACCAACTCATTTTCGTGTTAGATATGCCTTTCTTATGATAGTTAAGAATTCCTTGGACTCACATGTGGTACTCGTTTAGTTTATTCAAAAGATGATGACGTTAGGTCAGAAGTTTCAAGAGGCCGATGCTGAGAGGGTCAGACTTCTGAACGACAATACGAGGCTGCTTCGCACAGTCTCAAGGCTGGAGAGAGAAAGAGACAAGGCCAAAGCTGAGGGTAATGAAACGAAAAACAAACTCGAGGCGGCCGAAGACAGTCTCAGTCAAGCTTTGAGGGAGATGGATGGTGCCAAGAAGGCTGCGTTTGACGAGGGTTATCAGAAGGGATACGATGTTACCACGGCCAGCTACGTGGAGAGGTACCAATCCTTCAAGACCAAGTCTGGACTGCATGCTGGGAGACATGCCTGACTAAGGTCGGTGTTGCTGACGATTCCCCCCTGTGGACGGAGATGGAACTTCCCAGAGCCGGGCAGCAGCTCCTCAAGAAGATGAGGAACCCCTTGTTGACGATGTTGATCGTCAAGTGGATGAATATGCAGATGCAGATGAGGAAATAGAAATGGAGACTCAAGGTGCTGCTGTGGAGCATGGGTCCGGCCAGGAGGCAGCCACTGAAGCCAGTGTTGCTGTGGAAGATGCTGCTGGCAATGGGGACGTGCTTCAAAGGGCTGCAACCAATGCTGCACCAGAGATCCAGGAGTTAGACTGAATTTGCTTTCCTGTAGCACCTGTCTGCATAGTATTAGTAATTTCATGTTTTGGTTAACAGTATTAGGCCCTTTGCGGCATGACGTTTTATTTTGCTCGGTCCTTCGTGGCCGGAGCTTTGGCATCTCGTACGTGCTACAATTATAAACATCTCGTGCTTGTTTTGGTTGTAGTTTTATGCAAGTATTTCGTACTTGGTGCTTTTCGTATTATGCCTGTCACCCAGGTATTTTGTACTTGGATTTGACTAAGTATATTCGTACCTAGAACTGTACAAGTATTTCGTACTCGTATGTTACTAAGTATATTCGTACTTAGAATTGTACAAGTGTTTCGTACCTGGGGTATCTCATACCTACTTGTGATCAAAATCCCTCGAATTTAAATCAAAAGTTAAATGTAAGTTTCTCGGACTTACAGTATCTCAGACTGTTTAGCATAATTACTTACTGAAATAATTGTATCCGAACAGTTGCATGTTTGAGTATGCATCCTAAGTGTCTTCATACCTGGGGTACACTTGTTTACAAGTTTCTCATACTTTAGCGTTTATTCGTGCGCAGTAATCAAGCTATCAAGAATAGATGTATTCGTATATGGCATGCGTACCAATTCCATTTCCCTGCTCCCCAATATGAATAAGGAGAAATAAATCGAAATCCGTATTTCATATTCTTAAAAAACAAACATTTTAAAAGGCTAGCTCATATTTATTCATAGACTTCCATCCAAGGGGGCGCTATTCGTACCCCTGGCAACTAAAACAGAATAAACCGTAACTAGAGCAAGATAGAATCGAACACTTAAAACAAGGGAATTATATTCGTAATTCCCACACAATCACGTAGTGCTAGCTAAAATAAAATTCAATTCTTCTAAAAAAGAATTTTCTCAATTATGGACATTCCATGGCCTCGGAATTGGATTACCGTCCAGATCAACCAATCTGTAGGCCCCTATGCCCACAATCTCAGTTACTCGATACGGGCCTTCCCAGTTGGCCCCTAGCTTGCCTTCGTTGGCTACCTTGGTGTTGCCGAGCACCTTCCGGAGTACAAGATCCCCAACACCAAACTCTCGAGGGTGTACATGCTTGTTATAGTTTCTCATCAGCTGCTCCTGATAAGAAGCTAGATGAATCAACGCTTGCTCCCTTCTTTCCTCGGCGAGATCAAGCTCAATTTCAAGGGCTCTGTCATTGCCCCCACTCTCAACCAATGCGGTCCTGTTGGTTGGGAGGCCTACTTCCAAAGGTATGACTGCCTCTGTGCCATATGCCAAAGAGTAGGGGGTCTCTCCCGTAGACCTCCTAGGAGTTGTCCTGTGTGCCCATAGAACAAGAGGCAATTCATCGGGCCATTTCCCCTTGGCCTTATCCAACCTCTTCTTGATCCCGTCAAGAATGGTTTTGTTAGATGCTTCTGCCTGCCCGTTGCTCTGCGGATAGGCTGGAGTCGAATAATAATTCCGGATCCCATACTGGGCACAAAAAGCCTTAAATTTCTTCTGAAATTGGGACCCATTATCTGTGATCAAAGAATAAGGGACCCCAAATCGAGTAATGATACTTTTCCACACGAACTTTTCTACCATAGACTCGTGATTTTGGCCAATGGTTCCCCTCAATCCATTTAGTAAAGTAATCAGTTGCAACTAACAGGAATTTTCGGTTCCCAGTTGCTTTGTGAAGGGGACCCACGATGTCCATTCCCCACTGGGCAAATGGCCAGGGGCTGGTCAAAGGTACCAGGTCTTCGGCCGGTGTTCGAATCATTGGTGAGAATTTCTGACATTTCTCACAAATTTTTACATACATCTTTGCATCCTCCTGCATATGTGGCCACCAATAACCTTGAGTAATTGCTCGGTGGGCAATGGATCTGCCCCCAGCATGACTTCCACAAGTTCCTTCATGTATTTCGTGGAGAAATTTCTGCACCATCTCGGGGTGTACGCACAGCAAATATGGGCCTGTGAAGGATTTTCTGTAAAGCTTTCCTTCTGGGGATAGCCAAAACCTTGCAGACTTGGTTTTGATCTTATGAGCCTCCTTTTTATCAGTGGGAAGTGTCTCATTCCGTAAGAATTCCACGATTGGGTCCATCCAACTTGGACCTTGGTTCACTTCCAAAACTAACTCCACGCTGTTTCCAATGCTCGGCTCTGAGAGATACTCAACCGAAACTTTTCGCTTGAGTTCGGTCGAGACCGCCGCAGCCAGCCATGCCAGTGAATCGGCATGTGCATTCTGTCCAGAACTTATCTGTTCAATATGGACCCTCTCAAAGGTATCAAGTAAATCTTTGGCGGCTTCCACATATGCCGCCATTTTCTCATTACGGGCCAGATATTCACCGGACAGCTGATTCACTACAAGCTGTGAATCAGAATGCACCCTCACTCTTTTTGCCTTCAGAATTTTCGCACTTCTCAATCCAGCTAGGAGTGCCTCATACTCCCCACATTATTTGATGCACTGAACCCTAGCCGAACAGACAGCTCGATCATTACACCTCCTGGAGGAAATATTACCACCCCAATTCCTGAACCAGTATTACATGCTGATCCGTCAACAAATAATTTCCACTCCGTGGGGTCCTGTTCGGCTGACAGCTGATTCTTTATGGGTGCTGGCTTGGATGCTTGCTCCTTTCTCGTAGGAGGCAAAGGTGCAACCGCAGGAGAAAACTCCGCCACAAAATCTGCCAATACTTGGCCTTTAATTGCCGTACGTGGCTGATAATCAATATCATACTGACTCAACTCGACAGACCACGTCGAGATTCTTCCTGAAAAATCTGCCTTTCGTAGCAGGGACTTTAGTGGAAATTCGGTGTATACCACAATCCTATGGCTTTGGAAATAGTGTGGCAGTTTTCTCGTTGCTGTCCTAAGCGCCAGGACAAGTTTCTCTAAAGGCAGATACCTCGTTTTTGCGTCTAGCAATGTCTTGCTTACATAATATATTGGGATTTGTTCAATTCCCAAATCTCTTAAGAGGACTGCGCTTACAGCATGCTCAGAAACAGATAAGTACAAAATCAAGGACTCACCTGGGTGTGGGGTTGACAGAAGAGGAGGCTCAGCTAGATACTTCTTCAGGTCCTGAAAAGCTTGCTCACACTCTGCTCCCCATTCAAACCCTTCCCTTTTTTTCAATAACTGAAAAAAGGGCCTACACTTATCACTCGATCTGCTGATAAATCTATTAAGTGCTGCAGCCATCCCAGTTAGCCTTTGAACCTCCTTCGTGGTTTTGGGGCTTTGCAGCCTTTGCAAGGCTGCAATCTGATCTGGGTTAGCCTCAATTCCCCTAATAGTGACCAAGTGCCCTAGGAACTTCCCAGAACCAACCCCAAACGCACATTTCGAGGCGTTGAGTTTCAACTTGTACTTCCTCAAAATCTCAAAGACTTCTCTCAAGTCTGTAATGTGCCCTCGTTTGTCTCGGCTTTTTACCACCATATCGTCTATGTAAACCTCCATGGTTTTCCCGAGCAGTTCCCTAAACATGACAGTCGCAAGCCTTTGGTAAGTTGCCCCTGCATTCCTCAGCCCAAACGGCATGACATTATAGCAGTATAAGCCCCGTGGGGTGATAAAAGATGTCTTCTCCTGATCGGGCTCAAACATAGCAATTTGATGGTATCCTCGATACGCATCAAGAAAGCTCATTCGCTCGTAGCCAGCTGTTGCGTCAACCAACTGGTCTATCCTTGGGAGGGGAAAACTATCCTTAGGGCAGGCCTTGTTCAAGTCTGTGAAATCCACACAGACACGCCACTTCCCGTTCTTCTTCTTTACGACCACGGTGTTGGACAGCCACTCAGGATAATAAACCTCACGTATTGCTTTTGCCTCAAGCAAACGACTAACTTCTTCAATAACAGCATCCACGTGCTGTACGGCCGCCCTCCGTTTTCTCTGAATAACTGGCTTATGCGAGGGTCAACATTTAAATGGTGGCAAATTATCTCAGCATCTACGCCGGGCATTTCTTCTGGTACCCATGCAAACACATCGACATATTCCTTCAGAAACTGTATTGACTCAGCTTTTTCCCCAGCTGGCAGTGATTCCCCAATCAAAAAATATCTTTCTGGATCAGCCTTGTTGATCTGAATCTTTTCCAAGCCCTCAATCACTTTATCAGACGGGCATCTTCCGACATCTTCGATAGTCGGTTGATCTGGTACCTCCAATGTATGAACATGGTGGGCCTTCGGGGCCTTCTTAACGATGGAAATCAAACATTGCTGAGCCACTTTCTGATTGCCCCTAATCGCTTCGATCCCATTGGATCCTGGGAATTTCACCATTTGGTGGTATGTTGAGGAGACTGCTCTCATTTTGTGTAACCAGGTCCTTCCTATAATCGCGTTATAGGAGGAAGGAACGTCTACGACCAGAAAATCCGTCCTCAAAACAACTGATCCTGCCCGAACAGGCAGTGTTACCTTTCCAAGCGGCCAAACTGCCCCTGCACCAAACCCAATCAAGGGTGTTGTGGACTGCTCTAAATCTGTCTGGGCCAGCCCCAATTTCTTGAACGCGTCGTAGTACATCACCTCCGTACAACTTCCTGAATCCACTAAAATCCTTTCAATGTCATATTCCCCAACTCGTAGGGTTATGACCAAAGCATCATTATGGGGAACCTGGACTTCCCCCATATCTTCATCCGTGAATGCGATGCCCTCATTGCATATACCACTTTCTCGGCTTCTCTTGTTTCCCAACCTCGTCACATGCTGGTCGTGCTTAACCTGCCTTTGCAGCAGCCTCACCTCATTCCTCGTATAAGGTGCGGCCAACCCGTGTATCATGTGGATTACCCCTTTAGGATTCTTCTCATAATCCATCTCCATGGCTTTCTCTTTTTCCTTCGGATCTTCCTGGATGAACTCCTTGAGATAGCCACGAGAAACTAGATCGTCAAGATGCCTTTTATACATTTCACAATCCTCGGTCATATGGCCCCAATCTTTATGGTAACTGCAGTGCTGATTCGTGGCACGTTTCGCATTTTTATCTCCACCCAAACTTGGGGGCCATTTGAAGTACGGCTGATTCTTAATTCGATAAAGAATCCTGTAAATTGGTTCCTTCCAAACTGTCGTGATGGAAAAGAAGGACTTTGGATCAGGGGCTTGCTTTTCTTTGTTCGGCTCTTTCTTAGCCTGCCCGTAATCCCTTCTCTCCTTGTAAGTTCTGGGCTCTGGCTTATCCACCTTTTTGGCAGACACTTTGGACTGTTCGGTAACTGTCCTGCCGTCTTCACGGAGTATGTCATCTTCCATTCTGGCGTGTTGCTCTATCCGCTCCATCAACTTGGACAGCGTTGCTACCGGATGTTGTTCAGTGAGCGACGCAATTCACCCCGAACAGGTAATCCAGTTTTGAACGTTGCGATGGCGTACTCCTCACTGCAACTTTCAATCTCGTTGAAAGTTTCCCAGTACTTTTTTGCATAATCCCTGATCGGTTCGTCGTCTACTTGCTTCATCGTAGAGAGGCTTTCAAACGTCTTTGGAGCCTTTCTACTTGTTAAGAACCGAGCAGTGAATTCCTCTGCCAGCTGTCTCCATCCTCGTATGGAGCGCGGGGCCAGTTTATGAAACCAGGATAGAGCCACCTTGCCAAGGCTTGATGGGAACATCCTGCACAAAATGGCATCATCGCCATCGTGCATGAACATGGCCTGCTGGTAGTGCTGTATGTGAGCCACAGGATCCGTGTTTGTCTCGTAGAGTACGAACGCTCCATGCTTCACCCTGCTCGGCAACCTAGCCTCTTGTAACCTTCTCGAGAAGGGGGAAGCCGCTATATTGCTTAGGGCCTTTCTAGCTGCTTCTCGTGCAGTTACTGCCCCATCCTCGAATTCTTTCGTCTTGTGAGCCGTAGCTTTGGCCCGATCAGCATCAGATCTCTCGTACCTGTCCCGGTGATGTTTTCTTTTATCTTCTTCTTCAGGGGTGGAACTCCGGTCCCTACTCCTCCTTTTCCGTGAGAAAGACCTTTGTCTTTCCGGAGTTCGGCTTCTGCTTCTGTTACTCCTTTTTCGTGGAGAAACATTATATCGCCTCATACTAGGGCTTCTACTCCTTGCCCTTCGCGAACGGGCATGTCTATGAACTACTAAAGTCCGTCTATCTCTTTCAGGACTCCTCCTGGAGAGTCCAGAATCCTCTGGGTGCTCTCGTACCCGCTGCAACTCTTGTATTTCGTACTCTCATTTTTTAATTAAACGAGCGTACTCCTCGATCTCCTTCCTCTTTCGGTCGAGGACATCCTCACTGTTATGTATACTCCTTGACTGTTCCACCGACGCCTCTCTTCGGTGAGACTTGCTCCTTCTCGTGGAGCCCGTGGGTGTCTTGCCCTGCCTTCCAGTAGGCTTTTTCGGAGCACCTGGTGGAGATTTATCTCCTCCACCACTTAACTGGTCCTTTGGATTAAACGGCGTGACTGGATCTTCTTCCATCGTTATTGTTTTTCAGAGAATGGGTTCGTTTCCCACAGACGGCGCCAATTGTAGGGGGATGAAAACAATTGGTGTTCTGAACCACACCGATTGGTTCAGCCTCACGTGCCGCTACACCGGAACCCTAGTTCTTCGTCTGAACCCTAATCTGCAAGACAGACAAGGGGTGAGCGCACCTTTGCTTCTCGTAGCAAAGGCCCTCCGATGCCAAAGTTAGTATCTCGAACTAGTAGTCAAACCCTAATTATCAGTAGGAAAGTTGTATTAATGCTCAGAATAACGCATACCTTTACCTCCAGGTTTACCTTGTATTTATAGATTCACGGATGCTTGTTGCCCAAGTATCCCAGCTGCCTTAGGATTCCTGCCTCATATAGGAAACCTAATATCTTATGGACTCTCGTTCCCTTATCTGTATAATATCTTAATCATTATAAGACTCTCAGTCCTCTTGGGACTCTTTCCCATAATTATCCAAATACCCCATTCACGTTGGGTCTCTAGCCTCGATCCTATATACTCGGGATCTTACCCTTTTACGGAATATTACCATTCTGGAGTATTCTTGCCACGTCACGACTTAGGGCAACTTTTTCCACTGTTCGGCTTCCTCTTTGCCGAACAGTCCTCCTGGACCAATGACCTCACATGCAACTGGTCCACATTGTTATATCTGGTCAAATGACTTCACATGTCTTTTGACCTTATCAGCCGAACAGACTGTCTGGACCAATGACTTCACGTGTCACTGGTCCATATTGCTGCTCATCGCACTGCCCGGCGATGAGCTTATCATTCCTGCCACGTGTCCCTAACACACCACGTGTTCGGTGACTAATCATGCCTGTACGGGAATACCTCCCTACAGATTCAGGGATCAATAGAACTTGAACAATTGTGCATTCAGCATTTTATAAAAGGCCATTCTAATAAACAAGAGTATTCCATCATCAAAGGTTGCAACTTAGTCATTGTCACAAAATAAAAGGGAAAAGGCCATGGCAATGGGGCGCGGTGGGGTACTGTCATCGTTCTCGGGGTCTGATGGTGATGATTTCGCGGTCCAAGTGGGGGCTTTTGCTAGTGGTGGAGTGCTAGCCATGTCTAGTAGTCGGCGGTGTGGTTGGCGGCAGCAGTGGCTGGCTTGTGTTAGCTAGGACTGGGGCAAGTTGTGGTGTTTCGGGTTGGGCCTGGTTCTATGGGACTAGGCCTGGCCTGTTTTGGGTGTTTGAATTGCATTTTTTTTTTATCTATGCAGATTGAGGCCCTTAGGTGTTTGGGCTTGGCGTGTTTTTAGAGTTCGGCCTTTGTCAAAAAATATTGGGAAAATTCCTGGCCGGTCCCAAATTTTACATGGGGTTCCATACAAACCCTTTTTTAAAGTTCTATCCCATCTAGACCCTTTTTAAAGATCCTTTTACTATTTTGCCCCTATCACTTTTCATACCTCAAGAATTTGCACCTCCGAGAATTCACACCCCCCAAGAATTCACGCCTCCCAGAATTTACATTTTCCAGAATTCACACCCCCGAGAATTCACACCTCCGAGAATTCACACTCCCCCAGAATTCACACACCTCCAAGAATTCACACCTCTCAGAATTCACACCCCCAATAATTCACACATCCGAGAATTCACACCTCCGAGAATTCACAACCCTCCAAAATTCACACACCTCCGAGAATTCACACCTCCGAGAATTCACATCCCCAAGAATTCACACCCCAAATAATTTACACCTTCCAGAATTCACATCTTTTTTTGTAGAATTCACGCTCCATCTGCACTATTCATACCCTCAGAATTCACATCCCTTTTAAGAATTTACACTCAATTCTTGGTGTGAATTCACTGCACGGAAAAAAACCTAAACACAGTTTATACAATTCACTGTACGGAAAAAACCTAAACACGGTTTATACAATTCACTGAACGGAAAAAAACCTAAACAAATTAATTACTACAACAATTCACATCTCCTTTAAAAAAAATTCAACACAGTTTAATAACGTACCAATTCACATCCCCCAACAAACCACCGACCTCTTCAACCTGCAATTCCTCTATGTCGAGCTCGCTTTGCTCCAAACCACCGCTAGCTAATTTTCCATTTTCTTCTCCCTTTAATTCTAATTGGGGTGTGAATTTTGGGTGAAGTCTTTGTGTGAATTTTAGATTCTTGGTGTGAATTCTGGGTGAAATTGTGGTGTGAATTTTAGGTGTGAATTCTAAGTGAAGTCTTGGTGTGAAATCTTGATATGAATTATGCATTTTGGGACATGTGAATTCTGTATTTTGGGACAGAATCTTCATCTCCGACTAAAGAATTCACACTTGTACAAAATTTGTAATTCAAGCAAAAGCATAACACTCAAATTAAAAAACAAACTGCAAAGAATTCACACCTCCAAATTACACGATCCATACCCATAAAAATTTTAAAAAAAAGAGTTGTGAATTCATTCACTATCCACCATGATTCGAAAAGAAACAATTCATTGAAAAGAAACAATTCACCTGTGAAATCTAAACAGCAAAAATTTAACAAAGGAGGGGGTTCTCAGCAGTTTCGGAATTTCAGTGAGGAAATATACCCCCATACATTCCAACATAAATAGATAAAAATAGTAAAAGCTACACACGCAGCAATGGCCGAGCCCCGCCATGACCAAGAGCAGCACTACCAACAACAATAGCAGTAGCAACACTGCGGCGGCCCCACCGATCACCTCACCAAATAAAAGATCAAAAAATTCACCCTATCAAAGCCAGGGTGGCGGCCTTGAACTAGAGCAGAAAATGGAAGACAAGTAAACTAGATCTTGTTTGAACCTAAACCCCAATTTTCAGTACATCTGGTGAGACCAACACGTCCTTCAACGGTCCGCAGATTGAAGGGAGAGGAATCGCTGAGAGGTCGAGTATAAAAACCGATGACTCGTTGTCACCACCGCCGCCGGCGGGTTGGCAAGCGATTTGGGGGAGGAAGATGGTGGGGAACGTGGGCAGGTGGCCGGACACGGAGACTTCGCTGTAACTCCGACGACCTCGATGTATGATGGAGACAAAGTTGTGTGGCTTTCAATTTGAGGGGAGAAGATGAGATCGGGGTATTTTAAGCATATCACTTAGAACGGGGCTTATGCGGAATAAGTTTGACAGGAGGTGGGCTTGGACGGACAGGTGAAGACGAAATAGGGCCGGCCAGGAAGCGCCCTTGAAATTTTTACGTATGTTCATATATAAACTCACGTACATACATATTAAAAAAAAAGAAGTGTGAATACCAGTTTGTACAAGCGAGCGCCCTAATCTTGTTTGTCGGAGATATTGCATTTGAGGAGATCCTTTCTATCTGGAGGAAGCCGGGTGCCTTTCCAATGTGCATAAGCCTCCTTATCCATCCATCTCTTGTCTCCTTTTAGCTCCTCTAAAAATCCCTCCCATGATTTTATATGTAGCTCTGCCCTACAAAAATAGCCCATTGCACGAAAATAGTCCCTCAATTGCTTACCAAGCATCCAACAGTCTGACCCATTAACAATATATTACGGGTACAAATTTAGAATAGGACCCAATTACACCATTGTACCATACTATGCCTAGCTAATTAAGTTTCTCTTGCTAAATATTGAGCAATTAATGTTATAACGACCACATTTTGAGTACTATTTACTCTATGACGAATGAGCACATTGTCACCAAAATATAGCCGCTAAAGTGTTATTGCTATAAACTCCCTCCGATCTATGAAGTTAGGCCCCTGCGAAAGTAACGAAAATATGTACAATTTTTTAACTGAATATATATATGCCATTTAGGGATTCCAACTTAATTGGGTAACATCATTATTGCATTTGTGATCCTATGTTTTTCTTTTCTCTTTCACCCTTCAAAACATAATCATTGCATGTACTTAGTTTCAAAAGTAAGGATAGAAAAAATGAACTCATCACTTTTTACTAATTACTTTTCAATCCAATGAGAGTAATGATTTAAAGTAGGAAAAATAAGTATTTTTTGAATTGAAATTTTTTTTCCAAGAATCCAAACAAGGCACAAATATATAACTCTTGTAGTAGTCTTAACATTTGCTTACCATCCCCAAAACGATCAATCAGGAAAAATAATCTCCAACGTGTCAATTGTTCTGCAATACCGAAACAACGGAGGTGGGGCCGTCATCGCATTGGGCCCACTGTAATCTGCCACTTTGATAGCTGACTAGTCCGCGATGCTGAACATGAAGTCCAAATTAGGTAATTTTCCGGGATACCTCCGCAACAACTGTAGGATTCCCCACAGCGTAAAAAGTTCCCTGGAAGTATGCCCCTTCTTGTGCCTCTCCATGTAAACCCTTCCGTCGAGTATCACCACCCCGAAGTTGGACTTAATCCAGGCGCTCTCCACCATGTCCCTCGTGATCCCGGTCTCCTTCCACGGCCGTAGATTCTTGTAGATCCAACGGAAGTAATCCGGGCATGTGGTGGGCGGTGGATGGTCGACGACGTCTTGACCGTCTTGGGAGGGGAAGCTCGTTGGGTAGTAGTTTTTTTTTTTGCTCGGCAAAACGAAGAATTTATTATCTCGAAATGGGTACATCGAGAGGCAAGTTTGTTAAGCACAGACGCTTACAAGCACAAGAGACATGAAAAACAGCGTCCAACAGAAAATTGGACCGCACGGCACCTAACAAAGACATTACACTTTTACCTTTCGCACACCATCAAGATATTCCTTAAAATCCTCGACCGAGTACACCTTCATATCGAACTTCACTTTAACCCACATTGCTACTCTGGTTTTAATTAACTCCCCAAGATCCTCCACACGCCCTGAAACATTGTTGAAAACAAGGTCGTTCCTTACCAACCATAAAGACCAAGCAGTGGCATGGAAAGTTGTTTCCCATAGATATTTCTCCAGATTTTTGAAACCCATACCAAGCCACCAGTTGAACAGATCCAAAAGGAAGGCAGGGCACACCCAAGAGATATGCCACCAGTCCAAAATTAGAGACCAGACTTCCCAAGAAAATTGGCAAAGTAAGAAAAGATGCTCAGGCGATTCTTCGTGCAATGAACACCGAGGACACAGCACCGATTGGCCCTCGGAAATCAAGTTTCTATGGAGTAGTACCGTTCTCGACGCCACTCTATCTTGGAGAGCCATCCACGAAAAAATTTCCACCTTTGGAGGGATAATACCTTTCCATATCGATCCCATCACCCAATTGTTCGTGGATCCCAATTCCTCCCATTTGTTATAGACTGATCTCACTGAAAAACTGTTATCTGAAGACCATTTCCACCTTAACACATCCCGTTTGGATTGGTCCAAAATTACCGTTTGTAATCTAAGGATTAATTCATCAAATTGCTGCACTTCCCAATCCCGAAGCCTTCTCTGAAAAAGTAAATTCCATCCACCATCACCTCTTGCCTCCTTAACGTCACTGATCACCATTTCTTTTTGGGTAGATATTAAGTATAGGCGAGGAAACTCCTCTTTAAGAGTTGTGTCCCCCAGCCAAACCTGATTCCAGAAAGAAATCTCTTGACCAGATTGGACCTCCAATCTAAAACCCTCCTGGAGAATGGAACCAATACAAGAGGAGGTTTCTCCGATCGAACATATATCTCTCCACAAAACTGAAACTTTACCAGAAGATGGTAGTCGAGGTGGCCAGCAACCTTGCTCCAGATTGTACTTGCTTTTGATTACCTTCACCCATAACGAGTCGCGGTCCTTATAGAATCTCCACCACCACTTAGCTAGAAGAGCAAGGTTTTGGATCGACAAATTTTTTACCCATAACCCTCCATACACTTTCTTTTTAGTAATCACATCCCATTTAACCAGGTGAAGCTTTTTCTTGTCCATCGAATCACCCCAAAAGAATTGTCTCTGAATCTTTGCTATCCTTTTTGCAACTGATATCGGCATTTTAAATAGAGACAAGAAATAGATAGGTAGACTGCTAAGAGAAGAGTTCATTAGGGCGAGCCTACCCCCTGAAGTATTGAATCTCGTACGCCATATACTAAGCCTTTTCACGATTCTTTCAATCACTGGATCCCATGATTTAATTCTAGTCGGATTGGCTCCCAGTGGTAGGCCCAAGTATTTAATTGGCAGGTGGTCGACTTTACATCCCAAAACCCGAGCAAGGGATGTTACAACCTGATGACTAATTTTAACCCCACACAAAGAGCTTTTAGAAAAATTTATCTTCAAGCCCGACATAAGTTGAAAACAGCGAAGAATTCTTTTGATGTTAGCCAACTCTTCCTTGTCATTGTTGCAAAAAATAATTGTATCATCTGCGAATTGAAGGTGTGACACCACAATCCCATTTGCTCCATTCGGCCCAATTCTTGCTCCCATGATGATGTTCTGTTCCTTCGCTCTCTCGAGCAAGATGTTGAGCCCTTCAACCACTATATTGAAAAGAAAAGGGGATAAAGGGTCACCTTGTCTCAACCCCTTCTGAGTTTGGAATTCCTTTGATGCGGACCCATTTATTAGCACTAACATAGACACCGAAGACAAACACTCTTTGATCCAATCAGTCCATTTCTCCCCGAAGCCCATTTTTGCCTTTAAGTCTAGCACAAATCCCCAATTGACACAATCATAGGCTCTTTCGAAGTCAATTTTCAGAATCAAACCCCCTTGAGTGTTGTTTTTCCAACTATGAAGGACTTCGTTCGCTATAAGAACACCATCCAAAATTTGTTTACCCTCAATAAAAGCAGCTTGGGATTCACCAATGAGAGAAGGAAGAAGATTTTTGAGTCTGTTGGCCAGAACCTTTGATAGCACCTTGTATACCCATCCTACCATGCTAATGGGTCTAAATTCTCTGAACGACCTGGGACAATCTACTTTCGGAATCAAAGTTACAAATGTTGAGTTGATACCTCTAGTGAGTCTGCTATTAGCATGGAATTCTGCAAAGAATTTCACTAACAGTTCTTTCATGAAACCCCACCCTTTTTTAACAAAAGAAAAATTGAATCCATCCGGACCCGGAGCCTTGATACTGCTACACTCCTTCACCGCCGCAAGGATTTCCTCCTCCTCAAAAAATTTACCAAGCTGATTTGACAAAGCATATGATAAAATCCTAGGGAAGTCTCCCCCTAGCACTGCTCTTTCCGTTTGTTCCTCCGTAAAATTGTTCCTGAAGTAATCAACAGCAGCGTCCTTAATTTCCAATGGATCTTCAAGCACCCTGCCATTCACTTTAATTGAACCCACCATATTCCTCCGGAACCTATTATTTGCAATGGCTTGAAAGTATTTGGTATTTTTGTCCCCCAATTTCATCCAAGTCAATCTAGATTTTTGTCTCCACAAAGTTTCAGCCTGTCGAGAGATTCTCCAAAATTCAGTTTTAGCCTTGCATCTCACAGCTTTCTCCTCGGCATTGAGATCCCTCTCCTCCACTAATAGATCAAATTGGTGAAGTTCAGTTTCTTTGGCTAAAAGAGCGGAGTTTATATCCCCAAACACCTCTTTATTCCACACCTTAAGCTTATCTTTAACTGCTCTCAATTTCTGCAAAATTATGTACCCAGCCCATCCACTCACCTGAGTATTTTCCCAAATTTCCTTGGCAATGACCATGCACTGTGGGTTTGAGAGCCAGATATCCATGAATTTAAAAGGTCTAGGGCCCCAATCTCGACTATCATCCAACAACATAATAGGACAATGGTCAGAAATGGGCCTATGGAGCCCCCATTGAAAAACTTTGAAGCTGTCCAACCACTGCTGAGAGAGCAAGAATCTGTCCAGCCGACTAAGGATAGCATGGTCTTGATAATTTGTCCAAGTATACTTCCTCCCAATCATCGGAATGTCAACTAGCTCCATAGAGTTGCAAAACTCCCCAAAATCTCTCATCCCCCTCTCCATCCTATTACATCCTTTCCTCTCATTAATAGTCTTAACTTCGTTAAAATCCCCCCCCCCCCCCCCCCCATACACCAGGGCAAAACGGAATTCCTTTTCAGATCTAGGAATTCATCCCACAACACCCTCCTTTCTCCCACCTCATTCGGGGCATAAACGTTAACCACACAACATGGAAATATATTATTAATCACACCTTGCATAATAATGAAAGACCTTTGGGCTACGGTATTTTCAACTCTGAAAAAACCTCTTTTCCAAATAGACAAAAGTCCCCCAGAAGCCCCAGATGCTTCAGAAAAAGCAAACTCAAAATCACCATTACCCCACAATTTCTGAACAACAAATCTGTCAATGCATGCCATTTTAGTTTCTTGAATAAGAATCATATCTGGCTTCCTCTTTTTGATTAGTTTAGAAACAAATCTCTTTTTTACAGAGCTCCCCAAACCCCTAATATTCCATGAAATAATTTGCATTTAAAGACAGACCTACAAAATAACACCATAATAATAGACAGCTACCCTTGAGCTTCATGCTCCAAAAAGGTAGAGTATTCCTGAGCCTCAATTTCAATCATCTTGCCAAGAATCATATCATCATTTTGACGAAAATTAATACCGAGCTGAGCTCCAATCGCCATAGTTGCACTTACCTCCCTGAGGACCGATGAATCATTGAGATTTGAGTTGCCCGAAGAAAAGGAGGATATGGACTCCAGCTGCTCAGTGTCGGGAACTACCTCCTCGCTTAAACTCACCAAATTCGCCATCTGTCTGCGTCTCCTTCTTCTGCACCCAGCATCATTAAGATCCACCATCAAGTTGATACTCGGAAATTGAGACACTCTCACCATATCTGTAGGGATTCCCGCTCCATTTTCCCCTAGAATTCCTTCGGCTTCAGGAATTATCGAGTTCGGCTGAATCTCCTCTGGTGCCATGCTTACAACATCATATGGGTTCCTTTCTTGGTCTTTACCACTGTCACCAGTGGAAGAGGCCCCAGTAACGAGAGAAAGGGCCAAAGCTTTCTTCGATATAAAATGTACAGGAGGCCCATCACTACTAGCAAGGTCCACCACCCCTTTTTGGGCCAAAACAACCTTTGTATTTAAAAGGTTACTTTGGGCCATAAGGCCCACCTCCATCTTACCCATTTCCTTCTCTTCCACCGACTCCTCCACTCTAGATGCAAAAGTCTCAGAATTGTCCTTATTATCTGCTAAGACAGGCATTAAATGCCCATCTGCAGGACTTTGACTTAAGCCCCCGCCCCCTCCATCAACTTTTCCAGTGGAGTCCCATCCTTCCTCAACGACTCGATTTGCTTTGGGAGCCACGACTTCATCTTCCTCCATCCCTCTACTGAAACCAGACATCTTATTTCCTCCCACCATAGTTCTACCCCAACCACCTTTAACATTGACCTGAGGGTATAAAGCTTCAACTTCATCTGGAGAGCCAACAGTTAAGGATTCAGAGATCTTAACTTCGTAACACACTCCATGAACCACAATCTGGATATATTGGTCAATGATAATCCCTTCTTTTATGGCTACCAAAACTTTCCCCTCCGTGAACGACAGGTCTTTGAGAGTAGACTCGTCTAACATAATAAATGATCCCCATAACTCTGCTATCAACTTAAAAGTTTCTGCATTCCATACATTTAATGGAACACCGTTACAAGTAAGCCAAACAAATCTCTCCATGCTGGACGGTTCCCCCCTCCACGGTTTCGCACTTTCAAACCAAACTTGCATCCACTGTCTTTTGATCATCACGTCCCTAACCTCCGAATTCTGAAATGTAATTAAAACAAACCTCCCGCCCAGAGACCGAAATTGGGCCACTTCATCTGTTGCCAAGCTGAAACTCACCTTCAAAGTCATCATGGAAACAACTCTGTGCATCACAACTACTGCACTCCTATGGAGCCACCCATTGCCACTAGGTTTGATAGTTAGAATGCTCTTTTGAACATCCCCCGCTCTTGATGATTCTCCTTTTAGAACTTGAGCAAAAGATTTAGAGATTCCATCGACTCTATCACCAAAGACCTCCACTCTCCTATTTTCAATAGTACTAGCTCTCTGAACATGGGCCGTCACTTGACTTTTTCCTTTCTCCTTCTGGAGAGGAGTCCTGGGTTGTTGCCCTCTGGTCTTCATTTCATTGAAACCAAAACTTGCTTCTTTAACAAAAAGCCTAACATTCTCCACCCAAACTCCATTCATTGTCGTGATTGCCATGCTGGCTGCCGAGTAGCTAGCATACCTTACAAACTCAAATTGATTGCCTGTACGCCTACTTCTTTTCCTTGGTATAAATGCATCCTTAACTTCTCCAAACTTATTAAAAGCCCTCTTTAACCAAATCTGATCCTTCTGCTCAGGAATATTATCAACAAACAGAGTAAAAGTTTCCTGACTCCTTCCCCTGTTCATCTTTGAACCCCTGTGGTTTCTGATCACCGGGATCCAGCCCCCATCTTCCCTTCCACCTTGCTCTTTGTTATGCCCAGACTCTCTCACACGCACTCTCTCTCTAGGATTCATTTTTCGTAAACGCTATAATTTGCAGGGACAAAGATCCTCGTTGGGTAGTAGTTTGCCGGGCAAGTTAGATGGATACCGAATGTGCAGTTGAGTGGTATTTGGATTTTTTGCCGTGGATTTTTGGGGGTTTTGGTGGTTGTGGTGGCTGGGACTGTACTATTCGTTGGCGTATTCCCAGCAATAGACTGCATGCATGCAACAAACAATACCCAATGTAAGCATCACTTTGGTATATATAACTAAACTAAACTTTGAAAGAATTACCGTGGAGTGAAAACTACTGGGAGTAATCACTAATCAGACGTCCATATAGCAAAGTTAATTAGACAAGTAGTTTATTTTTTGTGGTGATGGAATTTTAATATGTTGATCTTGGAGGTGTAGTCTACATGTTCTATGGCCACGATTATGATTTGAATAACCGGATAGTGTGCAATACATTCATATCTAAATCTCTTTTTAAAGAATATTCTTTTGATTCTCCCATATTTCTACTCCTTTGATCTCTAAGCTTATTGATTCGATAAATGTCTCATTTTATATCATGACACAGAAGATATTTGGCTGAAAGCCATAAACATGCAGATTAGTTTATGTGCAAACTCATCGGGTCACAGAATTATGAAAAATGTATGATTGACTACTCTACAGAAAGTCTAGAGAATTTGTGCGGCCCAATTAAGTGACCTATATAGATTTTGACCTAGGTAATGCTTGACTTGTTATCGAGATGAGGCGGGTGCGAGGCTACAAAATAATTATTGTTTTAGATTGATTAAGCTTGATTTGTTATTATCGTTTTATTGAACATGTCCTTATTTGGAGCCATGTTTATTGTCCTTAAATTACATATTCTACACGACAGTTATTAAATTTTCAGGTGCAGGGCTAGTAAATGAGAACTTGAGTTGGAGTAATAGAAGGATTTATTTGTTAGAGCTCATTTGGAGAAATCACTATTGTTTTTATGGATTTAGGCCCACCGTTTGTAACATTCGCGTTGTCACAACAAACCACCGTGTCTAAATAAGAGGTAACACTATTGATTGCTTGGGAATTAAGCGGACGTTTTTCACCGAAGTGCTTGTTAATTGGCTTGACACAAATGCGTGCTGCGATGCGAGCCAGTACGAATAACCTGATCTCCTCTCAGAAGGAATTCATAGGAAAACGTTAGTCGACACTCAAGACGTGTTGCGCATTATGTTATGTTCCTAGACCTCTTTCAAAGAAAATGGAGGGGGAAGAAAAACAAAACGCAAATGGACCCACTAATACTACTAACCTTGCTGATTGAATGGTGAAATGTTTCGGGAAGAAATAAGGGTATTCTATCCAACTTGAAGAGACTCTCAAAACGAATCTCGTCGATTAAATGGACGATGCAAACTAAAGAAATGACCAAGCTGCCGTAGACGATGAATCGCCATCCGCTCGGCATTGGCCACTTCATTTTGCCAGGAAATTGGAAATCTGTTCTGTTAGGAAAAAATTAGGCAGTGGTTTGTTTTTTCTTTCTTTCTAATAAAATTTGGGTGAGTAAAATAGGCAAAGAGGTACCCGCTCGGCACTGAAAAAAATTTCGGCAAAGAGAGAGGGAATGTGAAGTGAGTTTCTGTAGTGAAGTGAGACTATTATAAATCTATCTATCTATTATATATAAGCTGGCTTTCTTACATACGCTGATACGAGGTTTTTTTTTTTTATTTGGAACAATACATACGAGGTTTGTGGTTGGTTCCACGATTTCGTGCCATTGGGTTGATTTTTTTTTCCCGGAAAGTCAACCCATGAATGGAAGTCCTTAAATGAAGAGAGTATAACAAGGAGGTTGGCTTATTCATGAAGGCTCCATGAATATCCGTGAATTTCTTATTTACGGAGTCGGGCGATTTCGGCCTTTCAATTTGGCTTTAAACAGTTCTAATTTAAATAAAACTTTTTCTAGCCGTCCAAAAACACTCTTAGTCGACAAATGTAATTCACCTCCGTAAACAACTGTTCACAAAACCTCCGTTAAAAAAAGATTTTCTCTTCTAAAAAGTTACTACAACGCCAACTCCAATAAAGTAGAGTACTAGGAAGTACTACCGTAGTATATTTTCTTTGTGGTTGATGGGTCTTGAGCCTAGCGGTAGGTAATAGGTATGGGCCTTTACGTGCGAGTGCATCGTCCAATGAGCTATCAATTCGTCAACTTTGGGCCAGCTGTGTATATACTCCTATGTCACCATTAATGCATCAAACATTGGGAGGCTCCAGGCTTGCATTTTGGAGTACTACTAGTACTTCTCACCATACTTACCTGCAAAGCCATTGACATTTTATATGTGGGAAAAGGATTTAAAGGGACTTGGGGGCTCTGCTGCCTTCAAGGGGCAGTAGCCCCTACCCACACCTCAAAATTGCGTAGTTTTGAGGCCACTGATGGTCCCCCCCCTTTTGCTCTCCTTTGTCCTGTTTGGTACTCTATAAATAGGGCAACTGCTACAGGTTCAAATTTGAAAAAACGCTTCTTATTGTACTGTGTTCATTTCTTACTGTATTGTGTTTACTTGGGTTGGGTTTGTTAATAATATTGGGATGATAGGGTTCGGTCGAAAAAAAATTTTGTGAAAAGGGAATCTTTCTAATAAAACACAAGGGTGTTTAAGAATATTCTTTCTCAATGGTTTAGATTTCCTCCCGACACAAATTTTATCTATCCATACAAACAAATCCAACAGTCTAGATTTCTCCACTCTTCACATATAAATCAATGGTATCTTCGTAAATAACTTACATTGTTTGGCCAAATTTTTATGGCATGTTTTGGAAATAGTGTGCATTTAATGCCCGGATCCCAAAAAGTTTTATATATTAAAAAATAGTTAAAAGATTAATTGTTCCAATTTTCAATCCGTTTAAACCAGTGCAAATATCTTACTTTTTTGATCATTTTATTCTAAAGGGTACGTTGCAATTAATTTTTGATTATAAGGCTTTTATTTTATCTTAATTTTGCAACTATATTTGATTCTACATTTATCTTAGGGCTCTAACAGAAAGGCTTTAGAATCAAAAATTAATTACGACCTTTTGGGATAAAATAATCAGTTAATTAAGATCTTCGCACCAGTTCAAACGGATTGAAAATTGGAACACTTATTCTTTTAACTATTTTTTAAAGACTTTTATATATTAAAAAATAGTTAAAAGATTAAGTGTTCCAATTTTCAATCTGTTTGAACCGGTGCAAAAATCTTATTTTTCTGATCATTCTATCCTAAAAGGTTGTAATTAATTTTTGATTATAAGACTTTCATTTTAGTATCTAAATCTTTTAACTTTGTTTAGTTCTACAGTTATCTTAGGGTTCTAATAGGAAAGCTTTAGAATCAAAAAATAATTACGACTCTTTATGATAAAATGATGAGAAAAATAAGATTTTCGCACCGATTCAAACAGATTGAAAATTTGAACACTTATTTTATTGAGATTATTAAATAATATAAGAGAAATTAGGAAAGAGAAGTAAAAAATAATAGTATAAAAAAGAATTGCTATAATATCTACTATTCCCTTTTCACGGTTATAATGGCGTTTTTTCACATTTGAACTTGCAGCAGTTGGCCTATTTATAGAGTACCAAACAGGACGAAGGAAATCAAAAAGGGCGACCATCAGTGGCCTCAAAACGACGCAGTTTTGAGGTGTGGGTAGGGGGTGCTGCCCCTTGAAGGCAGCAGAGCCCCTGAGTCCGATTTAAAGGGTACTTTTCAAGAAGGGTACTTTTCAAGTGAAGAAAATGTGTTGATATGTGTCTTAAGATCGGTTAAAATGCGACAAATTAAGCCAGAGAGGAAAAAAAAAATATCGTCAAGTTTTATATGTATTGCTAATGATTTAAAAAATACAAGACCGCTACATTCGATTTCTAATACTTATCGTTCGATAAGACCTGTACCGCAACGCTAAAAACACTACCGCTACATCTGCTATTTCAAACTATGTATACCTTTTAAGATTGAGTGTTCAGATCAAAAGAGAGTCTACAGTGAACAAGGTTTGGTCATTACACTTTACCCAAATTTGCAATGCCTAGTTTTTTGTAGCAGCCGGTGGTGAGGTAGGTGGTGGTGGTAGCTGGAGGTGATTTGTGTTGGATGGGTCGGTAGTCCGCGTGGTGTACGTATCTAGAGGAAATTTGCGTTCAGATTTGGGATTTCCAAATACTCGTGTGATTTTCAGCTGGTGGAGTTGGGGAGGATTACTAAAGAATGGAAGGTAAAAGTTAGGACTCCAATAAATTACTGCCATATATTATTTTTTGGCACATTGGAAAATTGTTAAACTACCATATACAGTATTCTTATACATGAATATTCTTAAGAATTCACGTTTAATCCATGGGCCATCTCCGAATAAGCTAAAATCTGATGTCCACCCTCTCAAATTTCCACCAACAAAAAAAAAAAAGAAACCCACTCTCTCAAAATTTCCGTGGGATGGACCCATGTGAGGTCGAAAATCGTGGATTAGCTGCCATCGCTATTTGTTATTTGAATAGGAAATTCTCAATTCTAGGAATTTTTTTTTCTTATTAGGTGAGGGCTTTCGAGCCAGTTCGTACATATTAATTAATTTTGAGAGATCAATTTGTGTATCAATAACACAGCCTTTATATTAGAGATTAAAGCAGTGACAAGGTGACATCATAGAAAATGGGCCTTTACTTGCCCATCACCCAATACAAAAAAAATCAATTGTTCAACTTTGGGCGAAAGTACTTTTGCATGAACATGGCCTCCAAACTTACGTACGTACTCCGTACTAGTTCTCAGCATGCTTGAGCATAAAGCCATTGACGATCAACAAGCCTTTTTCAGTGCTCCCCAAAATAATTCATTTTATGCAACTGGGAATTAATAAAAAGTCTAGGACCATCGCATGTAGGGAGAGATAGAGTCAAGAAGGAACAAGTAGGGACAGTTACCCTTGCAAGAAGAAAAAATAAACTCTGCTATTATATTAAAAATAAATAAATTTCCTATGAAAGTACATAGGCTCTCCCCCCTCTAATATTTTTGGGAAAAAAAAAATTCAAATAACGGTAACCTTTGAAATACAAGGGATACAACATTAATTTCTAAAGGCTGGGTTAAAATATAGCAAAATATAAAATTTGAGGGTTAACACTGTAAATATTTAATCAATAAAATTCTCAATTTTTCACACACAAAAATCTCCCATCATTAAAATTGTTAAGGCAGTTTCTAGAAAATTGGAACAGAAGAGAATAGATTTTTGGGAACCTTAAGTAATCTTGGTGAAATCTAAGGTGTAAGTATGTTTTTGCCCAATCGTTTACTAGATAGACTGAGGTAAGTCGCTACTACTTTTGCAATCTGTTAATTTATGAAAAGCATAATTAGGTATGAACTGTTGCTATTTTGTACTTTTTTTTTTGTTTTAATGTATTTACATTGTTATGCATTTTTATTTTTATTTTTTGTCTCGCATACATTGTCGCTCCCACATAGTTAAATTTCTGACTCTGTCCTTGCTGATGTAGGCCACTGCATGCATGGGTCACCTCACGTCATGTGGGCCTCACAAAAATACTGAAAAATATTCATAAATTTTAATATAATTATTTTTGGGACTTTGTAAAAAATCAACTCTAACGAATATCGAAATGTATGTTTTTAGAATTTGTAGAAGCGAAACTGTTCATCCGTGCAAGACCCGAAATGAGTCCAGCGTTCCCGTTGGTACCCATCGGTTTGCTATTGGTTGGGACCAATAGCGGGGTTGAAAAAAAATATGGTAGTACTTTTATTGGAGTACCTTCTAACTTTCTTTCATGAGTTGACTTTCCAGCTTTGGAGAAATCAAAAGAGTAAACTCAATGGCACGAAACCATAAACCTCGCATGTATTGTTCCAAATAAAAATAAAAAAATAAAAAAAACCTCGTATCAGCGTATGTATAAGAAGAAAGCTAGCTGGGAATTAGTTATACATTATAGTTTCATAGTCTCACTTCACTACAGCAACTCATATGATATTCCCTTCCCGTTCCCTCTCTTTTCTTCAATCACCTCTCTCTATGCCTATTTTACTTACCCAAATTTAGAAAAGAAAAACTTTGCGTATTTTTCTCCTAACAAAACAGGTTTCCAATTTCCTGCCAAAATGAAGGGGCCAAGGCCAAGCGGATGGCAATGCATCATCTACGGCAGCTTCGTCGTCACTTTAGTTTGGATTGTCCATTCAATCGACGAGATTTGTTTTGAGAGTCTCTTCAAATTGGATAGATTACCTTTATTCGTTCCAAAAACATTTCACCATTCAACCAACGAGGTTCGTATTAAATAGTAGGTCCATTCACGCTTTGTTTTTCTTCCCTCTTATTTTCTTCGAAGGAGGTCTAAAACACAATATGATGCACAACACGCTAAGGTGGAAGAGTGTCTTGTTGGCAATTAGATGGATTGCTAGTTTATAGCGATCGAGACACTGCCACATAAATATGTTGTACACGTTGCATGTGTTCAACAATGTTTTCTCTTATTCAGCCAGGACAAGGCAATCAAGAAAACGGCCACGCATGTGATTGTAATGGTCTTTAAACTCATAATTTAGCCACAAGAATAAAAAACATGCCCATTTTCATAGCCATTCACTTAGTTTTTAATGTCGGGAAAATGTTTAAACGGGTGTATATGTATAGAACCATAAATATTCCTTCTCCAACAACATAGTACAATACAGACGGTGACTCTAAGTTAAGTCCAACACAAAATAACAGTGGATTTACCTTAAATATGGGTGTGTATGGTTTGATTGCACTTGTGTGTGGCATGCACTAGCAATTTTTATAGAGGCGTATACCCCTTGGAGATGGGGTCACCCGTGTTGAGTATGAAGTCAAATTCGGTACTTTTTCTACGTGTTTCCAAGAGTTTCAGAACCTCTGGTCCGGACCAGGCCAAGTGTGGTTCGGACCATGCAAGAGGAAGCAAAAACTAAGTTGTAGCATTTGTGGTCCAGTTTGGTCCGAACCAGAGAAGTTGCATGTACGGGTTTTTGGCCTTTTTAGGATTTTTTTAAGACTTCTCTGGTATTTCATGTAAAAGGCAAATGATATGCAGCCCCCATTGTAACTTGTGTTCATTTTTTCATCACAGTGAAATCTCACAACACCTCATGAAGTATGATTAGGCATATTGCTCATGTCAGAACCGCATACAAAATTATGATCAAATAATTAAAAAGTTTCACTAAAAAAATAATCTAGAGTAGGCCGACTTTTTAGCTTATTTTTTCTTTATTGGGGAAAAAAATTAGTTTGGTTTATTTTTTCTTATTCTTTTCAAATGCGTGGCTCAATAATCTCTCCAATAGTGGGTTGTGTTTAATGAGTAGTACAATATATATGAAAAAAGAAACATGAAAGTGTTCATGAAAGAGAATGGACGGATCGAACTTTTTGTGAATCCAAGTCGTCCATTCTCTTTATCTCCTGTATTAAAGAAAAGACCGAAAGTTGAGCCGCATTAGTTTTCAATTACCACCTATGTTCACAATTTCACATATTTTTGCAAGTGCCTCACTTTTGTTTCCATTTTAATTTACCTACATAGAGGAACTACAATTCAGGGTGATGTTTTGATTATAACTTCTGCCAATATGCACGCACAAAACGTGGTTAGAAAAGCACACCTTAGCCTTGTAACTGCTTTGATATTCTCCCAATTAAGATTCAAGGTCTTACTGCTAGTCCATCTATTATTCCTGCAGTATTCACGTATATGTTGCATTGTTACTTCACTGTCTATGAAAAAAGTCGTTGATATCGAAACGTGTGGCTTTTTAATACAGGGCTTTGGTGTCTGTGTCATTGGATTCAAGTGCAAGGGTGACTATGATAATGGACGCCAAGAGAAATGGTGCGTACTTGCTCCATTTTACTGATATGGGATAATTAGCTGGTGGGAATATCTTACCCATAGTCGCATAATTCGCGTGTAGAGGAAACCGCACCTGCACTCAAAACGCAAATTGACGGATTTTTCCTGAATTTACAATGAATTCGGGAATTAGTTTTTACATGTGGCCCATTTTTTAATCTCTATATTTAGCTTTGTGTCAATTCTCGCACAAACTATGATGCCAGCTGTATGTGATTTCAGGATCAAAGAGTAAAACCAGCTGTATGTGAGGAGGCTTTTTTCACTTGAATGCGCAGTGTGGAAAAACTAAATCGAAGGGGGTTAAAATTAGGGCCTATAATGTAGAAGCCACTAGGCCACTGGCTTCATTCATTCATATTATTTCAATCAAAGCTAACTTTTATTTAAGATAAAGTATTATTCCATTGAATTACCACAGCTATATAATCAACAACTTACTAAATATTCATAACATATAATTTAGTATAGACGTTTAGAACGCTCTTAAAAGTATAACAAAAGATGTATCACGAATATCATACTCCTTCACAACAAATATACTTGCACCATATCCCATGTAAATTGACTGAATGTCTAAAATTTTCATATATGGCCATATGGTTATTAATTATGAATATCTTCTCTTTTTGTTTGTGTAATCAGCAATAAGATCAAATTTTATTACAGATTGCGTAAAGGTTCAAAAAATCATATATAAACTATGAAATTTAAATATACAGAAAAAGCAATTTGAGACGCTGTCTTACAGTTCCCTAAAAATTGTTGTTATCACTCTCACACCCGCACCCACTCGGAAACGTAAGTTATGTGACGTAGATCTTGCCTTACCATCTTGGAAATGATTTACCAGCTTTACAGCTTAGAAAACCAGCAGCATACTAGAATTTGGATCTAGGCCATGATTTGCAGTCCACCAGCTGTGCCAACACAACATTTTTTAATAGACACTTACTGTATTGTCTATTATCCTATCTATTGTCATCTAGCTAACCTGTGACAAAGTTATGACCCTCGTACTCGTCTCTCTTTTCTTTCACCTCGTATTTTGAATAGGCAAGACACACACAAGCAAAGAAAGGAACTGGGTCACGATGGGAAGGGTCAATCAACCTTTTCCGGTTCTAGTAGGGAAGAGTCTCAGTCTTTCAAAGAATATCTGTCTGATTGCCTTGAATTTCTTTCAAAAGCTTCCCGCTACGTAAAGACTTTTTTGTTAAGGAGTCTAGGGTTCCAATTTGGAAGGAGGAGGCAGATCAAGATCCCAAATATAGTCATATTAAACAGAAAATTAACAGCGATCCTTCCTATTGACAATAAGAATAAAGGTCTCAATCAGAAATGTAAAACTAACAATATGGAATGAAGGTCTACTAGAATATAGGTTGAAATTTAACCCGAATAGAACTTTATCTAGAGTTTGGACCACGGCCACAATTCTTATCTCACTTGGAGCTTTAGTAGTAAGTGCTTTTGGATGACATAAATATGTGAAGGTGTCTCTCAATTTACCAATCATGTTCTCCTGTCTTGTTCATTTCTATAGACTGACAGAGTTAACAATCTAAGAAAACAATAAATTTTACTTTGTTTTGTTATTAATATTTTGCAGGATTGAGCTTGTGGATAATTGGACTTGTCATTTTGCTTGCAAGAGCTTCATATTACGTGAAGACAACAGGTATTCTTCACTAGAGGCATATGTGTTATGCCTCTTGAGCACGAAATTTGTAAATTTAGTATAATGAACAAGGTGATATTTTCCAAACAGAGCTGGAATAGTATGTTGATGTATAACTAAGCAATTAATCGGAGGCTTGTTTGAGCAAAGCAGTTTTGAGTGCGTTGGTGTTACTGGTGTAACAGAGACCTCATACGAAAATGTTTTGACTAGTTGAAAAATAAAGCTTGTGTCTTCTTCCGAATGGGATCTTGTTCAAAAGTAAACCACATACCCCAGTTTCGTCCTTTCTCCAACTTATTTGTCCCTCCAACATTTCTATTCGAATCGACCTGTCTTCCATTTGCTTAGTAATTGTAAAGCCATAAGATCTTCCATTTTCTTAGTAATCATAAAGCCATGAGAAGGGTCTTCCATTTCTTAGTAATGGTAAAGCCATAAGATCGAGAGAGGGGAACACAAGGTTCTAGTACTAGAATAACATGGGGTTGGGGTGGATGCACAGCCGTCCGCATAAATCCCATCACCAAAGTAGGCTCCGCATTTCACTTTTTTATCTTTTTTCTGCTCAATAAAAGGGTGAAGCAGGGAGCAACACGAGTATATCAAACTCCTATAGGAGTGATCATAGGAATACAGACCCATGGCATCAGAGTGATCATTTTTTTGTCCATATTGCTTCTCATCCAAGGAACCCATGGCAGGTTCTATGGGAGAGACCAATCATCTTTATGTTTCTACCGTCACCAAGGACTAGTGGATCAAACCCGGGCTTGCATTTCGTTAAAAAGATATGGTCCTCTATCTTCTTTGGTTACTTATTCAGTTATTTTCTTTCTAGAATGTGTGGTTATTAGAAGGCGTTTTGCAATTTCGTTGGATGATGCTATGGTGTCCCCGGTCATTTTGGGGACACCGTAATTTTTGGCATAACAGAACCATTACAAGCATAACAAAAATCATTAGAAGTATAATAGAACCATAACATGGCATAACCAAGGCATAACCAAAAACCAATCAAAGCATAACCAAAAATCAACCAAGGCATAACCAACCAAGTTATGCCTTGTTATGGTTTTGGTTATGCTTATAATGGTTTTGGTTATGCTTGTAATGAATTTGGTTATGCTTATAATGGTTTTGTTATGCCAAAAGTTACGGTGTCCCCAAAATGACCGGAGACACCGAAATCACTCCCGTGTATTATACTGAAGTCAAAAGAAGTCAGATAGGAGGTTGGGGTGGTTTTCCGTTATTGACTTCAGGTCTTAACTTCTCGTTTACGGCGAAGGCTAAATCATGAGTTGCCCTCTACTTAGCATTCTAGAAGCTCAAGTGTTCGAATGAGATCTAGTTGAAAAAGTATTTAATCCTCCGAATTTAGGACCTTAAATTTTGGGTGGGATTGTAAACAATATCTTCACTTCATGATAATTAATGGCTTGAGCACCTCATCAAACACTTGATGGGCATTCATGAAAATGTCTAGAACAAGATTTTTTTTTTTGGTAAAGATCTAGAACAAGATCTTCGGTATCTATACTATATACAAGGGTAATGATTTCCACACTCCCCTTTAAATGAATGCATTCTATTTTTTGGCTTTTAGTGATAAAATTACACAGAAAATTTCATTAAACACATAAAATGGAGCGCATTCATCAAAAAGATAGTGAAAATATATATATATGAAAGAAGATCGAACTTAGCAAAACAAAACGACAATTGGAAATTCCAGAAGTGAGCAGGGGTAGCTGTTTGGATAGGATAGGGTTTTCTTTTTGGTTTTGGGCCGTTGGCCTTTTAGGTTTTTGAGCTTGTCCCAATAGGTGTGAGAACTTGTCCCAATTGATGTTTCCTTAATTGGTTTCTTACCAATCTAGAGATTAGGTCTCGGGTCTTTGATTATTCTTCGATTTAGGAATATTTGTTCTTAAATTTGGGAATATGATGCAGTCAACTCTTGTTCCTTTAGTCTTTGTAACAATTCTTTTGCCGTTCAAAAAAAAGAACTCATTCCAGAGAGTTTGTGTACGGTTGATGTAATGGGTGCAAAATACAAGTAAAAACAATCACAGCCCATTAGGCATGATCGATTTGGTTGGAATAAGAAATAGTGCTTTGAAGACACTCATTGAAAAATCAGAAGATCTCAAATGAGCGACCATAGAGACGATGTGAAATCTCCTTTTGTTATGCTTATGCAGAGTAATCACCGGTTACTCATTATTTACCGAGAAATTGAGGCAAAAAAGTACACATGAATGAATTCATAACATCCGATGAAAATGCCGAGGAACATGACTTAAGAATGTTTTGTTTGATTCTACCAGTATCTCTGCTCCCACAACTCTACTAGGCTAACTGAATTTGCTTTGCTTCTGAGAAACGTGCGAAACGCATGAGGATCATATGGAGGAGGCATGTTACATGGGCTCACGTCTGTCGGACCCTTCACCATCGATTCCATCAAATACTTCTTGTGCAATTCTGTCGCTTTACAAGCCAATGTCTCTGAACAGATTTCTCTTGCTTTTTCAAGTATAGTAGGCTTGTATCTCATGAGTTTGGAATATTCACTCAAGACATGAAACATATAGTCATACACATAATCCATCTTCAAATTCTCGTGAACGAAGTCACTTGCTGCCTTCATAATATCTTCTGCCTATAAGGACAGAACAAGGATTTCATTTTCAAGAGGGAGAGAGCTAGTAAAGAAAAAAGTTAATTTTTTCTGACTGAAGATCAACCTACACACATAATGAAAATAACGAGCAACAAATTAACTAAAACATGAAAACTTAAACCCCTGGTTTTGTTGGGGCAAAATACTTTCAATTTGACCAATTAGTAGGTTTTCCTCATTATTATTATCCGGAGAAGAAGGTTCTACCGGATAATAAGAAGGAAGAAAGCGTTGCTGTGTAACGGAGTTACGGATAAGAAGAAGAAAACAATTTGGGGTTCTACCGGAGAATTTTATTCCCTAAACTAGCGTCATGTTTGTTTAAACAAAGGAAGGATTGTTGTGGACCATTAGATATCTTCATTAATATGTTGTCAGCCTCTGAGCAAAATCCTCACAATATCTTCATAGATAAATTCTCATAGAGGATCCGGATCCAAATGACCAAACATATAGTATACTAGCGGATAAATAAAAAAATAGAGAGAAGAAATAAAAAAAAAAAGACAATAATTTACAGGTTAATTATGAACCCTCTTGAAATAATATCAACTTAAAATGGAAAAATAAAAAAGTAAATTGAAAAGGAAAGTCTATATATTACCACAACAGCAGGTCAAAATATAACTTAAGAAAATATTTTCTTAATCGGACGGTTATGATATTAGTTTGAAGGCAATCAACTGCTGTAGAGATACTCATGTTTGTATGTGCAAATAAAAATCGCTTTATTTTATAATATAGATATTTGCAGATTAAAAAAAACATATACTCTGTACATAATATGCATTTAATTAGAGAAAACGAAAAAGTAAGGGAGATACCTCTTGCTCGTGGGTGTTGCCCCATTCAACGGCAAACTTAATAGATCTGCACTTGTCATCGTTATTTATGGGCCAATAGTGGTGCATCGGCGTCAAGCCTCTTGTGAAGAAATCATAATAATGTGGCTTCACCAATAAGGTAATAGAGTTACAGGCAAGGATGTATTTTTTACTCACTGACCATCCGCGTCCTTCAACGTATATTTTATACCTGTTAAAATAGCACCAGATCACACAGGGAAAAAAAATTACTCCCTCCATCCATTTTTAAGTGTCCTGCTTCGTAACTTTAACTTATTAAGGAGATATCATCATTATACATTTCAAATCAACTTTTATCTCCACTTCCCCTACTTACCCACTATGAAGACATCATCATTACACTTTTACTCATTAACTTTTCAAAATGAAATATACTTTTAAGGGCAAAATGAAAAATGTATCAACTTTTACCTACTAGCTTTACAAAATGGACCCTTATTAAAGTACAACTCAAAATGAAATACTGAACTCTAAAAAAGAGATGGGGGAATATATTACAATACAGAAGTGCACTAGTGACATGACTCATTGTAAACGGATGTAACCACACATTTCAATAAAATAAAAAAATCAAAGAAAAAGAAAAAAAAACATAAAAGTGTTCATGTCAATCGGAACGGTTTGTTTCACTTTCTTGAACACTTATATGTTTTCTTTTCCTATATACTACTGCCTCCATTCTTTTTTAAAATCCAATATTTTATTTTAGCTGTCTCTTGATATATGTCTATTTTGTAAAGTTAATAGGTAAAATTGGTGAATTTTCCATTTTACTCCTAAAAGTATATTTCATTTTGAAAATTAATGAGTAAAAATGTAATGATGATGTATTCATAGAGGATAAAGAAGGAAAGTGGAGGTAAAAGTTGATGTGCAATGTGTAATGATGATATTTTTTAGCAAATTAAAATTACGAAATAGAATACTTAAAAAATGACAGAGGGAGTAACATTTTTGTTCTAAGAACACTTGTAGGTATCGCAAAAATGCTCTGAGATGAGAAATCAATGATCCAAATTGAAATGAATCTGCACAATTAATTTCTCATTTCAGGGTATCCTTTCGAGGTACATAAGATTATTTTATGGGAAAGCGCTAACAGAGTGAGGGGCTGGGGACCACCACACAGACACAAACCTTGCTCCGAGTTTGGAAAGAAAAATGAAATACCAACCCAAGTGTGAACAGTCACGGAAACTAGATAACAAAAAACTGAGATTCTTTGAACCAAAGATAAAAGCATCCCCTTGTGGCTTGTGAGCAAATGACGTAGAACATCATGGTGATGAAGGGTTTCTGTTATCTAGTTTCCATGTTTGTTTAGACTTGGCCTGGGTTGGTATTTCCTTTTTTTTTTTCTCCAAATTAACACTAACACGGTGCAATCTTATAAAGAGGGATCCCAAAATCTTAAGTAAATCTTTTACCTGTGCATACACTGGCTGGCCAGGTCTGTGTCTTTGAACCCTTCCTGTATTTCTTTATTCCAATCCTATAAAAGTTCCAAGTTAGATTTGGAATAAGCAAATGGAACCATAACAACAATGTAGAAAGCTTCTTTCTTTTTCTTTTTTTCTTTTTTTTTTCAATATTGTATACATCAGCGGGCGTGTGAGCCAAGAGTATGTTTTATCGGAGGGTACAATAGTTTGAAGTGGCAAATGCGATGGGAAAGATGAAACTAGGCAAGGCCTTAGGACTAGATGGTTTTCCTATTGAGGTATGGAAGAACTTGGTGATAGTGGAGTATACTACTGTGTGGATGAGAAAACTGTACGTTCAACAAAATTATTCTAACTAGAAAGATGCCTGATGAGTGGAGAAAGAGTATCTTAGTACCAATATACAAGAATACAAAGAATATTCAAAGTTGCAATAACTATAGAGGCATAAAATTGATTAGACACATAAGAAGTTGTGGGAAATAGTTAAAGGGAAAGTCTACAATACACACCCCTTAAAAGGATGTATCATATGCACCTATTTTATGGTTCATTCGTAACATTTTAGCATGTTTCGTAACTTTTGTTCTAAAATTCATAACTTTTCAGCAGTACGATTCGTAACATTTTCATTATGATTCATAACATTTTGGTGTATATCGTAACATTTATACGATTCGTAACTTTTTAGCAATACGATTCGTAACTTTTTCTCTATAATTCATAACCATTTAGGGGGTGTATATGATACACACCCAAATAAAGGGTGTGTATTGTAGCCTTTCCCTTCAATATATAATGGTTTTCATAATTTTGCGAACTTTGTATAATATACCTAATTGAGATTTATGAAACAAAATCTATATGCATATTTTTTTAGATCCATATTTAAAGGTAAGTAATAAAAAATGGCACTTATTTTAAAAATGGACCAGTTTTATAGTTTCTATAACATATTAAGTATTGCTTTGAAACAAAATCAAAGAATGATGGTCACTTCTGTGTTCTTGAAAATTTATATGTCTGAAACTTATTTTGGTATTTTTTTTACTTTTCGTAATTTGTTATTTAGCTTTTCGTCGTAATTTTTTTGGATTAATCGTTCGTCTTGACGAGACAAATCGGAAAAGTATTAAAAATATGGATCGATGTTGAAAAAATTCAATAAGACCGCATTTTAGACAAATAAGACTGGTATTGGAGTACTTTTTACGTATTTAGTTTTTCTTTTTTCCTGTCATAATTTTGTACTTTTGAGATTCCTCTTGTTAAGACTAATGATTAATTATAAAAATTTCAATTTGATTCTAACAAAAATTAAAAAAAGACTAACAAAAACACACAAAATAAAGAAAATAATTAAGTTTACAAGAATTTGGCCATAAGTGAGCTACTTTGCGATTACATTCATGAATCAATTAAAAGTTTAAAACATCACCCTACCTTAGAAGTATTGAAGAAACGCTTGGTTTTTCATGACGGGAAACTCTCCAAGGCAACGCTACTTCCAACTCACACATTCAGGGATCAACAGAACTTGAACAATTTTGCATTCCGCATTATATAAAAGGCCATTCTAATAAACAAGAGTATTCCATCATCAAAGGTTGCAACTTAGTCATTGTCACAAAATAAAAGGGAAAAGGCCATGGCAACGGGGCGCGGTGGGGTCATCGTTCTCGGGGGTTTGCTGGTGATGGTTTCGCGGTCCAAGTGGGAGCTTTTGCTGGTGGTGGTGTGCTATCCATGTTTGGTGGTCGGCGGCAGCAGCGGCAACGAGCTTACTTGTGTTAGGACTAGGGCAAGTTGTGGTGTTTCGGGTTGGGCCTGGTTCTATGGGACTGGGCTTGGCCTGTTTTGGGTGTTTGGATTGTATTTTTTTTTATCTATGCAGATTGAGGCCTTTAGGTGTTTGGGTTCGCCCGTTTTCAGAGTTCGGCCTTTGTCAAAAAAATTTAGTTTATTATAGACTAAAGCAACGTACGCATGGGCAAAACAGACTTGAAATTACATATCATTCTTTTTTTATGCCAAAAAAATCCCCGAAACTCCTACCCATTCGGGGCGGGGATCGGAGCTAGTAGGGCCGGATTTGTAGAAATGGTCATCCCCACCATTAATTAGATATATAGATGAAATATTTACGTATGTTCATATATAAACTCACGTACATGCATATTAAAAAAAAGAAGTGTGAATACCAGTTTGTACAAGCGAATGCCCCAGTCCTGTTTGTCGGAGATATTGCATTTGAGGAGATCCCTTCTATCTGGAGAAAGCGGGGTGCCTTTCCAGTGTGCATAAGCCTCCTTATTCATCCATCTCTAGTCTTGTCCTTTAGCTCCTCTAAAAATCCCTCCCATGATTTTATATGTAGCTTTGCCCTACAAAAATAGCCCATTGCACGAAAATAGTCCCTCAATTGCTTACCACGCATCCAACATGTCTGACCCATTAACAATATATCACGGGTACAAATTTAGAACAGGACCCAATTACACCATTGTAGCATACTATGCCTAGCTAATTAAGTTTCTCTTGCTAAATATTGAGCAATGCTATGACGATCATATTATGAGTACTATTTACTCTATGACGAATGAGCACATTGTCACCAAAATGTAGCCACTAAAGTGTTATTGCTATTAACTCCCTCCGTTTTATGAAGTTAGGCCCCTACGAAAATAGTGAAATTATGTACAATTTTTGAACTGAATACATTTCATGATTTAGGGATTCCAACTTAATAGGGGAACATCATTATTGCATTTGTTATATATTTTTCTTTACCCTTTTCACCCTTCAAAACATAATCATTGCATGTACTTAGTTGCAAAAAGTAAGGATAAAAATAAGGAACTCATCACTTTTTACTAATTACTTTTCAATTGGAATAATATTTTTAGGACACTAAAAAATTGCTAAATGAGATTAAAAATTTGGGATGGAGGGAGTACGAAAGAACAATTCTCTTTCTACATCAATGCCTTGTTTTGATTCAAATTTAAGTTTTGTTAAGTTTGATTTTTGGAGTAATGAGTGGATAGAGAAATTATAGTAATAATTGGAGATAGAAGTAATGAGTAGAGATAAATAAAAAGAGAAATGAGAGTAATGATTCGAGCAGGAGAACAATATGAGAGAGCTAGAGAGAGAAAAAGAGAGAGAGAGTGAGAGAGTAACTGATCCAGGTGGTTGGGTTCCAGTAATTAGGAGCCACCGAGCCCTTATTGGTGGAGGAACAAAGGTAGCGGACATTTTTACTCTGTTCATTGACAACATTCCTGAGGAAAGGGATAGAATTTGGCTCGCAAGGACTTTCAATAAGTTTGGTGTAGTCAAGGATGCATTCATTCCAACAAAGAAGAGTAAACGCACGGGTAGTAAGTTTGGTTTCGTAAGGTATGGATGCCATGTGTCAGCTGCCATGGCAGTGTCCAAATTGAATGGAGTTTGGGTGGATGACAAGAGATTATATGTCAAGGAGGCCTGTTTTGACCAGAGGAAAGAAATCTTGAAACCCAAACTGCCCAGGTTTACCAAGGACAGGGTACTTGGATTTGGTCAGAGGCTTAACACAAGCACTAATAGAGGCGGTGGACCACATATCAATAACGGGGGTGGGGAGTCTTTTTGGAAGGAAAAATCCCCTGGGGTGTCTTTTGCTCAAGTGTTGAGAGGAGAGACCTCTAATCTAGGACCCTCAAAGGAAAAGGAGATCATTATTAAATCTAATGGTGGTGGTAGCGACTGGTTGCAGAGGAGTGCAGTGGCTTCCATGAGCAGGGTGGTCCCATTGAAGACTTTGAAGGAAAGTTTCAACAAGGTATATGAGAAGGATATCCAGGTCCGAGCAATGGGAGGAAGATATGTCCTCATTACCTTTCCTGACAGTAAAATCAGGGACGATCTCATTAAAAGCAAATGGATGGAACGATGGTTTACTATGGTGAAACCGTGGCAGGGAGAGCCGGCGAGTTTTTAAAGGTTCGTGTGGTTGAAATGTAATGGTATGCCTCTTAACTCCTGGAATGCTGAATCTTTCAAGAGCATTGGGGAGATTTGGGGTAGTTTTATTATGTTCGATAATGAAACTCTAAAAGACCTCTCGTTTGCAAAAGGAAAAATCCTCATAGCTACTGAGGAACTCTCAAAGATCGATAGATGGATTCAAATGGAGGTGAATGGGGTGCGATACAATGTGTGGGTGATTGAGGAAGCCTCTTTTGCTCATCCTGACGAGATTGAAAAGGAGGTGTTGCTTCCTCAGATTCCTGAAGGTGTGCAGTGGGAAGGTGGTAGGGGGCCGAAGGGTTTCAGGAGGGAGGTTGAAGATGATGATGTGGAAAGTTGTTGCCCAAAACCCACCAATGAGGGAAGGGGGGTAGGTGAAGAAGTCAGATCAAACAGTGCTACAAAGATGATAGATGGACAGAGGGTAGAGTTGTGTCAGGACAAGGTTCAAGGCTCTAAGAAAGGGGATGTAGACATGCATTTAATGGAGGGCAGAGAAGGTATTATAGCTGTTGAAGGGGATTTTGAATCTCTAGTGGAGGAATCGGCAGATTTGGGGGCCCACGATGGGCTAGAGATGAAAACTCAAAATGGGCTACCTGTAAGTCCAATTGTGGGCTTACATAAATCCCCCTCTGTTGAGAAGAGTCTCGGCCCAGCCCAGATTATGAGTGAAATGGAGGTGCAACTATCCCAGGCCCAAAGACCCACTAAAAAACCCTTACCTCTTTTGCCCATTCACAATCCTCGGTCGTTGGTCTCTGAAATCCCAGAGAGATCAAACTCTGTTCGGCCATCGCAGCTGGAGGTCCGAGCGCCACTCAATGGAATCAAGCTCATGGTGGATCTTTCAAAAGCAGATTGCAGAAGAAATCGTCGCAGGCAGCTGTCCAACCTCATTCAAATCCATGAGGAGATATCTGGGGAATCAGAGAAGGAGGAGACTGAATCTAAATCCTCTGCTGACTCAATTGAGAGCTCTCAGCGTATCATTGACGAGGTAAGAGCAACTATGGCTATTGGAGCTAAACTGAATGTTAATTTTTTTCCTGATGATGAAAGGGTTTTAAAGAAAATGATAGAGCTTGAGGTTAAGGAGGCTGCCATCCTACGTGATAAGGACGGAGGAACTTAGGGTAGCTGAATCTTTATTTACGGTGATTAGATCTGGGTTTAGTCTTTTTTATGCAGATTTTGTCATGGAATATTAGAGGGTTGGGGAGTGTTTCGAAAAAACGATTTGTGTCTAAACTGATTAAAAAGAAAAGGCCAGACATGGTATTTATCCAAGAAACAAAGTTAGAATCTGTGGATCATTTGGCAATTCAACGAATTTGGGGTGCTAATAATGTGGATTATGCTTGCTCGAACTCTGAGGGTGCATCAGGGGGGCTTTTAACTATTTGGAATAGTTCTTTTTTTAAACCGGTTAATGTGACTGTGAATAGATCTTTCATTTTGTTACAAGGGACCATCGATAACTTCCCATGTATCATCGTGAATATCTATGCTCCTAACGTTGCTCTAGCCCGTCGTGTTCTTTGGGATGAATTATTGGCCCGTAAAGCAATCTATACGGATCCGTGGTGTATTGGGGGTGATTTCAATGAAATAAGAGAGGTATCTGAAAGAGTGGGATGTTTGAGATTAGACAGGGGGATGAAAGACTTTTTGGAATTCAGTGACCACATGGAAGTGCTAGATATTCCTATGCAGGGAAGGAAATTCACTTGGACCAATTACCAGAACAATGCCATTCACAGCCGACTGGACAGATTTCTGATATCCCAATCCTTCCTTGATAGGTTTCGGGTTACACAATGGGGTTTGCCAAGACCAATTTCAGACCATTGCCCTATAATGTTATTGAATGATAATAGGGATTGGGGTCCAAAGCCATTTAGATTCTTGGACATATGGCTTTCTGATCCTAAATGTATGAAGGTAGCCAAAGAAACATGGGAGGAGGCTCCGGTGCAAGGTTGGGCGGGGTTTATCATCGTTCAGAAACTGAGGGCAACGAAGGATAGACTGAAACTATGGAATAAACAAGACTTTGGGGATATCAATTGCGCTCTTCAAGACACTGAAGCCAAACTTCACCATCTGGATACCCTATCTGAAGCTAGGCAATTGAATGAAGAGGAAAAAGCGATGTGGTGCTCCCTAAAGTCAGATTTTTGGAGGCTCTCTAACTTGTTGGAATCGTTCTGGAAGCAAAAATCCCGTGTTAATTGGCTGAAATTGGGGGATAGAAACACCAAGTTCTTCCAAATCTCAGCAAACAATCGATTCAAGATGAACTTGGTGGGGTCGGTAAGGGTAAATGGGAGGGTGTTAGTGGAACCAGATCAGATTAAAGAAGCAGCATCTGAATACTTTCGGGCTAACTTTGCAGAAGAAAGAAGGGCCAGACCAGATCTGGGAGGTCTTTTTTCTAGGAAATTGGATCAGGAGAGTGCATTGCAACTTGAAAAACCTTTTGAGGAGAAGGAAATTCTGGCAGCCCTTCAAGATTGTAGTAGCTTCAAAGCCCCGGGTCCAGACGGCTTTAATTTTTCTTTTGTTAAGAAAGGCTGGGTCTTCATGAAGGAGGATGTCATCAAATTTTTTTCAGAGTTCTACTCAAATGGGAAGCTCACTAAAGGTATCAATTCCACTTTCGTCTCTCTTATTCCTAAAGTTGCTTGCCCTGTTTCATTTAAGGAATACAGACCCATTAGTATGGTGGGGTGGGTCTATAAAATTCTATCCAAAGTTCTAGCAAATAGAATTAAGGGTCATATGCGATTAGTAATTGGGGAGACTCAAGCTGCTTTTGTTCATGGGAAACAAATTCTAGATGGTGTCCTCATAGCCAATGAGGCTATCCACAGCTGGAAAAACAGGGCAATAGGGGGCCTCATCTTAAAATTAGATTTTGAAAGAGCGTATGATTGTGTTAATTGGAGCTTTCTTAGTAGTATGCTATCAAGACTGGGCTTTGGGGATAGATGGAGGGATTGGATTTTAGAATGTTGCTCTTCGGTTTCTATGTCTATTTTAATCAATGGATCACCCTCACCGGAATTTCACACTCAAAAAGGGTTGAGGCAAGGTGACCCCCTATCTCCATTCCTCTTTAATATTGTTGTGGAGGCCCTCAACATAATGCTAGAACGAGCAAAGGCCCAAAATATCATCAAAGGAACCAAAGTGGGGCGTAATGGAGTCAATATTTCCCATTTACAATTTGCGGACGATACGATTCTCTTCTGCAATAATGATCCAGAGGAGATGGCAAACATTAAAAGAATCTTGCGATGCTTCCAACTGATGTCAGGTCTGAGAATTAATTTCTCGAAGAGTTCCCTTTGTGGAGTGAACATTCCACTAGAAACAACCTCATCCTTGGCCCAGATCATGGGTTGTAAAGTGGAGCAGCTACCGATCAAGTATCTCGGCCTTCCTTTAGGTGCTAATCCAGGAAGGATCAAAACTTGGGATTCCGTAATTGAAAGGACAGAGAAGATGTTGAGTACTTGGCGCACTCATTGTATTTCTACAGGGGGAAGGTTAACTCTTATTAACTCCAATACTGCAAACATCCCCATATATTTTATGTCTCTGTTTAAAATGCCAGCAGCTGTTGCGAGGAATTGGAGAAACTACAGAGAAAATTTTTCTGGGGTGACTCGAATGACAAAAAGAAAATGCACGTGGTTAAGTGGGATGAGATTACTCGAAAGAAATCTAACGGAGGACTAGGGGTCAAGAAAATGGTCCAACAGAACCTAGCTCTCCTGGCAAAATGGTGGTGGAGATTTGGCAAGGATAAAGAAGCTCTTTGGGTGAAAGTGATTCGAGGAAAATACGGATTGGATATTAACTGTTGGCTGCCCTATGCTCATGGTTCTGGCTCAACATCAAGAATTTGGTCAGATATATGCTCCTTGGAAAAGCCCTCATCCGAATTGGGTTACTCCATTCGAGACAGCTTTCGAGTCCAGGTAAACTCCGGCAATGCAACTGTATTTTGGGAACATGTTTGGTTAGGTGAAGCCTCATTGAAAGACGTCTATCCCAGACTGTTTTCTTTATCTACTCAAAAAGAAATGTTGATCTATAATTTGAGGACGAGGAGTCTTGGGATTTATTGTTTAGAAGGAACATGTTTGGGCGTGAGAAGCAAGAGATGGATAACTTGAAACAAAGACTCCAACGAGTTATTCTAAACCCTTCGAAGCCGGATACTCTGCTATGGAGGTGGTCGGGTGACGGAATTTTTTCAGTCAAGTCAGCTTATGGGCAATGGGAACAACAAACCCACTCAAGCAGTAAGTTGCTGGGTTCTCTTTGGAAGAATTTGGGCCCTCCTAAGGTGGAAATCTTTGCTTGGATGGCTGTTAAGGAAAGAGCAGTAACCAGGTCAGTCCTCCTCAGTAGAAACCTGATCAATGACAGTCAACAAGCTTTGTGTCCCCTATGCTCTCTGTATGTTGAAACTCACAAGCACCTATTTCTCCAATGTCACTTTTCATGGAGTGTTTGGTCAATAATATTAGATTGGTGGAAGCTCAGTTGGGTTAGCCCAAGCTCCGTACCAGAATTAGCCGAATGGTGGTTTGATAATGGATTTTACAACCTGGAGAAAAATGTTTGGGAAGCCTGTTTCTATGCAACATTGTGGTCCCTTTGGTTGGTTAGGAACGACAATATCTTCAATAACTCCTTGAAACAAGTTTGGGAGGTAGGGGATTTAGTTAAAACAAGAGTTGCGATATGGATGAAGGCGAAGTTTGACATCAAGGTCTACACCGTTGAGGAGTTCAAGTTATTTTTAGATGGTATCCGAAAACTGAAATTGTAACCTAGTTTTTAGGTGGATATCCAACTGTCAGTTGGATGTGATTGTAAATTTGGGCTCTACTAAGCTCTTGTCTTTTGGTGTTCTTTTCTCGATGTACCCCTTTCGAGTTTTATAAAATATTTCGTTTTCCGAGCAAAAAAAATAAGTGGAGAGAGAAATAAGAGTAATGATTTAAAGTAGGAGAAATAAGTATTTTTTGAGGTGGAAATTTTTTTCCAAGTTTGAATCCAAACAAGGCACAAATATATAACTCTTGTAGTAGTCCTAACATTTGCTTACCATCCCCAAAACGACCAATCAGGAAAAACAATCTACAACGTGTCATCCGTTCCGCAATACCGGAACAACGGAGGTGGGGCCGTCGTCACATTGGGCCCACTGTAATCGCCACTTTGATAGCTGACTGGTCCGCGGTGCTGAACATGAGGTCCAAATCAGGTAATTTCCCGGGATACCTCCGCAAAAACTGTAGGATTCCCCACAGCGTAAAAAGTTCCCTGGAAGTACGCCCCTTCTTGTGCCTCTCCATGTAAACCCTTCCGTTGAGTATCACCACCCTGAAGTTGGACTCAATCCAGGCGCTCTCAACCATGTCCCTCGTGATCCCGGTCTCCTTCCACGACTGTAGATCCTCGTGGATCCAACGGAAGTAATCCGGGCACGTGGTGGGTGGTGGACGGTCGATGTCTCGATCATCTTGGGAGGGGAAGAAGCACGTTGGGTAGTAGTTTGCCGGGCAAGTTAGATGGACACCGAATGTGCAGTTGAGTGGTATTTGGATTTTTTGCCGTGGCTTTTTGGGGTTTTCGGTGGTTGTGGTGGCTGGGATTGTACTATTCGATGGCGTACTCCCAGCAATAGACTGCGTGCATGCAATAAACAATACCCAATGTAAACATCACTTTGGTATTGTTTTTCCACAAAAAGTTTCGAAACCGAATTCGGCTTGGAATGCGAGGGCGTGCCAGGACAAGTCTGTCCGAATTGCTTTTAAGGCCTTCGTGCCTCAAAACCTGACTTCTATCGAGTGATTGTGCTTGGCCTAAAGGGTAAGGCCTCGTGATGGTTCGTTGGTTGCCTTGTCGGGCTAAGGACTTAAAATATTTTCTACTCGTTGCTAGAACAATGGAAAGAAAGATAATGCAGTAAACAAGGATCAAACAAACTCCATTAACGGTTTAATGAAGCTTGGGTACAGGAAATGAAAGGAAATAAAATCTAGTCCGGGCTCGATTGAACGGGAAAGTAAAGACAATTAAAAGATAAATTTGGTAAGCCGGGGGCTTGATGGTCGTGGACCTTGGCCAAGGCCTTCAGAATTGTGATTTATAGGAGTTACAGGCCTTGAGCTGCTTCAAAATGCTCCAATGCATGGCTGCCACATGGCCTTCTATCAGAGGCTTGAGCTTGAGCAGCTTCGAAATGCTCCAATGAGGGGCTGCTCTCTGAACAAAACGTGCCTTTTACTCCAAGAAAAAGGCAAAGGCCTGGAAAATCCTTCTTTTCTGCATAAAACTTTGAAAAAGGGCAAAGAAAATTTCAGTTTCTGCAGTATCCAGGCCATTCCGAGCCCACCACAGCTGCAGACCAATACTTCACCAGGCCTTTCTTATCATTTTATTGGACCTTGCATACTTGTGGGCCCCCTAAACCCTCTGAATTTGATCTCTTACGGAAGAAGAATAAAAAAAACACAAAATCAACCAGACTTGGGTGAGCTGCTTGTGAGCAGCTTGCTTAGGTCTGCATGACTCATTTGCCAGCAGCTCTAAGGGCTGCATGTACGCCACCTGTCCTTGGCCTTGCATCATGCTGAAGGATGGGGTCCACTCAGACCTTAAGCTGTTTGTAAGCAGCTTACCCAGACCTGTCCAGCAGGAACATTCTAGGCCTTTGAGCTGCTTGTGAGTAGCTTAAGGCCTTTGAGCTGCTTAGGACGTCTCCATGCATGGCTGCCATGTGTCCTTGGTCTTTTCTTCATGCTGAAGAATGGGGTCCCACCAGTTCAGACCTTGAGCTGCTTGTGAGCAGCTTACCCAGATCTGTCCAGCAGGAACATTCTAGGCCTTTGAGCTGCTTGTGAGCAGCTTAAGGCCTTTGAGCTGCTTGTGAGCAGCTTCTAGCCTTTTGAGCTGCTTGTGAGCAGCTTCTAGCCCTTTTGCTTGTTTATTCAAGGCTTTTAAACGGAGCTGTTAAAATGGTGGGCCCTTTTCGTAATTGGGCCTGAACTTGTAGGTGAATAATGGGCCTTTGCCCATTGTAAACCTTCTGAGCCTAAGCCTGGTGAGAAAACCAAGGCCTCTACCAATTTGGGCCTATTTCGTAGGCCTTGTTACTTCTAGGAATTTGGGTTAGGCCTAGGTGAAATACTGAGGTCTAGTGGACTGATTCAAGCCTTGGGCCTTTGACTGATTTGGGCCTATATGGAAGGCCCATCATTTCTTAAGGACCGGCCCTAATTCGTGGGCAACTGGTCATAAGGTCTTTCAAGGCTAGGGCATCGACCCTCGAGGCTACCTTTCAACCCGTAAATCCATTTCTTGATTTTTGGCCAAAAATGGGTGTAAACAGGTATATATAACTAAACTAAACTTTGGAAGAATTACCGGGGAGTGAAAACTACTGGGAGTAATCACTAATCAGACGTCCATATAGCAAAGTTAATTAGACAAGTAGTTTATTTTTGGTGGTGATGGGAATTTAGTAGGTTGATCTTGGAGGTGTAGTCTACATGTTCTATGGCCACGATTATGATTTGAATTACCGGGCAGTGTGCAATACATTCATATCTAAATCTCTTTTTAAAGAGTATTCTTTTGATTCTCCCATATTTATACTCATTTGATCTCTAACCTTATTGATTCGATAAATGTCATATTTTATATCGTGATTCGTGACATAGAAGATATTTGGCTGAAAGCCATAGACAGATTAGTTTATGTGCAAGCTACATGTGTAAGCCTATCGGATCACAGAATTATGAAACATGTATAATTGATTGCTCTATGGAAAGTCCAAAGAATTTGTGCGGCCCAAGTAACCTATATAGATTTTGACCTAGGTAATGCTTGGCATGTTATCGAGATGAGCCGGGTGCGAGAGGCTACACAATAATTGTTTTTTTAGATTGATTAAGATTGATTTGGCATTATCATTTTATTGAACATGTCCTTATTTGGAGCCATATTTATTGTCCTTATATTGCATATTCTGCCCGACCGTTATTAAATTTTTAGGTGCAGAGCTAGTAAATGAGAACCTGAGTTGGAGTTATAGAAGGATTTATTTGTTAGAGCTCATTCGGAGAAATCACTATTGTTTTTTTTTATAGATTTAGGCTCATCGTTTGTAACATTTGGGTAATTAATTACTTTTGAGGCAGTATAAAAAATTCGGATTGTCACAACAAACCGTATCTGAATAAAAGGGAACACTATTGATTGCTTGGGAATTAAGCGGACATTTTTCACCGAAGTGCTTGTCAATTGGTTTGACACAAATGCGTGCTGTGATGCGAGCCAGTACGAATAACTTGATCTCCTCTCGGAAGGAATTCATGGGAAAACGTTAGTCGACACTCAAGGCGTGTTGCGCATCATGTTATGTTCCTAGACCTCTTTCAAAGAAAATGGAGGGGGAAGAAAAACAAAGCGCAAATGGACCCACTAATACTACTAACCTTGCTGATTGAATGGTGAAATGTTTCGGGAAGGAATAAGGGTATTCTATCCAACTTGAAGAGACTCTCAAAACAAATCTCGTCGATTGAATGGACGATGCAAACTAAAGCAACGACGAAGCTGCCGTAGACGATGAATTGCCATCTGCTCGGCATCGGCCACTTCATTTTGGCAGGAAATTGGAAATCTGTTCTGTTAGGAAAAAATTAGGCAGTGGTTTGTTTTTTCTTTCTTTCTAATAAAATTTGGGTGAGTAAAATAGGCAAAGATCTAGAGAGGGAATGTGAAGTGAGTTGCTGCAGTGAAGTGAAGACTATAAATTGATTGTATATAACTTCCCAGCCAGCTTTCTTACATGCCGCTGATGCCAGGTTTTATGTATTTATTATTATTTGAACAATACATATGAGGTTTAGGAGCCAGACTACAATCATCGCATGGTGCGGTGACGGTCCACCGCACGGTTATTTGGGCCCATTCCGGACCCCACAAAAATACAAGAAAATATTCCTAAATTTTAAAATAATATTTTTTGAGGCCCTGTAAAAAATTAGTTTCAACGGATATCGGTAGATATGCTTTTTGAATTTACAGGGGCGAAAATTGCGAAACTTAGTAGTTTCGCTCCTACAAATTCAATAAACATACTTACCGATATCCATTACAATTGATTTTTTATAGGGCCCTATAAAATATTATGTTAAAATTTATGAATATTTTTTTGAATTTTTATGGAGCTCAAAATGGGCCCCAAAAAATGTGTGATGGACAGGTCACACTTTCTGCAAGGTTTAAGGAACCTGACTAGTTATGTTTAGTTTGATTCTCCCAGTATCTCTTCTCCCACAACTCTACTTGGCTAATTGAATTTGCTTTCCTTTTGAGAAGCGTACGAAGAGCAAGAGCATCATATGGAGGACGCATGTTGCATGGGCTCATGTCTGTTGAACCTTTCACCATCGATTCCATCAGACACTTCTTTTGTATTTCTATCGCAGGACAAGCCAATGTCTCCGAACAGATTTCGATTGCTCTCTTAGGTATAGTAGGCTTGTATCTCATGAGTTTGGCATATTCACTCAAGAGATGAAACATGTAATCATACACATAATCCATCTTCAAATCTTCTTGAGTGAAGTCACTTCCCGCCTTCCCAATTTCTTGTGCCTGCAAGGACGGGACAAGGATTTCATTTCCAAGAGGGAGGGAGAGAAATAAGAACTTTTTCCTAATTGAAGATCAATGTACATCTGTAATGACAATTAGAACCAGTAAAATTAACTAAAACATGAAAATTAAAACCCCTGATTTTGTTGGGCCAACATACTTAAATTTGATACATTACATGAAGCGTGTGACAAATGACAAAATATATACATAATCCGCATTTAATTATGAGAAATACAAAAAGCCCTATGAAGATCTAGCATAGTTTAAACAAAGCCCTATTTAATTAACTTCTCCCCAAAACTCCAACTCGCAAAATGAAAACAAATACCGCAGAAAGAGCGACTGAAACACTAGAAAACCAAATCAAGCCTTGTGTTCCAGTCAATTAGGGTCGGCTACATGCATCCTATTTTTCCATTAAACTCTATCTATGGCTACTTGTTTACTTAGATTTAATAAGCTCAAATCTTTCTATTTCATAGTCAATTTCGGTCTTTCTCTTTCCCTAGTCTTATTACATACTATACTATCATGTGATTCATGTCACTTTTTTTAACTACTGCATCCGTAGATCTATTGTAGCAATGGGGTAAATTTATCTTATGAAGAGAAAATGAAAGAGCATGAGAAATACCTTTTGGTTGTGGCTGTTGCCCCATTCAATGGCAAACTTAAGAGATCTGCACTTGTCGTCCTCATTTATGGGCCAATAGTGATGCATCGGCATCAAGCCTCTCGAGAAGAAATCATAGTAATGTGGCTTCACCAGTAAGGTAACGGAATTACATGCAAGAATGTATTTCTCACTTATTGACCATGCAACTCCTTCAATGTATATCTTATACCTGTTAAAATAGCACCAAATATTCAACAATGAAATCAAATAAAAAAACAGAAAGAGGGACATAGCTACACATTTCTAAAAACAATTTAGTGCCTTTTAAGTGAAATGGTAAGAGAAAGAGGGATACCAAAATCTTAAATTATTTACCTGTGCATACACTGGCGGGCCATGTTTGATTGCTTGTACCCTTCCTGTTTTTCTTTATCCCAATCCTACAAAAGTTCCAAGTTCGATAGTTGCTTCCAGTACTGTTTCTAGTTCGATTTGGAACAAGCAAATGGAACCATAACAACAATGTAGAAGAGTATTAACAAGCCTTGGGCGTATATGTGCTATTTTCACAATAATGAGACAAGAATATCCAAACATGCAGTTAACCCGGGCCATGAACTCTTATTCGCTGACACCTTATATTTTGAGTTTTACACTGTATAAAAACTATTGTATTGTTTAGTTATCGGTCCATAGTAATTTTATTTTATTTTTCACTGAGGTGGAACAGAAGACACGTAATCCAAGAGTAACTTGTCCGCTTTAGCGATACGTTTTGTGACACTTTCATTACCAACTTAACTCCCATTCATACTCGACACTCAAATTATCTGTCAGGGTCAGACCAGTTTTATAGTCTCTAGAATATATCAAGTGTTCCTTGAAACGAAATCAAATAATGATAATCACCTCACTAACTGAGCTACTTTGCAATTACATTCATCAATCAATTAAAACACCACCCTACCTCAGAAGAGTATTGAAGAAACCCATGGTTTTCCCTTCTAATTTGAACTCACACATGCAGGGATAGAGCTTGAATAATAAAGCATTTAGTAATGTAAGCAATACAACAACAAAATGAAAGGCCATTTTAATTCTAAAAATAATCCATCATCAGAGGTCGCAACTTTAGTCATTGTCACAAAATAAAAGGCCATTAATTTGGTGCACTGAACAAATATTTACCAGTTTGTACAAGCAAACACCCCAATCTTGTTTGTCAGAGATATTACATTTCATGAGATCCCTTCTAGTTAGAGCACGAATCGGGTCGCCTTTCCAGTATGCATATGCCTCCTTATCCATCCATCTCTTTTCTCCTTTTAGATCCTCTAAAAATTCCTCCCATGGCTTTATATTTGTCTCTGCCCTAAAAAAATACCCATTTCACGCAAATAACCCCTCAATTGCTTACAACACATCCAAGATATCTGACCCATTAAAAAATACCCATTAATTTAGAACAGAACACAATTACAGCATACTATGCTATAGCTAAGATAATTTTTCTATTTAACTATTATGCAATGCTATAGTGATTACATTTGACGACCATATGCTAAGTACCAAATGTAGTCACTAAAGTGCATTTTTTTTTAAACAGTCACTAGGCCTTGTTTGTTTTGGATGACATTCAAAATTTCTGGACATGATTTTCAATAAGTTTTCTTTGTCTATCTATCTCCATTCATTCTCTCAAAAGTCAAAACTCAAACCAAGCAGGGTCGTCTAAGATATTATTGCTATATATTATTTTGCTTCATGAAATAACTTTGGCTTACCATCCCCAAAACGTCCAATCAGGAAAAACAATATCCAACGTGGCATCATCTGCGCAATACCGGAACAAGGGAGGCGGGGCCGTCGCATTGGGCCCACTGTAATCCACCGAATTGACGACCGGCTTGTCTGCCCAATTGAACATCAGGTCCAGATCCGGTATCCTCCCAGGATACCTCCGTAACAACTGTAGGATTCCCCACAGGGTATAAAAATCCCTCCTGTGACCTGCCCTCCTGTATGTCTCCACGTAAGCCCTTCCCTCGACTATCACCAGCCTGAAGTGCGCCGTCTTCCGGCCGCTCTCCACCATATCCCTCGTGATCCCCGTCTCCTTCCACGGCCGTAGATCCTCGTGGATCCAGCGGAAGTAATCCGGACACGCGGCGGGCGGGGGACAGTCCCGATCATCTTGGAAGTGGAAAAAGTTCGTCGGGTAATAGTTCGCCGGGCAAATACGGGTGAGGTTGCCGGACGTGCAGTTGAGGGGGAATTGGACATTTCGCCGGGGCTTTTGGGGGATTTCGGATGGGTGCACATGGATGGTTGGGGTGGTTAGGATTATATTCGGTGAGGTATTCCAAGAAATGCACTGCAATAAACACCAAAACAATAGCCAATGTGAGCGACAGTCCACTTTTGGAGAGGCTATTGAGAAACAAACCAATTATGCTATTGGCACGCGTCTCGGTTACTCCCTCTCTCACAACTTACAAGTAGTGAAGCCCATAAATGTGTGGAGTTCACTGCTTATGAAAGATGAGTGTGAGTGGCCGAAAGGTGTGTCCCAGCATTTTCATTGGGAAACAAGTAAAATAATCCAAAAAATTGGCCTATTTCAAATTACTTCTGTCTTTAGTGATTTTCATGAATTGTTGATTATAATATTTTAATTTTTAAATTTCTCTTATTGAGACACATCAATAATCTATAAAATAGGCGCATAAATAACAAACATAAAAAAAAAATTAAATATAGACAGATAATCATAATTCTTCATGCATGATTATCAAGTCAAAACCGGCCTATATATGCCGAGATTTTTACGGATCACCTCATCTCCACGGGGTACTCCTCTATTAAAAATGCCAAGATGTTTATTCAGAAAGTCTGCCGATTCAAACAGATCGTAATGTGGGGTTCACTATAGGTCTCACACAAACGATTCAAGCCGTTCACTAAATTTAAAATATTTTTTCAAGGGCTCTAGCGATGATTAGATTGAATATTTATAGGTATTGTATTAAGCTTATTTTTGGCAAGGGTCTTTGAAATTTTTTCCTAAATTTAATGAACAGCTTAGATCATTTATATATGACCCATAGTGGGCCCCACATCGAGATTTGTGCACGATCTATGCACATTGTCTGTGTCAATAGCAGCTCTAATGTTTATTCTCATGCTACAATATTGGAGCTGAAAGACGTATTATGGTGTGCATGCCATGTCTGAATAAGAGGAAACATTATGGCGTGCTTGGGAATTAAGAGACGTTTTTCACTGAATTGCTTGTTGGTTCGACAGAAATGCCTGTTGCAATGCGAGCCACTGAAGCCTATTGTTGTTCTAGGCTAGAAGCATTGAACGATCTCTCCTCTCCGAAGGCATTAGTAGGAAATGAGCAACTGACATTCAAGGTCGCAATTGTTAGCAAAGTAAAAACTAAAGGTAAACCCGTGCCTGCCGAAAGATGACGGCTACCGACATTTTATTGAACAAAAAACCTCTCTTTTTTTTTTTTTTTGTGTGTGGTTCCTCAAAAAGTCCAACCCAACCTTTTGGTCTAAATTCAAAGAAAAGGCTTTCTGGACTTTTTCGAGGAATGAAACGCTTAGTTGATTGAAGTGACTCTCAAAATGAACCTCATTGATTGATTGGAAGACGCAAAGTAAAACAACGAAGAAGCTGCCGTAGATGAGGAATCGCCATCCGCTTGGCCTTGGGGACTTCATTTTGGCAGAAAATTCGAAATCTGTTAATTAGGAGAAAAAAACAGGCCAGCAGAGGGGTTTTTTGATTTGCGTAAACATGCAGAGAGGTGATTGGAGAACAGAGAGGAATGAGAATATCATGCATGGATATGAGTTGCAGTAGAGTTTATGCATGGTTGGCGATTTCGTGCTTTTGAGTTTACCTTTTTGATTTCTCACCTCTAAGAAAGCTGGGAAGTCAACTAATGAATGGAATCAGATGGTTGGCGATTTCGTGCTTTTGAGTTTACCTTTTTGATTTCTCACCTCTAAGAAAGCCGGGAAGTCAATCAATTCTCGGTAAAATCAGTGTATAATCAGTGGGAGAATGATGGGTTCTCAAGAAGTCCGGTATTGGAAAATCTCTGGAAAAACATTTGTCCCCCAAAGGTGGAAATTTTCGCTTGGATGGCTATTCAATCCAAGGTGGCCACTAGAGCTGAGCTATTGGGTAGAAATTTGATTTCCGAGGGTCAATCTGTACTCTGCCCATTTTGTTCGTTGCACTTGGAAACATCTCAACACCTATTTTTGCATTGCCAATTTTCTTGGGATGTTTGGTCGCGTATTATGGATTGGTGGCATGTGAGATGGGTTTGCCCTGTCTCTGTGGAAGGCCATTTTAATTGGTGGGGTCACAACAAATTCAGGAAGTGGGAAAAACATTTGTGGGATGCCACGTTCTTTGCAACCTTGTGGTCTTTGTGGCTGGTAAGAAATGCTTATGTGTTCAATAATGCAACTACAAGTGCTGGGGAAGTAGGTGATTTGATTAAAACTAGAGTCGCAATGTGGATAAAGGCAAAATTCAATATAAAGGTGTACTCGGTTGAGGACTTTAGGATTTTTCTGGATGGAGTCAGATTGCTAAAACTGTAACTTGTTTGAGTGGTGGGCTGTTTGCCATCCAACTTTCTGTTGGAGGGTATTGTTTTAGCTGTCTCATTTTTCTTGATTGAACTAGTTTCTGTGTAATCCTTTTTCGTTCGAGCCTGCTCGATGTATCCTTTCGAGTGTTATAAAAGTTTCCTTTTGCCGAGCAAAAAAAAAACTAATGAATGGAAGTCCTTAAAAGGAAGGTAAAATAAGTTAGAACTCCAATAAATTACTACCTTTTTTTCTTTTTTTGGGTACATTGGAAAATTGTTATACTACCATATACATATCCTTATGCAGGAATATTCTTAAGAATTCACATTTAATCCGTTGCACCATCCCCAAAAATGCTAAAATCTGATATATATCCACTCTCTCAAATTTTCACCAACAGAAAAACAGTCAAAATTTCCATAAGATGTATCCGTGTAAGATCGAAAATTGTGGATTAGCTGCCATTACTATTTGTTATAGGAAATTTTCTGTTTCTCAACTTGAGGGTTTTTTCTTATTAAGTGAGGGCTTTTGCGTCAATTCGTGTATCTCGATTAATCTTGAGAGACTAATTTGTATATCATCAATATCATTATATTAGAGATTAAAGTAGTGACAAGGTGACATCATAGATAATGGCCTTTACTTACCCATCACCCAATACAAAGTGGATCTGGCTTCTCTGCGATTGACTGTAGAGAAGCACATGCAATCCAATCTAGACCCTTCATATTGACAATTAATGGTTTAAATCAATTGATATTCTTACTGATGAAAAAATATTCTTTCTTTTTTTTTTATAGGCGGTAAAAGTATATTCTTACCAGTAAAAATATCAAAACAAATCTAAACCGTTAAAAATTTTATCCGTTCGTTGCGATCGCTTGAACCGCATGACAAGCGTAGTGCATACAAAATCAATTGGTCAACTTTGGGCGAAAGGAACTTTTGCATGAACATGGCCTCGGATCCAAACTTACGTGCTCCGTACTTCTTCTCAAGCATGCTTGAGTATAAGGCCATTGACGATCAACATGCTTTTTCAGTGCTCCCAAAAAGAATCTATTTTATGCAACTGGGAATTAACAAAAAGTCTAGCACCATCACATGTAGGCCACTGTACGTCATGTGGGCTTCACTACGAGCCTTATAAAAATACAAAAAAATATTCATAAATTTTAAAGTAAATATCTAACGGATATTGAAATGTATGTTTTCTGAATTCGTAGGGACAAAATTGTTCATCCGTCATCCGTGCGAGACCCGTTCCCATCGGTATGCTATTGGTCGGTATCAATAGCGGTGTTCAAAAAAATATGGTAGTACTTTATTGGGGTTTTAACTTTGTTCATTATATTGCTTAATATTAGGAGAGAGAGACAGAGAGAGACAGAGAAACTTAGCTTGGCATAGTATGCTGTGATTGGGTCATGTTCTAAATTTGTACCCTTGCTATATTGTTAACTGGTCAGACATCTTGGATGTGTGGTAAGCAATTGAGGAACTATTTTCGGAAAAAATGGGTATTTTGTAGGGCAGAGATAAATATAAAACCATGGGAAGAATTGCTAGAGGAAATAAAAGAAGATAAGAGGCAGAGATGGATAGATAAGGCAGCTTATGCATTCTGGAGGGGCAACCCGAGGACTTCTGCAAGTAGAATGGAACTCATGAGATGTAATGTTTCTCACAAACGGAATGGAGTGCTCGCTTTTACAAACAGGTATTTAGATTTTCTTATGTGCGTGAGTTTTATATACATGCACATATTTAAACATTGGGTCAGTGTACCTAATTAATGACTAAAGTTTCTTTTTTTAATCGATTGGCAAATTTTTTTATTAGAAACTCAACAAATGGTACATCAAGGAAGAAAAAAAGGGACAAAATACATGTTTCATGATGTTAATACATGAGAGAGAGAGAGAGAGAGAGAGAGAGAGAGAGAGAGAACCTAAAACAAAATAAAAACATCCAACAGAAAGTTGAATGTAGCCCAGAAAACTCCCCAACCAAAGCAACTATTGAAAGTTGGAACTTTTGTAAGATTGGAATAAAGAAAGAGCGGAAGGGTACAAGCAATCAACCCAGGCTAGCCAGTGTACGCACAAGTTAAAGATTTACTCTGATCCCTTAAAGGCAATTAGTGCTTTTGTTTCTTTGTTGATCGATCTGGTACTGGCTGTTTTAACAGGTACAAGATATACGTTGAAGGAATCGGATGGTCAATGAGTGAAAAATACATTACTGCCTGTAATTTTGTAATGTTACTGGTGAAGACACGTTACTACGCTTTCTTCTCAAGAGGATTGCAGATGCACCACTATTGGCCCATAAACGATCAGGGCGACAAGTGCAGATCTATTAAGTTCGCCGTTGAATGGGGCAACAGCCACGAGCAAGAAGTATTTCTCTTATTTGATCAGTCACTAACGCTTTCTGTTTTCATTTTGCGAGTTGGAGTTTTGGAGAGAAGCGAATTAAATAGAGCTTTGTTTAAATTTTTCTAGATCTTCATATTCGTAGCCCAATTCTGTTAGTCCTAATTGACCAGCTTCTTGTTTTTGGTAATTAGATGTTGATTATGTATAGTATACATCAATTCGTCAATTGTCATACGCTCCATGCTGTAGAATTTAAAGAAAATGTACCAGAAGCAGAAGCAACAAGGCTTTGTTCCACTAAGCTTTTTGTGGGTTTTTCTTACATATTTGCAAACATTTAGGTAAAAGTAAAAAAAATTTATTCAATAATCTACAAATGTTAAACACAAAACTAACAAATAAAAATTTTTAGAGAATTTTCTTGGATATTTTTAAAAATATTTAGATAAAATTAAGCTTTTCCGGGGTAAAAGTAAGCTGCTGCTTCTTCTTCTTGGATATTTTCGATGGAATTGATGCCGATCAACTAATTCACTAACTCTAAGGCTGTTCAAAAAAAAAAAACCTCCCTCACTAGCTCAAAGCCACTTGATGGACCGACTGAGTGATAACAACCGCCTCTGGACTAACTGCCATAACACATGTAATGTATGAAATGCAAGTATTTTGGCCCAACAAAATCAGGGGTTTAAGTTTTCATATATATATATTTTCCTTAATTTTATTGCTTGTTATTTTCATTACGGATGTACGTTGATCTTCCATCGAAAAAAGTTCTTGTTTCTTTATTGGCTCCTTATTCCTCTCAGAAATGAAATTAGAATTCTGTCCTTGTAGGCACAAGATATCCGGAAGGCGGGAAGCAATTTCATCAGAGAGGATTTGAAGATGGATCATGTGTATGACTACATGTTTCATGTCTTGAGTGAATATGCCAAACTCTTGAGATACAAGCCCACCATACCTGAAAGAGCACTTGAAATCAGTTCGGAGACATTGTGTTGTCCCAGGGTGGGAGTGCATAAGACGTTTATGATGGAATCAATGGTGAAGGGTCCGACAAACGTGAGCCCATATAATATGCCTCCTCCATATGATGCTCTTGCGTTTCAAGCGCTTCTCGAAAGAAAAGCGAATGCAATTTGCCAAGAAAAGTTGTGGGAGAAAAAATACTGGGAGAATCAAACTAAAAATAATTAGTCATGTTCTTTAGGATTATTTTCATCCGTCTCCGGGGTTAGGAATCCGTTCATGTGTACTTTATGCCTCAATTTCTAGGTAAATGATCAGTAAGCTAGCAGTGATTACTCTACATAATTATGATAAAAAGAGATTTTGGGTCGTCTCTTTCATCCTCCTGATTTTTCGATAAGTGAAATGCAAGCCCGCTTTAATCCACTAGCCCTCTGTGACGAGAGAAACCTATGGATGATTGGTCTCTCATAAAACCTGCCATGGGTTCCTAGGATGAGAAGCAAAATCTGAAAAAAAAAGAAAAAAAAAAAAGAAAAAAAAAAAGAATGATCACTTCTATGCCATGCATGCATGGGCAAGGGTGGAGGTATGTAGGGGCCGGGGTGCCCCGGCCCCATCCAATTTCATATGCTTAGTATATTTTACATATTTTTTTAATAAATATTGATAAAAAAATCACAAAACTTACAAACAAAATAAAAAGTAAGAATAATTTTTATTTCGAGAACACTAAATTATGGTGAATGATAATGTGCGATAATGATAATGTGTTCGCCGAATGATATGATAACCACAATATTTGAGATTAATCCTTCAATTTATCAAAATCATCCCATGGACACTCAAATAAATGGATTTAGTAATGATAACGAACCAAAATTTCTTTAATATTTGTTTCAAAAAAAAATTCATTAATATATTGGCCCCCTTCGACTTCGATTCCTAGCTCCGCCACTATGCATGGATCTATATTCCTATGATCACTCCTATATATAGGAGTTTGCTCTAGCTGTGTTGCTCCCTTCTTCACCCTTTTATTGAGCAGAAAAAAATATGGAAAAATGGAATGTGGAGTCTACTTTGGTGATGGAATTTATGCGGACGACTGTGAAAAAATTGGTGTTTTACTACTTTACCCTCAGGCCTCAGATAATTCTCTTCGAAAGCTATTGTAAATGTAATAACCAATTATAAATGTCAACTTAAACAAATGTTTAGAAACCAAAGTAATCCAATCGGTTAAAGAAAAGGGGGGCCAACTCCAATCACTATTCTATTTTCATGAAAAAACCTTACTTTTACATGAGATACATATGAAAGATAAAATTAAAAAAGAAAAAGGAAAAAAAAGGTCACTGTGTTGGTATCTTTATCCACTTGTTTTATTAGATTCACGTTAATTTTTAAGATTAATCATTCATCTCGATAAGGGGAGTCTAAAAAGTTAAAAACTATGCTCAAAACTTTAAAAAAAAAAAAAAGAGGTTACTCCAAACCCAAAAAAAGAAGAAGTTAATTTGGAACAACTACTTGTTTTCGTATTATTTTTAAGTATCGTTTTACCTCGATTCTTTTCAATTTCAATCCATATTTTTATATTCTTGTAGTTCTTCTTGTCGAGACGAATCATTAATTTCAAAAAAATATGATAGAAAACTACAAATTGGAAAAAACTATAAGTAAATAATGTGACCATCTTTAAGGTACATTAATTTAGGTTAAAACTTAAAAGGCACATGACAGGGACATCTTCAAGGAAAAATAAGAAAAAAAACTCGATAACCAATCAGTCCAAACTCCATTTCTTTCATTTCGTAGAAAAAAAAATCGATTAATTAAAAACACCATGAGGCACTGCCTCCTTCACCTCTTCTTCCGTTTAACTACAAAATCACCTTCAATAACCAATTCTCCACAACCACCGCCCCTCTCTCTCTCTCTCTCTCTCTCTCTCTCTCATTACACCAAGAACCGATATTGCGACCACCAACGTTATTAGTAGGAGAAAGGGAGAAAAAATTGGCTCAATCTTTTAAATTAAACCCTTTTTTGTTGCACTGTTCAGTGAGTGTGTATTTGGGTGTGTAAGTGTATGTGGTGTTAGCAAGATTGCTGCTTTTATTAACACCACATATAGTTATACACCCAAATACACACTCACACTCACATGAGTGGTGGGTCCCACATCACCTGAGGTTGTGTGGGATCCACCACTCATATGAGTGTGGATATGTATTTGGATGTGTAAGTAAATGTGGTACTAGAATTATTGTAAAAGCAGTCATGCACATGATGGAAAAAGGGAGAGCTGCACCTTTCGTGAGACAGATTTCGACGCAGTCTGAGTATAGTTTTATAATCCCTCCGTCCTTTTTTAAAGTCCGGTATTTTATTTTGGGCTGTTCCTTAATAAGTGTCCATTTTGTAAAGTTAGTGGGTAAAAGTTTGTGCATTGTCTATTTTGTCCCTAAAAGTATATTCCATTTTGAAAAGTTAGTAAGTAAAAGTGTAATGATGATGGGTAAGTAGGGAAAGTGGAAGAAAAAGTTGATGTAAAAAGTATAATGATGATGTCTTTATAATAAATTGGAATTACGAAGCAGGACACTTAAAAAGGAACAGAGGGAATACTTTGTTTAGGGCTATTCGGTTCGCTTTTCATTATTTTGCAGCTTTCTTCCTTATGTTGTTTTCTTCAGAGTTTTTTTCCTTCAAGGTTTTGAGGTTTTGTTCAAGAATGCATACGCTGGTAACTGATAGGCACGTGATATCACAGATATAAGCGCCTAAGTAGGGCATTATAGCGCATTATAAACGCGTTTTATTCCATTTTTCACTTGATACCGTGTTTAGTTTTGGTTTTGTGTTTTTATTATTTTCGCAAGTAATAAGGCGGATTTAGCGCCAAGGTTGGAATGAGTGGTTTCGAAGCCGATTCATACGTTGCCGGGATGCCAAGCTGAGTAGTGAACGTCAGGTGGCCGGCCAAATCACATGCAAGGCTATGGGGATGCTATTAGCATGTGCAGTATCCATGCAATAATTTCTCATATCTATACAATGGGGTGTAGAAGTGGTCCACTGCTCAACAGTTCCACACGTATGGATATGCCCAATTCCTGTATCGATGCCGAAGTCCACACGGCCTCAATGGGATATTTTGGTTTTCATCTTTTCTTTTAACCTTTATTCCGAATAAATTGGGGTTGAACACTTTGTTTTTAGGGTTGGAACATTACGTAGCAGCTTTCTTTTCACGTTCTTTCTTTCCAGAGCTCTTTTCTTTGAAGTTTTCAAGTTTTATTCAAGAACACATCCTTCGGTAACTCGTTTCAACTTTTGTTCTTAATTAAAGTTATTCGTTTGTGATTGCTTAGTCTAAATCATTCGTTTAATTTCTCCATCTCAAGAAAAAAAGCATGATTAATTTTAGGGTTTTATTCCTTTCATTTTTAATAATGAGTGAGTAGTTTTTCTGAGGTTTGGTCGTTGGGTAAAGGCGCGCCGCAACCCAATTAGGCTTCGTCTCGCAATTTTCCACACATTAATTTAATTAAATAATTTAGTTGGTGAAAACTACGTCCGTTGGACGAATCCGAGGCCTTGCCGGGCTCATGTGAGCGGGAACGGGGGACCAAAACTTGTTCGCCACTGTGTACGGGACCGGCAACCTTAGAATTCGCATCTTTCGGAGTTTCCAATTCTCCCTAAATTTAACCGTTTTTAGAACCTTGAAAAGCGAGCGGATTCTGATTGGGTAGCGAGTGCCGGATTCCCTACAACTGTGCCTCTCTTTTAATTATTTGAGCAAATTATCTGTTAGTGTTAGTTAATTAATCAACCAAAAGACAAGGGGTGGCTACCTAAGAGCTAATTTTGATACTACAACCTGAGGTTCCACAGCACACACTTCACCGTCCTTAGTGGATTCGACTCCGGTCTTACCGGGTATTGTGCTGCATCGGTCTCAGCCCTACGCTTGGGGCAACCCATTATTTTAGGTCTAGGAATCGGTCAAGCATTTTTGGCGCCATTGCCGGGGACGGTAACGTGTGTTAAGAATTCGGGTAGTTATTTTATTTTTTTTATTTTCTTTTTAGTTCCTTTAGTTGTTTTGAGTGAACATAAGTAGAGGTAAACAATCCTCCATCGTAGGAAAGCAATCACCTCTAAAACCTAAGTACTATCGAGACAATACCAGGCGTCTCGTAGCCATTGAGAGAGTTTCAAGAGAAACCGTAGAGGAAGAATCTTTTAGTGGCGATTCGTTTGATATTAGTGGCCTTTTCGTTGATTTAATAATCGAGCCACAGATGGCAAAGCCACCGATATTGATAAGTGCCAAAATATACATATTTTGGCCCTCCAATCTACATTTATTAGTCTTTTATAGTTGTTAACTGATTTTTATTATGTGTTTTTTATGTTTATAGGTTACTCGAGCCCGTTGTCCGAGACTTTGGATAAAAAGATGATTTTAAAGAAGTTTGGGGTTCAAATGCGAACTGATTCAAAATTGAATCATTCATTTGTTATTTCATGAAGCCCAAAGGGCCTTTGTGTGATTAGAGGTTTCAAACCTTATAAAGACAATTTGCCCTACTTGTTTCAAAGGACTTCGGCAGCTTTTCTGGAGAAAAAGGACGGACGAAACGGAGAACGGGGTTCTCGACTGCTGCTGTCAATATTATCTAGCGTTTTCTTTTCCTTTCAAGTTCTTAAAGCTTTTGTTCAATTACTCGCATTCCGGTAATTCATTTTAATTTTCGTTCTTCATTAAAGTTATTCGATTGTTTTTATTTGGTTTGGATCTTTTGTTCCCTTTATTCAATTTTATAAATTTTTAAAAGCATGATTAATTCTAGGGTTTTATTCCTTTTATTTTTAATAATGAGTGAGTAGTTTTTCTGAGGTTTGGTCGCTGGGTAAAGGCGCACCGCGATTCAATTAAGATTCGTCTCGCAATTTTTTCGTACATTAATTTAATTGAACAATTTTAGTTGGTGAAAACTACGTCCGTTGGACGAGTCCGAGGCATTGCCGAGCTCATGTGAGCGGGAACGGGGGACCAAAACTTGTTCGCCACTGTGTACGGGACCGACAACCTTAGGATTCGCATCTTTCGGGGTTTCCAATTCTCCCTAAATTTAATCGTTTTTAGAACCTTAAAAAGCGAGCGGATTTTGATTGGGTAGCGAGCGCCAGATTCCCTACGACCGTGCCTCTCTTTTTAATTATTTGAGCAAGTTATCTGTCAGTATTAGTTAATTAATCAATCAAAAGACAAGGGGTGGCTACCTAAGAGCCAATTTAATTAATAACAACCCGAGTTTTTAGTCAGCACACATCACCGTCTCTGTGGATTCGACTCCGGACTTACCGGATATTATGCTGCATCGGTCTCAGCCCTACGCTTGGGGTAACCCATTATTTTAGGTCTAGGAATCGGTCAAGCAAATATCGATGCGTAATCACATGCATCCTGCGAGGACCACTCCTTTCGGTCCAATAGTTCTACCAACCGAGACGGTGGAAGCACGTAATACTTTCACCATAAAACCTGGTACGCACAACGCCCTTCCCCTGTTTTATGGGAAGGAGAATGAGGATCCGTATGAGCATATCCGTCATTTCGAGGGGTTGGTGTGCACCCTCGCCACCACGCCTCAGTGGGAGAATGCTTGCCTTAAGCTTTTCCCAGCTTCGCTCAGGGACAATGCAGATAAGTGGCTACGGATGCAGAAGCCACAGTCTCTCAGGACGTGGGCTACTGTCCGAGATTTATTTTATAAGAAATATTTCTCGGAAAGTAAATCGAAGTACCTGACTCTCCAAATCCAATCATATAAGCAGAAAGAGGGCGAGTCATTTTTTAAGATGCTGGGAGCGGTTCAAGGACTTGCTATTTTCCTTACCACATCATGGGTTTGTGAAACACCAGTTGGTGTCATTTTTCTATTTGGGCTTGAATGTTGCGACTGCCCAACAGATGGAGTACCTTTGTAAAGAGGAGGATTTTCTAGATAAGTCCCCGGATGATGCGTGGGACTTTCTCGAAGAGTTGGCCGAGAAACACCGAAGTTGGGAACCTTCTGACCTCGGTGATAAGGCCATGGCTACACAAGGACCCAATGGGTCTGGCATTTTTCCTTCTAGTGTGTGAGAGCACAATGTCCAGTCTCAGCTGGATAAGATGGCTAAACAATTAGAGGACTTGAAGCTTAAGCAAGTCCACCAAGTGCATGAGGTGAGAGTCGAAGAGGTGTGTGCGTTGTGTGAGTGTCCGGAGCATCTTGTTACTGCTTGCCCTGCTTTCCCAATTGTTAAAGACGCATACCATAGTAATCAAGCTGAAGTGAACGCACTTAACCAGCATTGGGATCCATATTCAAATACCTACAATCCTGGGTGGGCCCAAAACCCACTTCTGGGTTGGAGGGATCAAAAAGTCCCGGTGCAACCCCAGGCACCACCTCAGCAGTCAGTCCAACAATTTCGGCCCCCTCAAGGCCAAATGACCCAGTTTCGTTACCCGCCTCAACAGCAGCAGGGGTTCAGTCCTTCATCTTTTGGACCACCCCCTGGCATTAACCATCCCCCGCGGGATAAGCAGACTGATGAGATGATGAAGGCTCTCATGCAGTCCCAAATTAGCTTCACTGAGCAGACTAAGCAAGCAATTTGTGACATTAGGACCCAATTGACCCAGTTGACAGCGTGTTTACTTCCTAAAATGTACCACCCAATGAGAAAATTACACGTGGCACCGAATGGTACGGCGGCCACACAGAACCTGTCCCAGTCGAGTACCAATTACATAGGATTACGGGAATTAAGGAAGACACTATTTTAATGACAAACGGTGTCGTTTTGGGGTGAACCGGTGTCGTTTGGGTAACGATTAAGCGATGGTTTGGGAAGTTATTGGATTTAATCGTTGATTTAAGCATTATAATCATCGAACGGTATCCTCACTGCCTTGTTTTATAACTGAAATCAGACGCAATTGCAGGGAATCATTTAGGAAGCCAGACGTGTTGCATTAATTCACGTTGCTTGAAAATAGGAACCACGATCCAGGAAGTGGCCATGAACACCATGATCGAAGCGTGCAGGGGAGGAAAGAATTCTGGAAATATCAATGTAACAGTTCGAAAGCCCCCTCAACCGTTTTATGTGGCCAACGTGGGCATCAATCGAAGACGTGGAGATCGAAGGCAGACCCAGTGTCTATAAATAGAGAAGTAAAGCGAAGAGAGAAGCCCCCACAAAAAATTCATATCATCTGACAACTCATACAAAATGATTGCTCAGAGATCTATCTTAGATTAGTTTAGTTTAAAGTAGGATCTTTTTGTAAGTTGAAAGCTTATTTGCAAGTAAGATTGCTTTTTGATTAAATTCAAGTTCTCTTATTTTCTTGTAAGTTTTTTCTTACCAAAGAATAGTCGTTTGTAAGTCCACTTTTGATTAAATTCAGTGTGCTTATATTTCTGTATTATTCTTGAAAGAGTCTTAAGAGTGTTTGCATACAAATTTACCTTTGATTAAATTCAGGTTTGTTTGTGTTCAATCATCTTTTCTGATTCGAAGCGCGTCAATCTTTTATTTGGTTGACACCTTAAGGAAAAATCCTCTTAGTTGAGGTAATCGAATGGATAACACAATTGCCTGATTGAGATTAGTTATTTCAAATCAATTTGAAAAGAGTAATTTCTTCTCTGAAGTTATTTCTTTTCTGGCACGCCCGCACACAATCATTTGCCATTTGATTGAGCTAATTCAGCCCAAACAATTTTTGGCACATCCGGTGGGACTCGAAGGTGTTAAAATGCCAAGGCTTCGAAAGCAAATAGGAACACCCATTGGTGATCTAGCGCCAGAAGAACAAGCTGTGCCAGAACAAGCAGCAGAACTAGGAACGCCTATGAATCCTATTTTTCCTCAATTGGCTTTAGAACTCGAAGAGCCTCTTTATGAAGAGCCCTCTTACGAAGCACCTCCTGAGGAAGTGCCTCCAAACTTCCAAAGAGGACAAGCCAGTGGTAAAGACCACGATAGCGAGGAAATGTTTAGAGAAATGATGATAGCTTTTCGAGAGATGGCTCAAACCCAAAGAGCCATGATCAAAAGCATAAGAAGTAGGTTGCCCAACTTAGAGGCAGCAAGAAATAGCCCAGGGGATATTGGGCTTTATAATCATGCCAACTCGAGCACTCACCAAAGTCCCTTCGAAGGAAGGCTTGGAGAGGACGTTGGTAAAAGTAGGATGAAGTCTAGAACAGGTAAGGAAAAGATGTATCCAGATGAAATACCACAATCTTGGTATGAGCCTGTGAAACCTACAAAACCTGTCCTAGAAATTCCAAGGCAATCTCATGGTGTTACCATAGGGGTTCAACGAAACACTAGGGAAAGACAGAGCGTGAATCCTCTCTTCGAACCCACACTTGGGGAATGGGAGGATGACTCAGAACCAGAATTGGTTCATAAGCCTGAGAGAAGGGGTGAAAACTCACAACACCCTCGGCAAAATGTCCCAACCACCAAGAATCCTCTCACGACAGCTTATGGAAGCCATAGGTCTGTTCGAACTAATGATGCATTTGATAAAATGCAATAGCCACCGTATGGGAGGTTTCTTAGAGAGAAACAAGGGGATTTAAACACGACAAGAGGAGTTTATGAGGATGGTATCATAGGACCAGAACTTCCCATTGAAAATCAGGAGCAAAACTTCCTCATAGGCAATCCAATACTAAGAGACCAAGTCATGGGTCTCATACAAGAGGTTTGTGGACCTCGAACTCGGGGGGTATAACCTCAAATTTATAGAAAACCATATCCAGAATGGGTAGACATGACTTTCCAAATCCCTAGAGAGTTTAAAATCCCAGATTTTACTTTGTTCTATGGGGATGGGAGACAGTCCTCTATAGAGCACATAGCAAGGTTTTCTGCCCAATGTAAGAATTTGGCTCAAAATGGCTTCATGAAGTTGAAGCTATTTCCAAATTCTTTGTCTGGGCCAGCTTTTGCGTGGTATACTAACTTACCACCAGAGTCAATAACTGATTGGTTTCAAATGGAAGAGGCATTCCATGCACAGTTCTTCAATGCTGAGCCTGAAGTCTCTATGGCAGACTTGGCTAGGCTGAAGCAGAAACCAGATGAAAAAGTAGTAGATTTCATATCTAGGTTTGAAAGAGCAAAAACCAAGTGCAAACTTCATCTGCCAGAGGCAGAATTTGTGAGATTAGCACAAGATGGTTTAGAAAGAGAGCTTCGAAAGAGGTTTGATTCTACAGAGTTTAGGGACTTTACAGATCTGACCTATAAAGTTGCTAGATACGAATCACTGCTAGAGGAGGATATGGACAAACATAATTCTTCCTACCCTACATATTATAGGGACCCCAATTACGAGATAGATGCTGCAGAAATTATAGAGCATGATCCTTGTGTTTGCGAGCCTTTGATTCAAAAGAATGTATCTCTAGGACAGAAGTTCAAACAAAAGGAGATTACTAAAGTATACTCTTTTGATATATCAAAAGCTGATGAGATTTTTGATTTCTTGTTAAGAAAGAAAATCATCAAGCTGCCTTCGAATGTGAAACTGCCCATAGCAGAAGAAAAGAATGGGAAGACTTATTGCAAATGGCATGACTCTTGGTCCCATTCAACTAAGTCTTGTAATGTTTTTCGTGACAGGATTCAAGAACAAATCAAGAAGGGAAGAATCAAATTTCCTGAAAAAGCTATGGGAATAGATACAGTGCCTTTTCCAAAGGTAGAAGAAGTCAACACCAATGTGCCCTCCTCACTGGCTCGAACTGTCAAGAAATATTGGCAGGATAAGGAGGCACCAGTGAACATGAATACTGTTCGATATGAAATGGGCAAGCCATACGCTGGCCATCCTCGAGGCATGGGAATGAGGCCAACTCCGTATAGGCGAACCAATGATGGTTTGTCTTCACAGAAGTTCACAGGTAATAATCATCTGCCCATGTTAGAAGCTTCATTTTTGGAGTGCCTGTGTGTAGGATGCAGGGCCAACTATCTGGTTTTTAAGGACTTGGATAGAAAGGGCGTGAGTTTTTTCCCTAAGGAAATGGGAATGAAGAGAATGGCTCCAGTGCAAGCGAAGCCAAGTGATAGCAAGCCCTGGTTGGCATCGAAGAGAGATGTACCCACTAGCCCTGCCCCAGCTATCCACAGAAGGGAGTTGCCGCCTTCGAAGGAAGCCAACATTGGCCAGACATCTGAGGCACCAGGAGAAGCCAAACAAGAAGAATTCACTTTGGTCAAAGGGGTTCCTGATTGGTTTCTCAAGCAAGTCAAGCCTGATCTGTTCCAAGGATACAAAGGCTCCAACAGGAATGAGAATAGGACTTTCAAGCCATCAGCTTCGAACTCTGGAAATTGGGTGTTAATTAGGGATCCCAAGTCCCAAATACCGCAGATGGTTCCATTGCTCTCAAGAACTCAGAAGAGGAAGCTCCAGAGACAATATACGATTTTCCAATCAGGAGAATCCTCAACGGGGGAAGAATCAGGCAAGGGAGTAAGGCCTAATCCACGGTTTGACAGGGTTAAGAGGGACCCAGAAGAGTTTCGAGCCCAGTATCATGAGAGGGAGACTTTGAAGAAAGTAGCCTCTGCCATGCTCGAAGAAGATCTTGATCCGCCTTCTCCCAATTCATTGGCTAGTTACCAGTCTGGGTTACTCGAAGCCATGTTGATAGAGCAAGAAGGGATCGAAGGAAGCTCTTCACCCATGGAACTATCAGCACAAAAGGTTGAAAGCAAGGAAGTTAAGGAAACTGAGACACTTAAACCAGCCAAAGAAATGGCAACAATCCAATTTGGGGGGCAATCAGAAGTGCAAGTGAATATGGTGTGCCCATGCTCTATGGATTTCTTCAAGAATGGCCAGATATCGAAAGGCCAAGGTGATGCTTGGTCGCACTTGGGCAAGCCAGATGGTTTTGAAGAAACACTGAGTGATGAAGAATTGATCATATGTAACAACTGTGACCTGAAAGAAGTGGCTCAGATTGAGATGGACGATAACCTGGTATGTGAAATTGAGCAGAGTCAAGAGAGTTTGGAGGTAAGCTCAAAAGAAAGTGCTTGTTTTGTGCCGGATTCCATGTCCGACATCGAATACCCTTTGGTAATAGATTTAAATTATGTGGAAATTTCATATCCATTCAAATTACCTACTAATGCAATGAGACAACATTTACGTCCATTATATATTACTGCATATTTCGATGGAGTCCCACTTAACAGAATCCTGGTGGATAATGGAGCTGCAGTGAATATTTTGCCTTTCCAAACCTTGAAAAAGCTAGGAAAAGGAAAAGCAAAATTGATTCCAACCAGCACATCCATTGCAGGATTTACTGGGGAAAGTCAACATGCCAGGGGAATCATCTCCATTAGATTGGCAGTATGAGGCATAGAGACTGATATTGCTTTCTTTGTAGTTGACACATATGCTAAATATAATACTTTATTGGGAAGAGATTGGATTCATGTTAATGGATGTATCCCTTCTTCTATGCATCAAGAATTAATGATTGTTAAGTATGACAAAGGCAAAGAAGTGGGTGTTGAAGGAGTCAAAGCTGATCCACATCCATTTAGTGCCACAGCAAATTTTGCTGAAACAGAAATGTACAAGTCAGATGTAGTTCTTTTGAGTGAATTACTGCAAGCAGCCACTTACCCAACCAACGAGATGGAACTGGGAGAATTGGCAGAGCTGAAATCGAAGCTGAAGCAAACTGTTGATTATGAATCAGACACCCCAAAAGATGACGCTGCTTGGATGTAAGTCCAAGGACGAGGCAGAAGAAGAGGCCAACTCTTTGGCTTTGGTGAGGTATGTTGCTTTGGGGATCGAACAGAAGATTCAAGAAGACAACATGTGGGAAGAAGTTATGCAGGATGATAAGTCTCATAAGGAGGAAATCCAGATTACTTCTCCAGAATAGGTTGAAGCTCAAGACCTTCTGGAGGAAGTAAAATTGGGGGATGAACAAAACCCCAATCCAGTGTTCATTAATAAATAGCTGGAACCAGAGGTGAAAGCTGGGTTAATAGCACTATTGAAAGCAAACAAAGATTGCTTTGCATGGAGTTACAAGGAACTGCCTGGATTGGACAGGGAATTGGTGGAGCATAGGTTACCTATCAAGCCACAATTCAAACCTGTAAAACAACCAACCAGGAAGATGAGTCCAGAAACTATTGCAGGTGTTAAAAAGGAGATGCAGAGGCTTCTAGACGCAGGTTTCATTAGAACAGCCAGGTATGTCGAATGGCTATCCAATGTGGTTCCAGTCCCTAAAAAGAATGGGACTATCAGGATCTGTGTTGACTTTCGAAACCTAAATACTGCAACCCCTAAAGATGAATACCCAATGCCTAATGTGGATACACTTGTGGACAGTTCAGCTGGACACAAGGTATTGTCCATTTTGGATGGGCATTCAAGGTATAATCAAATTTGTATTGCAAAGGAAGATGTGCATAAAACAGCATTTGCTTACCCTGGTAATATTGGCATTTTTGAGTGGGTCAAAATGCCATTTAGGTTAAAGAATGCTGGAGCCACCTACCAGAGGGCTATGAATGCAATTTTTTCATAATTTGGTTGGAAGTTTTCTTGAGTGTTACATAAATGATATCATTGTGAAGTCAAATTCTGATGAGGATCATTTGCAACACTTAGAGAAGGCATTTCAACAAATGAAGCATTATCAGTTGAAATTGAATCCAGAAAAGTGCGCTTTTGGAGTGTCAGCTAGAAAATTTCTACGGTATTTGGTCCACAACAAAGGAATACAAGTTGACAAGAATAAAGTAAAGGCTATTATTGAAGCCAAGCCACCTTCTACAAAGAAGGAGTTGCAAAGGTTTCTTGGTCAATTAAATTTCCTTCGAAGGTTTATATCTAATACTGCAGGAAAACTAAAATCTTCTCTTCTTTGTTAAAACTGAAGGAAGGGGAAGAATTCAAGTGGTCCAGAGAGCATGATGAGGACTTCGAAGCCATCAAGGGGTATCTAGCTAACCCTCCTGTTTTGGCACCTCCCATCAAAGGAAATCCAGTAAAGTTGTACTTAGCTGCAACACAAGACTCAATAGGAGTACTGTTGTGTTTAGCTTTATTCTATGCTTCCAAGAAACTCAGGCATTATATGTTGGCTAGAGTAACTTATGTTATTTCTCAAATTGATGTAATTAAGCATATGCTTTCGAAGCCAGTGCTTAGTGGGAAGATTGGGAAATGGATAGTGTCTTTGATTGAGTTTTGTCTTGAATATGTACCACAAAAATCAGTAAAAGGCCAGGCATTGGCCAATTTTTTAGCTGATCATCCAAATGAGCTTGAGACACCAAGAATATTGGAAGCTACTGTGGTCGAGATTAAGCCATGGAAATTATGGTTCGATGGGTCAAGAACTGCTCAAATGGCTGGAATAGGCATAGTTATGGAATCTCCCCAAGGGTTGAAAACCAAATATGGTTTTCGACTGAATGAGGGGCAATGTTCCAATAATCAGGCAGAATATGAAGCATTGATCATAGGATTAGAAAGTTTACTTAACTTAAGAGTGAGTGTTGCTAAAGTCTTTGGAGATTCTCAGTTGGTGATAAATCAGCTAAATGAACAGTTTAAATGCACTAGTCCAGCACTGATAATTTATTATCAGCATGCTAAGAAGTTGATGGATCAATTCTTTATGCTTACTTTAACTTATATACCTAGATTCTTTAATGAAGAAGCTGATGAAATAGCTCAAAGGGCATCTGGTTTCAGAGTTTTGTCAGAAAATGAAAAGGAGTTTTGTCAATTAACTTTGAGAAAATCTCTGCCCATGTTGAAAAATAGAATAACTGGTTTCGAAGTATTGGAAATTAATGTTCCTACTAGTCAAAATGTTGATTGGAGGCGAGCATTGACTGAATATTTAACCAAACCAGACAGTGTTGCAGACAAGGCAACCAGATTGAAAGCAATAAACTATATAATGTACAACAATGAGCTATTCAAGAGAGGGATGGATGGCCTTCTTTTGAAATGCTTGAGCAAGGTGAGTGCCTTTAAAGTAATGGCTGAAGTGCATGAAGGAATTTGTGGAGCACATCAAGCTGGCATAAAAATGAGATGGTTAATAAGGAGATATGGGTATTATTGGCCTACCATCCTCAAAGATTGTATAGATTATGCAAAGGGGTGTCAAGCATGTCAAAAAACAGGTCCACTCAAGCACTTGCCAGTGACAGATTTGCAATATGTGATAAAACCATGGCCTTTCAGGGGATGGGCCATGGATATGATTAGAATGATTTATCCTCCTTCATTGGAGAAGCATAAATTTATCCTAGTAGCTACTGATTATTTCACAAAATGGGTGGAAGTCCAAGTTTATTAGGAGGTAAAACAAACCCATGTCATTGATTTCATAAAAGGGATCATATACAGGTTTGGAAGCCCTCAAACGATAACAGTTGATAATGGTTCCATATTCGAAGGGAAGCTGGTGAAGAATTTTGCTAATAACCATGGAATTTCATTAATATATACCAGCACTTATTATGCTCAGTCAAATGGTCAAGCAGAATCAACCAACAAGATCATCAAGAAGGGTATCCAAAGAATGGTGGATCAGAACCCAGAGGTTTGGCATGAGCTGTTACTTGACACTTTGTGGGCATATAGAAATACAAAGAGGACTAGCACGGGCACTACTCCATTTGCATTAACTTATGGACATGATGTTGTGTTGCCTATGGAGATTACTGTGAGATCTCAAAGAGTAGCATGTCAAAATAATTTAGATACAGGGTCTTATCATCAAGCCATGCACATGGAATTAGAAGATATTGATGAAGCCAGAATAAAAGCTTTAAATCAAATCATGTTGCAAAAGGCAAGGGTAGCAAGGAGTTACAATAAGAGAGTTGTCCTTCGAAGCTTCGATGAAGGAGATCTTCTGTGGAAGGTTATTCTTCCTATCAGGGACAGGAGAATAAAAACAGACGGATCAGGAAAATGGACACCAACGTGGGAGGGGCCTTTTCAAATCCATAGAGTGTTGAGAGGAGGAGCGTATCATTTGAGAAATTTAGATGGATATGTTCATCGAAGGAAAATGAATGGAAGGCATCTCAAAGCTTATATTCCTTCTATATGGGAATCCTTTCATAAAAGGTAGCTATCGAAGGATGGGTTTTTCATTTAAATGGTTTTTTCATTCATTTGAATGAATGGATGGTTTCAATGGGAGTTGGTTATTTTAGACTAAAACCAAAGCAAATCCTGAATTCGAAGCATTGGTTGCATAGCGGTATGATTTCAATTGGTTTTGACATTTAGGGATTTTTCCTTTGAAATTCTTATATGAGCATGTTTCAACCAAGTTGTCATATTGGCGGTCGAAGCCATGAAAGAGTCAAGAATTGCCAACCAAAGTTACCATTATATTTATAAAAAAAAAAAAAACAACAAAGAAAACCCAAATGGGTTTGAAACAGATCCAAGTGGATCTGAACAAAAAAAAAAAAAAAAGAAAGCTTGTCAAGATTACAAAAAAAAATAAACACTCCGGCTCAAAAAACAAAAGTGAAGATCATTGCTGATCCTCACAGTCCCAAAGGAGAATCTTTAAGAAGATCCTCCCTCCGGGGGACTTTTCGCTTCGTGAGCCGAGAGGACGGTTGAGAGATCATCCCAGGTCCTAGCCAAGCAGAGACGTGAAGCTGTCTCCACGCACACCAACTGGCTTCGAAGCTGTTCGATCTCGCTTCGAAGGGCTTGGAGCTCTGTTTGGATCTCCCTCTTGAGCTCTGTAATCATATTGGCTAGCTTAGCCATCTCATTCACAAGGTCGACGGAAAGAATGGGTTGATCAGCATCCATGGCTGGATATGGGGAGTGTAGGGGGATGAAAACGATTAGTGTTCTAAACAACACCAATTTGCAGCGGCTTCACGTGCCTCTACACCGGAACCCTAATTCTTCGTCGGAACCCTAATCTGCAAAACAGACAAGGGGTGAGTGCACCTTTGCCTCTCGTGGCAAAGGCCCTCCGATGGGTAAGTTAGTATCACGTACTGGTCAACAAACCCTAATTATCAGTAGGAAAGCAATAAGAGATGGCCCAATATTGTGTACCTTTTACCTCCAGGTTTACCTCGTATTTATAGATTCACGGATGCTTGCTGCCCAAGCATCCCAGTTGCCCTAGGATTCCCGCCTCGTATAGGAAACCTAATATCTTATGGATTCTCGTTCCCTTATCTGTATAATATCTTCATCTTTATAGGACTCTCAGTCCTTTTGGGACTCTTTCCCATAATTATCCGAACACCCCACTCACGTTGGGTCTCTAGCCTCGATCCTATATACTCGGGATCTTTATCCTTTTACGGAATATTACCATTCTGGAGTATTCTTGCCACGTCACGACTTAGGGCAACTTTTTCCATTGTTTGGCTTCCTCTTTGCCGAACAGTCCTCCTGGACCAATGACCTCACATGCAACTGGTCCATGTTATTATATCTGATCAAATGACTTCACATGTCTTTTGACCTTAGCAGCCGAACTGACTGTCTGGACCAACGACTTCACGTGTCACTGGTCCATATTGCTGCTCATCGCACTGCCCGGCGATAGACTTATCGTGCCTGCCACGTGTCCCTAATACATCACGTGTTCGGCGACTCAACTTATCTGTTCGGGAATACCTCCCTACAGGGAGTGAGAGAGAGTGAGAGGAAGGATACACCGTCCTATTAACATATGGGTATATTTATACTCAAACGAGTGCAAAGAATCCACTTCGGTGATTACGAGCATTGATGAGTGGAAATACGTAAGGCTCAGAAGACGAAGGGTCTGAGAGCGTTTGGACGCCATGCGTTCTGTTAATTAATGGATTGCAACTCACAAGGAGACGGCTGGGAAGCCACTGGAAATAAATGAGTTGGATGAATTAATTTAGACCACATTTGGTTGGTCTTCGAAATACCAGCGTGTTTCGGAATGTTGTCAACGTTGTTTGTTATTTATTCGAGGACTTCGAAGAAGAAGCCCAGTGAGAATAAAATAATGAAAAAATGCTTGTATGAGAAATTTTGTTTCCTGTATTCTTTGGTCTTTTTCATGCTCATTACGTCCACGTTAGTATTTAGCATCACAAGAGCAAAGTTAGAACAGTAACGAAGGGCTAAATCACCAGCTCATTGGTCAAAGCCATTACGAAATGCAGAAATATGAATAAGCATTTTTATTCATTACATCAACTCAAAAGGTTACAAAAGATTACATTGAGAATCCTATCTAAGGATTCATTACAGTTGCATAAAAGGTTACATTAAGAAATCTATCTAAGGCCTAATAGTATCACAGGGCTGGGTCTCTAGGGATCAACCAACTGAGATACAAAGATTTGAACCAAGCTTCACTGAGACTTGGTTCAAGCTCCCTACAAGCTATTAGTAGGGAGATAGAGCTCAAAGCTCCATAGGTAGGTAGATAGGCTTCGAAGACCATTGTCGTTTGATTCTTTGGTCTTCGAAGTGACCGCTAGATACAGGCACATCGCGAGAACTGATGTGGCTGTACCTAGGGGCCTTAGGGTTTAGGGGATATCTCGCGAGAAATGATGTGGCTATGTTTGGAAGTTTTTTTCGAAAACGTTGGAGGAGGCTTCATGATGGGTTTTCTCTGAAGCCCTAACTGGAGAACGTGGTTTGGAGGTTGCTAAAAGAAGGAAAAGCAGAGGAAGAGGACGTTTGTGAGTTTTCTTTTTCCCAGAGACCTCTATTTATATTAGTAAGCATGAGAGTAGTCATTTATGACTCTTTAAGATACGGTAGGTGAGGAGTTGGCACAGTGATCCTTCTGAGTAATGGAAAGCAGAAATAGTGTTGATTTAATTACGGGTGTACTTGCCCGAAAGGAATCAAACAATCAGTGAAAGAATAAAGTACAAACTGTGTAAAGTTACAGAAAAGGATTAGTTACATTACAAATGGTAGTTAGTAGTTCTCGAAGAGAACTAGAGTTAACGTCCAAAAGTGACGTATGGGATGCTCTTCTCCTCTGTTCCTCTCGAAAGGAAGGGATAAGCTGTGGGAGCATTGACTCATCCCTTAGTGCTTCGCCTTCAAGTTCTGAGAAGCCCCTAGAAACTTCAGCTCTCTCCTCCCTGACCTTCTTCATTTCTTCTTGTAACCGTTGCATCTTCTTGTCAAGCTCTGAAAGCTTATCTCTTCGAGCTTGATATAGAGATAGACGAGAGGCGGTCTCGAGTGCTTTGGCTTCTAATTTGTTGACCTTCTCGATGGTTGTACCAATGCTCTCGGACAAGAAGTGATTATGGGCAATCAATTCACTAAATTGCTTGAGGTGCTCTTGAAGAGTGGAATTGATTAACGAAGGAAGTCCTTGAGAAAGAAGCAGAGCCTGATAGCACACCTCGAAGTGATAGGTTAAATTATGTTTGATCAAAGTAGGAAGTTTTAACTGATGTAAAGTCCTCAGAAGACTTTTTAGTGTCAGAACTTCTTCCTTCGAAAGAACATATTTAATCCTAAAGGAAGGCAAGTTAGGAGGTGTGGAGGGGCTCAGAAGTTGCTGAAGGCTTTCTAAAGGGTTCGAAGAGATAAGAGGAGTGGGAATAGCAATTTTAGTACAAAATTCTTCCAATTGACTTTTGAAGAAGGATATATCAAATACCACTAGGGGCAAGTCAATTGGAGAAGAGGAAGATGTGGGTTTGTCTCCAAAAAGAAGGGCCATTTCTGTCGCCTGTATAGAGATCATAAGTTAAGTTTAACTAGAATATGAAAACAGGAAAGGAAGGTATGATTGGGTGTCAAGAGTACCTGATCTGGAGGAGAGGGAGTCAAGTTTGAGCCTTGATCCTCAACACTTCTGAGAAGATGACTCTTCGAAGCCGAAATAGGGTCTATCATTAGAGACCCCTCCCCTAAAACCGATAAGGGAATGGAGGGGAAGTCTCTCTTGAAGATTGGAAGTGGCCCCACAATCTTCGAAGGAGCTAGACTGGCCATGACCTGTGCAAAGGTCGGCTCAGTAAGGAATGACAGCAAAGTTTGCATGTCAACATCCTTTTCAGCAAAATCTTTCTTTACAGAAAGAGATTGGACAGGAGATGCCTGTAAGAATAAAAGGTAAGTTAGAGTGAATCCTTTCACAATTCGAAAAGATGAGTATTCAGAGGATACCTTGTAAGGGTCATCTTCTGACATTTAAGGTGAAGGCTCTACCACTTCTTGTTGAAGGCAGGGGACAAGGGTTAGGTCTAGTGCCTCAACAGTGGATGTCACTTGAGCCTACAAAGAGATTAACAATGAGTCACAAGCACGAGAGACACATGAATATGTATGCATAATTAGAGTATACATTGGCTTACCTCATCTGGGGAGGAAGGTTTCTTTGGGGATGGAGACCTCTTGGGATGGCTAATTTTCCTTACATAGGGAAGGGTCTCCTTCACTTTTCTTGTTTCACCTGGTTCGAACTCATGAGTCAGAATTACAATAAAGTTCTCTTACTCCTAAGGGGGTACTGAATCATAAATGAGAAAGGAATTTACCCCTAGAGGTCAATATCTCTGTATCACTCTCTGTTTCTTCATCACTGGAAGAAACCTGAGGACCATGCTTCCTGGTGGTCCTGGTTCTCTTCGAAGCTGAAAGGAAGGAGATGAGGAAGTAACTTAGATAAATAATATTAGAGATTAAAGGATAATTAGAAGGAAATAAACCAACCTGGAGGTTCAACTGAGGGTTCGAGATAGTGCTTGGTTGGAATTACTTCTGTGGGCGGAGAAGTAACTCTTCTCTTCTTCGAAGCGCCTTCTGAAAAAGAGGTAGCACCTGCAGTGTTGAATATAATTAGATTTGGTTTCAACAAAAGAGACGTTATGTTCAGAGACAAGTAACTCTTTTTTGTGTAACCCTCTTGGATTGCCTTCTTGGTGGAGAAGGAGGAATGACCATTGCAAGGGGCGATACTTCGACTGAAGTCAATCCTTGTTCAACTTCACCTCCAGCAATGTCCTCGATCCCTCCAGCCAGTCCGAATTCATTGTCTGAGGAGAAAGAGGACAAGTCATTTTGTCCCCTATGCCCAAACTCAGACTTTTCAAACCCAATGTGGTCCAGAAACTTTTTATAAGGACCACACCCCAAGAGGAAGGAACAGTTGGAATGCCACCAGTTGTCAAATGCAGGGGTGGTGCACACTTCAGGTTCCCTGAACTCCTGAATAACTGTCCTCCTCAATGCATGTCTGGCTTGAGCGAACCCCGTCAAGAAATGCTTGGTCGAAATGGGTGATCGTTCAAACAAGCAAATATTGGCAGAGCCACAGAAGGGGGTGGGTATACCTTGAACGAAGTCCAGTTGCCTAGCGAATTGTGCAGGGCAGTATACCTCTGCATGTGTTATGGACTTGGAGGTGTTCGACGAGGAAATAAAGATCTCTCTGCCCGTGAGAATGTTACTCCATGCTTGGAGGGCTCGAGAGGATCTTCCTTGTCTATCCGCCAGAATATCGAACAGCCATGCCCAACAAGAGTGGGGAATGGATTGGGTCATTCCCTGTCTGAGGCAAGTCCAGCAAAGAAGCATAGATAGTACACCAAGGTCTGCGTTGTACTGTACTCTGGGTGAACATAGTTGTCACCATGAACATTGGGCGTCTCGACGATGCCAGCAGGGGATGTGGGTGCTTTGAAGGGACCCAACTCAGGGAAGTATGCATAGAGCCATAGTTGAATGAACCATTGGGGTCCTCCCTGCGAATAGTTCAAACCCTTCTGGTAGAAGTCGGCCCCAGCTTTGTATACATGACCGAGGAAATAGGAGGCGAAGTCGAACTCTTCACCTCTAGCGAGTGCCAGTGCCAACGGGATAAACTCACTCATTACCCTTTTTCCAGAGTGGCAGAGGATGTGCTTGCAGAGGGTATAGAGTATGTAGGCAAAGAACTCAGTCTCGGTTACTTCCCCTGTCAATTTTCTTTCCCTGTTAAAAAAATGGGAAAAAGCTCCGTTGGAGGCAGTCAAACGAGCAAAGCCCTCGGGAGGAAGGTACTCCTTGGTAGGGTCGAATTGGGGGCCATATGGAATGAGCCCCTGCATTTGGGTAACGTCTAGAACTGTGGGTGCCATCATGCCACAGTTAAAGCGAAAGAAGTTGAAGGATGGGTCCCAAAAGGCCAAGGCGGCCTGAATCAAAGAAGGATTTTGTGGGACCCCCCTTCGAAGGAGGGTAATAATATTCTTCAAACCCACCTTCTCTAAATCATTCGACTTCGCAACCAACATACGGGTGGTCTATATCTTCCAATCCTTGTCCAATGTGGGCCAACAGGGGAAGGATTTCCTCATAAAATTTTGCCAGTCGAGGTTTGAACAGGCCCGAATCTCGGCATCCCCCAATCGAGGATAGTAAAGGGAGAGGGTAGCAGGGATTTCCCCTATGAGTTGAGGGCCCAAGATGAAAGTACCTTCTTCGCTAGGGTTTGGAATGAAAATTCTGGCGTCGAGGTAAGACTCTTCAGTCGGTCCCTAGCTTTTTCCTGACACGAACCGCCTTAATGCTAGAGAGGGAGTAGGATGTTCCGGGACTGGTTTACTGGAAGAAGCCATTGATTCAGGTTATGATTTAACGTTGGTGGAGAGAGAGAGAAGAAAGGGTTCTGTTCTTGAGAGTTTTCGAGAAAAACTTGAGTTTTGGAGAAGACTTGAATGCGTAGAGCGTAAGGGGTGGTTTTGAATCATTTCCGCTTTTATACTTCTACTGGTGGGCCAAGCCTGTTGTGGGCCCATATCCTGGGGTCTGCTTGGGTTTTTTCTCTTTAGGAGAATTAATATTGTTAGGATTACTATTTTAACAATAAACCCAAGTCTAGCGTATTGGTAAAAGAGGAAATTTCAATAAGAAAAACTACTGGATTACAAAATTGAATTTGCGTATTTACAAAAAAAAGTAAAGCAAGGGAAATGCTAGTTCCTAAAAAAAAAAAGAGTACAAATTAGGCCTTCGAAGGGCCTGGGTGCTGAGAAGTTGCTTTCTTGTTCTCAAAGTAATGAGGAAAGGACCAAGTAACAAGGCTATGGAACTTGTTCCATGCAAATTGGAGGAATTTCAGTTCCATTTTCCTCATGTCTTCTTTGGAGTCCGACTCCAATTTCTTCTCTAACAGAGGCCTAAAGCGGAGCACCAATGTTTTGGCCTTCCTTCGAAGTTTACCCTCTTTTGTTGGACTCTTCACTTGTTGCCTTTTGAAGCGCCTTCGAAGCTTCTTGTCTGCATGGCCAGGCACCACTTCAAAGGACTCAGCGGTAAAGTTTTGGATTTGGTCATGCAGCTTCTCAATCCTTTCTTTGACAATGGCATAGTCTTGAAGGATTTGATCGAAGCAATACGCAGCAGTATTAGCTTCGAGCCATGACTTGATCACTTGTAGAAAGTCCAAGAAGCAGTGGATTTGATAGGAAACTGCGGAAGGGATGGAACATAACACCAGTGTTTCACAAACCCATGTGAAATTGGTTAGTGGGACTTGTTCTTCCAGGATGTGAATATCCAGGAAGGAGAAAGCTGCAAGGAGTTGCAAAGCTTTGCTCTTGTCAGCAGGGTAGATGGAATAACCGTATTGCCATTGGAAATGAGGGGTGTTGATGGCAAGGTTATTCACCTCATTGAACCAGTCAGGCTCTTCAGGAAGGGGAACCAGCTTATTGGTCTCTTCGAAGTCCGCTTGGAAATGTAGGGTTTGTACCTTTGTGAGCCAGAGGGATTTTTAGGCTTGGGCCATGCGCTTAAAGTCGTAATAAGGAGCAGGCCCAAGATAGTTTTCCTCCTGCTTTAGGAAAGGAGAAAATTTGAGAGACGAATAGATTGATTCGAGCATGCCCATGTGAACTGTGTCGTTACCGCTCAGAGGTAAGAATTGGCTCGCAAACAGGGTTCGAAAGTGATGGAATCTATTAGGTGTGGGGTCAGGTTGGTCGAACTTGACCAGAATGGTACCAGTGTTGGTATTAGCGGAGTTTTCCTCCCATGAGCCCCAGTTGGACCCATCACATGAATTCGAACGGGTTAAAGAGGAATCCCAACCTGTGGGAGATGGGTTGGGAGTATGGAATGTTCGATAAGAAATAATTTTGCCTGCCAACATTCGAGGAGAATTTGGAGGAGACATTTGGGGAGAGTGAGATTGATGATCGAGGTTATCTAGGATAAGATTGATTTCTGGAAGAGAGTCCATAAACGTAAGACTTCTTAGCAGAGAAGACTCAAATTCGAAGGGGTTTATGAGGGGTAATGTGATTCGTTAAACCCTATCATTAACTGCCATTTATAGGAAAATTATTGTAGCTATCTTTGGGAAGCTCAATAGACGAGCATGGGAATGAAATCCTGTCATGCTTCGTGCGTCCGAATTTGAAGGGACATGGGCAGAGAACGTGTGCCATTAACATTTATTTAGCATAAATAAAATGTTAATGCGGGAGGTGTGTTTACATCCTAAAATGTACCACCCAATGAGAAAATTTCACGTGGCACCGAATGGTACGGCGGCCACACGGAACCTGTCCCAGTCGAGTACCAATTACATAGGATTACGAGAATTAAGTAAGACACTATTTTAATGACAAACGGTGTCGTTTTGGGGTGAATCGGTGTCGTTTGGGTAACGATTAAGCGATGGTTTGGGAAGTTATTGGATTTAACCGTTGATTTAAGCATTATAATCATCGAACGATATCCTCACTGCCCTATTTTATAACTAAAATCAGACGCAATTGCAGGGAATCATTTAGGAAGCCAGACATGTTGTATTAATTCACGTTGCTTGAAAATAGGAACCACGATCCAGGAAGTGGCCATGAACACCATGATCGAAGCGTGCAGGGGAGGAAAGAATTCTGGAAATATCAATGTAACAGTTCGAAAGCCCCCTCAACCGTTTTATGTGGCCAACGTGGGCATCAATCGAAGACGTGGAGATCGAAGGCAGACCCAGTGTCTATAAATAGAGAAGTAAAGCGAAGAGAGAAGCCCCCACAAAAAATTCATATCATCTGACAACTCATACAAAATGATTGCTCAAAGATCTATCTTAGATTAGTTTAGTTTAAAGTAGGATCTTTTTGTAAGTTGAAAGCTTATTTGCATGTAAGATTGCTTTTTGATTAAATTCAAGTTCTCTGATTTTCTTGTAAGTTTTTTCTTACCAAAGAATAGTCGTTTGTAAGTCCACTTTTGATTAAATTCAGTGTGCTTATATTTCTGTATTATTCTTGAAAGAGTCTTAAGAGTATTTGCATACAAATTTACCTTTGATTAAATTCAGGTTTGTTTGTGTTCAATCATCTTTTCTGATTCGAAGCGCGTCAATCTTTTATTTGGTTGACACCTTAAGGAAAAATCCTCTTAGTTGAGGTAATCGAACGGATAACACAATTGCCTGATTGAGATTAGTTATTTCAAATCAATTTAAAAAGAGTAATTTCTTCTCTGAAGTTATTTCTTTTCTGGCACGCCCGCACACAATCATTTACCATTTGATTGAGCTAATTCAGCCCAAACACAGCGGCAATTGGACAAGTCCAGCAGGAGAAGGGAAAGTTTCCTTCTCAACCTTTAATCAATGCTGTTGGTACTCATTATGTGGGCGACTCTTCTGGCCCAAGCAATCCGAATCTCAGTCTGGGAGAGGCTAAGGCGATCACCACTCTCAGAAGTGGGAAGGTGATAGACAAAGACTTACCTCCAAAGCAAAAATCGGTGCCACCCCGGGTGCCGGTAGCTATTCCAGCAGTCGTTCCAGACTTGGGAGGTGTTCCTGAGGTAGAGAAAGAGGTGGAGTCTCCTGAAGTGGTGGTGCCTGCAACTGTGGCCCCCACAACTCCAATGCCACCCATTGCTCCATATCCAAATCGCTTGGTGGAGAAACCTAAGGTCAATGTGAACTTTGAAATGCTTGAATTATTCAAGAAAGTTCAGTTTCCTATCTCTTTGATGGAAGCCATTGACGCAATTCCTCAGTTTACGAAGGTCTTGAAGGATCTGTGCACGTCAAAGCGGAGAACTAAGAGTCAGGACAAAGTGCTTCTGACGGAGCAAGTGAGCTCCATTCTCTAGGCTGAGATCCCCACCAAGTGTTAGGACCCTGGTTGTCCCACCATCCCCATATCTATCGCGGGCCAAAAGATTGATAAGGCTTTGCTGGATTTAGGAGCAAGTGTCAACTTGCTCCCCTATTCGATGTACTAGAAGCTCGGTTTAGGTGATTTGAAAGGCACTCCTGTCACGCTACAGTTGGCTGACTGGAGTGTGAGAATTCCAAAGGGAGTAGTGGAGGATGTTTTAATTCAAGTGGGCAAACTCCTGTTTCCAGTCGATTTCATCATCCTAGATACATGCCCAATACCGGAGGTCTTTGAGAAGACTCCTATCATCCTTGGCCGTCCATTTCTAGCCACCTCCAGTGCTGTCATGGATTGCAAAACTGGACAAGCCCAATTGTCGTTTGGGGACTTGAAAATGGAGGTGAAAGTTTTTAATGCGGATAGCCGAGTCAAGGATGATGAGGTGAGTTTGATCGACACGCTAGTGCAGGAGCATGTCGATAATATTTTGTATAAGGATCTTCTAAAAATAGCCAAGGATGCGTCATTCTTAGATTCTCCAGAATTAGGGAGTTTGATGGAGATACTAGCAATAGAGGATGTATGTGGCGCTGCTTGGGACCCAGTTCTTGAGCCGCTGGGCGCCCCATTGTCTACAGCTCTCCCATCGTCGGTCCAGCAGGATGATCCTGTGGATTGTTGGTTGATCCTATGGAGGTGTTGGTTGATCCTGGATGATCTTTGTATACTTGTCTTTTATTTCTTAGTTTTTTAATTCTTGTCTCTTTTTTAGTTGTTTTTATTTGTCTCCTTAATAAAATAAAATAAAATAAAAACAAAGTCGGAAAATTGAAAAGTAAAAAAAATTGCATCATGGTCTTGTATAGCCACCTGTTTCTTGCCTACCAGCGAGGGATGGGGAGAAAAGTATGACACGTTGATCGCATGACGATTTGGTGGAGTTATTTATTTTTGTTTTTGTTTTGGGAGCCCGGATACCACAACCGGGCGGTACTAATGTCTTTTGCAGGTTACAGTGATTGGCCCGGAGGCCGGGTGATAAGAAATTCCTCGAACATCGGCCGAAGTCATGGTGGTTGGCTGCCACCCGAAGGTCCATTTCGTCTCCCTTATGTTTTTCTTCTGTTGTGTCTCTATGCTTTGGGGACATAGCATGCTTTTAGTTGGGGGGAGGGGTGTACTTTGTACACGTTCTCGTGGCGTTGCTAGGGTAAATTTCATTTTATTGTTGGGGTTACGTTTGTTATGCTTAATTCTCAAAATTAGGCGAGCATGTTATAATTAGCCAAATTTTTGTGCCTGTTTAACTTGGACTCATGCATATATTTGGCGTTTCGTGAACATGTTAGTGCTGTTGTTAACGTTGAGTAGATGTCCCCACGTGGTTAATTTTGCATCCTAAAAAACATTCCCATGTTCTTTGTTTTACCTTTCTCGCATTTGCGTAAAATAGTAGGCGTTTGTTTCATAATTGAAAAGCTGAATAGTTTGCATGCATTTATGAGAGTTGATATCATGCATAGGGGATGAAACAAGGCGTTCTTTTATGATTAGACCACATATGTGTCCCCTTTGACCAATTTTTAAACCAGTCTAAGTCAGTTCCTGAGTCTAACCTAGGAAGCCGGTGTGTGGGTTGGATTTAAGTTGGGGGGTCTAGCTTTGTGCATCATGGGTGTCTTGTTACATTGGATTTGGAGCATCGATGTCGTTGGAAGTGAAAGTGAAAAAGTCTTGATGCGTGCCGTGTTTTGGAACCAAACCCAACTTTCAAGTCATAAGCTAAGTCAAAATAAAAAAAACAAAAAAAAAAAAGAGAGTAAAAAAAAAAAGAAACAAAAAAATGCAGAATAAAAGGGTGTTGAAGAAAGTTGGGTGGAATCGGCACCTGCTGGCACATTAGAATAAGTGATTGTATGATCATGTTACAGAGCGATCCTCAACTCCGTATCAGCCGCGCTCGGTTTCCAGACTTAGAGGTTAGCGACGTTTTTGCCGGAGTGATCTTGGACTTCCATGATGCATGGGGCTAGAGGTTGTGTTATTTCGTGTTTTTCAGTGTCGGTGGACTTTGCTTAGTTTTCTAGTATTTGGGTCCATACTAATTTAGTTGTGGATGTTAAATTTTCTTGTTGGACTTGTTTTGGTTGGCACCAATGGGTGCATACTGATAGTTATAGGGAAAGGTGGCGGCCAATCTGGGTAGTTTACCTTGCGCTACTATAGGCCGCTGCCTAATTTTGCATGTCTCTCTCTTTTGTTCAGAACCACGGTCGTTATAAGCTTTATCAAGTCATTAGTAGATCCTATGCACGTTTTGTTAACTCTCGTGGATGCATGTGATTTATTTAATGCTACTCATATTGTGAAATCGTGATTGTTTTGTCGTGTTGTTTATTCTTGTGAGCATTATTTTTTATTGGCTCGTGGTGGTCTTTGTTTTGATCCCACGTAGTTCGCCAAACGCTTTTTGCATGGGATGTTTGAGTGTTCCGGTAAGGGGGTGTAGCATCTTTGCCATCGTGGGACATTTATCTCTGCATGTGTTTCGGCACTGATATTGTTCATCTTTTTGCCAAGACATGCATGTGTTTGAGTTGCAGGAGAGTGAGAATGCGGAAATCTTTTGGTCGCCTAATTATTGCTAATCTTGCATAACCCTCGTATCCCCGTTTTTGCCATGTTCGTTTTCTTTTTATTATTATTATTTTTTTATTTCGTTCGTTACTCGGGACTAGCAACGCTCAAGTTAGGGGGTGTGATAGGCGCGTGATATCACAGATATAAGCGCCTAAGTAGGGCATTATAGCGCATTAGAAGCGCGTTTTATTCCATTTTCCACTTGATACCGTGTTTTGTTTTGGTTTTGTGTTTTTATTATTTTCGCAGGTAATAAGGCGGATTTAGCGCCAAGGTTGGAATGAGTGGTTTCGAAGCCGATTCATACGTTGCCGGGATGCCAAGCTGAGTAGTGAACGTCAGGTGACCGACCAAATCACATGCAAGGCTATGGGGATGCTATTAGCATGTGCAGTATCCATGCAATAATTTCTCGTATCTATACAATGGGGTGTAGAAGTGGTCCACTGCTCAACAGTTCCACACGTATGGATATGTCCAATTCCTGTATCGATGCCGAAGTCCACACGGCCTCAACGGGATATTTTGGTTTACATCTTTTCTTTTTACCTTTATTCCGAATAAATTGGGGTTTATATAAATACCCCTGAACACTTTGTTTTTAGGGTTAGAACATTACGTAGCAGCTTTCTTTTCACGTTTTTTCTTTCCAGAGCTCTTTCTTTTGAAGTTTTTAAGTTTTATTTAAGAACACATCCTTCGGTAACTCGTTTCAACTTTTGTTCTTAATTAAAATTATTCGTTTGTGATTGCTTAGTCTAAATCATTCGTTTATTTTCTCCATCTCAAGAAAAAAAACATGATTAATTCTAGGGTTTATTCCTTTCATTTTTAATAATGAGTGAGTAGTTTTTTTGAGGTTTGGTCGCTGGGTAAAGGCGCGCCGCGACCCAATTAGGCTTCGTCTCGCAATTTTCCACACATTAATTTAATTAAATAATTTAGTTGGTGAAAACTACGTCCGTTGGACGAATCCGAGGCATTGCCGGGCTCATGTGAGCGGGAACGGGGGACCAAAACTTGTTCGCCACTGTGTACGGGACCGGCAACCTTAGGATTCACATCTTTCGGAGTTTCCAATTCTCCCTAAATTTAACCGTTTTTAGAACCTTGAAAAGCGAGCAGATTCTGATTGGGTAGCGAGTGCCGGATTCCCTACGACCGTGCCTCTCTTTTAATTATTTGAGCAAGTTATCTGTTAGTGTTAGTTAATTAATCAACCAAAAGACAAGGGGTGGCTACCTAAGAGCTAATTTTGATACTACAACCCGAGGTTCCACATCACACACTTCACCGTCCTTAGTGGATTCGACTCCGGTCTTACCGGGTATTGTGCTGCATCGGTCTCAGCCCTACGCTTGGGGCAACCCATTATTTTAGGTCTAGGAATCGGTCAAGCAGTAACTCGTATTTAATTTCTATTCTTAATTAAATTGTTCGTTAGTATTCGATTAATTGTTATTTCTTATTTATTTTTCATCCTACATAATAGAATCATTTTTCAAATTAGAGTTTCTTTTATTTTTCTTGCGTAATGTTTAGTGAGTAGTCGTATAGGTAAGGTCGCGGGGTGATTAGTACACCATAGCCAGGTCAGACATGTTTTGCTCCTATTTTGAAATAAAAATGAAAAGACAATTTTAGGTTATTAAAGAACATTCGTTAGACGAATCCAGACATCGTCGGAGCCCATGTGAACGGGGGAATGGGGGTCCAAAACTCATTCTTCGCTACGTATGAGTGAACGGCGACCATAAGGATTCGCATCTTTCGGGGTATCTTTTTCTCTCTAAAGTTGAATGTTTTTAAGAACACTGAATAGAGCAGATTAGTCCGGCTTGGCTGTGAGTACTATGAACTCAACGACCATGCCTCCTTTTTAATTCACGAGAAAAACTTGTTATTTCTTAGCTTAATTTAATCCCAATCAATTGACTAGGGGTAGCTACCTAAGAGCCCGTTTAAATTATAACAACCCGAGTTTTTAAGTCGGCACAAATTACCGTCTTTGTGGATTCGACTCCGGTCTTTCCGGATATTGTGTTACGTCGATTTCCACCCTACGCTTAGGATAACCCATTAATTTAGGTGTCGAGACCCAGATTTAATTTAATTAACTTTAATGTTTATAAATGAGGAAAATAGAAAGTGTGATGTGTTTATGTGATTTGGGGCTAAAATATTTGAATTGATTGTGAAAGGGTGCAAGTGTAATTACCATATTTATGGGTATATATAGGAGGATGGGAGAGTAGAGAATCATTTTTCTCTCATCTCTCTCTCCCGACTCTTCCTCTCTCTCACGGCTCTCTCCTCCTCTCTTGCTCTCTCTTCAAATTTCACCAAAATAACTCAAAACCCACTCAAAGCAACCTTCAATCCTTCGCCCTCTACGCGTATTGTGGCCCATATTTCGCCGGTTGGAGCCCGGTGGAGTCGTATCGCTCTCGGTTTTGATTTTGGAAAGCTACGGCTCATATTTTCGTGGGTTTCGTTCTTCGGTCTCAAGGTAGGGATTCTACCTCTTAATATATGTAATAGAAGTATTTTCTAGTCTTAAATCGTGTCCTTGGTTGTTATTGTTGTTGTATCGATACTGATCTGCTCAGTATCGATACAGGAACCTCTGGAACGGATTAAGTTACAGCTGTATCGATACTATATCAATACAATAGTCTCTGGAACGTTCTTAAGCATGGTTGTATAGATACTGATTTGGCCAGTATCTAAACAACAGTACCTTAGGCTAGCTTTTGTTCTTCGTTTCGAACTCCATTGTTTTGACCCCCAATCATTTCTAACTTGTTCTAGACATCATTAAATCACTCCATAACATTGTTAATCATACTCGTTGAGTTTCTTGTGTATCTTTGCATCCCTTGCTATTGTTCGGTATAATTTGATGTTGATTCCCTTATGAGCATCAATTGAATAAAAATGATACGTTACGAGGAAATGAGATTTGTGAATACTAGTCGACACAATGATGAACATTCGGGGCCCATCGACGGGTGGGTGCCTGGCAGGGGATATCAAGGTCCCATAATTAGTCTGGCAGGAGCTTATGCTCATATTGAACACTCAAGGCCTAACCTCCTACTGGTGGGTGCTTGGCAAGGGATATCAGGGTCTCATAATTAGCCTGGCAGGAGCTTATGCTCATATTAAACACTCAAGGCCTAACCTTCTAGGTGGGTGCTTGGCAGGGGATATCGAGGTCCCATAATTAGTCCGACAGGAGCTTCGGCTCATAACACATGACTCGAAGTGACATTGGACACATGGAAAATTGAAATGATTGAAGGTTGAGGCATTTACCAAATTTCTTATCGAATATATTGGATTGTTAAACCTTGGTTATTGCCTATCGTGTGGTCTATATCCCGTTCTTGCCTTGTGATCATTCTTGCATTTCTCTAGCATATAATGTTAGCGTAGAATTTCCTGCTGGGTTAGTGTAACTCAAGCCTATTATCATTTTCAGGTACCGACGCCAGGCAATAGCATGCATGCTTAGAGTGCTTGGATGTGATCATTATTTTAAAAGCTAATATTGAAGAGTTACTTAGGCATCTTTGTAAATCTCTTTTGAAGATATATTTGTAAGTTTATTTGTAGATCCTTGATGATGGAATATTGTAATCCTTAACTCTCGAATATTCAGTACTTATGTTAATTTGGGCCTCGGAGCCAAAGATGTAATATTTTGGGAACACTACATTACTTTGGTTATCGTAAGGATTCTGGCGAGGTTTTATCTATGAAAATCATTTATATTTATGATGAAAATCGAGAGCGTGACATTAGGACTAGGAAATCGTCAAGCACACTGGTTCTAGAATTTGTAATCATGGAAAAGTAGGTTCTCTCTATCTCTTTCTGAATTATAGTAGATGTAAGAAGGTGGAGAGAGAGAATGAACTAATTTTTTTATCAGCAAAAGTAACATTTTATTAAAGAAAGTGAAAAAAAAATCCAATCAAAGGTTTAAAAATACAACCAAAGCACAAAGCCCATAACACCTAAGGACCGAAAATGCCCGAATAAACAATAAATAGCACACAAACGCCTAAGAGGCCTAAAAACCCAGATCAAACAATATATTTTACTCCAAAAAACAAGAACCAAGCATCACCGTTCGACTAAGGTGGGCAAAGTGTCACGACCCAAACCCGTAGGGTAGGAATACATGACTGGCTAGTGAAATGGAATCACCAAAGGCCGTCTTGTACTGCATTTGTAAATTTCTTTCTAAAAATAATGAGTTTATTAACTTAAAAATGCGGAAGCGGTAAATTTAAAAACTTCATTACATTCATTCAGAGCTGTCATAAGTGATAGTACAACAAACACTCCTGCAGGCTTTATTTTACAACTTATTTACACTACTATAGGCCGCACCAAATACAAACTATTTTACAAGGTTTTACAAACTTCTTCAACATATTACAATACCGAAATTGAAACAGCAACGTCATCAGCAGGAAACACTAGAGAGACTAGTCAATTATTTATCCACATACGTCCTGAAATGTTTTATAAACACACAACATTTCAGTGAGAATTACGATATACTACTAATTTTTCACAATTTAGCATGCAAAGTCATTTTATGCATTTTCTTTTGACTTTAATTACAATAGAACGTGGGAGAACAGAAGAAAGGAGGGAGATCAGACATATCTCTTTTCAATATCTTTCATGAAAGGAACACCGGCAATGATTGGGTAGCTAGCCCAAGATTTAGGTAATGATATCAAGACCTGGAATACCCGGCAATATTCCTCATAATGGCCAAACTCAACGTTCAAATGTTTCGATACCGATAATCGATCTCGGTTTCCTTTCTCTTTAAAGGAATATTATCCCTTAACTTTAATTGCTTCTCTTTAAGCAATTCAATCACAACATCATATTCAATATCTCGATTATCAACGATCAGAATTCCTTTTCAATTAAAACTGACGCTTCCTTGCAAGCCGTCCAATTTTAATAAATTCATGCGAGGTTTGATACTTTTAAACACATAATTAATCACGTATGCAGCATTCTAAACCATAATTACGTAAACAGAGTATATTTGTAATTACTCACCTATGATGCGTAAGTCCCAAGCAACACAATATAGGGAGATTTAACATGTTGAACTGGGACCTGTGTGAGTCATAAATTCAACTTTAGTTAATACGCTTCTAACTTAAAACCTCGCTCTAGTGAAGTGACGTATTTTTGGTGCTTAATAAAATTCCGGCGATGGTTCGAAGCCTCGTGGCTTCACAGCCCGTATTTGGAAAATAATTAATAACTCCATAACTTTCACCAATAATCATCATTCCTTATCAACTCACACGATTTTTCCCAAAAATCATGTTTACATCTTATAAATAACATAATTATTCTAAAAATGTTCTTTTTAGTTTTAAAAAAAATATAATCTATACCAATTATATCTTTTTCACCTTTCTAATTCCAGAATCAATAACTTTTTCAATTATACAATACAATCAATTTTAAAAATTCATAACCTTCCAATTTATTCACTTTTCCAGTAAGATACATGTGATTTAATAAAAATCATATTCATTCTATTTTTATATCTAAAAATCAAATTATTACGTTTTCACATTTCAAAAACATGTTCAAACTTCATTACAAAAAAAAAAAAGAAAAAAAGATTGTTTATTCAACTAAAGAATGAAAACAATCTTTAATACTAGTATATATATAACTGAAATCTAAATATATACCTATATACATCTTTGTACCAAGAGAGAAAGAGGGAGAGGAGGTGGGTGGTTTCGGGTGGTGGTGGAGGTGGTGCCGTGTGGTGTGGGTGGTGAACCGTGGTGATGCCGCGGTGCAGCGATGGTGGTGGTTATAGAGAATAGCGGGGGTGTAGGCCGTGGGGAGAGGAGCCGTGGGTGGTTTCGGGGTGGTGGTGCCGTGAGGGAGGTGGCGTGCTCGGGTGGTGAGGCGTGGGTGGTGTTGTTGGTAGCTGGAGGTGGTGCAGGTGAGTGGGTGTGTGGAAGAAAGAGTGAATGAGAGGGAGATAGATCATTGATATAGGGAAGAGTGAGATGTCGGCAGGAGAGAGAGAGAGAGAGAGAGAGAGATCGCGGGCCATGTGTACGGCTGGGACGAGGAGGGTGGTTGTAGGGGAAATAAATGGCGTGGGAGCCAACCCCATTTCTGGAAACTTTCAATATTAGGTACTCAGTTGGGAAACTCCCACGCAGACGAGGAAATGAGTCCGGTTTCAATCGCGCAGTCCGGGTTTCGACTCGGAAAATTCTAAACTCCGGTCTCGGTATTTTGTTATAACAAAAAGAGAAGTGCTAGAGACAAAGAAAATACCCTACCATGAGAACTTTTACAGAACTCGAAGAAACCCTAAACTTGATCTCATTAGATTGTAATTTTTTTAGTTCCGAATACAAGAGAGCAGCCAGAGTATTACACGTATATAAGCAGCTCAAATACAACACAAATGACTCTGAGATTCTACTCAAATGAAACTACATTTGCCAGCTCAGCAAGCTTTGGCAACTAACTAATTAACAAGAGAACAAGCCTAACGTCACCTAGCTGTGACCACGGTCTTCATTTTCTTCATTTTCTTTATCAGTTAACAGCCCCCCACAAACTGATGCTGATACTTGAGACAGCTTCAGTTTGTCACGTAAAAGAAGAAATCTAGCCACAGTGAGGGGTTTAGTAAGAATGTCTGCAATTTGGAACACAGAAGGAACATGTCGAACGCTGAACTGCTTTAGAGCTATCTTTTCTCGGACAAAATGAAAATCAACTTCCACATGCTTTGTGCGAGCATGGAAGACTGGATTTGTGGCTAAGGAAAGGGCAGAATTGTTATCACACCAAAGAATTGGAGGAGCAGTCAATTGAACACCTAAATCTTTGAACAATTGAAGCAACCAAATCACTTCAGCAGCAGCATTAGCTAGGGCTTTATACTCAGCCTCAGTAGATGATCGTGCCACAGTCATTTGTTTCTTAGCTGACCAAGAGATGAGATTATAACCCATAAAAACACAATAACCACCAGTGGAACATCTGTCAAGAGCATTCCCTGCCCAGTCAGCATCAGAAAATGCTGAAAGAGTGAGAGAGCTCTTGGAGAAGGCAAGCCCATGAGTCAAAGTACCCTTGATGTAGCGTAAAATTCGTTTCACAGCAGTGAGATGACACTCTAATGGTGCATGCATATGTTGACAGACGGTATTGACAGCAAAAGAGATTTCTGGGCGCGTAAGAGTAAGGTATTGTAAAGAGCCAACAAGAGATCTATAGTGCTCTGGATTGGCGAGAGGAGTGAGGTTTTCTGGAGTAACAGGTTTGAGAGAAGAAGGTGAGTCACAAGGCCTACACTCAGTCATACCAGCTTTGGTAAGTAAATTCAAGGCATACTTGGCTTGAGAGAGAATGAAACCATCAGCAGTGGGAATAGCTTCAATGCCCAGAAAGTAATGTAACAGTCCCAAATCCTTAAGAGCAAAGGAAGAACTAAGCTGAGCAACTATAGCAGCAACTAACTCAGAACTTGAACCCGTAATTAAAATATCATCCACATAAACCAAAACATAAACCAAATCTGAGCCTTTGTGTAAAACAAACAAGGAAGAATCAGCAAGACTGTTCCGGAAGCCAAGAGAAATCAAAGATTGAGACAGCATATCATACCATGCTCTTGGGGCCTGTTTAAGGCCATATAGGGCTTTGTGCAACTGACATACATGAGCAGGAAACTGGTCATCAACAAAGCCTTGTGGTTGCCTGATATAAACCTTTTCTTGAAGAGAACCGTGAAGGAAAGCATTGGAGATGTCTAACTGTTGAATAGGCCAAGCAAAGTGTAGTGCTAAAGATAGAACAACCCTAACAGTTGGTTGTTTAATAACTGGGCTAAAGGTCTCAGTGTAATCCACTCCCTCAGTTTGTTGAAACCCTTGGGCCACCAATCGTGCTTTATATCTAGCAATGGAACCATTTGGATTTCGTTTGATCTTGAAAATCCATTTGCAACCAATAACAGGAGCACCAGGAGGAGGAGAAACAAGAGACCATGTTCCTTGGGACATTAAAGCCTTGTATTCTTCAGACATGGCCTGTCTCCATTCAGGAAAATGCATTGCTTCCTTAAAAGTACTTGGTTCAGTAGGAGGAGGAGTTTGTACTAATAAAGAAAATGGAATCTTAGGAACAGAAATACCATTTTTGGACCTTGTTTGCATGGGATGAGCTTGAATTGGAAGACAAGAACCAGGTAGAGGAGACGTAGGAAGAGGGGTAGAGGAAGTAGGAGTAGGACTAGGAATTGGGGAAGGAACGCTCGAGGAAACAGGAGTAGTAGGAGTAGAGGAGATGGAACCATGAGGAATAGGGGAAGAACAGTGAACAAGAGAAGAGTTAGAGGGTGCAGAAGATTGAGGAGTTACAATAGAAGAAGGAAGAATAAAATGTGGAATGTCAGCGGAAGGAGCAGAGGTAGAAGGCTTAGGAGCAGAAATCAGAGTCAGATAAGGAAAATCATGCTCAAGAAACTTGACATGTCTAGAAACATAGACCTTGTGAGTTGCAGGATCGAAGCACCTATAACCCTTGGTACCAGCACAATAGCCTAAGAATACACATGGTGTGGATCTAGGTTCAAGTTTATTGGAAGCATAAGGCCGAAGCCAAGGAAAACAGCAACAACCAAAAGGTTTAAGAAGCATGTAATCAGGTGCAGTATTGTAGAGTTTGTGAAAAGGGACATCAAAGTGCAGTGAAGAATGAGGTAAGCGATTGATAAGATATAGAGCTGTATTTATAGCTTCAAGCCAGAATGTAATGGGAAGATGAGCTTGTTGAAGGAGGGTAATAGCTGTTTCTACGATATGAGCATGTTTTCTTTCCACAAGACCATTTTGTTGAGGAGTGTAAGGACAAGTTGTTTGATGAAAGATACCAAATTGAGAGAAAAAATAGGTCATGACTTTGTTGAGGAATTCTCCCCCACAATCTGTTCGAAAAGTCTTGATAGAATGATTAAAGTAATTAGAAACAAACACTTGAAATGCTTTGACATGAGAAGAGACCTCACTCTTAGCATGTAAAGGGAACAACCAACAATATCTTGTAAAATCATCTACAAGTAACAAATAGTATCTATATCCAGAAAAAGAAGCAACTGGGGATGGTCCCCAAACATCCATATGAATGAGTTCAAAAGGTGTAGTAGTGTGAGTGGTGGAAGCTGGAAAAGGAAGTTTATGACTTTTCCCTTTATTACAAGCATAACAGTCTAGCTTAGGAACAGAAGAAATAGGTAAACGATACTTGTTTGCTAAATGTTGAGTAAGGCCAGCATGTGGATGACCTAATCTTCTGTGCCACAGTTCATCAGAAGATGTGGTACTGAGAAGAGCTGTGACACCAGGCAGAGTGCTAGAAGAAGGCAGAAGGGGATAGAGCCCCTGAAGACAAGGCCCCTGGTGGACCACTTGATTGGTTTGCTTGTCCTGGATAACATAGCCATAGGAATCAAAAGTTATACGACAGTTGTTATCCAGGGCAAATTGCTGAACGGATAAGAGATTATGGGAAATTTGGGGAACATGAAGAATATGATTAAGAAGAAAAGAATGATGTGGAGTAGGAAGCAACCCCTTACCTGAATTAGAGACGGGTACTGCCTGACCATTTCCCACTGTAACAGTGGTAGGAGCTGTGTAAGAGGGAGCTGTAATATGTGTCACATCACTAGTAACATGAGCTGTTGCCCCTGAGTCAAAATACCAAGGTCCACAAGGTACGGCAGGAGGTGTGCCAGAAGAACTAGGACCAAAGGAAGTGAACCCTGTTGGTGTGCCAAAACCTTGACCAATAGGAGGCATGGAGGCTTGTGACAATGGAGGATAACTGTTAAACTGAGAAAACGGTGGTGAAGAGCCACTGTACTGAGAAAATTGTGGTTGAAAACCACTGTACTGAGAAAGTTGTTGGGAAGCTGGATAGCCACCTGAACCTGCAGTAATCATGAGAGCCTGTGGCCTTTGAGAAGCATAACCCTGAGACTGTGGCATTCCTAAGCCAGAAGTTGGAATGGTTGCACCATGTACCATACCATTTTGCCCAAATAAAGATCCATTCTGCCCAAACTGAAGTCCATTCTGCCCAAACTGAGAACCAGAACCTGGAGAGAAACCATACTGTGGAGGTCTATATGCTAAATTCTGCCTGTAATAACAATTGTAGGCTTGATGATTGGTTTTCCCACAGATTTGACAACTGCCCAGAGGAAAAGGAAAATCCATAGGAAAGCTGTTGCGAGAGAATGATGGCCCTTGGTTTCCTTTGAATCTATTACCATTGTAGTAGTTTCTGCCATTTCTATTTCCCCCATAGTTGTTAGGGCCAAAACCAGACATCTGTGGGTGAACAGGTCCAAACTGTGGTGCTTGAGAACCAAATGCAACAGGAAATTGAAACTGAGGAGTTGATGGTAGAGTAGGAGTAGAATTGATACTACTAGTCTGTGCTGTGGATGAAGGAGGAACACTATGTTGAGCAACCAGAATTGTAGATGTGACAGGTTGATCAGTGTCCAAGTACAAATCCTCAGCCATTAACATAGAAGAAAGACCACTAAAAGAAAGTGGAGCAGTTTCAAAGCGTGTACGTATAGCTTGTTTGAACGAACGATATTCTTCATTTGGAAGACCTCTTAACGTATGAAAAACCAGTTCTTCATCATCCATATGAGATCCCGAAGCTTCCAACCTCTGAATCAAGACTTTAATAGAGTCCAAGTATTGTTCCATGGAAGTGGTCTTTTTTAAGCTATAGATGCGGCATCTAAGATCGTGAACATGATTGCGTGAGAGACTACTGTATTTCTCCTCTAGTTTAGACCAAACTTCACAAGTACGACGAGATCCAACGATGTGAGGCAAAATAGGTGGAGTTACAGTAGCTATGATGCAAGACATGAGCATGCGATCGATGGTTTCCCATTTTGCATATGCTGGATTAGGTATTTTGTTCCCTGATGTATCTTGAGTTTCAGGAGAAGGTACTTCAATTGAACCATTCGCATAATCAAACAGAGAATTCGCTGTTAAGGCGTTCTCGATTTGAGTTTTCCAAGCAAAGTAGTTGGAAGAATCTAATTTGACGGTAATGAAAGACTGAAAATTGGCAATAAGAAAAGAGAGAGCTTGGGGCAAATACTCTGCAGAAGAACTCGCCATTGATGAAGATCTGAGGAAGATGAAGATGTTTCAGGTGTTGAAGAAGATCGAACAATGGACTTTCGTCTCGTGTGGCTCTGATACCATGAGAACTTTTACAGAACTCGAAGAAACCCTAAACTTGATCTCATTAGATTGTAATTTTTTTAGTTCCGAATACAAGAGAGCAGCCAGAGTATTACACGTATATAAGCAGCTCAAATACAACACAAATGACTCTGAGATTCTACTCAAATGAAACTACATTTGCCAGCTCAGCAAGCTTTGGCAACTAACTAATTAACAAGAGAACAAGCCTAACGTCACCTAGCTGTGACCACGGTCTTCATTTTCTTCATTTTCTTTATCAGTTAACATAAAGTACACGTGAACGGCTCAGATTTACAGTGCAGTACATCTGAGCCATTCATGTACACTTTAAGGGTATTTTCTTTGTTCATTTTTTTTGTATCTAGCATTTCTCTAACAAGAATCTAAACAAAAGACTAACAAAATCAAATCTTAGAAGTTGTGGAACAATACAAGAAGTGCACTAATTAACTAGTAGTGAAGGTGATAGTTACGCATACCGCAGATTTGCATTTTCACCCACAGAACTAGTCGATGTAATTCTTCAGTCGAACAACTCCGAGCGCAATCACCAATAGTACCTTATCTTTGACCATGACCACGAACTGGAAATAAGCATGCCTCCAGGACTTCTTTAACACAAGAACTCCTACGAATCCCCATAACCCCGTTGCGTAGCCGCTCATTATAGCCAAGGAGAACCAAACTTTTTCAAAGTCATCTTCCTCATGTTCTTCTCGGTGACCTGTGGGTTGAGATTTTTCATCACCGGGACATTTTCTTGGTAATGAATCTCCGCAGAGTTCACTGTTGCCAAGGAAACTAGATGAGGGAAGAGTTTGGGGCTGGTTTCCCGTTGGAATTCGTCCAGACAAGTTGTTGTATGACAAGTTTAAAAAGCTTAAAAAATTCAATCCCAAAATGCTTTGTGGAATTATCCCCGAAAGTTGATTCTGGGAGAAATCAAGAGATTCCAGTGACTTTAATTCACCAATTTTCTCAGGTATTTTTCCTGTCAAATTGTTATGAGAGAGATTAAGCCAGCGCAACCCAGAAAGATTTGTGATATCTTTTGGGATTGATCCGACCAGATTGTTCCTCGAAAGGTCCATGCCGGTTAGAATTCTCAACCGGGTGAATTCATAATAACTGTTAGCATACACACTTTCATCCATATAACTCAGGCTTTCATCCAAAGTACTCAGGCCATAGAGACTGCCAAAACAACGCGGGATGGGTCCCGTCAAGAGATTATTTCCGAAGTCCATGATTTGGAGGGACAACATTTGACACAATTGTGAAGGAATGTTATCAATGAACATATTCTTGTGCAGTCTCAGAACTTTCAAATAAAACAAGTCTCCGATCCATGTAGGTATGCTTCCAGAGAATCTATTCTCACCAAGATCCAATACCATTAAACTTGTGCAGTTTCTCAATGTCGACGGAAGCTCTCCATAAAAACTGTTGTTGTTCAATTGTAAAAACCCCAGAGAAGTAAAATTTCCAATAGACGAAGGAAGAATTCCCGAAAGATTGTTGGAAGATAATCTCATGACCAATAGTGATGAAGGTGCCCCCCACCCCTTATAACGGGGAAGATTCCCAGATAGCTTGTTTTTGGAGAGATCAAGAACTTGTAGAGCTGGAATTTCCCACAATGAGTAGGGTATCAAACCACTTATCAAGTTACCGTCTAGTAACAGAGTTTCCAAACTGGGCACCATCTCACTGAAATTTTGTGGAAGAGGTCCAGCGATAAAGTTATCGGAGAGATCCAATTCCTTTAAAGTGGGAGGAAGTTTTTCAATCGGTCCACCGATATGGTTATGGGAAAGATACAAATACTTTAAAGTGGGAGGAAGTTTTTGAATCGGTCCACCGATAAGGTTATCGGAAAGATACAAATACTTTAAAGTGGGAGGAAGTTTTTGAATTGGTCCACCGATATGGTTATGTGAAAGATCCAAGGTCACAAGAGGCATTTCATCTAGCCATTGAGGAAGGGTTCCTGATATGCTAGCATTAGAAATATCCAAAAAAGAAACTTTCTTTTGGGTTCGAAGCCACTGAGGGAAACCAGCAGTCCCAATTTTGCAAGAAGCCATAAAAAGTGTTTTCACTTGAAAAGGGGGCATCCAGTCAGATATCACCTTCAATGTCAACAAGTTATAATCTATGCTCAGCTCCTCTAAAATTGTGAGATTGGCAAAATTGGCCTCAGTTAAAACTCCTTCTAGGTGATTATAAGAGAGATCCAGTATCTGTAGGTTTGATAATTGACCAAGAGATATTGGAATGGTTCCAGTTAACTGATTGTAACGAATTTCTAAGATCTTGAGGCTTGATAACTGACCAAGAGAAACTGGAATTGTTCCATTTAACTGATTATTAGAAATACGAAGTACTTCCAAAGCTAACAGCGTCCCCAGCGATTGAGGAATGGACCCACTAAACGAATTCACTGAAAGATCAAGGTATTTTAAACGCTTGAATTGCCCCAGCCAATCCGGCAAGTTACCGGAGATGGATAATCTGCTTATAATTAGCCTCTCTAAATTATACATGGCGCATCCAGATAAATTTCCATAGCTTCTTGACATCTGCCCTTTGAATTGGTTTGATGTCATGTCTAATGATTTCAAGGTACATTGAGTCAGCAAGAGACTCGATAACCCAACATCACCACCGGTAAACGAGCTGTAGGCAAGATTGAGATGTTCAAGGCTTTTAAGGTTTTCCAGATAGAGAGGAAAAGAAGAATTCAATTTGTTCCAGGAAAGATCGAGAACTCTCAAAGCAGTCAAGTTTTCAATAAATTTAGGGAATTCGCCGGCGAATGAGTTCATACTAAGATCCAGTTTCCTGATATTGGAAGCAGTAGAGTTCAAATAGAAATGAGATACTAAAAGAGTGCTATGAAGTTCACATCTCGACAAGCGCAACTCTGTTAAAGAAGGAAGCATATTTAGCATCACATTCAAATTCAGCGCCTGACTAAGATTCATGCCACTCGCATCAAGGTATTGCAAAGAGGAAAGACGAGAAACCCAAGTGAAATCATCAATAGTTAACGATCCCTTAACTATGCAGTTAAGATCAAGAACCATCAAGTTAGAAACATTTCCAAGATGATGGGGGACCCTTCCCCTAAAACGTGAATTGGAGAGATTAAGATACCTCAACGACGTCATTGATCCAAGGAAAATGGGAATCGAGATGTGAAAATTGTTTCCGCTCAAGTCCAAGTGCTCCAGATACTTCAGCTCAAGCAGTGAAGGGTTCACTTCATTGGCCTCTATTGTCGCTGCGTGTGGGTCTAAACTGACGAGCTCAAGCTTCACGACATGGGAAGTATTTCCATCACATTGAATTCCTTTCCAACTGCAACAATCTTCACCGGTCCAAGAGGAGAGCCGACGTGTGGTGTCTGTTAGGCTTCGTTTGAACTTGAGGAGAGCTTGTCTCTCTTGTTCAATGCAGGTGACGGCTGGAATTGATCCACTGCCCAAACAGGACTGCAAAAAAATTCCATTACAAAGCAGAACAGCTAGAAAGAGCCCAGCAGTGGAGAATATCCCCATATTTTACTTATCCAACTGGTTGCAAATTAAGGGAAACAACACTACTTGTCCAAGGGTTTACAACAGCATCATCTGGACCTCCTTGGGGGCATACAAAGTGCAATTTCTACTAAAAGGACCTGGGGTGGTTGTGGGGCTTTAGTTTTGGAAGGACAAGAATAGACTCAGTCGTCAACGGATGCACACTGTCCAACATAAATCTCATCAACAAAGTTGACTCCACATCCCATTTTTCTATGGTTGCACTGCTCATTAAAAGGGTGGAGGATGGTGCGACCAGCCTGGCCAGCCCTGGGATAAGCCCAACAAACCTACTATTACTTTTTTTTGTATTACTTTTTCATGTGACCTCTGCTATAAATAGTTAAAGGGTTTATTTGGTAAATAAACTTTATTGTGATATATCTTTTTTTTGTTTTGTAAAATCATTTTACTTTTATATTTCTTTTGATTACAATAACTAATAAGAGTAAATTACAGTAAACCCCCCTCAACTAATCCAAATTTTCACTTAACCCCCTCCAACTACAAAATTCAACAGTGTGCACCCTCTAACTATCCAGAATTGACACTTAACCCCCTTTTGTTAGGTCTCCGTAGGAAAAATGCACCCACGGCCGTCTCCGGCCACCGGGCGGCCGATCCGAGCCGTCCAAAAATTTTAAAAAAAAAAAACCGAGTGGGCTAACGCGAGAATCAACGGCACCCGACGTGCGTAGGTGCTCGATCCAAACATCCCAAGAATTTAAATGAAGTGTTTAGATCGAGCACCTACGCACGTCAGATGCCGTTGATTCCCGCGCCGGCCCACTCGGTTTTTTTTTTTAAATTTTTGGACGGCTCGGATCGGCCGCCCGGTGGCCGGAGACGGCCGTCGGTGCATTTTTCCTACGGAGACCTAACAAAAGGGGGTTAAGTGTCAATTCTGGATAGTTAGAGGGTGCACACTGTTAGGTTTTGTAGTCGGAGGGGGTTAAGTGAAAATTTGGGTTAGTTGAGGGGGGTTTACTGTAATTTACTCAACTAATAACTATCGAATTCTAGTCTGAAACATTGATTGCTCTTTAGGCTTTGCTTTTCTGCATTCTTCTTGCTTTTGCTATCTCTAGCTCTCTACCGTCCATTGGGTGGCACTTACTAATTTTGGTGGTGGGATTTAGGGGTCCACTTCAATTTCCAGGAATTTTCATAGGCAATGATCGATAGAAACGGAATGCTTTAGGTTTGGAACAAGCTGGGAAGAACAGACTCCATGCCAATTAAGGATCCATGACAGACGGATATTCTGTCGCTATCCAGATCGTCAAAAAGGAAAATCCGAAAATGAAACGTACATTATACGGCTCAGATATAACTATTTTCTGGATTCCCGTGCAAGTTGGGGCAAGACTCCTGTCAAGAAAACACCACATGGCACGACTTGACAGAGGACTTCGGGTTGATGTTGTGAAATGAGATGCACAACACCGTGCTGCGTACCTCTGAGCCATCGAATCGTGCATCCGTCGGCTTGGATCTCATCTCGGCAATCAATGATCAAGAGCAGTTCATTGCCGAGATAAGATTCTGGCTGTTTGATGCACGATTTGACGGCTCGGAGGTTCTCAGCACAGTGCCGCGCACACCGCTGCACAGTACCATCCCCCAACTCCTTGACACGTTCATCTCAAGTAGAAAAGAATAAGGACTATTGCGGCGTTAGCGTAGGGTTAACTTCTTCTCCTTTATTTTTTTAAAATTTTTCTAGCAAAATCCGTGTTTTTTCTCTGGTGGGCGATTTAAGTAGTCCTTGAAGACATCAAACCCACTATCCTTTTCTTCTTTTAAGTCATATCGTGGTAACAATAAAGTTATATAATCGGAATTTTATTGTTTTTTTTATTTTATTTGATGTAATACAAGTTAAAGTACAATGTAATGTTGATTTTTATTTTGACTTGTATGTCATTCTATTTTTTATAACATAATAGTATATGGACAACCAAACTTGAGATCGGATTTGGACAACCCAAACATCAAGGCAAGCAATGCGACCAGCAACTTACCTCCTATAGGCGTTACCATAGAAGTTAGAACTACAGACCCCGAACAGGTTCCATGAGGACCAATAATTCGTAGATTTCGACCGCCACCGAGGGCTTTTGGAAACAGCTTGCCGGCGTGAATTCCATTAGACATGTATGGTCCTCTTGTCATCAGTAATTGGTGTAACACGCTGTCTTACCTCGAAAGTCTATATGAATGATATTGGACATATAACAAATCTTATGAGTTACTATTAGTACCTCATGCTTAAGTATTTTGGGCCATGCGGTGTGGCTTGTGGATCAAAATTAAGATACTGAGCCAATAATTTACTATGGTATGGCTTGTTAATCAAAATTAAGGAAAAATGACTGCTCATGACGTATTTTGATAATTAATATCCACCAAGAATATGCTGAAAACATTTGTTAAGACTGAAAATGTTCTTGGCGGGTATTAATTATCAAAACACGTACTTAATCATCATTTTTTCCAAAATTAAAGTACCAGACCAGTGGTATGCACATTTCGTTCTCCATTAACAGTCTGAAAGCTCTTCAATTGAGATCTACTTGAAAAAAGTATTATTACCTTCTTTGAAATCTGGGACTCTAATTATAGGGTGGGACTGGAAACTATATTTTCACTTTTAAAAATGAACTGAAAATGTCAAGAACACTTACACATATATACACACATTTGTGTGCGTGCGCACGAATGCGAAAGAAGAACTTAGCAAAACTAAACAAAACAGAAGCAGAAGTGAGCTAAAATTGAACTCATAACCAATTACAGCCCGTTAGGTGTAATAATAATAAATGTACAGAGAACATAAGTACATAAAACCAATTACAGTCCCGTTAGGTGTATCGGTTTGGTGAGAAATAATAAGAAATAGTACTAGCATTTTTCTGTTCACCACTTAAAAGAAAATCACTAAATCTCAAAGGACTGCCCACAGAGACATGTAAAATCTCCTTTTGATATAATTATGCATCGTAGAAATTGAGGCATAAAGTACACATGAATGAATTCATACTGAATGATGAATATACCAAGGAACATGACTAATTATGTTTAGTTTGATTCTCCCAGTATCTCTTCTCCCACAATTCTACTTGGCTAATTGAATTTGCTTTCCTTTTGACAAGCGTATGAAGAGCAAGAGCATCATATGGGGTAGGCATGTTGCATGGTCTCACGTCTGTTGGACCCTTCACCATCGATTCCATCATAAACTTCTTTTGTGATCCTATCGCGGGACACGCCAATTTCTCTGAACAAATTTCGATTGCTCTTTTAGGTATGGTGGGCTTGTATCTCATGAGTTTGGCATATTCACTCAAGAGATGAAACATGTAGTCATACACATAATCCATCTTCAAATCCTCTTGAATGAAGTCACTTGCTGCCTTCCCAATTTCTTGTGCCTGCAAGGATGGAACTAGGATTTCATTTCCAAGAGGGAGGGAGCCAGTAAAGTAATAAGAATTTTTTTCTGATTGAAGATAAATGGACCTCCGCAATGAAAATCACGAACAGTAAAACTGATTACACTATGAAAACCCCTGATCTTTCTGGGCCGAATTTCTTAAATCTGATATTCAACAAATGAAGCTTTGGACAAAATGACCAAAATGGAACAGTAGGTATGGCGCAAGTTTACTTATTGCTTATGAAGAGAAGACCAGACTAAGAAAAGAATGTACCTTTTGCTTGTGGCTGTTGCCCCATTCAACTGCGAACTTAATAGATCTGCACTTGTCGTCCTCTCTTATGGGCCAATAGTGGTGCACAGGCATCAAACTTCTTGTGAAGAAATCATAGTAATGTGGCTTCACCAGTAAGGTAAGAGAATTACATGCAAGAATGTATTTTTCACTCACTGACCATGCAGATCCTTCAATGTATATCTTATACCTGTTAAAATAGCAGGAGATCAACAACGAAATAAAATGTGTTGGTAAGTAGAACATTTATCAAAAGACACGAAAGTAAGTGTGCAAGTGAGTGCAAGTGAATATCTCACTGTAAAAGAGACGTAACTATACATTTCGTAAAATCACTTGCCTTCAAGGGAAATAACAGAAAGAGGGATACGAAAATTTTAAATCTTTTACCTGTGCATACACTGGCTGGCCAAGTCTGATTGCTTGTACCCTTCCCGTGTTTCTTTAATCCAATCCTACAAAAGTTCCAAATTTTGATAGTTGCTAACTTGCTTCCACAATTTCTAGTTCGATTTAGAATAAGCAAATGGAATCATAACAACAATGTAAAAGCATATTAGCCTTGGCGCATATGTGGTGTTTCAAAGGGACTCGATTTGCAGTTTTTGCGTTCATGGTATGTAACTTGCAACAACCAGACAAGACTATCCAAGGCTCCAAACACATGACGTTAACTGGACGCGTGAACTCTCAAATCTTTTCCTCCACGTATTAAAGCCAACACCCTTGTATTACGACTTGAGGTCTGAGCTTAAACCGTTAAAAACAACAGATTTCATGATCATAGCAGCACAGTTTATCAAAAAAAAGATTTTTAAAATTGATCATAGCAGCACAGCTTTTATCAGTCCTTACTGTTGTTCACTTTTGGTGCATAAATATTTCAAAGAGGTGGGAGAGGAAGAGAGGAAAGTATAGAAATCCAAGAGTAGATTACTGATCACAATCTGCTTCAGAGATTGGTTACGACATTGTCAGTTAACAACTTATCTCCCATTCATACTTGATTCTCAAATTATCCACATTGCAAGACAGTTTTATAGTTTTTAGAACAAATCACATGTCGCTTTGAAACAAAATAAAAGAATGAAGATCAACTCGCCAAGAAAGTTGCTTAGCTATGCCATCATGAATCTATTACACCACTACCCAGTTCAGAAGCCCTGAAGAAACCATTTGGTTTTGATATGAAGGAAATCCCTCGAAGGCAGCCACTTTGGACCCAAAGGATAGAACTTGAACGTTAGAACATTGTAAGCAGTACAACAATATACTAGTAAAAGCCATTTTAACTTCTAAGAGTAATGCTTTGTTAAACTCTGCTACTTTAGTCATTTTCATAAAACAAAAGGCCATTAATTACATACAATCGACCATATCTTTATGCATATAGATATGTACTTTACATGCTCACGCATGGAGAAATTTTGAATACCTGGTTGTACAAGCGAGCACCCCAATCCTGTTTGTCAGAGACATTACATTTGAGGAGATCCACTCTAGTTGCAGCAACCACCGGGTTGCCCTTCCAGTATGCATAAGCCTCCCTTTCCATCCATCTCTTCCTCTTGTTCCCTTCTTTTAGTTCCTCTAACAATCCCTCCCATGGCTTTATATTTATCTCTGCCCTACAAGAAATACTTATGTTATTAAAATATTTCCTCCATTGAATACCACACCCAAGATATCTAACCCATAAAAATATATCACAGGTATGAATTTAGAACTGGACCCAATTACAGCACGGTGTCTGTGTCCAAAAAACAGGAATCATCCCGAGCCCAAAAATGTGATTTGAACCGTTCTATCTTCTATGTAGAACTTGACGCGTAGAACAAACTTGTAAAAAATCAAGTCAATTGGATATCGGTAACTCAGTTAATGAACTACATTTTTGGGCAATTAAAAATATTCGGAAAAATATATTGTGAAAAAATGTGCTTTGTTCACTGATTTACTAATCTCCGATCAACTTGATTTGCTGAGGATTGTTTTAAGCATCAAGTTCTACATAGTGAACGGTTCAGATAGTATTTTTTGGGCTCGGGATGATGCCCATTTTTTTGGCACAAACACCTTGTCAGGCTCTCCCATTCCGAAGTAAGATACAGCGACCCCACTAATTTTGATTTCTCACATGGACATTTGGTAGTTTGTAGCCAAATTTTGCTATTTAGACGCCACCAAAAAAAACAATCTAAATTCATAAAAACTATAAGCATTCTTTTTTTTCTCTTTTCAAGAGTTCATAGTATTATAAATGAGGCTATCTATCATGCATTTTTTGAAAAATATAACAAGTCTTTGGGACCACTTGTAAAGCGAAATTACTCCATATAAATCTACCTTATAATTGACCTCCTTATTCAATTAATCCTTTAGATTAGCAAATGAAAGAATAACTTGCATATTCGTTTTTAAAAATCTTGACTTCGCCCCTACTATCACATCTTCAGAAAACAAAACCAATTACTAAAGTCGAATTACGTGGTGATAAAGATCAAAAAAAAATCAGCAGCTTCTAATTTTTCTAGAAGTGCAAAGTGCCAAATGCCGGGAAAAAATAATTTTTCTACATTAGTTAACTTTCGCTTACCATCCCCAAAACGACCAATCGGGAAAAACAATGTCCAACGTGGCATCATCTCCACAATACCGGAACAACGGAGGCGGGGCCGTCGCATTGGGCCCACTGTAATCAACCGCTTTGACAACCGGCCAATCCACGCAATCAAACATCAGGTCCAAATCAGGTATTTTCCCAGGGTACCTCCGTAACAATTGTAAGATTCCCCACACCGTAAAAACATCCCTAGTCTGGAAGGCCCTCGCATATCTCTCCATGTAAGCCCTTCCGTCGACTATCACCAGCCGGAAGTTGGCCGTCTTTTGGGCCCTCTGCACCATGTCCCTCGTGATCCCCGTCTTCTTCCACAGCCGTAGATCCTCGTGGATCCAACGAAAGTAATCCGGACACGTGGCGGGCGGGGGACGGTCCCGATCATCTTGGGAGTGGAAGAAGTTCTTAGGGTAATAGTTGGCCGGGCAAGTTCGGGTGAGGTTACCGGATGTACAGTTGAGTGGTATTTGGATTTTTGGCAGGGGCTTTTTGGGGATTTCGGATGGGTACACATGGGTGGTTGTGGTGGTTAGGATTGTATTCGGTGTGGGATTCCCAGCAATAGACTGCATGCAATAAACAAACACCAAAACAATACCCAATGTAAGCGACAGAAGTCAGATACTGACAGCATCTCCGCCATTGGGTTTTGATACTGCAGGGGTGTAGTTCATCCCTTCGCATCTCTTTATTGGCCTTACTTCAGTATTTTCACAATCCGAGTTGTTCATATTTTGGATCTTGTCAAGATGCTTGTCTTTGTCAAAAATCATTTTAAGTACATGACCTGAAAAATATTGATCCGTAAATTGTGTTTTGCACCCTCCTAATCGGGCCGCAAAAATCCCAATTATTGCATCTAAATGTATTTGGATCAATCATATACTTACAGATGTTCAATTAAACTAATTTTTGGTGACGACGAGAACATATCAATAAGATCTAAAATATGAACAGTTAAAATATGAACGGTTAGAATTATGAAATTAAGGCCGATACTAGAATGCAAATGTCCATCTTCATTTAAAAAGTTAGTGCCACAGAAAAATGCACACACACATACCAGCACTTCCCACACACCGCACTGTGATTTTAAAAACTCCTAGTCATAGTCTGTATCGTATGTGGTTGGAGAAGGATTTAAGGTTCTTTACTCAATAAAACATTTCCCGCTCCGAGAGGGATCCAAGCATCCCGTAGTGCAGAGGTGCACGACTGGCATATACTGCAGCATTTTAGCCACCTATTTCAGCAATTAATTGTTCATACTCTTCTCAAAAAAAGTATCCTCACAAAATCAAACAATTGAAAATACTTTTGGACGACCGAAATACGCAATCCCTCTGAAAGGAGGATATAGTTTATTCCCGAAATGAACGGCTCTGGAAGGCGGATGTAGTTTATTCTGATGCTACAGACATTAGAGTTTAAAAGACCATTATTGAAGGATTTTAATTCGGCCCACAAGCACATGCACTGTCCGAATAAGAGGAAACATTATTCAGTACTTCCGGAAGCGACATTTTCAACCGCATCTGCTTATTTGATCCGACACAAATGCCTGCTGCGATGCCCCTGGAGCACACTGTTCCAGGCTTAGAAGCAGGGAATAATCTCTCCTCCGCCAGGGCATTCGTAGGAAAAGGGTAATCGACGCACAAGGCGCACGTTAGCAAAATAAAAGTAAGTAACCCGTGTCGGAAGGCGGCGCGGCTACCGACGTTTCAAGGACGGGACGTCGTTTTAATTGACCAAAAAACCTCTCTCCAGTCGTGATTATTTAAGAGCACCGTTCGAAGCACTTGTGGGCTCGCAAACACGAATTATTCCAAATACAGTTGTGTTAGTAGACTTTTTGGGCGAGATTAATACGCCTACTCTTAAAGAAAAATACAGGGAGAAGAACAAAGTGCAAATGGACCTACTAAAATACGATTAATTAATGCAAGGTGAAGTGTTAATTTCGGGAAGGAAGGAATGAGATTGGAACTTACAGTGAGGAGGGTGGAGTCGAGTAAGCGCGTGGCAAGGAACGCGCCGGAAAAGAAGAGGAGGAGGAAGAAGAGGAGGAGGAGAGAGGATCGTTGGGAGGACCTCCTGGCCGTTAAAAAAGGAAGACAGATGGTCTCCCTAAAATGCCTGTAGATCCCTGCTTCGTGCCACGTATACCTCTGCATACTCTCTCTCATATCTGCCAACTCTCTCTCTCTCTCTCTCTTAATTGATGGACAGAAGAGTAATCTTTGAGGGGTCAGCAAATTCTAGCTCTGGCGGTGCAGATCCAAGAAGAAGTTAAACTGTTCAATTAATTTCGAAGAGAGAAGAGAGGGAGGGGGAGTGGTAGGACTAGTTTAGGTGGGTGGGTGATTTTGGAGCAGCTTCTGCTAATTAAGTATCAATTAGCAAGACTGTGGATTTTAATTTACGGATCAGTGAAGGGCCGAGAATGTGAAAGAAAATACGTACACGCTTTGTGGGGAAATACTTAACAAGACCTACAAAAAGGACAATTAGAGGGGATGAGGGTGAGAAATGTGTGAAGGGGTACGTGTAACGGAAGTGGGTAGCTAGCTGTGCAGCACCGCACGGCACTCTCTAGAATTAATGAAAGAGAGAGAAGTGTGACAATTTGTTTACAAATTACTGTACAATGGATTGAGATGTGAGGATTTACTCCGGTTCTTTAAAAGCGATTCGAGATGTTTATTAGGAGTGAGTAAATTCAAAATATCTATGCAAGGACTTTGTTAAAAATTAACTCAATTTGATCTATAAGTACTCGATCATTCATCTTATTAGTATTTAGGTCTAGTTTGGATTGAAAAGTTACTCAACTTATTTTTTTTCTTTATTTGAATTTTTTTTCATTTATTTATTTTGCGTCAAATTTTTGTAACTATTAATTCATCTCGACAAGAGAAATCGAAAAAATAAAAAATATTGATTGAAACTCATAATTTTTTGAATAAAAACAAAATTTAAGCCAAAAGGACAACTTTTTTTTACTTATTTGTGTCTTTTTTAAAAAAATAAGTATGAGTTTCGATCAAAATTTTATACTTTTTCAATTCTTCTAGCCGAGACGAATCAATAAGTTACAAAAGTTTAACGCAAAACTAAAAAATGCAAAATTTTTTCAAATAAAGACAAAAAAATAAGTTACTATTCCACTTTTCAATCCAAACCCACCTTTATTCAGATTTTTTGGTCTCCCAAGCGCACAGTGTCTAATTCTCCAATAATTCTAAAACCACGAATACACCCCAAAGAGAATCACAAGTCTAGTTGCTGATTTTTTCTCCATGGGAACCTTACAAATTCAGATTCCATGTGCGGGCCACTTGAGAACCCACCTGTAAACGTGAACGATCTATATATATAAACAGAAATGCTAAAGGTACAGCAGTGTCTGCACAGCAGCCGCGTACAGACCAGTTTTGCTCCCGTCTCGGGTCCCATAAAGATGATCGGAGCCGCTCATTTTATTCAAAATGCTTCGTTTAGGGTCCCTGCAAAAAATCATCCCAATCCGATATTGGGAAGGGTGTTTACAAATTATCCAATTTTGCTTCAAAATTTAGGCTAAATTATAAAGCAAAGTTGGATGATTCGTAACCACCCTTTCCGATATCGGATTGGGCTAATTTTTTGCAGAGACCCTAAACGAAGCATTTTAAACAAAATGAGGTGCTCCGATCATCTTTGCAGGACCCGAGATGGGAGCAAAACTGGTCTGTGCGTGGCTGCTGTGCAGCCACTGCTGTACCTGTAGCAGCATCCATATATAAAAGGCAAGATAAAAAGATATTGAACAGAGAATTTTGAGAGTTATTGAACACTTTTCTTCTTCTTTTTTAACGGGTATTAACTAAGAGTGTTTTCACTAACAAAAAATACTCAAAACTTAACTCATGTTATCATTTCGTTTACACTAACAAAAAAGTTTTTGCATTTTACTATCCATTTTTCACGAACAAAAAAGTTGTCAACAAAAATATTTTTTTACTACAGTAACTCTACTCTCAAATCTATCAACAACTTATTTACTGCCGGAAACAACTTAACATTTCTCAACAACTTATTCATTGCCGGAAATACCTAACAACTTCTCAATCACAAATAAAAATCTATAAAATTTTCACTACCGAAAACACTCATATTTAGTTGTTTTGACGGGGGAGCGACGATACAATGGATGACCCGTGGGACCTTTATTTTTTTTTTTGATCAGCAACCCGTGGGACTGAGATCCACCAAATTGCAACCTTAATTTGGTGGCGTCCCGACAGTGTGGGTTAGGGGTGTTACTCGAAACCGGAAAATCGATCGAAACTGGAAAAACCGGACCGGACCGAATTTTTTAAACCGGTTGAATAATTTCGATTCGATTCCGGTTTATAAAATTTTATAAACCGGAAAAATAATTTCGATCCGGTTTATGTGTTTTAAAAACCGGTTGAAACCGGACCGGTTATATATATGTATAATATACATATATATATATATATAAACATAGGGGAGGGGTTGAATTATGGGTTTTTGGTTGATATTTTGTAGTATATATTGGTCTAATAAATATATTTATTATATAAAAACTGTTTTTATGGGCTTAATTATGTTTTTATGAGTTTTTTTTTTATGTATTGGGCTCAAAATTGATCCTTTTTGTTGGGCCAAAAAAAAATGGTTGAATTATAGATTTTTGGTTGATATTTTATAGGTTGAATTATGAATTTTTTGATGTGTTGGACCCAAAATATGGCTCATGAATGAAAACCGGATAAACCGGACCGGAACCGGTTGAGCCGATCGAAACAGGAACCGGTTTATCTCAACTGGTTTCCAAAAATCTCAAACCGGATAACCGGTTTCGATCAAAAAATACACCCAAACCGGTCGAAACGGTATCACCCCTAGTGTGGGTAGATTGGGTTTTGGACGGTGGAGCTTGAAATCTCATAGATGAGTAGTTTAGGTTTTGGTTTTTTTGGAATGGCGTAGCCCACTTATGTGACCTATTTTTTTTTTTTAGGTTGTTAATGTTGTATCTGGACACCTTAGCCCACTTCAGTCCTGTGTTTGTTTGAGCTTTCATTGTATTATTTAAGCATTTTAGGCCCATGGATATCATAAGCTTAGTCCCGTTTGGCTATTTAACCAATCTTGGTTGAATTTCCCTTTTCTTTCTCCTTATCTTTTAATGTACTCTTGTCAAGATTCCTAGTAAAATGTTACTTTTGCCGATAAAAAAAATTAAGGAAATAGACGAGGACAATTGCAATGAAAATCATCGCCCGTTTCATTTCTTTGGTAGGTGGTAATCTTACTTATTTAGCATAGTACACAAATAAATTAAGTACGAAATTCTAATAAAATTGGCATTCGCTTTATGTACGATAAGTTTATTTGTTTTAAATCTATGCTATACATTATAAGAATGTAGTTACCTAAAATAAAATGAATCTCTCTCTCTCTCTCTCTCTCTCTCTCTCTCTCTCTCTCTCTCTCTCTCTCTCTCTCTCTCTCAATTTTCTCTTTTTTCATCTTTTTATTTATTATATTCTACACTTTTTACAAAATATAAAATATATACTTTATTTTGCTTGAAAAGAAACTAAATTCAATCAATAACATAGTAACAAAAACTCCTTGAAACATGTACTATAGGGATTTAGAAAAAGTCAGTAGGTTCGACAAAACAGTTCTTTTTAATTTTGATAAGAGGTCGGGGTACACGCAATGTGTGTGCAATTTAAATTTTGAAAAAATATGTGAAAATTCAATCAAAAAATATGTGAAAAGCATTTGTGCATATTTTGTTCAAATTCAATTTGCACACGCATCGGCCCGACTTCTAGTTTGGATAATGCTTGTCTTAACGTTGTGCTAGTTGGTCCATCTCATCTGTTATTGGGCCTTCTACAAAACCAGCTATTGGGCCGGCTAAATGATTTGTCCCCGAGCTGTGTCTATTGTGGGCCGAATTTGGCCCAGTACATTTATGTGTTTTGATAATACCCGTCAAGGACATTTTTCGTATTAACAAATGTTCTCATAATGCCCTTGACAGATATTAATTATCAAACACGTCTTCGGCCTTCATTTTCTCATTTTCCTTTGAACAAGATTTGGGCATTCTCCTAATGGACTTTATCCAACACTAGTGTAATCCAACTAACTTCAAATATATCTACACACAGTTAGCCCCGTTTGTTTGAACGTAAAATATTCTATACCGGAAACCATTCTTCGTGTAAAATGATTTTACTTAAAAATAAAATTTAATTTTGTATTTTACAGCTTTTGTTTGCCATTTGAAAAAATTTTAATAGCAAACAGTATATTGCCGTCGAACCCTCGCAATCTTACCAAAATTCAGATGTTTCAGGTGTTGAAGAAGATCGAACAATGGACTTTCGTCTCGTGTGGCTCTGATACCATGAGAACTTTTACAGAACTCGAAGAAACCCTAAACTTGATCTCATTAGATTGTATTTTTTTAGTTCCGAATACAAGAGAGCAGCCAGAGTATTACACGTATATAAGCAGCTCAAATACAACACAAATGACTCTGAGATTCTACTCAAATGAAACTACATTTGCCAGCTCAGCAAGCTTTGGCAACTAACTAATTAACAAGAGAACAAGCCTAACGTCACCTAGCTGTGACCACGGTCTTCATTTTCTTCATTTTCTTTATCAGTTAACATAAAGTACACGTGAACGGCTCAGATTTACAGTGCAGTACATCTGAGCCATTCATGTACACTTTAAGGGTATTTTCTTTGTTCATTTTTTTTGTATCTAGCATTTCTCTAACAAGAATCTAAACAAAAGACTAACAAAATCAAATCTTAGAAGTTGTGGAACAATACAAGAAGTGCACTAATTAACTAGTAGTGAAGGTGATAGTTACGCATACCGCAGATTTGCATTTTCACCCACAGAACTAGTCGATGTAATTCTTCAGTCGAACAACTCCGAGCGCAATCACCAATAGTACCTTATCTTTGACCATGACCACGAACTGGAAATAAGCATGCCTCCAGGACTTCTTTAACACAAGAACTCCTACGAATCCCCATAACCCCGTTGCGTAGCCGCTCATTATAGCCAAGGAGAACCAAACTTTTTCAAAGTCATCTTCCTCATGTTCTTCTCGGTGACCTGTGGGTTGAGATTTTTCATCACCGGGACATTTTCTTGGTAATGAATCTCCGCAGAGTTCACTGTTGCCAAGGAAACTAGATGAGGGAAGAGTTTGGGGCTGGTTTCCCGTTGGAATTCGTCCAGACAAGTTGTTGTATGACAAGTTTAAAAAGCTTAAAAAATTCAATCCCAAAATGCTTTGTGGAATTATCCCCGAAAGTTGATTCTGGGAGAAATCAAGAGATTCCAGTGACTTTAATTCACCAATTTTCTCAGGTATTTTTCCTGTCAAATTGTTATGAGAGAGATTAAGCCAGCGCAACCCAGAAAGATTTGTGATATCTTTTGGGATTGATCCGACCAGATTGTTCCTCGAAAGGTCCATGCCGGTTAGAATTCTCAACCGGGTGAATTCATAATAACTGTTAGCATACACACTTTCATCCATATAACTCAGGCTTTCATCCAAAGTACTCAGGCCATAGAGACTGCCAAAACAACGCGGGATGGGTCCCGTCAAGAGATTATTTCCGAAGTCCATGATTTGGAGGGACAACATTTGACACAATTGTGAAGGAATGTTATCAATGAACATATTCTTGTGCAGTCTCAGAACTTTCAAATAAAACAAGTCTCCGATCCATGTAGGTATGCTTCCAGAGAATCTATTCTCACCAAGATCCAATACCATTAAACTTGTGCAGTTTCTCAATGTCGACGGAAGCTCTCCATAAAAACTGTTGTTGTTCAATTGTAAAAACCCCAGAGAAGTAAAATTTCCAATAGACGAAGGAAGAATTCCCGAAAGATTGTTGGAAGATAATCTCATGACCAATAGTGATGAAGGTGCCCCCCACCCCTTATAACGGGGAAGATTCCCAGATAGCTTGTTTTTGGAGAGATCAAGAACTTGTAGAGCTGGAATTTCCCACAATGAGTAGGGTATCAAACCACTTATCAAGTTACCGTCTAGTAACAGAGTTTCCAAACTGGGCACCATCTCACTGAAATTTTGTGGAAGAGGTCCAGCGATAAAGTTATCGGAGAGATCCAATTCCTTTAAAGTGGGAGGAAGTTTTTCAATCGGTCCACCGATATGGTTATGGGAAAGATACAAATACTTTAAAGTGGGAGGAAGTTTTTGAATCGGTCCACCGATAAGGTTATCGGAAAGATACAAATACTTTAAAGTGGGAGGAAGTTTTTGAATTGGTCCACCGATATGGTTATGTGAAAGATCCAAGGTCACAAGAGGCATTTCATCTAGCCATTGAGGAAGGGTTCCTGATATGCTAGCATTAGAAATATCCAAAAAAGAAACTTTCTTTTGGGTTCGAAGCCACTGAGGGAAACCAGCAGTCCCAATTTTGCAAGAAGCCATAAAAAGTGTTTTCACTTGAAAAGGGGGCATCCAGTCAGATATCACCTTCAATGTCAACAAGTTATAATCTATGCTCAGCTCCTCTAAAATTGTGAGATTGGCAAAATTGGCCTCAGTTAAAACTCCTTCTAGGTGATTATAAGAGAGATCCAGTATCTGTAGGTTTGATAATTGACCAAGAGATATTGGAATGGTTCCAGTTAACTGATTGTAACGAATTTCTAAGATCTTGAGGCTTGATAACTGACCAAGAGAAACTGGAATTGTTCCATTTAACTGATTATTAGAAATACGAAGTACTTCCAAAGCTAACAGCGTCCCCAGCGATTGAGGAATGGACCCACTAAACGAATTCACTGAAAGATCAAGGTATTTTAAACGCTTGAATTGCCCCAGCCAATCCGGCAAGCTACCGGAGATGAATGAATTAAAGCTTAAAATTAGCTTCTCTAAATTATACATGGCGCATCCAGATAAATTTCCATAGCTTCTTGACATCTGCCCTTCGAATTGGTTTGAAGCAGTCATCTCTAATGATTTCAAGGTACATTGAGTCAACAAGAGCCCCGATAACCCAACATCACCACCGGTAAATGAGCTGTAGCCAAGATTGAGATGTTCAAGGCTTTTAAGGTTTTCAAGATAGAGAGGAAAGGAAGAATTCAACTTGTTCCCGGAAAGATCAAGAACTCTCAAAGCAGTCAAGTTTTCAATAAATTTAGGGAATTCGCCGGCGAATGAGTTCCCACTAAGATCCAGTTTCCTGATATTGGAAGCAGTAGAGTTCAAATAGAAATGAGATACTAAAAGAGTGTTATAGAGTTCACATCTCCACAAGCGCAACTCTGTTAAAGAAGGAAGCATATTTAGCATCACATTCAAATTCAGCGCTTGACTAAGATTCATGCCACTCGCATCAAGGTATTGCAAAGAGGAAAGACGAGAAACCCAAGTGAAATCATCAATAGTTAACGATCCCTTAACTATGCAGTTAAGATCAAGAACCATCAAGTTAGAAACATTTCCAAGATGATGGGGGACCCTTCCCCTAAAACGTGAATTGGAGAGATTAAGATACCTCAACGACGTCATTGATCCAAGGAAAATGGGAATCGAGATGTGAAAATTGTTTCCGCTCAAGTCCAAGTGCTCCAGATACTTCAGCTCAAGCAATGAAGGGTTCACTTCATTGGCCTCTATTGTCGCTGCGTCTGGGTCTAAACTGACGAGCTCAAGCTTCACGACATGGGAAGTATTTCCATCACATTGAATTCCTTTCCAACTGCAACAATCTTCACCGGTCCAAGAGGAGAGCCGACGTGTTGTGTCTGTTAGGCTTCGTTTGAACTTGAGGAGAGCTTGTCTCTCTTGTTCAATGCAGGTGACGGCTGGAATTGATCCACTGCCCAAACAGGACTGCAAAAAAATTCCATTAAAAAGCAGAACAGCTAGAAAGAGCCCAGCAGTGGAGAATATCCCCATATTTTACTTATCCAACTGGTTGCAAATTAAGGGAAACAACACTACTTGTCCAAGGGTTTACAACAGCATCATCTGGACCTCCTTGGGGGCATACAAAGTGCAATTTCTACTAAAAGGACCTGGGGTGGTTGTGGGGCTTTAGTTTTGGAAGGACAAGAATAGACTCAGTCGTCAACGGATGCACACTGTCCAACATAAATCTCATCAACAAAGTTGACTCCACATCCCATTTTTCTATGGTTGCACTGCTCATTAAAAGGATGGAGGATGGTGCGACCAGCCTGGCCAGCCCTGGGATAAGCCCAACAAATCTACTATTACTTTTTTTTGTATTACTTTTTCATGTGACCTCTGCTATAAATAGTTAAAGGGTTTATTTGGTAAATAAATTTTATTGTGATATATCTTTTTTTTGTTTTGTAAAATCATTTTACTTTTATATTTCTTTTGATTACAATAACTAATAAGAGTAAATTACAGTAAACCCCCCTCAACTAACCCAAATTTTCACTTAACCCCCTTCAACTACAAAATTCAACAGTGTGCATCCTCTAACTATCCAGAATTGACACTTAACCCCCTTTTGTAGGTCTCCGTAGGAAAAATGCACCGACGGCCGTCTCCGGCCACCGGGCGGCCGATCCGAGCCGTCCAAAAATTTTAAAAAAAAAAACCGAGTGGGCTAACGCGAGAATCAACGGCACCCGACGTGCGTAGGTGCTCGATCCAAACATCCCAAAAGAATTTAAATGAAGTGTTTAGATCGAGCACCTACGCACGTCAGATGCCGTTGATTCCCGCGCCGGCCCACTCGGTTTTTTTTTTTAAATTTTTGGACGGCTCGGATCGGCCGCCCGGTGGCCGGAGACGGCCGTGGGTGCATTTTTTCCTACGGAGACCTAACAAAAGGGGGTTAAGTGTCAATTCTGGATAGTTAGAGGGTGCACACTGTTAGGTTTTGTAGTCGGAGGGGGTTAAGTGAAAATTTGGGTTAGTTGAGGGGGGTTTACTGTAATTTACTCAACTAATAACTATCGAATTCTAGTCTGAAACATTGATTGCTCTTTAGGCTTTGCTTTTCTGCATTCTTCTTGCTTTTGCTATCTCTAGCTCTCTACCGTCCATTGGGTGGCACTTACTAATTTTGGTGGTGGGATTTAGGGGTCCACTTCAATTTCCAGGAATTTTCATAGGCAATGATCGATAGAAACGGAATGCTTTAGGTTTGGAACAAGCTGGGAAGAACAGACTCCATGCCAATTAAGGATCCATGACAGACGGATATTCTGTCGCTATCCAGATCGTCAAAAAGGAAAATCCGAAAATGAAACGTACATTATACGGCTCAGATATAACTATTTTCTGGATTCCCGTGCAAGTTGGGGCAAGACTCCTGTCAAGAAAACACCACATGGCACGACTTGACAGAGGACTTCGGGTTGATGTTGTGAAATGAGATGCACAACACCGTGCTGCGTACCTCTGAGCCATCGAATCGTGCATCCGTCGGCTTGGATCTCATCTCGGCAATCAATGATCAAGAGCAGTTCATTGCCGAGATAAGATTCTGGCTGTTTGATGCACGATTTGACGGCTCGGAGGTTCTCAGCACAGTGCCGCGCACACCGCTGCACAGTACCATCCCCCAACTCCTTGACACGTTCATCTCAAGTAGAAAAGAATAAGGACTATTGCGGCGTTAGCGTAGGGTTAACTTCTTCTCCTTTATTTTTTTAAAATTTTTCTAGCAAAATCCGTGTTTTTTCTCTGGTGGGCGATTTAAGTAGTCCTTGAAGACATCAAACCCACTATCCTTTTCTTCTTTTAAGTCATATCGTGGTAACAATAAAGTTATATAATCGGAATTTTATTGTTTTTTTTATTTTATTTGATGTAATACAAGTTAAAGTACAATGTAATGTTGATTTTTATTTTGACTTGTATGTCATTCTATTTTTTATAACATAATAGTATATGGACAACCAAACTTGAGATCGGATTTGGACAACCCAAACATCAAGGCAAGCAATGCGACCAGCAACTTACCTCCTATAGGCGTTACCATAGAAGTTAGAACTACAGACCCCGAACAGGTTCCATGAGGACCAATAATTCGTAGATTTCGACCGCCACCGAGGGCTTTTGGAAACAGCTTGCCGGCGTGAATTCCATTAGACATGTATGGTCCTCTTGTCATCAGTAATTGGTGTAACACGCTGTCTTACCTCGAAAGTCTATATGAATGATATTGGACATATAACAAATCTTATGAGTTACTATTAGTACCTCATGCTTAAGTATTTTGGGCCATGCGGTGTGGCTTGTGGATCAAAATTAAGATACTGAGCCAATAATTTACTATGGTATGGCTTGTTAATCAAAATTAAGGAAAAATGACTGCTCATGACGTATTTTGATAATTAATATCCACCAAGAATATGCTGAAAACATTTGTTAAGACTGAAAATGTTCTTGGCGGGTATTAATTATCAAAACACGTACTTAATCATCATTTTTTCCAAAATTAAAGTACCAGACCAGTGGTATGCACATTTCGTTCTCCATTAACAGTCTGAAAGCTCTTCAATTGAGATCTACTTGAAAAAAGTATTATTACCTTCTTTGAAATCTGGGACTCTAATTATAGGGTGGGACTGGAAACTATATTTTCACTTTTAAAAATGAACTGAAAATGTCAAGAACACTTACACATATATACACACATTTGTGTGCGTGCGCACGAATGCGAAAGAAGAACTTAGCAAAACTAAACAAAACAGAAGCAGAAGTGAGCTAAAATTGAACTCATAACCAATTACAGCCCGTTAGGTGTAATAATAATAAATGTACAGAGAACATAAGTACATAAAACCAATTACAGTCCCGTTAGGTGTATCGGTTTGGTGAGAAATAATAAGAAATAGTACTAGCATTTTTCTGTTCACCACTTAAAAGAAAATCACTAAATCTCAAAGGACTGCCCACAGAGACATGTAAAATCTCCTTTTGATATAATTATGCATCGTAGAAATTGAGGCATAAAGTACACATGAATGAATTCATACTGAATGATGAATATACCAAGGAACATGACTAATTATGTTTAGTTTGATTCTCCCAGTATCTCTTCTCCCACAATTCTACTTGGCTAATTGAATTTGCTTTCCTTTTGACAAGCGTATGAAGAGCAAGAGCATCATATGGGGTAGGCATGTTGCATGGTCTCACGTCTGTTGGACCCTTCACCATCGATTCCATCATAAACTTCTTTTGTGATCCTATCGCGGGACACGCCAATTTCTCTGAACAAATTTCGATTGCTCTTTTAGGTATGGTGGGCTTGTATCTCATGAGTTTGGCATATTCACTCAAGAGATGAAACATGTAGTCATACACATAATCCATCTTCAAATCCTCTTGAATGAAGTCACTTGCTGCCTTCCCAATTTCTTGTGCCTGCAAGGATGGAACTAGGATTTCATTTCCAAGAGGGAGGGAGCCAGTAAAGTAATAAGAATTTTTTTCTGATTGAAGATAAATGGACCTCCGCAATGAAAATCACGAACAGTAAAACTGATTACACTATGAAAACCCCTGATCTTTCTGGGCCGAATTTCTTAAATCTGATATTCAACAAATGAAGCTTTGGACAAAATGACCAAAATGGAACAGTAGGTATGGCGCAAGTTTACTTATTGCTTATGAAGAGAAGACCAGACTAAGAAAAGAATGTACCTTTTGCTTGTGGCTGTTGCCCCATTCAACTGCGAACTTAATAGATCTGCACTTGTCGTCCTCTCTTATGGGCCAATAGTGGTGCACAGGCATCAAACTTCTTGTGAAGAAATCATAGTAATGTGGCTTCACCAGTAAGGTAAGAGAATTACATGCAAGAATGTATTTTTCACTCACTGACCATGCAGATCCTTCAATGTATATCTTATACCTGTTAAAATAGCAGGAGATCAACAACGAAATAAAATGTGTTGGTAAGTAGAACATTTATCAAAAGACACGAAAGTAAGTGTGCAAGTGAGTGCAAGTGAATATCTCACTGTAAAAGAGACGTAACTATACATTTCGTAAAATCACTTGCCTTCAAGGGAAATAACAGAAAGAGGGATACGAAAATTTTAAATCTTTTACCTGTGCATACACTGGCTGGCCAAGTCTGATTGCTTGTACCCTTCCCGTGTTTCTTTAATCCAATCCTACAAAAGTTCCAAATTTTGATAGTTGCTAACTTGCTTCCACAATTTCTAGTTCGATTTAGAATAAGCAAATGGAATCATAACAACAATGTAAAAGCATATTAGCCTTGGCGCATATGTGGTGTTTCAAAGGGACTCGATTTGCAGTTTTTGCGTTCATGGTATGTAACTTGCAACAACCAGACAAGACTATCCAAGGCTCCAAACACATGACGTTAACTGGACGCGTGAACTCTCAAATCTTTTCCTCCACGTATTAAAGCCAACACCCTTGTATTACGACTTGAGGTCTGAGCTTAAACCGTTAAAAACAACAGATTTCATGATCATAGCAGCACAGTTTATCAAAAAAAAGATTTTTAAAATTGATCATAGCAGCACAGCTTTTATCAGTCCTTACTGTTGTTCACTTTTGGTGCATAAATATTTCAAAGAGGTGGGAGAGGAAGAGAGGAAAGTATAGAAATCCAAGAGTAGATTACTGATCACAATCTGCTTCAGAGATTGGTTACGACATTGTCAGTTAACAACTTATCTCCCATTCATACTTGATTCTCAAATTATCCACATTGCAAGACAGTTTTATAGTTTTTAGAACAAATCACATGTCGCTTTGAAACAAAATAAAAGAATGAAGATCAACTCGCCAAGAAAGTTGCTTAGCTATGCCATCATGAATCTATTACACCACTACCCAGTTCAGAAGCCCTGAAGAAACCATTTGGTTTTGATATGAAGGAAATCCCTCGAAGGCAGCCACTTTGGACCCAAAGGATAGAACTTGAACGTTAGAACATTGTAAGCAGTACAACAATATACTAGTAAAAGCCATTTTAACTTCTAAGAGTAATGCTTTGTTAAACTCTGCTACTTTAGTCATTTTCATAAAACAAAAGGCCATTAATTACATACAATCGACCATATCTTTATGCATATAGATATGTACTTTACATGCTCACGCATGGAGAAATTTTGAATACCTGGTTGTACAAGCGAGCACCCCAATCCTGTTTGTCAGAGACATTACATTTGAGGAGATCCACTCTAGTTGCAGCAACCACCGGGTTGCCCTTCCAGTATGCATAAGCCTCCCTTTCCATCCATCTCTTCCTCTTGTTCCCTTCTTTTAGTTCCTCTAACAATCCCTCCCATGGCTTTATATTTATCTCTGCCCTACAAGAAATACTTATGTTATTAAAATATTTCCTCCATTGAATACCACACCCAAGATATCTAACCCATAAAAATATATCACAGGTATGAATTTAGAACTGGACCCAATTACAGCACGGTGTCTGTGTCCAAAAAACAGGAATCATCCCGAGCCCAAAAATGTGATTTGAACCGTTCTATCTTCTATGTAGAACTTGACGCGTAGAACAAACTTGTAAAAAATCAAGTCAATTGGATATCGGTAACTCAGTTAATGAACTACATTTTTGGGCAATTAAAAATATTCGGAAAAATATATTGTGAAAAAATGTGCTTTGTTCACTGATTTACTAATCTCCGATCAACTTGATTTGCTGAGGATTGTTTTAAGCATCAAGTTCTACATAGTGAACGGTTCAGATAGTATTTTTTGGGCTCGGGATGATGCCCATTTTTTTGGCACAAACACCTTGTCAGGCTCTCCCATTCCGAAGTAAGATACAGCGACCCCACTAATTTTGATTTCTCACATGGACATTTGGTAGTTTGTAGCCAAATTTTGCTATTTAGACGCCACCAAAAAAAACAATCTAAATTCATAAAAACTATAAGCATTCTTTTTTTTCTCTTTTCAAGAGTTCATAGTATTATAAATGAGGCTATCTATCATGCATTTTTTGAAAAATATAACAAGTCTTTGGGACCACTTGTAAAGCGAAATTACTCCATATAAATCTACCTTATAATTGACCTCCTTATTCAATTAATCCTTTAGATTAGCAAATGAAAGAATAACTTGCATATTCGTTTTTAAAAATCTTGACTTCGCCCCTACTATCACATCTTCAGAAAACAAAACCAATTACTAAAGTCGAATTACGTGGTGATAAAGATCAAAAAAAAATCAGCAGCTTCTAATTTTTCTAGAAGTGCAAAGTGCCAAATGCCGGGAAAAAATAATTTTTCTACATTAGTTAACTTTCGCTTACCATCCCCAAAACGACCAATCGGGAAAAACAATGTCCAACGTGGCATCATCTCCACAATACCGGAACAACGGAGGCGGGGCCGTCGCATTGGGCCCACTGTAATCAACCGCTTTGACAACCGGCCAATCCACGCAATCAAACATCAGGTCCAAATCAGGTATTTTCCCAGGGTACCTCCGTAACAATTGTAAGATTCCCCACACCGTAAAAACATCCCTAGTCTGGAAGGCCCTCGCATATCTCTCCATGTAAGCCCTTCCGTCGACTATCACCAGCCGGAAGTTGGCCGTCTTTTGGGCCCTCTGCACCATGTCCCTCGTGATCCCCGTCTTCTTCCACAGCCGTAGATCCTCGTGGATCCAACGAAAGTAATCCGGACACGTGGCGGGCGGGGGACGGTCCCGATCATCTTGGGAGTGGAAGAAGTTCTTAGGGTAATAGTTGGCCGGGCAAGTTCGGGTGAGGTTACCGGATGTACAGTTGAGTGGTATTTGGATTTTTGGCAGGGGCTTTTTGGGGATTTCGGATGGGTACACATGGGTGGTTGTGGTGGTTAGGATTGTATTCGGTGTGGGATTCCCAGCAATAGACTGCATGCAATAAACAAACACCAAAACAATACCCAATGTAAGCGACAGAAGTCAGATACTGACAGCATCTCCGCCATTGGGTTTTGATACTGCAGGGGTGTAGTTCATCCCTTCGCATCTCTTTATTGGCCTTACTTCAGTATTTTCACAATCCGAGTTGTTCATATTTTGGATCTTGTCAAGATGCTTGTCTTTGTCAAAAATCATTTTAAGTACATGACCTGAAAAATATTGATCCGTAAATTGTGTTTTGCACCCTCCTAATCGGGCCGCAAAAATCCCAATTATTGCATCTAAATGTATTTGGATCAATCATATACTTACAGATGTTCAATTAAACTAATTTTTGGTGACGACGAGAACATATCAATAAGATCTAAAATATGAACAGTTAAAATATGAACGGTTAGAATTATGAAATTAAGGCCGATACTAGAATGCAAATGTCCATCTTCATTTAAAAAGTTAGTGCCACAGAAAAATGCACACACACATACCAGCACTTCCCACACACCGCACTGTGATTTTAAAAACTCCTAGTCATAGTCTGTATCGTATGTGGTTGGAGAAGGATTTAAGGTTCTTTACTCAATAAAACATTTCCCGCTCCGAGAGGGATCCAAGCATCCCGTAGTGCAGAGGTGCACGACTGGCATATACTGCAGCATTTTAGCCACCTATTTCAGCAATTAATTGTTCATACTCTTCTCAAAAAAAGTATCCTCACAAAATCAAACAATTGAAAATACTTTTGGACGACCGAAATACGCAATCCCTCTGAAAGGAGGATATAGTTTATTCCCGAAATGAACGGCTCTGGAAGGCGGATGTAGTTTATTCTGATGCTACAGACATTAGAGTTTAAAAGACCATTATTGAAGGATTTTAATTCGGCCCACAAGCACATGCACTGTCCGAATAAGAGGAAACATTATTCAGTACTTCCGGAAGCGACATTTTCAACCGCATCTGCTTATTTGATCCGACACAAATGCCTGCTGCGATGCCCCTGGAGCACACTGTTCCAGGCTTAGAAGCAGGGAATAATCTCTCCTCCGCCAGGGCATTCGTAGGAAAAGGGTAATCGACGCACAAGGCGCACGTTAGCAAAATAAAAGTAAGTAACCCGTGTCGGAAGGCGGCGCGGCTACCGACGTTTCAAGGACGGGACGTCGTTTTAATTGACCAAAAAACCTCTCTCCAGTCGTGATTATTTAAGAGCACCGTTCGAAGCACTTGTGGGCTCGCAAACACGAATGATTCCAAATACAGTTGTGTTAGTAGACTTTTTGGGCGAGATTAATACGCCTACTCTTAAAGAAAAATACAGGGAGAAGAACAAAGTGCAAATGGACCTACTAAAATACGATAATTAATGCAAGGTGAAGTGTTTCGGGAAGGAAGGAATGAGATTGGAACTTACAGTGAGGAGGGTGGAGTCGAGTAAGCGCGTGGCAAGGAACGCGCCGGAAAAGAAGAGGAGGAGGAAGAAGAGGAGGAGGAGAGAGGATCGTTGGGAGGACCTCCTGGCCGTTAAAAAAGGAAGACAGATGGTCTCCCTAAAATGCCTGTAGATCCCTGCTTCGTGCCACGTATACCTCTGCAGACTCTCTCTCATATCTGCCAACTCTCTCTCTCTCTCTCTCTCTCTCTCTCTCTCTTAATTGATGGACAGAAGAGTAATCTTTCAGGGGTCAGCAAATTCTAGCTCTGGCGGTGCAGATCCAAGAAGAAGTTTAAACTGTTCAATTAATTTCGAAGAGAGAGAAGAGAGGGAGGGGGGAGCGGCGATTCAATGGATGACCCGTGAGACTGAGGGTAGGACTAGTTTAGGTGGGTGATTTTGGAGCAGCTTCTGCTAATTAAGTAGTACTACTACTAAATTAGCAAGACTGGGGATTTTAATTTACGGATCAGTGAACGAAACAAGAAGAAGGGCCGAGAATGTGAAAGAAAATACGTACACGATTTGTGGGGAAATACTTGAATTTCAAACAAGACCTACAAAAAGGACAATTAGACGGGATGAGGGTGAGAATTGTGTGAAGGGCATTATGGCCACACTCAGGATTGTATTGTCGATGTTTATTCCCATGAAATGTACCAAAACTTAAGCATTATCATTGTCGAATTGAGACAACGTTGCCAATGCAATATGCTATGCCTCACCTTGATTCTTGAATCCTTTTGAGAAGGACAATTGAACCATTTCCAAGATCACTTTTTACCACCACAACTGAACATAGAAGAAAAATATCGCAACACAGACCTTGTTCAAGTCGTGATCCCTTTGTTAAACCATTGGAATCCCGTACAAATCCAAAGCTGAATTATATAAAACCAGTATAGCAGAGACGAATAAATAAATGACTAACCACAATTCAAGAATTCTACTCTTCAACCTGTTTTACCATCGAAACTGAATATGAAGGGGGACAAGTTGAAACATAACGCAGGTCAAAACTAATCTGTAAGCCAGCACCTGAGTCTGTAGACTACACATTACATCTGTGTTCAGGACAGCCAAACAACAAAAACATTCGCCCACACTCCATACTGTAATCGGACCTTTATAACTTGGTTAGAAAAATAATAAGAGACACTTAAGAGAGAGAAATATCCGATCCTCTACCAACCCCCGATATTCTTGAGAGAACCTTATAGTACTTCACAAGGTTCTGCCACATGGATTATATTGTTCATCTCCGAAAACCTTTATACTTCCACAACAGGTTAGTCTGGATGAATCAATCTAACAAATGGCAAATCTCACCATTTAGCAAAGCTTCAAGCAATACTCTTAAGTATCAAAATAAGACCAGAAGACCAAACACCTAAGGCCAAGAGAAACTCAGGTGAAGTATACTTACTAATTCCATTTGGTTTCAGCAGTAAAAAAGTACAATGAGGGAGCTAGATTGGATATCATTTTGTCATGGGAAAAATAGATGATAGCAATACGAAGCACACGGTTGGCAACAGGTTTTTCTCTTTAAGGACCAAATAAATTGACGTCAATCCACAATCAGATTCTACAGGGAATAGAAAACTCACTTATTTGTTTCAGTTTGTACATGCCAAGTCCAACTAGCAGTCAATAGACTCAATACTCTCCCTTGTCCCTAGATCCAAGACTCCTTTTTGGTTAAAGCATAAGTTAGTCTTCACGTGGTGATCAAATAAGCAGCATATACAGGATCGTGGATCGAAGAAAGCAAACGGAGGGACACACATGCCCAACAGAGGTGACGTCCAACAGAGGGAGACAACCTTTTTCCATTTGGATTCGGGGCAGGGAGAACAGATATGCTCTAAAATGATTCTGAAAGGGTAAAAAGGTATATTAGAAAAGAAAAAACTGATGGCATACTAGTGTGATAAGAAAACCACATTGGGTTTTACAGCACCATTTTGACAGGATTTTCCAATTTAAGTCAACACTCAAGGTAGATAAAACTTAGCATGCGTCCGGGACTATATTTCAGAAACATCTCTGATTCTATGGTACATGGACTGGGTTGTGGAATCCTATTGCATCCCAGTGCACCTAACTAGATAGCCCCATAGTCAACTAACCAAGTTCTACAAGAAATTATTGAAGTTGCCACACAAAAGGATGGAAGCAAAGATAAAATCCAAAGCTCCGTCGGGTATGATGTTCGGTAGTTTCAGCAGCATAGAAACAATGCTAAATAAGTTTTCTTAATTTGGCCATCAATGACTCACTCACTCTGGATGTGCCTGACTCAAACAAGATTTTGGCTAAACTGATATACAAGGAAGGGCAAACTTCAGTGTGATCCCCAGGGCTTTGGGTCATGAGCATATTGGAACCCTCACGTTTGATTATCACCACATAACCTTCTTGTGCTTTGTGAACTGCACAATTACGTTTTCCATTCAAGTCGACAGAATTTTAACCACACACTCTTGGGTTGAGAGTGTGAAACAAAAACCCAATGCACAAAATACATTTTTATCCTTATCCTCATCTTCATCTTCATCTTCCAACTTAACTCAAACCATACCTTAGGTTACCACCATTTCTTTCCTATTCTTAATAGATCATTAGGAAGGGAAAAATGGATTTGTTACAGAAACACTAATTTACCTGAACCTGCTGAAAGAAGCGTGATGTGAACAAAAAATAAATAGTAAGATAGTAGAGATCGAAGAAACACATGTACAACAACACATGCAAAGTAGCACAGCCGCATGGATATGTATGAGCGTTGTACCGTGTACGCACAACTAGTCGAAAACTTGGACTCCAACAACCATCTCTCTCTGACTAAACACCACACCTAGAAGTGTATGTATACATGTATATACGAGTTCATGAGGTCAGGGGGGCAATTCACCCATGATCAAAAGCACAAGCGGTTAAATTGAAGTTTGCACTAAAAGGAACTTTCCCTTCTCTTTTTCATCAAATCGGATTCATTATTCAGTATTTGCTGTCTCAGTTCACAAATCACACCACCTTCTGTCATCTGATCCCCAAAACTTAGCGAGTACAAGCATACCACAACTTTTGTAATTTTGGTCGCTTCTCAGTCATATATATCTCTCCAAGGCTATGGCTATCACTCTCGCAAAAGAACTCTCACCTCCACCTTGCGGTTGAGTTTCAAGTCCGTTCCAAATTATGAACGATAACCCCAGGTTATATATAAGCGAACCACTGTATTACAGAATCCATTTGAGAAAAGCTCAGTTCAAAGCAAAAGCAAGAACAAAGATATAATTATTTCTACCAACAAAAATATAGATTTTCATGCAAGAAAGGTTGCTACAGCCCTAATTCTGAAACCTCTTCCTTTGAAAGGAGAAAATTATATCAAGGATACAGGAAACACAGGTAAAAAACAAAAAAAAATCTAGTTCTATTTGTAATAAGGTGTGGACCTTCAAGAGAATTTGAGCGTATTATGGGGAGAATTGTAAGGATAATGAAAAACAGGGACGCAAAATTGTAACTTACATGACATCTGCAATGAGCAATGCGCCAACGATGTCAACTGAGCTGGATCAAGAAGTCTCCATAAAGTTACAAATGAATTACTGTCACCACACAACCTACCACTTCAGCATCTCCTGTATCCCTTGATCTTCGAAACCAGGTGGATGTACTGCCCCTTCTCTACCATATGTCTAATTACTTCATGAGCTTCAGAAAGCTTTCCAGCATTACGCAGGTTACTAACTAGAGTACTATACAAAAGGAAATTCGGATTACAACCCCTGAACTCCATCTCTTTGAGCATCAAGCATGCCTTGTCAAACCTTCCCGCCATACAAAGCCCTCGGATCATGGAATTGTATGTAAATACGTTTGGCAACTGTCCCCTTGTGATCATTTCATCAAACAATTCTTCAGCCTTCTCAAGTTCTCCTGCCACAATATATCCCGTGATCATGACAGTGTAACAAACCACGTCAGGCGTGCATCCATGGTTATTCATCTCATCAAAAAAATAGTTACAGGCATCCAAGTTTCCGGCTCGACTGAGCCCATCTATCAAAGTTGTAAAGTGAAGAACACTCGGATCACAGCCTACTTCTTTCATGTGGTTCAAAAGATTAAGTGCCGCCAGCGGCTTGTCCCCTTTTCCAAGAACATGGAGAAGGATGTTAAAGGTATGGAAATCTGGGGAGAAACCACTTCTACCCATTTCATCTAACAATCTATGAAACTGATCTAGCTTTCCCAGCCTAAATTTTGCACACATTAGGATATTGTAAGTTAAAATATCAGGGGAATGACATTCAATCAACATCTGCTGATATACCCACTCAATTAACTTGTACTGGCTTACTACAAGAAGGGAATGTAGAATAGCATTGAAAGAATGCTTGAATGGCCTATAGTTAAATGTCTTCGATTTGATGAACCTCTCTACAACTCTCTTGGCTAGGCCTGCCTCTCCGCATGTACATATCAATATGTTAAATGTACGTGCAGTGGTGGGATATCCTCTCTCAATCATCTCATCAACCAGCCTCCACATTGCTTTAAATTCCTCTGCATCTGCAAAGATCTTCATGATCAAGTGGTATGAATTTGCTGTGTGCCTGTAATTCTCTTGTTGACCAGACCACACAAAGAACTTGTAAGCCAATTTCGCACAACGGGTCTTATTCACGCAATTAATAGTTCTCAATATCCCTAAAAGAACTTCTCTTACGAGTAAGCCTGACACTCTTATCTGCACATCATTTAAAGCTGCTTTCGCATCATACCCGGGACCTTCTTGCTGAAGAATTACAAGAACTTTCTCAGCATCACTTCTCACATTACCAAAAAAAGTCCTCCTTCCATTGAAATTCCCCCATGAATGCCCTCCACGACTATTTTCCGATTCAGGTTTTGCATCTGGAAAATCTATTTCCTGACTCTTCCAATCTCCATTCAACAACCCCTCTACGCTCATAAACCCATCATCGACACCGTCCCCAAAATACGTACGGCTGCAGAATGAGCGGGCAACGCCGGAGAAACAAGAAAGACACTGAACCAACCACTGACCGCGTGCAGCTATCGAGTACATTGCGCGAGCAAATGAAGAAATGGGAAACACCCATTATGTCTGTATACGTACAGTCTCCACGAAAACCAAGAAACCCACCAACCGACTTATTCGATGCCCAGACACAAAGGGGTCTGAAAGTTTCGACTTTTGCCGTTGAACAAATAGAGAGACACCCATTACAAGCTCAAAACACAAAAAGACATAATACTGTGGCGAGCATTCATTTGAAGATGAGGATGTGTTTAACTAATTGAACAGCTTGAATCACCTCTACTCACACGACAATCGATGTGACTCACTAGAAACTAGGGTTTTTTAGAGTTGAGAACAGAAGGGGGCGATGAGGGTATTGTTGATTTTTTTTTTTGATCAGCACGGGTTTTGTTGATTGAAGGGGCGTACCTGGTTATTGAGTGGTTTTGGGGCGGCGGCGCCGGAGTTCTGTGCCCAGGTCACTCAAAGGTGTTTGTGAGCGACAAGCTGAGTTATAATCGTATGAGGAAGAAGAGGGTGGGGCCGAAACAAATGAATCAAGATTGTATAACTGCGTCTCATGTGATTGATGTAAGTTGGTTTCCATACAATAATTAAAGGGCCCGGATCCTATAGTGCGGCAAGCCGGCATCCGACCGTCCGTTTCTGCACTCGATGACTTACATTCGTTGAAATATTCTTATCAGTCAACTATTGATTGTCGAAGTGAACAACTCAGATGCCACACTGTAATGTGCACCACAGGTCTAAGCTACAGAATCTTCGGTTTTGTTTGGTTGGGAGTTTACTTTAGTTTTGGTAATGGATGGAGAGAGAAATAGAGTAATGATTGAAGATAGGAGTAATGATTGGAGAGAGATAGATAGAGATGAAATGTAATAATTGGAGAAATAGGGTAATAATTGGAGAAAGAAATAGAATAATGATTGAAAACTAAACTAAAACTAAAACTAAAAGGTTAACCAAACAAAGCTGAATCGTTTCCATAATTTAAGCTCAGTTTAGAAGTATTGATGAGTGAGTTATTTCTTGTGAAAAATTAGACCGACCATATATGTATAATGCTTTGAACTTGTAATGTTTATTTAAAAGTAGTGAATGGCCAATGTTTGACTGTCTATTGCAAAAAAATAAACATATGATTCAAATAAATTTTTATTGATATTCGATAAACTTAATTTCAAAATCAAAGTCTGAAGTATGTTACTCGTAATAAGTTAAAAATAAAACGAGGTGTTTGGTAAATGGGCCACATACAAAGATCATGTACGCTACGCTAAAGACGCTAACTTAATGGAAGGACTTTGTAGTCTTTTTGATTTTATCATTATTCAAATTTTTTTCACGTTTTTTAGTTTTACGCCAAACTTTTACTATATGATATTGGTTCGTCTCGATAAGAGGAATCGAAAAAATAAAAAATTATGAATTTTACATAAGTATTTTGAAAAATATCCAAAAAAAATCTGAAAAAGCAGTTTCTTTTTTTTTTTATAAAATGAATGGTTAGTGATAGTTGTTAGAGGTGGCTCTAAATAGAGCCTTCCATAGTCAACTAAACACCCAAACAATTTATTTTTTTTGCTTAGTATACATGTAAAAATTATGAGCTAGCCTTTTTTTGAACACTTAATTTAAATATTAATGAACACCCAATTCTAATAGTCTTGACCACTTGACTCAAAAAAAATTGAACACCCCACCCAAAACCAGTTGAACACTCAATCATAACCCATCATTAATTACTTCAAATAAAGCTCATAATCATAATAAAAAGATTGAAAAAGAAAAAGAAGAATTTATTAATCTAAGTATTATGCTCCGCATTCTCTCTCCACCTTTATTATCGATGGTGTTAATTTCGCATTCATAACAATTATAACTGTACTTTATTTGTTTTTGTCTTATTAGCTATTAGAATTACGAACAAAGCTTTAAAAAAATTCAATTACATTACAAACCCAGTTAACTTGGATAATATATTCATTCAAATTTAAGATTATCATATCTCAAATTTAAGATTATGATATAAAATTAAATCTCATCATGTTTTCCTAAAGAACAACATATTTTCAAGAACAGTTCTACCATGCATGCTACAGTTTTTTTAAAAGAGTTTTAATAGATTAATACGCTAATGAAACGTCGAAACAAAATATAAGATCTTATCTAGGACAACTGTAAAAAAAAATCCCTCCTCCATTCTCAAACACTATCTGCTTCGCAACTTTCAAAAAAAAAAAATTTGCTTAAAAAACAAGTACTATATATTTTTAAGTGATCATTTCGTCTCCTAGTTAATTTTTTTAGAATAAAGGTTATTTTTTTTACCGCATTATTTATACGAGTATATGACATTTTGTACTTATATTATTGGTTAAGAGATCAGCTGGTAGAGTTAAGGTAATTTCTGAACACCCTATTACAAATTTCTGGAGCCGCCACTAATAGTTGTGGAAAAGGGTCATCATCGGGCCGGGCCGGCCCAACCCGCCAAGTGGTTGCCCAAGCCCACCCACGGGCCGGGCTGACCGGGCTTTTTCTTTTTGGCGGGCCGGGCAGGTCGGGCCATCTATCCTAAATTGAAGCCCAAGCCCGGCCCACGGGCTAGCCCAATTGGCGGGCCGGCAGGCCAACGGGCAGACTTAAATTTCCTTGGGCAAAACTAAACCAAGGGAAAAAAGAAAGGGTTTTGTGGGATTTTGGGCTAATAGGCGGGCCCGTTGCCGGGCTTTTGGACAGGTACCACGGGCGGGTTGCCGGGCGGGCTCAAGGGCCGGGCCTACGGGCGGGCCGAATAAAAATTCATAGGCCCGAGCCCGCCCATTACAAACTACGGGCCGGGCTAGCCCGCCCATTTTACGGGCTCGTGCTGGGCGGGCTTTGAACGGATCGCGTGCCGTCGGGCTAAATGATGGCCCTTAGTTGTGGATTGATGAAGAAAATGTAAGGTTTGTATGTGTAGGTTAGAAGCGGGAACGAATGGTTAGTGATAGTTGTGATCACTTTCGGCTCCGTCTTAACGAGTTTGAACAGCCTTATTACCATAAGAATGCTAATGCTAATATTTGCTAGTTGATCTAAAGACAGAAGGATTAGAATGTCTAAATTAAAAGAGATAGGTTCAAATTGAAACACTGTGGAGTAGTATCAAATGGAGTAGCAGAATTTTGACCCAACATATATTCTTTAGCGGAACAAAATATCTATATATATATATTCTTTAGCTTTGCAAATAGTAATTGTTCTTGATGAAAGTTTACAATTTGAGCTAAGAAAGATTATTGACACACAGATATACTAATATTCAAAAAAGAGTAATTGTGACTGATAGGTTGGCAAGAAATTTTTTTTTTTTTGACATGTTCTCTTCCTTTTAGAGGGGTCAAGTCGACTCTTCTTCAGAAAAAGTGTCAGTGCACATGATATCAATGCTAATAGATCATTCTTTTTCTCTCGCTTTCTAAAAATTTTGTTGTTAGGATTATGTACTTTTTATGAGCTTAACGTATTAGATGTTTGATTTCTGAATTATCTGAATCAATGAACCCTAAGCCAAACTTACGATTAGCAAATTAAAAATATATATTTTAAGGTGTTCAATGCACCACTCACTCCAAAGGGTGCGGCCGCCTTTGCTTTGCAACGTCTCTTTGTGCGCGCGGGGGCTCTCTCTTCCTTTATCAACCTCACAGATCTGAAATGAATTTATCAATTTTATGCAATCAAATCGGAGGGGTGGACGAAGAGAATGGGCAATGGCTTGATATTGGAAAATTTTGCAGTCTTGATTCCATTTGAATTAACACAATGGCAGTGTTTTCACTTTTCTACAAATTGAAAATACAACACATTTGCTTGTTTGAACAAAACAGACCAATTTTATTTATCCAACCAAATTATTCGAAGTCATAGGTACACCGCAACACACCAAAATGACAATTCACTTGCACAACATTCATCAACATACACACAACAGACAGACAACACAAAAACAAAAACAAAAACAACAACACAAGGAGGGACTTTTTTAAGAGCTTGGCTTGGCTTATAACTTATTTGCCTGATTCCTGGAGTCTCCCCTCTCCAACACCGCTTTGGCCATGACCGACGGCTTCTTCACCGGTTGAACTCGATAATCGTTCTTCCTCTGCAAACATAAACGATAATAGACAGTCATCAATATCGTAGATTTGTAATGGACTTAACGACTCTTTAAAATACGCAGACATTACTGTATGATTAGACCCTTATACCGATTCCATCTCTACCAAATCAACTACACATTTTACTACAATAGAAACGGGAATCGGAGATGGCATTGCATCAAAACCGAAAAGAGACTTCTCATTCGTGTACGAAAATTGCAGCAAATGGATTCGGAGATGGCATTGCATCAAAACCAAAAAAAAAGACGTCTAATTCGTGTGTGAAAATCGCAGCAAATGGATTAAGTCCCCAAAAGTTCCCAATACTCTCCGACGATTCTTCCTTACGAGTTGTGATTTTTGAAATTCAACCTACACCGGACCAAAAATAGAAGCAAACCTCTTAATGAAAAAGATTCATCTTGCAAGTTCGATATCACGGGTAGTTCCTACACAGGACCAAAAGTATAAAACCAAGGAGCAACTGATAATTTACCTGGTATAGTGCCAGGTGATGCTTCCGAAGTCTGCTTTTGATCTCCACCCTTTGAAAACCAGGAAGTAACTGTACCTTTAACACTTTCCACCATCCCTTTCCCAGTAGGACTCACATTAGGAGCAGCCTTGGATTCAGTTTCCGTAATCCCCCTATTACCCTCGTCGCTTCCCAATCGCTCCCTCACTTCCTCCGACTCCGTCACAGTCCCCACCGCTGGCTTCTGATTCTCCCCCTCCTCCCCATCTACTTCTTGTTTTCGGTTATGCAAAGCATCAGATATCACTTCGGAAAGCGCCTTATCATCATCGCTCGGCCTCAGCTTCTCAGCCAGATACCCCTTCACCGGCACCCTTTGATCCTGCCCTCCAACCCCTTGATCTTGCCCTTCAACCCCTTGATCCTGCTTCGTATCCGTTCCACGCACCTTCGACACCACTGAACCCCCAACACTGGAAACCTTCGCGTACAAGGGTGTCACAACTGAACCCCCAGCGTTGGAAACCTTCTCATACATTGTTGTCGTCCCCGGTTTGCCAATCTCTTCTCCTCCTTGAGTAGCTTTCGGTGATGCAGTGGGATCTTCGGTACTGCCGTATCCCATCTTCGAAGCGACCGCATTCTTAGCTGCAATTGCCGTACCAGTTATTGCAGAAGTGGCATACGAGATCTTCTCGGTGTAGCTGCTTTGGTTTGGTGGTAGGTTGGTAACGTTGTCGAGTGGTGCGTCTTCTGGTTTATCACCATCAAAGCTTTTCGAGATTGACCCTGGATCGTCGGGGTTGATGGTGGAAGTGGGTGGAATCGGTTCCGATGAGAAGTGATCTTGGCTTTCTGTGTACGTTTCGGGTGCCCGTTCTGAGATTGGTTTCGATTCTGGTTCAGCGTAGTCGGCGTTCACTTTGTTGAAAGACTCCGGGGCAACAATTTTTTGTCCATACTCTGTTGTCGTCCCCGGTTTTCCAATCTCTTCTCCTCCTTGAGTAGCTTTCGGTGCTGCAGTGGGATCTTCGGTACTGCCGTATCCCAGCTTCGAAGCGACCACATTCTTAGCTGCAATTGCCTTATCAGCATATGGGATCTTCTGGGTGTAGCTGCTTCGGTTTGATGGTAGTTTGGTAACGTTGTCGAGTGGTGCGTCTTCGGGTTTATCACCATCAAAGCTTTTCGAGATTGACCCTGGATCGTCGGGGTTGATGGTGGAAGTGGGTAGAATAGGTTCTTGTGAGAAGTGATCTTGGCTTTCTGCGTACGTTACGGGTGCCCGTTCGGAGATTGGTTTCGATTCTGGTTTGCCATCGTCGACGTTCAATTTGTTGAAAGACTTCAGAATTGAATTAACCCCTGCATCCTCACCGCCTGTTAGGAATAACACTGATTTCAGTCCATATTTGATGTTTGTATGAAAGAGAGTAAAACTATGAAAACCGAAATCATACATGGAACTTCACATCAAATCCAATGGTACAAAATTGGGGCAGAGTTTTTGAGTATATGATTCACAGAAATGAACGTCTTTGAAGCAGGAAAGAGTAAATGAAAAGGTTGATGCTACCATAGTTTACATCAGATCCAACAACTTAAACTATGTAACAAAATTTTGCCTAATTCATTTTGGAATCTCAAAATCCATGGGCACGATTGCCCATAAATTTTTTCTATCTATCTTTCTACACTTATTACACTCAAAAACTTTCCTCAAAACTCAAATCGAACAGGATGTTCTATTTCATTGCAGTGGGTGAATCTGTACAAACTATGCTAAAGGTTGAAGGTAACCTGGGACATTTACATGGTATATATCTCTTTTCAATATAGAAACAGAACACGAGTTCAAATCTTCTGTACCATATACGAAATTATTGCACCATAAACGAAATACTGAAGCCATGAATTGTAGTCTTACCAGCGCCAGTTGGATCGGCGACTTTGCTCTGATAATCAGGCGTGTAAGGATCCTCCTCCATTGCAGCTGGTGTTTCCGAACTGATCCTCGGATCCCCCATGTGACCACCTTCCCCATGTACAAAATTCCCAGCGGATTCAGAGGCCGGGGTTCCGAGAGTTCCAGAAGATGAAAACAAGCTGTCTTTGTTCTCCGGCACCTGCACGCCGGCCGCCCCCATGCCGGTTGGCCTCGCAGGATTCACCCCACGGTTGCCTGTGTTCTCGTCCGGCCACTGCGAAGATGGCCTTGTTTGTGCGTCTGTGTACTTGGAACCGTATTTATCCTCCGCCACCGTTGCTGGTTTTCCCAACTTGTCATCGGGCTTCTTCTCCCCTGACACGGTGCTCGTAACTGCCGGAGAATCGTACTCTGCAACACAGTCAAGGTCATGGAGCCAGTATGTCAATTACTACTATCTCAACTAGTAATAAACAAAACTGATTTACAATGTTTTAGAAACAAAAAAGAATGTCAGTTTCCAGAACTTCAAAATCAATAAACAAACAACAGCAGAGACGGTCAAAAAGATGAGAATTAATTTTCGATGTAATCACTCATCAGAAATCAAAAGATGAAAATAACAAAATAACAAGGGAAAACTCTAAAAATTGCATCTTTGTTCATTCTTTTTTTTTTTTTTCAATATCAAATCTTGAGGAGGGAAACATCTGTTTAAATTGTGTGCAAAAACCATACCCAAGTGTCTCCAGAATAACTTTTTTTTTTAAATGAGTTTTTCCGTTTCGAAACAGAGTGGAATTACAATAAACCAATCATAAAGTCCACTTATATGCTACTATAATATAACCAGTTGAGAGCATTATACTTGGTACGGTGTCATGCACGTCCGAGTCTTCCACCATTTGTTCATCTTCTTCCTCATCGTGACCCTGATCATTCTGATTGGTGTTATCAAGATCTTGTCCGTGACCAGTTTTCATTTTAATCGTGTCCTTCATCTTCCTCGCCTTTGCCTTGGCCTTCTGGAACACCGACGTCTTCTCCTGATGATTATCCTCTGCCCCTTCCATAACTGAAACAAATCCAAGACTCTGTAAGTACCTAAGTAGCCAAAACAGAAAAACATGCAGAAATTTAACGGAGGATCAAATCTCACCTTCGTTGGAATGGAGACCCTGCTGGCGTGGGATTTGCGAGTAGTAGAGAGTTTTGATTCTGTATACTAGAAGAATGTCGCAGATTGAGAGGATTGATATGCAGAGTAAGTAGAGGGGATTTCTGTTTTTAAAGAGAGAAGAGGGACGAGAGAGAGAGAGAGATGGGATTAGTGGAGTAATAAATTGCATGATGATTTTGCCAGCATCGCACGGAAGGGCGTTGGTGTCAGCGAGACACGTGTTGGATGACCGACACGTCTTTTGTCGACTGAAGCGTGTCTCGTATTCATTGAGGGACGTGGCTTCGTGGCACCAGTGATTGGTTTATTTATGCTTTAGGGAAAAAATTTCAGTGCCGAATGCGCATCCGCTCGAGCATTCGAGCCATCCATTTCGTTTTTGAACGGCTCAAATTTTGAGAGAAAAGAAAAAAAGAAAAAGTGCTGGGGTGAGAGGAGAGAGATGGTTTCAATCCGAGCTGTTTAAAAATCCATCGGACAAAACGGATACGCCGAAACGAGTACCGCATGAGATATACCCGCTCGAAACTGAAACTATGAAAGCAGATATTTTGAAGAGAGAAGAAAAATTAATGGAATGGATAAACCGCTGCCCGTTCAAAAAAAAAAAGAAGAGGATATTAAACCGCTGCCGACGTTTGGAATCTATCTACCTGTCTTTCTTAAATATAGTAAAAAAAAGGTAAAATATGCTCCACACAATCGTTGTGCTGATTGTGTAATTAATACTAGTCGTTCCGATGTGTTTGAACGATTTAGATTTTAAAAAAATCTTCCATGAAAAAGTTTAACTTTTTCAGGAAAGAATTTGAGTGAACTCTGACAATTTATTACAGTGATGGACAATTAGATATTAGTAACTATTTGATATTGGTTGTGGTTCTCCATTATTTGTTGGATATCATGTGGTAATCACCGTTGAGATCATTATTGGTTAAATTGTTCATGAGATTAATTTACTATTATTTTCTTGTGCACCGCATATGCCAAATTATGTTAACATGGAAAATTATTTTAATCCCAACTGTAATTTAATATACATGCTTTGTCATTCAGTGAACTTGTTAGCTGAAAAATTTATTCCACCTTTTTTTTTAGGCAAGTTAGGAGTTAGGCAAGGACTCTAACGACATATCGAAGCTTTCTTCTCGTTTGACCTCTTTAGGGTGTATCATCATAGTTTAGTTTTGCTTATTGCTTCCGCTTTTGAAAATATTTTGTCTAATATTTAGATCCTCATTATTGTTGATTTATGAATATTGATTGGTTCATGGATGTTTGTTTTTTCTCTCTCTACTATTTCTATTTCTATCTGTCTATCTAGTATTTATTTCTATTCTATACAAATCAATTTACACTAAGTACACTGCTATATCTTTATCATATATCTTTACTTTTTTCACAGTTCCTCTCGTAATTAACGGACCCACAGTCTTTATCCATCCATCAATCAATTGTTAATTAATTAATTAATTAATCAATATCATATACAAAATGTGTTTGAATTCCAAAAGTCTCTAAATTCCCCAATCCAAAATTCCAAAATTTTTAACTTATTATAAATAAATAAAAAAACCCCCACTTTGTTCCAACTAGCCATACTCCCATGCCGACTTCCACTTCCGAACTCCCATGGGCCATGGTACACGTTGCACATGAGTTTTTGTTTTTTTATTCGACTTTGCCCAATGACTCAAAAGCAAAAACCCTTAATAGATTATAAAACCCAAAACCCTTCATATAGGAGTAGAACCGATTTGGGCACTGCCATGAGCTCTTTTCATGGTTAAAAATTGAAATCCCCTTCCTTCCACCCTACATTCAACCAGAATTTCCTTTGCTCAAAGGTTAGTCTCCATTTTGTAATTATCTGCTTATAATCAAATCGCATTTCTTTTCTTAAGGTTGTTTATACACATATACTACTATTTTCCCTATTGATTTTCATTTCCGAATTACCTATTTACAATCATCTATTTTTTGATTTGGTATATTTTTTTTCCCCAAGGTTTTGGTTCAAGCAAGTCACTAATCAACCCAAAAGATTGGTTCAAACTCGGCAGTTAGGTGGACCAATTACCAATAGCTTAAAAGATTGGTTTTTCATTTTAGAATTACCTACACACAATCATCTATTTATTTGTTCGTACTATTTTTTTTCCAAGATTTTGATTCAAGTAAGTAGCTGCGTTCAATCAATTATCAGCATAATACTGAACCGCACTACTTTTCTATATATTTACTGCACGCTTAGCAATTACTGTAAGGTTGGTATTATTAATTTAAAAAATCACGTATGATCTCAATTTATGGCACATAACTGTAAAATGGTGTCCCCAAAACAAAAAGTGAAAGAACGCAAAAATCGTGAATCCTCCCATATCATGAAAGAGCCTTGTGTAACACCTCCCCATGTTTTCTTCTTCCACAGTTATGTTATGTTTGATATATTATGCGTATATGATTTGTACCACATACTACGTATTATGTCATGTGCATTTATTGGCCGTGCATGTTAATCTCACACATGCAAGTTAATCAAGATCGTGCATAGAATGGGTAGAACACTAGTTTCTTTAACTGGAATGTAACAGTTGTACCCTCTATATTCTAGAGATTATTCAACGCGGGTGTTCATATTTTAAAAATCTTCGATAAATGATAATGATGGATCGAACAAAAATTTGCACACGCATTATAGGGTGAATATTAAAGATTTGAAATAGTAGCAGTTACTTTTGCTTAACTAGAATATTATAGTTACTTAATTAAAGTATTTTTTTGCAAATGAAGTATAGTCCAATGGTAATAACTAATAAGCACCATATATTTTGTTTTCTGATGAGAAAAACAAAACTTAAGTAATTTTTTGGGAGTTGACTTACTTTTAGTTACTTTAGTTGTTAATAGACTAGACCTAGTTTTCTGATCTCAATTCTGTGTTTCTCATTCGTATCTGAAAAAAAAAAAAAAAAAAAAAGGCCTCACAAAATGAACAAAGTGTGGATTGATTGTTAAAATTTTAAAAGAAAAAGTAAAAATAATATAGAATTGGTAATGTGAATTATTTTTTGTCCTTTTTGTCTTTTTATGTTTCTTAATTTATCTCATTCAGACAAAACAAACAATCAAACAACTATAACGCAAAATTAACAAAAAAATCAGAATTTTTTTTAAAAAGGCCCCAAAACTCGAAAATATTTTAATTTGGGGAAAATGAGGCCCAAGACGTGTTTTGATAACTAATATCCGCCAAAACACGACATTGGCCGTCATTTTCCCTTTAATTTGAACCAAACTAGTCCAAAAGGAGCCTAATTTATTGGAGATGCTCTTCCATCCCCACGGCCCATTCAAATAACCCAAAGAATTCGGACCAATGAAGTTCCGGTCCTTTGTATTTTGATTTTATATATAAATCGAGTTTATTTCTCGTAAAAAAAATAACCCAAAGAAGAAGAAGGGAAAAAAAAGCAAATGAGCACCCAAAAAATCCCTCTATAAATAGCTTCTACGCGCCAATTCCCCACGAAACAAATCCGTTAGCCAAAATTTTCAAACCTCCTCCTCCTCCTCCCCTCTCACTCCCAAATCCAACTCTCGCACCCGTCCAGCCTCCAATGCGAACTCGATTCCTCAGCGCCGATTACTCCACCTCCTCCGCACTCCAAGCTCTCGAAACCCTAGACTTCCTCCGCCTCCCGCTGCCTCGCCTCCCTCATCCTTCCGATCCCTCAACCTCCGAAATCCTTCGCTGCTTCCACGACGTCTCCGCCCCGATCCTCTCTCATCACGCCGATACGCTCCCGATCGATGACGCTCTCTCGAAGTTCTTCTCTGACGTCGTTCCTCGTTCTATTGACGTTGAAACCGGAGATGTTCGGTTCGATCAGAAGAGGAACTTCGGTCTTCAAAGCAATGCCGAGGTTCGAATCATTAATTTGCATCGTGGCACTGATTTGAATCGTTGATTTCGTTGTTGATTTTTTCATAAGTTGCTGCATTTGTTTTTTTAAAGCTTGATCAGCTGTTGTTTGCCGGAATTTAGGTTCCTTTTTATCCTACAGTGAACAGTCAATCAAGTCGGAGCACGTGCATATTCAAATTGTACGGTTTAATCAACATTTCAGTGATAAATTTCAGTTTCTTTTTCCATCACTTCAGCCGTGATTCGATTTCGTTGAAGAACATGCAAGTAGTTTCACTGTGGAAAGTAAAAGGAGTATAGGACTTAATTTATGAGAAGTACTTGTAGTGAGTACCAGTTAATATATAGGATGTTTTAACTTTCGTTTCAATATTTTTGTTATTTTAATCCTTTGAAATTGAGGTTTTGGTTGATTCAGCGGTGAAGTTTGGAAACTAATCATTCCCGTTGAAGTGTTGAGGTTTGGTTAAAGATGAAGCTGTAAGTTTAATCTCATTTTTCCGTGAAGATTCAATGTTGCATTCCAGTGTGTGAATAAAATTTACACAAAGTTTGCTTATTATGTGATATTACTTAACCAAATATGAATACGACCATTTTGGTAGGTTTTATATTTTGTAACACGGTCAACTGGAGTTTTGAATTGGCTGCTCTTGTTTTCTTCTCCTCTCTCCCACACATGCGAAATACCGATTGAATTCTTGTAGATTGAATTCTAGTGGCTACTTTGTAACTTAGTGAAGGACCTTGATTTTTAAGTTTGTTATAGGCTATTTATGGGATTAACTTGCTGGAAGAAGCTGCGCTTTTTACTAAGCAAAGGAAGTAGAGAGTCAGACAAATATTAGATCTTCTTCCCTTGGGGATTTAGTTATCAGAAGCATGGATTATTTAATTCTTTATTGAAGTATAGTTAATGTCATTGCAGGATAAGAATGACATCTTTTGTAATCGTATGGAAGAAAATGGTTTTGAAGCTGTTGAATTTGAAATGCCAGAGTTGGATCTATCCTTGGTAAGAATTTCCTCCTAAATGCAGGTGTTTGATACAATTTGGTTCTGTAAATGTCGCTTAGGCATATAACTATTTTATTATATTCATGTCCTGTGTTGCAAAGTTTCTTATGTACTCTCTAACAATGGCGCTTGTAGGAAAATGCTTGCTTCTTTGAAGAAGAGAAGATTGAACTTTTTGCTGAAGTTGAGGAGGCTGATATGAATTTGGTAAAAGTTAGAATACTCCTATTATCTTCCGACTGTTATGTAAACCCATGTTTGCATTCAACATCTTTGCTTAGGCACAGCTGTTGTGAGTGGTAAAAGAGCAAACCAGATGTGATGAAGTTTCTACCTTCTTACTGTCAAAGTGTCAAACTGTCAATATTGCCTTTTCTTTCCCCATCATCATCAATAGAAGAAACAGTCCACACTTCACAATATTGCGGATATGATTGTTGTTTCATTTAGGAACACTTGGTAGCCAGACAGCTCTCTCGCACTCTGTGCACTATGCCTATGTCACCTATCTATCCATCTTCTCTCTGTCTATGTATCTAGCTGTACAATGCCCTTATGCTCCATAAGAGTTAGTTTGATAGCCAATTTTGTCCTTTCTTGCAGGACATACTCGACCCAAAGCTGATGCTTTGCCAGCCCTTTGAGATTCTAAAATCATTTTATTCAGTTGATGATATTACTCCCGAGTACCTTATGGAGCAGAAGGATTTTCTTTTAGAAGAAGCTGCTTGTGATCAGGACCAAGTTCACCTCCATAATAGCACGTTCCCAGTTTTGGAAGTGGATGAGATTGGTTTGGGAATTTCCAGTGGCATACATATGGAGGAGGGATTTCTTCTTCTTGAAAATAGAGAAGTGTGCCTGCAAAGAGAAGTAAAGTTTGATGCCCACGCGCTTTTGGGTTCTTGGGACGTTGACATCTTAGATTATCTTGCAGGTCATAGTTTATTAAATCAGTGCTTTGAAGCTATGCCATCATACTCAACCTTTCCTCTAGAATTGGATATAATTAGCATCATTGAAATCCCACTTATTGAAGGAAACTCAGCATTTCAGCAAGGCATACCGGATGATAATTCGTTTTGCTGTGTGATCCAAGTTAATTTTGAGGAAATCCAGTTCCTTGAGTCTGACTCCTACCAGTTTCTAGAAGTCTTTTCCAACTCTTTAACTGTTTGTGAAGCAGAAACATGCGAACAGATGTTTGTAGAGGAGTCAAACTTGGGGAGTTTCAATGCATTGATTGTTAGTCATGAGCTCACTCTGGTGGATGATTCATTTAAATCATTGCCCATTCCTATTCTTTCCGATCCTGAAAAGATAAGGTTGCAATTTTTGTTTGTCGAAGAAATGCTAGCTGGTTTGAAGCCACAATATCATTCTACTTCTGATGGCATATATTTGGACTGGCATTTTTTGGAGGATGATTATAGCAACTGTGAGAAGTACTCCTTATGTTGGAAACAAGTGGTGGAGATAAACGATTACAGTGTCAATTCTGTTGTGGAACCTCTGAATGATGGCATGCTGATATTTGATCTTGTTTCCTCTGGAGATACACTATACGGAGCAAGGGTAGAAGATAACAAGGAAACTCTAAATATACTGCTCCCTCATGTTCCCACAGTAACTGAGTCATTTAATGACATTGCTTCAGGTACGTTTTTAAATGATGGGTGTGAAAAACATGGCGATGGAGAAGTTTTATCTGGCATCAATCTGGAGGGAGGTTCTACTTTAGCTGAATCAGTGCTGCCATTTAGTGATCTAAATTTTTTATTAAATCCTCGGGGGGCTACTGCAGGGAGAAGTTCTAAACCTGCAGTCAAGGCATTTGCTAGGAATGCTGTGTTTCCTGAAGTTTCACATATTAACCAAGCTGCACCATGTGCCGCCACCTCAGTGCAATTGCAGCAGCGGGATCTCAAGTTGCATGAAATTAAGTTGGCTGGTAATGAATTGGAGCTCGTTGATAACTTCCACGATGAGAAGTGTGATATAGGATCCTCAAGAGCTGGAGATGAAGAGCGAGCTTTCGGCATGCCTTTACCAGTTCCACGTTTGACTTCAGCTGTGGAACCAGAGAGAATTCCCATGAACGTTTCTTCGACAGTCATCATAGTTAACACCAAGAACTTTGATAAAGAGATGATAATTTCCAGGAGAAGCACATACCAAAAGATTCTAGCAATGGAGAAACAAGGAGCACAAGTTGTCGAGCGCGATTTAAAACTGCCCGTGGATGTTATAATTAGTGCTGCAATTTGCTTGGTGTGGTATGATTGCAGAAACATTGGAAATAATGCAAGTGCTCCTGATGAGTCTTCTTCATGCTTAGCCTTGTGCATTGAAAATATTGCAGCAAATGTTCTGACCTCGTTGAGTTTTGCTTTCAGCAGCTGCATTATGGTAATTTTTGCCCTACAGTGTTAAGATTCAAGCTATTCAAGATGTGTTTCAAAACTGTTTTATGTGAGGGAGTATATCTACTTTAGAAACATAGATATTGTCCATTTCTGGAAACTTTGCATTTTGTTCAAGAAACTTGGTATGCTTGCATTTTCCTGCGGAGGAAACCTCTCCCATTGATGTCAGTAGTACTTTGTGGTATCAGTTCATTCCTTGTTGCAAGAGCTTCTGGGACATGAGATCCTTTTCTTGTTCACCACCATATCAACTCGTAGTTGTTTTGTCAGGTCTTTGAGGGTGAAAACAGCTTCCTTGCCGCTGCAATGGAATCATCAGATGAACTGTATGCTGCAGCAGCAAGCTTGAAGATTGACCTGCAACTCTTTTGTTCATACTCATCTGAATTGACTGATGAAATTATATTGAGCTGCATTGGATGTGTCCCCAAGTTAACTACACGCACTTATCCTAAAATGCCTGAATCAGAAACCCTGGCAGAATCTTTTCTTACGACATTTCCTTCAATTAATCCCATCTCAGCTCATGCAATACTGTCCTCAGTACGCATTCTTGGTGAGTTTCTTGAGTGGTCACATGAGCACAGGATTCGAGCAATTCAGAAATATCATGTTCCTGATGAAAGCGTTAGTTTATTCAGTACTTTGTGCAAATATGGAGAGCGTGAGGATTCTAGATCTGCAATGACTGATTGTTCCTCTTCTGTGTCCTCTGCTCCAGACTCAGAAAATTGTCGGGAGAAAACTGACTCTGTTAGAAAGAAACGAAAATACATTGAGAGTCCTCCCAAAACTGACACACCTGTAGATAACTTGTTTGATTTTCAACTGCTAAAACAATTTCCTGATGGCAGCATGAATCCTCCCAGAGTATCCAACCCACATGATACTTGGATGTCCGGTGTTGAGGAGATGTTCGACGAGATTGAAAATCCTGGTGCTTTTGTCGGTGGTAAAGTGTTTGGTCAGAAACAGGGTTCAGGACCTTCAAGAGGGGCTGGGATATCAAATGAACTAAAAAAGCCCAGTTGGCCTTTGGATGATACAATTTTTGGTCCACAAGATGCAATTGATATGGCCCTGATGAACAAACTGGATTTCCGTCTCAAAAATGATTCAGCAAATCTGCGGGAGGACTTAATAGGCGAAGTCATTGATGTCCGTGATAGTTCTTCTCTTGTTGAGGACTTATCTACTTTTGCAAATCCATTGGATCTCTCGTGTTTGGTGTCTCAGACAGCTAAAGGTCGTGCATTGGGGAATGTTCGGACTGCTAAAGGATTGTCATTTAGTAGAAGCTCCCATCCTACTTTTCCCACTGCGGCTGAGATTTGCTCCGACTCCAATATTCTGGTTAAAGATTATGGACAGGGTTTAAGGGAAGGATATGATAGACATACAGATGAAGATTTCAGTAAACATGAATCTTCTTTAAGGCACCAAGAAAAGCTTTTAGAGGATCATTCGATTCAAAGAACTGGTACAAATTTCCCCCGGCTGTCAGTTCAGGAGGAGGATATACAACACCATGGTGGAACACCATTATCAAAAGCCGTTCAGTCTGCTCAACCACATCAAGGATCACCTTGGACGATAGAGTTTCTGAACAGAATAAGGGAAAGGAGCAGATCGCGTCAGCAATCCCTTCCACATGGCATGTCGCCCCTTTGTTTTGCATATTCCGGGAATGTATCCAAGGTTACGAAGAGAAAAAGTCCATCTATTCTTGACTTTTACAAGTATCAAGGGGGTAGCACTACCAGGAAAATCATCGAACAGAAAAGGCAAAAGCGACCTACACAACCATCATCTTCATCCAAGAATGAGAAGACTTCAGCATCTTTTGGTCCATCATGGACTCCACTTGACAAGAGAGCAAGACGGGTGTGTTAACTAGTATTTGGTATATCAAGTTATTGCATTATTATTCCATTGAAACTTACACTTAATTAACTGCAGATACTATCCTTTTCAATGGGTGGAGGTGGAGGCCAGAGTAAGCTGGTCTGGAGTGATAAAGATGCTCAGACCATGGACAGCCGATTTTACAACTGAGCATGACATAGCAGGAAGTGTCGGCACTACATGTATAAATTTGGGATCATTTACAACTGTATTGAGGCTTCATCACCTCTGATTGTAATTAAATGTGGTTTCTATATGCAGCTTGTGCTGGAACTTCAACAATTGATTACCAATCTGAGAGAGCACCTAGCCTTCATGTGCATCATACATACGCTTTGGTTATTGGTAAGCTCAATCTGGACATCTGCTCCCTGGTTTGGGTCACAGGCAATTTTCATTTGGGAGAAAGAAAAGAATTCTCAATGTTTATAGGAGGAAAAAAACTAGTTGTAGATAAAGTCATACTTCTACACCCGAAAATGGAATAATAAACACCAGCTCAGTTTTAGTTTGGAACATGCACCTCATATCTCTATCTTGGTGTCTATGCTTTTGAAGTGAATTCCATCTATCACATATTATGCCAGTCTATTACATGGATTTCTTCCACGTGTGAATCCATTCATGTTACTGGCATAAGTAATTTACATCTAGAGTGAGCAAAGAAACCTAGTTTCAATCAAAAGAATGGTGCTACTGGTACAGACAAAAAATCTGTACCAGTGGGTACAAACCCCTTTTTGGGCCCATTTTGGGTCTCAAAAAATGATCGGAGTCGTTCATTTTGTTTAAAATACTTTTTATATTCCTACAAAAATAGCTTAATTGGTTTTCGTAAGTTTTCAAACATCCAACTTTGCGTTAATTCCAGAGCAAAGTTTGAATGTTTCGTAAATACTCTTACTGATACCGGATTAAGCTTAATTTTTGTAGGGATCATAAGCAGAGTATTTTAAACAAAACGAGCGACTTCGATCATTTTTTTGAGACCCAAAATGGGCCCAAAAATAGATATGTACCCACTGGTACAGATTTTTTGTCTGTACCAGTAGACTTTCTGCAATCAAAATTGTCATTTTTACATAGTTTGACCTACATTGACCTTTTTGCTAACTTGAATGCATACTTCCCAATGTAAGCCATATTTCCTGTATTTCATTAAGTTTGCAGCAGCACTATTGGCCTATAGCCATACACGATACATCAATATTACACAAAAATGTCAGAATTCTCCATGATAGTAGTGATTTTTCGTATTGTCTTAGACTCTTAGGACATGGTTTGCCACATGAGCATGTGCTGTTGAACTGATCAATTGCCTGGGTTAGCAAACATCTATCGTGGTAATTCCAATAGAATTTGGGGCTTCAAGTGTTCACCATGCGTCGCTTCTATTCATGAAATTTTTGTACTTGTTCATTAGAGCAATTGGTAGTCTTCGCATATTTGTAAAAAGGTATCTCTTTCTTGACTAATGTGCTGCTAATCTTTGAGCTTATCAATAGAAGGAATGTGCTGCCCATTTCAAACAGTCGAGAAACGTTTCTGTTTCAAATTCTCAGTTGTTCAAAATGACCTAGTTGGTGAAAGAGGCCCTGTGTTCCTGAAAACTTAATTTCTTTTTCTGGAAAATGTCTTACCTCAACTAGAAATGTGAGAACTGAAAGAGGTTCATAATGTAGGACCTCCAGCAAAATTGAGATTTCTGTTTCCATCTCTGTTACGGTTACTTGTTTTTCCAAGCTCCTTAGTTTCAATTCTCAAGTGGCATAGACTGTTGAATGTTTTGCTGCCGCTGCAATAATCTGCGAAGATAACCAGGAGTTAACAGACGGGAATGGTTCGAGTTCAGTTAAAAGGAACTTATTTTGAGCTTCTGAATTGCATTTTTATAGTGGTTTTAACTCGAAGGAACTTCATTTAGATACTGTTGTCATTTGGTGAGAGGGGCTTTATGTTTATCCTCTTTCTTACCGGAGAAGATGTAGGTTTCTTGATTGACCACTGATTCTTTGAGTTGTTGCCGAGGTCTTTAGTGAAGCTTTTGTATGCTGGTATAGGTTGGGTTTGGTAAGATTGAAGCCAAATTGGTACTTGGAATTGTAGTAAAGTCAAGAACTTGGTTGCGGGTGCTTCCAAAGTGGGTGCATTCCCGAGATGAGAGCTCGAATCGGCGCTCCTGAGCAAGGAGTGAGCTCTTGTCTCGCTCCCATGGAGAAGCCCAAAAAGTTAGTACTAGTTTTTTTGGATTTTTCTTGAGTATTTTCAAAAATATTTATGTAAAAGTCATAATTTTTATTTTTTTCAATTTTTTTCGTCAAAATGAACTAATAATATATATAAAAAATTAATAAAAAACTAATAAATGCAGAAAAAATTAAAAAAGATAAAACGAAAGAATTGTGGTTTATAATGGTTAGCGAAAAAGGGCCCTCAGTATATATTTTTTGTACATGAAATGGTAGAACTGCAATATTATTGGTCCTCTGATTATAGTACTACTTTGGGCCAATTTTATTCTCATTTCTGGTGGACCGATGCGTTATCCTTATTAAGGGACTTTGACGTGGACATTGAACCTAGCCACCATGATGGGCAGAGGGGCCGTCGTCCTTGTCGTCGTCGAGTATTAACGTTAATTTTAATTTTACTACGTATTGTTCATTTTCCCTATCAAATCTGTCATTAGTCTCCGAAATGTGACGGCAACGTCACTGCTTACATCATGTGGGGAGCTTCTTCCATCTGCTTCTTTGCCTTCTGTTTTTTTCGTTTTCTCCTTTAATTATTGTCTACAATTTTTGTCTTTGTCAAGAAAGATGATTGGAGTCAAACTTGACTTTGCTAGAAACGAGAATTCTCAAACGACACGTATGTTGGGAATCAAAAATATTTGGATTGAATTACTCGCTCAATCTCGCCAACACATAAATAGAATCTTAGATGAAATGAATTGCTATTTCAGCTGCAAGCCTTTCCCGCTTAATCACTTCTAATCAGATCTCCCCTTTCGGATGGCTGAGAAAATGCTGGACCACTTCCCCTATACAACCTCACCCACCTACTATTAGCTCCTTTCTCACCTTTGATCTTAGTGACAATCGAAATAGATCAAAGATGCAATTGCAATCGAATGTCTTCTTTTTCTCTGATTCTCGTGAAATAGCCCGATTCTACTGAATCTAATGAGAAAGTCAGCTTACCAAGATTCTACTAAAATAGAGCTACATCAAGCATTCTCCCTTCGTTTGTTGTGGATTGCGCTGCACCACAGGCTCTGAATGAATGAATAAAATGAGTTGTTTTGTTGCTCGGAGTCGAGAGATGGCCTTTCAATACAATAGACCTTAGGGGAAGATAAGACAGACGCAACACTCATCCCGATGGATGCGAGACAGCAGATGATGCGTGAGGTGTCTTTCCCAAGGAAGAGAATACAAGAAAAAGAGATCAGCAACTTTTACTTAGCCCAAGCAATGCGCTCCGAAGGGCATTGCTTCACTCTTTCGTTCACTCTAATGTTATTTAATACCTCCTCCTCCTCCTCCTCCTCCGGCAGTGGGTCTGGGACAGGATTGTATGTTGCAGCGAGGGTCTGGGCCAGGATTGTATATTAACTGCAACGTATTATCAATGATTATATTGATAATATATATACCCCGACAACATTGTATATGACCCCAGGAAGAAATCTGCCATTTTTATATACAAATAAACAAACAAGAGAAAATCGAAAGTAAAGTACTCCATAATTCTGCACTCTTCTTTCTGTATTCATATTTGGAGTACTTGTTATTTTGGTTGATATAATCGGTGCCTTAGTGGAGTGATTATTTATTGTTGTTGGAGCACCACCATGTATCGTTTCACAGGCTTTTTCTATTACGTATTTGTATGAGAGCCACACATTTAGTGATAGAATCCATACTGATGTGTAGTGAAGAAAACCCTTGGAACACAACGTGACAGTGCTCCAGGAGCAAGTAATCTTCTTCCGCATTAGTTTTGTAATGGATTTTGAATAAAAGAAGTAAGTGATGTAATGGATTTTTTTGAATAAAAGAAGTAGGGCATGAGCGCATAAATTGAATTAGATCTCTAGATCATTTTTAGAGATGCATGGTGTCACTATTTTAGTGGTAATAATTTCTACGATCAATTATTTTCGGATTTGGGAGGTATACCAAGTGTCACTATTAGGTTGAGTTCCACTTAACTTTTAGGATTTTTTTGGAAGTTTTCTCCTCATTTAAAGAAAAAAAAACTCGTTTACTTTTACCCAAATAGTATTTTTGAAAATATCCACTTTTAAGTTTAAAAAGTGCAAAAAGTGATGCTTTCTAGCTTAAAATTTGATATTTCTCCAAATTTTTGGGTAAAAGCTTTTTTTTTAAAAATTTTTCAATTTCTTTCGTCAAGAAAAATTAATAATTCACAAAAAAATTAGCGTAAAATTAACAACTCCACCTAAACATCCCAAGTTCCCAACTACTCATACTAAAGGAAAAATTACTCCTACCATAGATTCGATGAGGCGCGAGAGTTTAGCAGTAATAGTAGCTGATGTCCTGACTGACCAGTGAAGGGAATCGAATCGCACAACACGTAGCCCTATTACAATCTGCCACGTGGCAATCATTCGAAACGAGATGGAGTTTAATCTCAATCCAACGGTCCGTATCCCACACGAATCACAGGTGCAGAAGGAACCAAGGCGACTTTGTATTGAAAATACGGAAACGTGTCCAATTTATGCTTATAGGTACAGATCGAGTCGTCGCCTTCCTCGTGCAGCACCATATTCCTCTCTGCATCCCCCAACCCCCGCCCGACCCAACAGCTTAGAAAATACCAGACCAGACCAGACCAGAGCAGAGAGATGGCGATAGCTATACCGGTGAAGGCGTTGCCGCTGTCGTTCGTGGTGCACGCTCTGGCGGTAGCGGGCGCGGTTCTGGTGTTGGTTTGGAACATCTACTTCAGAGGCGGCTTGGCCTGGGAATCCACCAACAAAAGCCTCATCTTCAATGTACGTATTGTATTGTATTCTCTCTTGCCCACCACCATACCTCGTCCTTCAATTTCATCCTCCCTTCTTCCTTATTTTGCAAAATTCGTCCCTCGATTATTATTATTTTTTCCTCTGTTTCTGCTTTTTCGTTGGGACTGTTATTTATGTTACTGATATTTTCTGATTGAGGGTGGTTTTTGCTCAGCGGGGACAAAAACGTATACAAAATTTATTACAGGGACCTCTGTATAAAGTAAAAAAGTGTTAATTCCAGTTGAAAATTTATTGGGTCTGATTTTACTCTGTTGACCAACAACATCTACTCATCCCAATTGATTGAGACTTGCGATTCGGTTTGGTTTGGTTTATGTATATGCGTACTCACAAATTTTAGTGGATTTTCATTTAGTTTTTCTTTCGTACAAATGGTTTCAGTGCCGACAATATTAGAAATACAAAAAAATACAAAATTTGCTGCATTTTTGGAACTCAAGGGATTCAAGCACCATATGGTAGAGGTAGAGCCGTCCAGACTAATTGCCCCATAAAACTATACAGGTTTTTGTACTTTCAATTATTTTTCTCGGAGAGTTTTTTTCGTCTTTTTTGGGGTTTTTAATCGTTGGTGCCAATGGTGGGTGAGTGGGTTGGTTGGTGTAGGAGGCTTTCCGGGGCTGTTAATCTGATTCTCACTTCTTTTTTTATATTAGGAATTGATTTTAACACTCTTCTTTCTTTTCTTTTCTTTTTTTTTTTTTGATCTTCAACACTCTTCTTTCATGCATCTCATTTGTCCCCTTATTATGTGGAGGGTAGTTTTGTAATGCCACACTAGCAAGGACAAACAAAATAGAGAGTTTATGGATGAAAAGAAGTCCTAAAGCTGTATTTGCACCAACGTCACCTCATGAATACCTACCCTACCTTCCCTTCTTTTTTCATTTTTTTGGGTAAATACCTTCCCTTCTTGTTATCTCTCTTGTTGGCAAAAACCCACATTTGAGAGCACCTCAGGCACCTACTCTTCTTTATTTTTTCCCCTTGCAGAATATGAGCCAAGGACTTAAAATCTCCACCTCACACACCTTGGGGGTTGGCTTCTTATCTTATACATTTTGGACCACTCTTAATTGATGAATCACGTGGTGGCCACGTTCCGTCTTGACCACTTAAGTAGATGGGTTGGCAGCCCGGCTAGGTTTGTCACTTTGCTACGAGAGTTTTGTTTGGTTACACACAAATACAGATAGCCCCACGTTCTTGAAAGCAATACCTTATTGCTCCAGTGCTGTTGCTTGGTGTACGTTTTCTGAATTTTCAATTTTAAAGTGATCAGAATCTTGATTTTCCACCTTTTTGTCCTATTTTGGAGTAACAACAAATTGTATTGACAAGAAGTCAACAACTTTACCAAGTGCTACTTTTTGTGGTAAAAATCAACAACATTGATTTTTGTCTTTATTTTGTTTTTGTGGATAAAAAATATGATGCATTACACTATAAATTAGCGCTTGAGCGGAAGTCTGGGGGTAAGAAATTACCAGAAACCTTAGTCAAAAGGACTTCAATACTAGGAGGAGCATTCCAAAAACAACAAAGTCTTCATATTCCTCATTCCTTGCTATGTTGGCTAGCATATCCACGCATTGGTTACCCTCCCAATAAACCTGTTTTATCATTGGGACCTCTAGTTCGATCATGAGAAACCTACATTAAAAAAATAACGCTACTGAAATGATGAGCTGCGGTTAACCTAAAAGTGTCACTTGGTTCTGGCCATGTTCGATGACTAATAGTATGCTGCAAATCCTCAAATCTCCCCGAAGGAGATCATCCTTTCAATTGGTTAATATATATGTCAAGAGGCATTTAACATAAGTGTGCAACATTCTCAGTAATTTAAGAAAACAAATTGGACTCGGTTTGCATCCAACTGGTTCTTGAGCAGCCCTGAATCCTCCATGGAATCCTCTGTGGACTAGGCAGCTTCAGATGGCTTGAAGGTTTGTAATGGTCCTAATGGATCACGAAGTATGGGGTAGGCTGTGATCTAATCGATAAACTGTCCTTGAATTTTGCATTTAACAAAGGTAGATGGATTTGTATTGAAGGGCTTACATCCGATGTGGCTGGTTTTATGCATAGCTATTTTGTCAGTTTCTTTGGGTTCTTTGAAGTTTGAATACTATGTCTGAAGTGGTCTGTTTTGCCCGAAGTACTGTGTGGTTTTAATCATGTTTTGCCCATGTTAGTTGTGAATCTTATGTCTCACTTTTTCCCCCCCCCAAAACAGCTTCATCCTGTTCTGATGTTGATTGGTTTGATTATCATTGGAGGTGAAGGTAATCATTGGGTTTTCTTTATTTGTTATTGTTGTGCGGCTATTGCTGAACTTTTATTTTCACACACACAGTAATATTTATCTGTATTTCTTCTTATGCAGCCATTATTAGTTACAAAGCTCTTCCTTTCAGAAAAGAAGAGAAAAAAATAATTCACCTAGTTCTACATGCTATAGCACTGATACTCGGTATAATCGGTGTGTATGCGGCATTTAAATATCACAATGAGAGCAGTATTGCCAATCTGTACAGTTTACACTCCTGGCTTGGAATTGGAGTTATTTCCCTCTATGGCATTCAGGTAACTACAATCGGATCCTGGATTTCCCGTCAATCAATACAAATGCTCTTAATTAGTTCTTAAGCAATTTCGGTCCTGATAGATAGGTCCAATGTGGAAAGATTCTCGCTTACATTAATAATGCGGGTTCTCTTATCATTCTTGTACAGCATCCATATTCCAATGTATATTTTCATGTTAGTCTGGTAAACTTTTGTCATTTTTGACAAACTAGTGTAGATTTGTGTGTTTTAGTTGTGTAGTATTTCAACAAGCATGATTTTGTAACACAAGGTTTTGCCAAGATTAGAAGCTAGGTTCTCGTATATCTCAGTGTTAAGAATATGATTACTCTTGCTATGGGAAGAATGATATCATATTCTGTACCTTATACTTACATATCACTATGTCATCTACAAGCTACGAGATTGCCAATTTTGCTATTCAGTTAGCTTTACGTCCAAGTCCTATATTGTAAGCCTATAAATTCACACCCTGTGTTTGTTCAGTTATTTTTCCAATGATTTTTCCCATTTTGCTGAAATTTTGGCTAATAGTGTGAATAAATTTTCAGTGGCTTTATGGATTTGTTGTTTTCTTCTTCCCTGGGGGAACGGCTGCAATTAGAAGAGAATCACTTCCATGGCATGTGCTGTTTGGAATATTTGTCTACATCTTGGCTGTTGCCACTGCCACGTTGGGGTACCTTGAGAAGCTGACATTCCTTGAGAACTCTGGCCTCGCTAAATATGGCTCTGAGGCTTTTCTAGTAAACTTCACTGCCATTGTCACTATATTGTATGGAACTTTTGTGCTATTGACAGCTCTCTCTCAAGGTCCAGTCGAAGACGACTATAGCTACTCTGCAATATGAAGTGATGTTCTTATCCACTGCTACAAGTTGTAAGGTACCATAGGTTACGCGTTTGTAATATCCATGTGGAATAGAATTGTGATATTTATGGATGTTACGTACGGGTTGTAGTAATTTTACCTGTTATTATTTGAACCCTTCGCTTGGGGCTTTCTCTTGTCCACTCCTTAGTGATGTACCATTGCAGCCCTACTGAAATAAGGTGAATGAATGTGGTTTAGTTGATGCTTTATCCAGATGGGTAAGCTTTTATGTTCACATTACACACCAAGCCGAATGATAGTAAAACTATGTATGCACTGCATTAGAGAGAATTACATGAGTAGAAAATTATCGAATCGAAGATTTTCTAGGCTTGTTGCTTAATTCTATGTAGATTATCAACGTACAACCACCCTCCTCCACATCGTGACGATTTTCCAGAGGTAATGCATACTAGATTATTCTTGTAATTGGTCTTAGTAACTGTATCGGTGGTGATTTATGCAAATGATATCTCCAATTTTTCTGGACTAGTAGGACTGGATCCTATTGAGCTAGGTCAGAATAAGGAAGTAAGGTCTCGTTTGATAATGGGTAGAAGAGCATGTGACTCAGCTGAGATCCACAGCCACATCAAACTTAATTTGACCATGGCCCCCGGCATCTCTCTCACGATAGATGTGACAAGATATTTGTAAATTTTTCCTATGACACATGAACTGGGAATAGAGATAGCTTCCTTTATTTTTCTACGCAATTTAATTATGTCTTTTCGTTAAAAACAGAAAAACTTGAAACTCGCATTTTATTGCTGCTAAAGATGGGATTTTACTATTTCCTTTCCCCTTGTTGCCTGGTTGAATTACAGGTAATTGCAAGTGGCATATTTTTTCATTTTTGTCACTTTGTGCAGATGATTAAACGTGGCAAGTGACTCGTGATTCGTATTTCCCCAGCGAGGTTCATTAGCTTTTCATCATCTTACAAAAGTTTAAAAACTCCCGTTGCTAGTTTGAGTGTGTAGATTTCAAATTATTGTGTGCACACATTCTAAGGTTACATGTTCATCCAAGCATAGCGAAACCAACGGTATACACTGTGCACTGGCTGCTGTTATTGCCAGAGTAAGTTTAGGCTGAAATGTTGGAGCAGTTGCATTTTGGTGTGGCAACAAACACTATTCCAGTATATACCTACCCCAAAGGCCCTGACTACGCATACATGCATGCTTGTGTATGGAAATTGGAAAGTACATGAGTACCTTTGAAGAGTACTAATAGCTGTATGAATAGAGTGTACACAGAGGCGGCTCTAGTATGTGGGTGGGGGGAGGTGGCTGGCACGTGCCACCCCCCTTTCAAAAATACCCCAAAACAAAACGAAAAACAAAATTACTTGGAAAGGCTTATATATAAAATTACGAAGAGCATACAAAAAGTTTACCTTGGTCCGACTGGTTCACTCATGTGCTTTAGGGGGGCTGTTTTGGCTTTGTTCGGTACCCAGTTTAGTTTTAGTTTTAATTTTGTTTCTAATCAATACTCTACTTCTTTTTTCAATCATTACCCTATTTTTTCAATTATTACTTTGTCATCTCTCTCTATCTCTCTTAAATCATTAGCCCTATTTTCAATCATTACTCTATTTCTCTCTCCACCCACTACCAAAACTAAACTAAACTAAACTCACAACCAAACACTGCCTTTATATTTTGCGCTAGAGTTCAAGTCCCGGGGTACCATTTTGTTTTTTCCTCTTTTGTTTTATCTGCTGCTACCCCTCAAAGGGGCAGTAGCCTGCTGTCCCGTCCGAATGGGGTCCATTTCGGTCTCACTTTGATGATCAGAAACGTTCATTTCGTAGAGCTCGTCGAGTAGAACAAGTGTATCAAAAATCAGCTTGAACGGATATAATTAAGAGCCTTATCGAAATAGTTTTATCTTAAAAAGAATGAATCCGAAACACTTGATGAAATCCATTGAAACCCATTATTGGCAAGTTATGTGTTCCAATCAGGCACTTGATGACATCCGATCGAGCTAATTTTTGGTACACTTGTTTTACTCGATGAGTTCTACAAAGTGAACGTTTCTAATCATCAAAGCGAGACTAAAACGGACCCCATTCGGTCGGGACAGCAGGCTGCAGTCCCTTTAAGGGGCAGCAGCTCCCCCGCCTCCTCAGAGTTCAAGTCCCGCGGTAACATTTTGATTTTTCCTCTTTCCAAAACTACCCACCCCCCCCCCCCCCCCCCCCCCCTTTTAAGTTTTTGCATAAATTTCCTCATGGTTTATTTTTTTTCCCCACTAATTGGAGAGGAATGTAACACATTTGGACATTAAATTTTTTCCCCACAAGTTCGGTATTTTTATTGCATGTTTCTTTTTGTACAGATTTTTACATTTTTTTTTAAAACTAATTGGAGAGGAACATAACACATTTGGAGATTAATTTTTTCCTCCACAAGTTTAGTAGTATTTTTCTTGCATGTTTCTTTACGGATTATAGTGAATTGTATTCACAAAAAACCAGAATTCACAAACATGCCGATATACATACTTGTACAAATAAATTACGGTGCCACCCCCATATTCAAATCTTGGCTCCGCCCCTGAGTGTACGTATACTATATTTGTAAACACATGTATATGACTACAGCCAACTGCTATAACACCGAGGCTTTGATCGATTTTGGCCTCCCAGAACCACTCCCTCTTCCGTAGCACGATTTCCAAAAATTTTCTCCGCACTTATTTCTTCCATCTCTCTATCTATATCTCTTCGCTTATTATTGGAAGAAAACACCACCACCACAACCACATGCCCCCCCCCCCCCCCCCCCCCCCCCCCCCCCCAAAAAAAAAAAAAAAAAACCTTTTCTAAACAACCTCTCAGTGTTTGCCGAAGAACTTTGTTCCATGTATGTACTCAGCTCTGGTTCAAGGCCTGGAGGCTTATCTGAGTCTGGCCCGGACTTCATTGGGTGATCTGTAGGAGTTTCTTAAAGCCCAAATATACACGACTTGAGGGCCATTTTGTTGTATTTGTAGAAATAGGGGGCTTCATAAAACTTTTAGTTTGAAGTTCGACTTTCGCTTACTTTTTTTTTTGGTTTTGATCGGCACGTGCTTGTTATCAATTTTCACGTCAGTTCATACAGATGTTACTTTGTTCCGACTCTAATCGGGTCTTTCACTTATTGACAGTAAGATTGTTCTTTCGAGAAAAAAATGTCATTTGTAGTTTAATAGTTTAACTCTAGTGTCGAGAACCTTGGTTTGGAATTGTGGTCAGTGCGTATTCTTTTGTGACATGTTCAACTTTTTGGACCTCAAAGCATACAAAAAGCACAAGAAATCAAACTCGGAATATTGTTTACGCGCAGGCTGCTTTTATTGAAAGAATATAGAATGCTGTAATGATTGAAACAATCGAACTTTCGCGTGGCAAGTACTTGACAGGATAGCGTGTATATGAATCATACTGCGACCTTAGTCCCAAAAAGATTGACCAATCTGTAGAATGAGAACTTAAACATAATGCATTGTGGTTTAAGGAAAAATTCAAAACATTTTGCCACTACTAGAAGACAATGTGAGTTCTTTCAATGTATCAATATATATATATATAACTTTTTCTTTACGAAAACTTATTCTAATTTCTCGTTTCGCGGATCATATTCTTTTTGATAGGGAGGAACATATGGGCCAACCCATTACGAAAAGAACACATTTATGTGTCCAATCAAAAGTGTGGGTCCGAAAGTTTTGTTCCTGGTACTTGATTTGCGCGGTGAGGGACCAATTTGGGATAAATTGTTTGAATCATTGACATGACATTTGTGATAAAATACATTTTGCACCAATAGCACAGTTTTCACCCAAAAACTAAACTTGAATATGCCCCGTTCTTTTGAATTTAACTTATATCTGAGAGTTTTTTCGTCGTTTGAATTTTTTTTGCATTTACTAGTTTTGTGAAACTTCTAATACAAAAGGGCGCCCTTAGTAGAAGTGGACTGTACATATATATATATATATATATATATATATATAACTTTTTCTTTACCAAAAGTTATTCTAATTTCTCGTTTTGCGGATCATATTCTTTTTGATAGGGAGGAACATATGGGCCAACCCATTACGAAAAGAACACATTTATGTGTCCAATCAAAAGTGTGGGTCCGAAAGTTTTGTTCCTGGTACTTGATTTGCGCGGTGAGGGACCAATTTGGGATAAATTGTTTGAATCATTGACATGAGATTTGTGATAAAATACATTTTGCACCAATAGCACAGTTTTCACCCAAAAACTAAACTTGAATATGCCCCGTTCTTTTGAACTTAACTTATATCTGAGATTTTTTTCGTCGTTTGAATTTTTTTTTTGCATTTACTAGTTTTGTGCCAAATTTTTATGAGCCAAAAAGTGGTTATTTCTCAAAATCCTTGAGTGAAAGAAAAAAAAATTTACTTTTCCGATTCCTCTCATCGAGACGAATCAATAACCTATAAGAGTTTGACGCAAAACGAACAAATGCAAAAAAAATTTAAATAAAAACAAAGCTCCCATATTCAAGTTAAGTTCAAGAGAATGGGTGTTGCTTCTAAAAAGAGAGCATTAGGGCTCATCAACTACCACTTTTTTTCATTCACTTTTTTTTATTCAGATTGCTGTTCGGATTATCCGTGCGGGATCCAGAGTGGGATCAATGGAATGGTAAAGAATGAAAATGTGCCTTCTTACCAAAAACAGAAAAAGAAAAAGTGAGGGTCCATTCTGGGTCATCATGTTGCATGTGGAAGTAAATTTCAGTTATGGGACCACTAGAATCGGACGGCTGGGATTCCTCCAAGGGGGCTTGGCAGTTGGGGGAACTTCGTCCAGACCGTTGAAAGAAGGGGAATCTTTAACGAGGAGTCCGAGCTGGCGTCATGGACACCTCATCATCGTCGCGGAATCTTCCAAATCATCTCATGGGGCCCCCACAACGTGGCACACTTGTTGGCTTTCACGATTTTACCCTCTCCCACAACCACACTAGCCGACACTCGGGGCGATCAATCGGCTCCAACAACTCGCCGTCGTTCAGTTTTAATGCTTGTGCAATTCCTACCCGATTCGTTACCAATAAAAACTTATTGTTTGCGAATAGGAAATTGATATTCGCGCTCCAAGATTTACTGCAGGCGCTCCACCTTTTTGTTTTTACACTGTAATGTTGCTGGCAACATCGCAGTGTAAAAACAAATATACACTGATGTTGCCAGCAACATCACAGTATAAAAACAAAAAGGTGGAGCGCCTGCAATAAATCTTGGAGCGCGAAAATCAGTTCCCTTGCGAATACTTGTAATATTTTTCTTTAAATTTGGATTTTATTATCTTTTAAAAAAGCCGAGTTTAAAAAGTTCGCATCGGGCACTCGGAAGGAAAACTATTCAATGCTCCGGGAGTTTACTTCCTCCTCTCACATGACATGTGGGACTCACACGGAATCCACATGTCGACTCCATATATATGTTATGTGAGAGGAAAAAGTATATCCCGAAATACTAAATAATTGCCCCTCTCGAAAACTGAAAACCAGCCTGGTGATTATCTGCCAATAAGATACTTATATTTTTGTTTATGCGTGGCAGATGGATTTCCCACATAGCAAAGCCAAATGTTTTTGTTGAAACAAGTGAGCCATCCAACACATGCTCTCACGTGAGTCCTTAGATGGTCGCTTTCTAACGGTTTTGAGATGTGGCTCTTAGCCCGTCACATGGTATTCCTTGTCTTCCAAAGGGGAGGTTTGGGGTTTGAGAATATAGAGAGATTTCGAACTCCCATTGGTTGTTAATCGATCTATTAACTCTCGCCAATGTATATTGTATGGCAAAAAAAAAAGGAAAAAAGTGGTTTTGTGGCTCGAGAGGGTTTGTGGAGCAACACATTGAAAAAACAACTATTCGGTGTTCCTGGAGGCTTCTCCGCCTCACCACGCGTTAGTATATATAGAATTTACTAGCAAGTGTATGAACTCCATATCTACGTGTTGGAGGAGAATCTCTACGGAATCTACTAGAAGTTGTATGATTTCATTAATGTCCACATGTATGTGGTGGTAACTAGAAATTGTATAAACTCCACGTCAACGTATGGTGGGTTTTTGGGGTCTCTTTCTAATGCTATTTTATACAGAGCAAAGGAGATGAACTTGTCAAAAAAAAAAAAAACCAAAAAATCCAAAAAAAAAGTGTATGTACGAACTCCACGTCAACGTATGGGAGAGGAAAACCTCAGGAATATTGGCTTTGTTTGGTTGAGAATTTAGTTTAGTTTAGTTTTGGTAGTGGGTGGAGAGAGAAATAGGGTAATGATTGGAAATATGGGTAATGATTGGAGAGAGATAGAGAGAGATGAGAAAGTAATAATTGGAAAAATAGGGTAATGATTGGAAAAAAAAGTAGGGTAATGATTGGAAAACAAAATGAAAACAAAACAAAAAATTGAAACGAACATAGCCATTGTTTCTCGTGATGTCAATTGTCCGGTAAGAATATGAAACTCTTGTGAATTAAATTTTTAATTTTCCTTGGGCATGATCCCAACTCCCTCAAGAGCCACCCGAGTATTGTCAGCATGATCAGTTCTCAACAGGTAACGGCGTGGCCTCTAGCTACTTCGGCAATGAGGGGTTTGAGGCCCTACTGTGCAACCAAAATTTACATGAGCTCATTTTTAAGCCCAAAATAGTGTTCAGATCGTTTATTTTCATTCGTTCATCGAGATCACTTCTGTAAACACGGAGCTAATAATCCAACTTTAGGTCACAGCAGGACCTCTTATGTGTCACCTTTAGCGGCTCGTTTGAAGGACAAATAAGATTTTGGGTGGATAAGAAAAAATGGGGGATATGTTAATATGTTGTAAGAGGTGACTAGTGATAATGGATGAATGTTTTGTTTGAGACTAAATAGTTCACGAGAAAGGGGAGTATGTTATCCCCCCAACTATTTTATCTGCTTTCTCAATCGCTACTTGTAGGGGGCTGAAATATTCAGGGGTTCGGAACATCCAGAGGGGTCGCGGACCAATTCAGTATTTGTTATGGACACGTCACTCTGTGGACCCATTCGCATCTGAAGCTACAGGAAGCACTGGGTTCGGTAGAGACCTCCCCGGGCTCGGTGGCAACCTCCCCAGGGCTGGGGAGCTTTCTTTCCCTATGTTTCTTTGTTGTGGGAACTGAGAAGCATATGTTTCTTCCCCTACCTGACGTGCCATTCTATGATATTGAGGGCTAACGTTCGGCGGTCATGTCTCTAGTGCTCGGCAGACATTTCCTTAACATTGAGCGGTTATCTCCCTAACCTTCGGCGGTCATGTCCCTAGTGCTTGACAGACATATTCCTAACGTTGAGCGGTTATCTCCCTAATGTTTGGCGGTCATGTCCCTAGCGCTCGGCGGACATTTCCCTAACGTTAAGCGGTCATCTCCCTAACGTTTAGGGGCCATTTCCTTAACGTTCGGCGGTTATTGTAACGTTCAGCGGAATTTTGATCCCTAAGAATCTAACAAATATCCAAAAGTCGATTTAAAAGCTTCTAGAAGCTTTTGTGAACAGGTGGAGGACAAGTGTGATAAAGCAAATCTTTTGACAAATGAGATCATTTGAACAATATAACGCGCGTGTAAGGCACGACCTACTTGCTCAATACTCCAACCGTTGCCTATAAATATGAGACCTCCCCTTTTGGTGCAAAGGGCGGAAAAAGATGAACAGAGCACTTTTTCTCTCTCTTTTTTCTCTCACTAAACTTCTTCTTTTCCTTCCTCCACTTACTGACTTGTTCATTAGAGCTTCTTTCCAAAGGAACACTCACCCACCCCCCCCCCCCCCCCCCCCCCCCCCTCCCCGATTTGCAGGTCCTAGGCTCAGTGAGAACCTCCCCGGACTCGACAGCAACCTCCCCAGACTCGGTGGATACCTCTCTAGGCTCAGTAGCAACCTCCCCAGGCTCGGTGAAGACCTCCCCAGACTCGATAGAAACCTCTCCAGACTCGGCGAGCACCCTCACCGTTAAAACAAGAGAAAGAAGGGTCAAGGGTGATTTCAGCCCCCTACACTACCTAACACCGGATTAAGAGGGAAGAGGATAATTCATCCGTAATCCGGCAGAAAAGAAAACATAAACAAATAGCAGAATGTTGGCTAGCTGTATCACATGACACTGTCTATTTCGGTGACAGTAGCGTCACTTGTGTTTTTATTATTATTCAAAAGAAAAGAAAAATAAAGATTGTGTCATCACATGCCACTTTGAGAAATACTACTCCTACAAGTGGCTTCTTGCCAATTCATTTTTTTATAATCTGGATACGAGCCAACTTAGGCGACTAATCTCCCCGTCCATTAAAATCTAAGAGGCGTTATTTAAAATTAGAATAAAATCCTATATAAACTTACCCTAAAAAAAGTTAGACCGTAAATCTCAAACATTGATCACCGAGCCATCGTTGGATATTTCTTTCCATTTCTTGTTCTCATTGATCATTTGATCGGCAGATATTTTTGGTGATGGAAAAGAAGGCGACGATCTATTGAGAGGGAGAGTGTGACAAGTTATTGCTATGTGGATAATAATTAAGCCTCTTCCCAATGGGACCCGCGACAATCTAATCGTATCTTCAAATCAAATGTAAGAACAAGGTGGGCCCATTATTACAAGTGGGGAAATTAACAGAAAATAGAATGGAATTTATCGTCGCTCAAATGCTTCGCACAGGGGCTGGAAATGGTGGGAATTTTTTTGGGTAATTAACACGCAGTGGGATAGTCATGAATTTTTTTTTAATTTTTTATATTGGGGATGGTTACGAGACACAACCTTAATAAATATGAAATTAAAATAAGCGAAGATATGCAATGATTAATACTTTTTGCAATGAAGATGAGAATACAAGTAAAATATTCTTTAGTAAAATTTAATCAGAGTGGAATTTATGTTAGTAAAAACAATAACGTATTTATGTAAAAATATCTAGAGTATTTTACATCATTATTTGCCTTTGAATTTATTTTTATTTTTGTTTATTGTTGGAACATTTCTAAAATATTTAATGAATATTAAATGTAACTATTGGTGAACGGTTTTAATCCAGGAAGCATATTAATCAAGTTAAATGAATTGACATGAACATTAGATTTTAAGCACAAAAGGTGAGTCTATTCAGGCTAAATGAATAGGTGTGATCAAACCAAAAGGTATGACTATTAAGGTCGCATGAATAGATATAACTATTATGAATAAACATGGCTATTGAAATTAATCAAAGAGATGTGATCTCTGACTAATAGTCAAGGTATATTATGCCTATAAAAAGGCAAAGGGTTCTACCAATTTAAAGTTGAGAGATACTCAGAACAATTCTAATTGTTATTTCTCTCTAGAATTATCTCCTACATTTGTTCTTGGAGAGCTCGCAAATTCAATGGTATTCGGATCTCTCTTTGTTAGTGCATAATGCAGTTAGACAACAACTGGAGATTGAGGGCCTGTTTGATAAAACTGAAACTAAATGTTAAAAAATTAAATATTGAAAGCTGAATGCTAAATTTTTTTAAGTTGAAAAACTGTTTAGTAAACATATTAAGTACTGAATTAAAAAAATGATAAATTAATTTTAGTTCCGATTCTCTCTTAATTTACTAATGGTCACAATGTACTTATAATAATAGTGGAATGGTGATTGTGGTGGTGGTGATGGAGTGGTGGCAACGACGGTGTTGATGGTGGTGGTGTTGGAGTGTTGGCGATAGTGGTGTAATGGTGGTGGTGGAGTGATGGTGATGTAACGGTGGCAATGAGTGATGGTGGTGTAATGGTGGTGGTGGCGGTGGAGTGATGGTGTAATGTTGACAATGAGTAGTGTCGGTGGATTGATAATTGTGCAATGGTGGCATTGTAGTGGCGACGGCGGCAACGACGGTGTGGTAGTGGTGGTGGCAGTATGGTAATGGTGGTGGTGGTGATGGAATGATAGAGGAGTGGCGGCGGTGGAGGTGGAATGGTGGTGGTGGTGGTGGATGATGATGGTGGCGATGGTGGAGTGGTGGTGATGGTGGCGAAGTGGTGGTGGTGGTAGAGTGGTTGTAAGAGTGATGATAGTGGTGGAGTGGTAGTGATGGTGGCGAAGTGGTGGTGGTGGTGGTGGTGGTGGTGGTGGAGTGGTTGTAAGAGTGATGGTGGTGGTAGGAGTGGTTGTGGTGGTAGTACGGTGATTAAATGCAAATACATAAGAATTCAGCCAAAATTAAAGTTACTTAATTTTTTTTCCCACTTTTTTAGTCTACATTTTAAGTAGTACTTAATTTGTTAAGTAATGTATAATGTTGTTATAAAACCTACTGAATCACTCAGATTATCAGAGATTCATTTTTATCTTGGAGGCGACTTCACTGTAACCCGGTGCATACCAGGTTCTCTCGAATTGATGGGGGCGAATATTGTCTTAAGGACAACAACATTGTAATGTGATTTAAAACATCTCCATTTATCTTCTTTCATCAACTACGACAAATTTGCATGAAGATTTCTTTCCTTCTTTTTTACTAAGGATTTGATTTGAATTTTCTTTTTGTAAATTCTATGGTATTAGCTAGGAAAGTATTTTACTAAAAAATATTACTCTCTACTTGTTTTAAGGATGGTTATTAACTGTACTAATAAAATCTATTTAGAATTCTGATATCTTATTTCTCCACTTTACTTTATTTGGTATTTCTTGAAATCAACAAAGTGTTTGACGCATTTATTCTTGGATATTCTTAAACAAAACATGCTTAGAAAAGAATTCTCATCTTGGAGATCCGTCGCAAACCAGGAAATTCCGAACTCGTTGAATTGCTTTTATGTTCTTCTTAGGCATTCGTGACTTCAACTTTTGACATTTTCTACATATTTTGCTAACAGAAGACGAAATTTAACAACTACGAAAGACGGTAAAGAGAAATTATTAGGCCCCGTTTCGGAACTCAATATAAGTACTTATTTTTAAAAAAAGCAATTTCAAACTCAAAAATAATGTGTTTACGCAAATAATTTTCCTACCAATATGGATCTTATTTGATAGATCTTATCAAGATCTTTTATACGGTAAAAAAAATCAAAAAATTATTTTTTATTTCCATTATTTTTTAATTTGAAAATGTAAAATGAATACTTATTTTTTAAAAAAGTGTTCTGGAATGGAGCCTAATCTCTTTTCACCAGCAACAACGAACGGTCATCTACATCAAACTATCACTTGCGGTGCGTATCTTTGCTTTAAGCTTTTCCTAAAGAGCTCTGCTATTCGCAGGGACGATTCGCAGGGAATCACGCAAGGAAAAATGAGCTTGGGCTCATTCTGGGTCTCACAAAAATCTAGAAAAATATCCATAAATTTTTGAATATTAATTTATGAGGCCCTGTAAAAAATCAGCTCTAACGGATACCGGTAAGTATTACTTTTGGATTCATACGGGCGAACTGAACAGTTTCGTTCCTACGAATCCAAAAGTAATACTTACCGATATCCGTTGGAGCTGATTTTTTACAGGGTCTCATAAATTAATATTCAAAAATTTATGAATATTTTTCTAGATTTTTGTGAGACCCAGAATGAGTCCAAGCGCATTTTTCCTTGCATGATTCCCTGCGAATCGTCCTTGCGAGTAGAATTTCCGTTTCCTAAAACGGATATTTTCACCAATTGTCTACTCTCTCTCTCTCTCTCTCCTTTTCTTGTTTCCTCAATTGAAATGTTGGGGCTAATTTATCCGCATCTCAAATAATTTCTTCTCTGATCCGGTTAGGGCAGGGAATCCTCGCTTGGACTAGAAATTCACAAGAAATTAAACCTTGATCAAATGTATGGAGAGCAAATTCCTCGACCAACGGGAATAAGGCTTCTCTCTCATAACACATACGCACGCTCCGTGCCAGCTCTTAATTGGCCACCCATACCCACCAAATCCAGCTAGTCTCGCCAGCGACAGTAACCCCTTTACCTCTATTTCCGCTTTCATTCTCTCTCTCTCTCTCTCTTTATCTGTCTTTGAGTGAAGTCGTGGGATATCATCTTTCTCTTTCTTGGTAGCCGAAAAAGAAAGAAATGGCAGAAGTTCAGGAACCCAAGAAGGTCGAATCTGAGACCCCGTCGGAGCCTCCACCCCCTCCGGCCCCGGCCCCGGCCCCTGCTCCAGAACCCACCGAAGCTCCGACAGACGTAGCTGAGGAGAAATCCGTCATTCCACCACCTCCCCCTCCTCCAGAAGAAAAACCCGATGACACCAAAGCCCTCGCCGTCGTCGAACGTAACATCTCTCTCTCTCTCACACACACACACAACAAATATTTATTTCAATTCGATGTCTTTTTTGGTAATTCTTAGACTAATTCTTACAGCGCCTGCCTGCCCCTCCCACAGCTAGTTCACACGCATGAGCGTGGGTTAAGGTGGCCCCAAGAACCTCCAAGTTCCAATTGATTCAAAAAGTTTGTGATTTGGATGCTGATTTTGGCGCTCCACTTTTGTACGGAGGCCTTCCACTTTTAATAACGTAAAGTTACTAGTAAATTCATAAATAAAGTGGAGCACCTGCGACAAAAGTGGAGAGCCAAAATCATTTTCCTTGTGATTTATGCAAATGTTTTTGTTTCTTGGGAAGGAAAAAACTCGATCTGAACTTGATAATTCTGTTAGTACTGTTTTGGTTGGTGTGGACTGTGGAGTTTTTAGTATAGAGACTCAAAATCAAAAATTCTGATTTAACGTTTGTCCTCCTAGAGTTAGAATAAGATTTATCGAGGGTTTAATTTTCTTTTCTACTTTGTTCTTTAGAAATTCTTAGTACTCTCTTCTGTTCACATCCTAATTTTGTTTCGTATTCAGCATAGGAGATTCATCTTGTGGGTTTAAGTTGTGAAGTTGGGAGCTTTTCTCCTCTTTTAATTTAATTCTAGATTTAATTTTTAGTTGGTTAGCTTGCTTAACTTCTTGCTGGTTCCGGCCAATATTGCATAATTTATTTGTTCGAACTTTCAGATTTTGAGTTCAAAACAAAAAATTCAGATATTCAATGAAAAGCACTAATCAGTTCTATAACCACAAATCTGGAAATGAAAAGCCAGTGAAGAGTGCCTGTAAGCAGTTGTAACACCAAAATCAGGAAATGAAAAGCCAGTGGATCTCTCTCTCTCTCTCTCTCTCTCTCTCTGTGCGCGCGCGTGTGTGGAAGCTGTTATGCAGGAGGGATTATTTTGGATTTAATATCTTTGACACTTGGCACGGAGTATACTCTAATTGGCGTACGTTTTTGTCAATACTAATACCTGATATGAGCAAGAAACAGATTCATTAATTTGATTTGTAAATAATTAAACACAGTTGTGCTACTTAATAATTATAGCCTACTGGTGAGTATGATCTTTACTAATTTCTTTAAACAAACAAACAGATGCAACCAAGAGTTAGTTTAGAAAATGAGTATGATGTACTATCTCATGAAAGTGATCACGACGACTATGTTTAATGGTTCAATTCTACGTGTTTAAAGGGACTTCCTTGGAACAATTGAACCTATGGTTCAAGATTAGGGCAACTAGTGATCATAGGAAGTTATAAGTAGTTCCCTATTGAGTTCTGTGGGTACCAACTTGTGTATGGCTTAAGAGACAGGAAAGTTGGCAATTCTTGGCTTGTGTAACGCAGTGTCCTTAAGTTTTGAAATCCCAAACAAGAACCTTTGCAAATTTCGCCACTCTTATTTTTTGTTATGGTAGTTTCTCTTTTTTTATCAACGCAGATATTCCAGATTCTGTGGAAGAGAAACCTGTAGAAGAGAAACCTGCTGAGGGTTCTATCAACAGAGGTAACAAGAAATTACTTGAGTGTTCCTCTTTCTACCTCATGCGAAGCTTTTTCTACCTACAACAGAGCTTGAATTATTAAAAGCGATTATCTTGCTTTTTGCAGATGCTGTTCTGGCTCGAGTTGCCACAGAGAAGAGGATATCTCTAATCAAAGCATGGGAAGAAAGTGAGAAGTCAAAAGCAGAAAACAAGTAAGGCCGTAAGGGTATTCTTGAATAGAAACCACTTTTTTTTCTTTTTTCCTCAAGAACTGCGAAGTTTATTCTGCCGAATTACTATGACAAAGTCGTGATGATGATTATGACTTATAGTTTATCTTTCACTATTTCCGCCAAATAATTCTTTTATGGAAAATCAAATTTGTCGAGAAAAACACTGAATCCGGACCATCTTAATCGACATATTAGTGCTACTCTATTTTGGCGTCATTAGTGAAGTGCGGGTGGAAGTTCACCCAATAACTGAAACATAAGACGTTACTGCAGGCATTGTAGTGTATTCTTGGGCTTTTTTCTTGATCAGATTGTGATTGTGGATTGTGTATTGTGTATTGTGCATTGAATCTTGCGTTATTTCTGTTACCATTTTCCCCTTCGACAGTGTTCGCAAAAAACAATATGCCAAGGATTATAGGCACCGTGATATGCTTCTGTTTTACGTTTAAACCCATTAATAGTCTAAGAGTCCTGGTCTAGGCTATATACATGTCATATATTTGTTTCCCAGTAATCAATACAGAAATGTATACCGGACCTTACAATCTGAAATTATTGAACAGAGCACAGAAAAAGCTATCTGAAATTGGAGCATGGGAGAACACCAAGAAAGCTAATGTAGACGCTGAGTTGAAAAGGATGGTGGTAAGAAGTTTTTTTCTTTTCTTGACCAGTCTGTGTTTTCTGTGTGCTTGCAGTTTTGCAGACCACTATGTGGTGGGAAACTGTTTTTGGAAACGAAAGCACCCGTATTTTTCGTATCTTACTCATTTTTAAGCAGAATGGCTCTGCAGAATATGATGTTTTCCCAAAAATTGGGTTATATTTTTTACAAAACACTCTTGCAAAACAAGTTTCAATATGTCAACTGAACAACGATATGATGCTGGGAAAATAAGTACGGTAAACAATCCTCCAAACTCCAACCGAACAAATATTTCAAAAGCGGGTACAATTTTATCTCAGCACACTGGAAAAGGGGTAGTTTTTAATCAGAGCAGATATTGTTTGTAAATCATGTGAGCAGGAGAAACTGGAGAAACAAAAGGCTACATACGTGGAGACCATGAAAAACAAGGTAGCAATCATCCACAAGGAAGCAGAAGAAAAGAGGGCAATCATCGAAGCCAGACGTGGCGAAGATCTTCTCAAGGCGGAGGAGATAGCGGCCAAGTATCGTGCCACTGGAACTGCTCCCAAGAAACTGCTTGGGTGCTTTTGAAGATGACAGAATCTAGTCCGGTTCGAACTCATGGATTCCTGTTTGTAAAGAAGCTCCTTTGTGATTTATTTGTCTTTTGATTATTTGTCAACTCATTCGATTGAGTGTGGTGTAGTGTGTTTATTTGCCGGATAATTTGTTACTGTTCATTTTTCTGGTGTGCATAGGGATGGATTTCTGTTTATACCATGTGGACAAAATAGCTTATTGAATTTGTAATAAATAGGTTTGGTGTGTACATCTGTTTCATGTAAAGCATAGAGATGCATCCCGATGAAAAATTCACGTCTCCGATATAATTCGAGGCTGTTTGAAAACAAATTTGCTAATACTAACAGCAAGGATACATAGCTGAAGAATTGGAAAAGGCAAAAAAAAAAAAAAGGGAAAAAAACCGAAATGGTCCCTGTAGTTAAATGTTTGTGTCAACTTGGTCCCTGTAGTTGTAATTGGTTCGATTTATACTCTGTACTTTTCATTTTGTTCCAATTTAGTCCAATTGCTAACTGCCGTTAGTCCTTTTAAATAAAGACAAAAATAAGCTAATAAAAACAAAACTAAACCAATAAGCCAATTTTTTTGTCTTTATTCAAAAAAATTGGATTTTCATGGTAATTTTTTACTTTTTAGGTTTCTCTTGTCATGACGAAGGAATAATTCCGAAAAAATTGACAAAGAAACTAATAAATGGGGAAAAAATTGAATAAGGACAAAAAAAATAAGCCACTTGGCTTATTTAGCCTAACAACCCCTGAGTTTATGTAATATTCTGATTTATGGACATGGTTCGTTATCATGTTGTGACTTTTGGATCTATATCATGTTGTAACTTTTGAACATGGTTCTATATGCATTTTCAGTATTATGCAGAAAAATAAAGCATCTCAGTATTTGTCCACGAGTTAAACAAGTAGACAATACCAGTGGTTTTATTGCCTCATGGCTAATCATGAAAATGTTGAATTAGAGGGCAACTTTTTGCAAAAAATTATAGCCAAATTTCTTCTCAGGTGCCTCTTTATCAATGGAGCATGGAAGAATGAGCTGTATTTCGATTCATAGGTATATTAGGTAGGCCTGTGCAAAAAATCCATCCACTTGCCGACCCGACCTGAAGGGTCCTGGGCGGGGTTGAATATGTGCTTCGGATGAGTACTGATTCATTTTCTATTAAAATTCAAATTTTGGTTCGGGGTCCGGGTTCGTGCATTTCTTACTCGACCCAACCAATTCATAAAAATTAATTCGGTTTTTAGTTGGACCTGACGTAAAGAATCGGGGTCGTGGACGGTTCTTACCTCTTTTTGGTTCGGTTTGCGAGCCTAAAATATTTGTTACCCACCATGTCTGGTCGGGGGTCAAACTAGACCGCCCAACCTGTGCACACCCTTAATATTAGGGCAAGAGATGAATGAGAGAATTACTGTTTTAACCCCCAAAAAAGGGGCCATTTGATTTTGCTGTTAAAAGGACTAACGGCGGTTAGTAATTGGACCAAGTTGAAACAAAATAGAAAGTACAGAGTGTAAATTGAACCAATTACAACTACAGGGACCAAGTTGACACAAACACTTAACTATAAGGACCATTTCAGTTTTTTTCCCAAAAAAAAACCTACTCCCTCAGTCCCAAATTGTTTGTCCATTATGGGACAGGCATAGTAGCACCGTTTATGCACACCCATTGAGCACTTGAGGAAAAAAACCCCATAATATAGCATTGTAAAATGTAAGGTAGAGAACAAAAACACATCCAACTATGTCAGGACCTAGTAGTTACCAACATCACATCAAAACTGGGGAAATCGTTTTTCACTACCAGAGCCTAATTTGGTAACCATCAGGTCCAATTGAAGTCTGGGAAGCTGTAAGATGAAACTCAGTTAATTTTACTAGATTGGAAATCATAATCTATAACAGAGCAGCACCATCAGCTCTATTTGCTAAAGGAAAATGGAGACATCATCATCTGGCTGTTCTTGTAGGAATCCCATATCGTTGCCACCTGGGAAATCTAGCAGCATCTTCAACGCTGAATCCGAAGAGTCGTCTTCTAATTCATACGAATTCGAGGAGTCTGAACCCACCATCAAGTCATCTGTGAAACTTTTGGGACTCTTATACTCCAGGCATTTTTGGTAGCCAGCACCAGACCCAACTTTCATCGATGAGGATGTTTGAGATGTTTTTGGGCTTTGGCTTTCTCTTCCATACTGTTCGTTAATCTTTCGGAATGATTCGCCGACCTCAGAATTCCATAGACGGAGGAAGAAATCAGAGTCTGTTTTACCAGTTGATGGTGGATTGAGAACCGAGTCCATCGACAAACGGGCTTCAGCCTCTACCCTGGCGCTCTCCCACTGTGCCATGTGGGTAGTTGATAGGGACTCGGGTTTCATATCGATCGACTTTTGGAAGGAAGGGGATAGTTTGGAGGCCTGCATGTTAAGGCCCAAAAATAAGTAGCGCTTCTTTAGATGGGAGTTCCAGAAGTTTTTAACCTCGTTGTCTGTTCTTCCTGGTAGCTGCGAAGCAATGGCAGCCCACCTGAAATTTTTTGAATTCAGTTCGTGTGAAACAGGAAACTGCCCATAGTTTGCACAACTGCAAGAAAGTTTAGAGAACTAAAGAAGATAAACTTTTTCTGGGGAACCAACAGCCTAAAGTTTAGAATACGTTAGTGTTTTCAGGGCCAACATGGAATTTATCTAAGTAGAGCACAGCAGAATCAGCAATCCCATGTACATCACTCAACCTCACGAGTTTCTCTAAGCATTCCCTATTCAACAAAAGTGTGAGGTATGTACTAAAACTGAGGGAACATGATTAATGAAAAGTGGTCATCTATTTTGCTCAGCTCGAATGAAGCTTGTAGTAACTCTATAGTGAGTTCAAGTTTATTGGCAAGTCTTACAGAGTACTAGTTAAGTTCTGATAACTACCATGGAACATTAATGGAATGTATGACAGTTGCTGTCACAAAATTTAATCCATATATAGAGCTGTTAAGTTCCAAAGGAGGAGAAAAATTACTCAACATTCCAGCAATCCGACTTGAGCACATTTTCTTTATGAAAATTTTACTAGTGTTAGCTCATGCTTGTGATGATCTTGGTATGTGATTGTTGTACCAGCAAATATGTCATCCCAGATATGGTTTGCAACAAGTTTGTGTGTATGCTAAGGAGCAACCTATGGACCAGTTCGACTCTCGTGAATGTGAAGCAGGATGAAGTCAAACATCCAAAAACAACTGGCAGTGATATGACATGATCACTAAGTCAAGTGAACTGTTAAAAGACTTGGCAATATCCTCAAACCATATTCAGTGAAATGGAGCCCATGGATGTAAGGGTAGAGGAAATTTTATTACTTGTTACCAAGCATGCCATGAAGCTGGATAATAGTACTCTCTTCTTCAGGAGTGAAGGGACCCCGTTTAATGTCGGGGCGAAGATAGTTTGACCACCGGAGCCGACAGCTCTTTCCGCATCGACTGAGACCTAATACACAATTAAAGTTCATGATTTAAATTCAAGGACTTAGAGAACTACAGGCTGCATCCTACAAAAGCAAGAAGCCACAAATGAAAAATAAAAAAATAAAAATAAAGTAGACATCCTAATACTTGAAGCATGGATGCTGGGATAGAGAGACAGGGGATTAATTAACTGCAAGTGTTTTTTAGAGGCTAAAAAAAACTCTTATAGTTTTGATTGGTGATTTGTGAAACTCTATGTACATACAACCTTTCTAGTTTTTTCAGGAGCTATTGGCATAGTAGTAAACTAGTAATCATCGTTCTTTGTTTAAGGCTTTACGGTAAGGTTCTAAGTTTCTTGTTCTTTTTGGACCTTGGACTTTACCAAAGCCTTGAACCCTTGACCTTGGGGTTTTGAGGAGTAACACCACCCACATCAGGCGAAGGAGGTTCTAAGTTTCGAAGTTTGTAAACATCCGGTGATCATAATGGACTTCCAAATCTTTCCTTTTGAACGAGCCACACTTCATACTGAGATACTCTTCTCGAACAAATGTCTTGTGATTACTAGGGTGCCAGCCTTTTTAGTTAGTTTGTTAATTTCAGATGCATCCTCTTCTGTTTTGTAGCCCTATGGGCAGCTTTGACAGATAAAAAAATAAAAAATCCAAGGCCTTCTTCTACAATCTCTGCATAACCAAGAAATAAATAGGTCAAACTTCAGTTAGACCCCGTGTGGTTTAGTTGATCTGCGGTTTGAACCCCTGACTTCTCATTTATCAGCACGTAAATTCCCTCTGGTTTGTGGACTAAGTGCGCAGTCACATTTGTAATTCGAACTGACGGAAAGTGTATCTCACACGCACCATTCTTAAGAGTGAGCGATTTTCATCAAACAAAAAAACCCTTGTGCCTAAAGAATCTCAATCTTGCCATTACCTTCTCCACCCCCAAGTTTCAACCAGTAAATCAATTTCTCTGCTGCCACAACATGTTCTCCACCACCATTGAGGAATGTTTTCACTTCCATTTTCCCAAATCCAAAATCCTATTACAAAAGATAGATTTTGACATGCCTATAAAAGTTGTATCCATGGATGATAAATGGAGATAGAACCAGCAGACTCAGGCCAAGGAAGAAGATGAGGGTAGCAAGGTCAATTTACAAATTTTATTAATTTTCTTGTGTTCTTTTAGCAAGAAAAAGGTGGAAATTGGAAAATAGAGATCCCCACACAATCACAAATTCACATGAACTTGTCCGCAAACAAACAAACAAAAAAACTTCTTTGTGACTTTCGTAACATCCAAACAATAGAACATGACCAGCTTTCTTCCTAACTTTTCATCCTCGTCAGATAAATAAATGCGAGAAAACAAGATTTCTTTTGTTCTTTTCCTCTTCTATTTTTTTTTTGTTGATAACTCGGTGTTCGGACCAGCTTACGCACACCTCGACTAATTTTATGAGGTCCCAAAGTTAACGACAGAAGAAATCCTTCGGTGACCCTGAGGTTTTGAATGTTTGGCGTCCATAGGATTCGAACATGTGATATCACATAGTATATGCATTTATTTATTTTTTCATATCTACTTGGTCAAACCCTTTAGTTGTTGCTTTCCCTTTCTTTCACTGTACCTTTTACCGTTTTCACTTGCTAAAAAACCAAACAGACCCTACCACATGAACTTGAGAGAGAGGGGGAGAGAGAGAGTTTTGGGGATCTACACAGAGGTATTAAACCAACAAATGAGCTTATCCGGTGCAAACATGTTCCTCAATTGCATCAAGTGATCAAAGAAATCATGCCCATTCCAATAAGGGACAATGTGATGCTGCTGGTAGTCATAATGAAAATGATAATCAAGAATAATTATAGCAAGTGATTTATGAAGAGAAGAATGAGGAATTTAATAATTAATTTAATAAACCTGCTCGCTTTGGTAGAGAACGCCAGGTACCATGGCCGTGTTTGGCAATGTAGTCGACAAGTACGTTGTCTTCTTCCGGAGTCCATGCTCCCTTCCTCACTTGATCTTTCTCACAGCAAGGCGATCTCCCCATTCTTCTCTCTCTTCTCTTCTCTCAGATCTCTCTCTCTCTCTCTCCTCCTTTCGATCAACTGGTACAGTAGTAATTGATTCACAAACCTATTACTGCTATCACATGAGAAAACTAAAATGTAAGTAGTACTCCAACTAGTTAATGAAGTGGTCAGACGTCAAATCTCATCGCATTAAATGCCACGGATCCTCTCTCTGTCTGTGTCTCTCTCTCTATCAACATTTACCGAAGCTTATTATCGCCGACATCCAGACGCCTCGAAGACCGTCGGCGACTTCGCCTTCAATTGCTTGTACTCTCTTCTTCACACACACACACAAACTGACTCTTTTTGTCACGGTTTCGAGAGGGAAGGATGGAAGGACAGATCATGACAGCCTTAATTAGACCCCGCTTGCGACGGTGAAATTGATCTCCAAAATTAGTCAAAAAGCGTAAAAGTTAGCTAGACACTTAAAGTGTTTTAAAAAAAACAGGGACTTAAGATTCACAATTAATTGGCTTTAGGTGCCGTTCCATTTTCTTTTAAAAAATTTTTTCCTTCAAAAAGAAGGTAATTTCAAGTTTAAATATAATAAAAATGAAAAATAAAATTTTAAATTTTTTTGCACCGATTAAAAGATCTCAATAAGATCTATCAAATAAAATCAATATTGATAGAAAAATTATTTACATAAACACATAATTTTTAAATTTGAAATTACATTTCTTTACTAAAAATTTCTTTTTAGAAAATTGAAATGGGCCCTTAACTATATGAATTTGTTCACACCATGTCGATGATATTGTGTTGAAACTCATGTCATAAGAATCTACAAGCGTCTGGCTCGTTGACTGTCAGCTAACTAACTGCATCTCCCCTCCGTTATTGTCAAGTAATATGAAAATTGATTTTAGCAGTTTACTTTTAGCCATCGACACTCTATTATTGTAATTTCTCTATTTGAAATTACAACATATCCTTGAATGTGTGAGAAAATAAATTAACATTAACAAAATAAAAAATAATTTTAGTTAAAGTATAAAGACAAAAAAAATAGCTAAATGTGGAGAACAAAAATCACTTTTAGTTAAAGCTAAATATTAAAAAATGACATTGGCGGAGCTAAGGACAAATCACAAGATTTGCAGTGAAATTCGAGCTTTATTTATGCAATCTCACCATTGGCAGAAACAAAACAAGAAAAGCAAATTTTGTTTATGCAATCCCACTTTAGTTTTAGTTTTAATTTTGTTTCTAATCATTACCCTACTTTTTTCTTCAGTCATTACTCTATTTTTCCAATTATTACTTTCTCATCTCTCTCTCCAATCATTACCCATATCTTCAATCATTACTCTATTTATCTCTCCACCCACTACTAAAACTAAACTCGCAACCAAACACTACCAAAATACTCTATTTTTTTTTTTTAGGAAACAGAAACATAACTACTAAAAATACTCCTATAGTTTATACTTTATAGACACTCAAATATATATGTACGGAGTCTTTCAAAAAAATTTACTCCATGAATGTAAGGACATCAATGTGGACATGTGTGTGCAGAGAGAGAGAGAGAGAGAGCTATGAGGCGTGATTCTTACCGGGAAGTTATGGGTGAGGTTGAGGAGAGTGGAAATGGGGGCACATTTTAGAGAGAGAGAGCAGCAGCAGCAGCAGAGTTCAGAAATGGCGGACAGTGAGGGGGAGGGAGGGAGAGGACTATTTGTGTGCAAATTGGGGAAAAGGGGTTAGTTTGACTAGAAATTTATAGGGGTGGGGTTTGGCTTGGGAATCACTTTTTCCGTTTCGATTCTTTTTTGTTCTTTTTATCTGTTGGGTTCTTCATCTTCTGACGAAAAAACCACTGTGTTGTTCTTTACGCGTGCCCTCAAATAAAGACAACAAAAGAGTGTGTGACCGAAAAAAGAGAGTAAATTTCAGTCGACAAAGAAAGAGATAAGAAAAGAACAGAAGAGAAGAGAGGAGAGATTGACCTCTTGTGTTTCGACTTCAATTCTACTGCTACAGGACGACCATATAGACCCGAATCACTGCTGTCGTGGTGTGAGATGATGATGGGTATCCGTCCCCGTGTGCTACCTAACGCTTTCGACTTTTGCGCAAAGTCGTGGAATGGGAGCGAGGGAGTGAAATCGTTTTTTTAAATAAAATGTAATTGTTGAAAGTTTTTGGACTTTTGAGCAAAGTCGTGGAAACGGGAGCGAGAAAGTGAAATCGTTATTTTAAAGACAATGTAATTGTTAAAATTTGGGGAAACACAACTTTAGATATATAAGTTTAGCCCCATTTCATTAATTGTAAATAAATACTTATTTTTTAAGAATAAAAAAAAAAGAGTTAAAGTGGCCTAGGTCGTAACTTTTGTCAATTGGCGTCCACTTTTTGTTTTTTTTATTGGCATGATAGAATTTTAGAATAGAATGGTAGTAGCAATTGTTAAATTAATGTGACAAAACACTCTAAAAAAATGTTACACGATCGTTGGCCCAGATATCGAGGTCTAATTAGCATCAACGTGATTAGTGACTATACCGAAAATTTTTTTTTGCTCAGCGACTATACCGAAAATTGGTGATTTGTTACTTACTGAAAATAACTTATTCACAGAGGCGGACAATCTCATCCGTTTGTCTCAACAATAAATGGTTGAAATATGTTTTTAAACTTTAACCTATAATAAATAATTATGATCTAGATAATAGTTTGTTTTTAATCTGAATAATCCAAAACACCTCCATGAATAAGTTGTTGTTCTCTTTGTTACAATGCAAAAGGATGTGAAAATTTACAGCGTTGTTCTCTCTTGGAAGCAATGTCAAAGACTAGTAGGTGCTTAAAAAATAAGAATCTATTTTCAAGCTTAAAAATAGTGGATTTACAAAAATAATTTTTTAATTTTTTTGCAGGATTTGATAGGTGTCATCGAGATCTCTCAAACAAAATATATATAACATATTTTTTGATTTTAATAAGCCTATTAATTTTAAACTTAAAAATTATAAATAAATACTTATTTTTTAAGGAGGTAAACTGGAACCGTACTCTGGAGCCTCGAAAATGACGGACTCGGTCAAAAGATAACCTTTTTTTCCCAGCTTGTGTGTACGATTTTACTGCTGTCGGCTACTTGTACGGATCCAAGTATAATGGTGCACACATTCAATAATATAAAAAAAAAATTAAAAAATGATCTTAGGTAGCCATACCACGTAAATTTGGTCGGGATGAACACATTCGTCCAAAATAAAGATGCGGCTAGGGTTTTGGTCTAGAGGAAGGGGTCTGCCCCCTCCCTCCTCCTCTTCTCTCTCCTCTCCTCGTGTTTGTATGTATCCCTTTTGTTTTTGCGCTTGATTAAGGTAGATGAGTGGCGCATTCAGACTCCGGCATTCAAGCTCCGATGGTGGCATGTGGGTTTGTTTTCGGTCCATCTCCTCCTTATCTATTCAAATCTAAAAGATGGCGGCCGACAGCAAACCATAACATCGAGGATGGAATTAGGGTTTTTACTGCAATTTTTCTCTTTTGATTGATGATTTCTGTCTCCGGCGGTTCTTCCAGTCTAGTTTTTCTAGATCCGGCGAGGAATTATTTTCTGAGAAGTGCTACAATACACACCCCTTATTTGGATGTGTATCATATGCACCCTCATTGAAATCCACCTAAATGTTATGAATCTATTGTTGTGAAAGGAGAAAAGATATATTTCTTAATTTGGTCCCATTATTATTTTTACACTTCTGCGGTTAATATTACATCAAGTTATACATGGACACTTTTTTTTTTTTTTGACTTGTAAATACGAAGTTGTATACCTGTCAAGATGAACAAATATTTTGACATATTCTAAAAGGGAAATAAAGGCAAAAAATAGAGGAAGGGGAGTACTAAAGTGCCCTTTGACGGTAAACAAAAAAGTGCACTAATGGATAACAGTAATCCAAATTCAGCTGAAAAATAATGCTTTTAAACTCATTGAAAAGATAAATTGAGATTCTCTCATGTGATCATCTGCATTTGAATTCTCCGGTGACACGCATAAAAATCGCAACGGGTACATTCAGCAACATGATCCATTTGTTTGTAAACATTGATGTTTTTAATGTCTATGCAAAAAATCAAGTCGATAAGATATCGACAAAGTCTTTGCCGAATTATTAGGTAGTACTGGAGTAATAGACAGTCTTAATTTGCCGATTTATGATAGTCAAAAGGGTAATGGACAATTATAGTTAGACCATCCATTTCTTTTGTGACAAAATATGATTCGTTAAGATAAATACCGATATGCAATTGACGTAGTAATTTTTTGCATTGATGATAAAAACTTGGAGACTGTGTTCGCTTTGGATCTCTAAAACCAATCGCACGGTTCTCCATAAATTTTCCCTCGATTATTATTCATATTTATCTTTCTATATCTCTCTGGCTCATTACCCCAAAAACTTAAACCAAACTAAGTCTGAATCTTTATAGTGAACGGCTTGAATCATCAAATGGGATCGTGGTGGATGTTATCTTGAAGAACCACTTAGGGATTATCAAATCCATGGATATTGACTGCACTCATTCAATAATTTCTATCATTATCACGTGGAGTGATAAAAAAGAGAAAATGACTAAAAAAATGGAAATCAAATAAAATTGCTTACTTATCGTTTGATATTTTATTGGAACTAGGTTAATAAGTGTTTAGAATATTTATTACCATCCCTTTCGCAAAAATAATACTCCATTAACATGCTTTGCAATATTTATTCAATCACGTGAAATGCGTGTTAACAAGAAATACATTTTTATGTTTTTAAAAAGACGTGTAATAATAATTGCGTTTAAAATAAAACGAGGCAGCAGCTTCAACATTGCTCATTTAATTCTCCTTTTTTCGAATTGATAAATTCAGAGCCAAAAAATTGTGTTCTGGAGAGGCCAGATAATTTGAAACGAGAATAAATTCTTTACACCGCTAGTGTAAACATTTGTTCTCTCCAAATCAATTACATTACGCCACGTTGTAAAATAGTGGTCACAATCAATAAAACATGACGACGTGACGCAATATAATTGATTTGGAGGAAACAAAACAAGAATTTAATCTCATTTGAAACAGTTAGCAAATAAAACGATAGATTAACAATAAAAAAGGGATATTCGAATTCCATGAAAGCCAAACATTTCAAATTTTGGGGTCACTGCCCACAGGAGCTTTACCCGGTTGTTAACTTCAAGGTCTCGAAAGCAATCAAGGTTCGCACAAGATAGCTCGAACACCCGGTTATAAAGGGGAGAATAGGGATGATATTTGTAATGGGGTAAGGGTGGAGATCGACCGTGCAAGTGTGTAACAGACAAAAACACAAACTCTAATAAACCAAATAATTCGAAACCAACAATTGTGTCCGTGGCATTAAATTACGAATCTCTTAAATTCATCTCTTTTCTGTATTTTGTTAATGCTAGCTGCAGAGTTTAAATTAAAGTTGGAGTACTATATAGCCATTCTGAGGCAATCAGATGGTAAAGTCCTCCAACCCCATGAGACCGGTTGTGGGACTCGTGTTCACGGCACTTCTAGTGAGAGATTCCGCAAAAAAATTTTACGTGCAGACTTCTAATCTCGACAAGCTTTTTGCTTGCGGACTTTTAATCTCGACAAATTTTTTGCGTGCGAACTTCTAATCCTGACCGCCAGAGATTAAAAGTATGCATACAAAAAACTTGTGGAATCCCTCATAGGAAGGGGAGTACATAATCTTTATCTTTTTACCTGTTTTAGAGCGGCCGATCCAGCCGTTCATTTCGGCACAGACGGCTCGATTAAGATTCGAGCCACCGAATGTTGAGATGAGCAGATAGATCGACCGCTCTGCATGCATTGCTTTAAAGGGTGATACTTGACAACATCCCTCAATCCATATTTTGGACTAGGTGGGATCTCGTCCCCCTCTTTTCTCCATCTTCAATTATAGGCTACAGCTTAAACTAGTGGGGTTCTCTTTAAGTGTAGATTTCCGAAAAGACCGGCCAAATTTGAGTCTAACTGTGTCGACAACTGTTCGATGTATATGCGTGTGCGTGCATCAAACGATTTTAAACACAATTATGTCCGTATGCTCAATTAGTGTTTCTTGCGTGTCGATCGAAACCTACCTCAACCAATCAAGTTTTGATTTCCCCCACGACACAAATTCACAAATTAAAGGACGTGCATGTGCATGTGTCTTTTAGGTCCCCATGAATCTGTGTCTATTATGAAGAGATGGGCCTCTGTCGCCTATGAATCGGATGGATATGGGTGTAACTAAATAAACATATGTCCATTTAAGGTTTGGTTTTAATTTAATTTTGTAGGACTTTTTTTTGTCTTTAGCCTTTGCATGCCAATATGAACTAACTAGGATGATTGTCTCATGTGATCGTCCTATGTTAGGAGCGATGAGACTCACCATAGTTGTATCCTAATGTATGAGTCATTCGTTTTAAAGTCTCAATATATATACAAATAATTCACGAAATCAATAAGTTAAGTTCATTAGGTGTCGTCAAAATATTTAGTTGAATTTCACTAACCGTTTGAGAAATAGATCGTCACAATCATAATGAGAGATGTCAGAATTCTCACTTGTCCACCTCTCAAAACAAATGTGAATTGTTAAAATAAGTATCAATGTCAGATTAACGTGATTTTTTACTACAAAATTTTAACATAAAGACATTCAAAATAAACGGCTCAATTATGAAAATGGGACGGACTTTACCTTAAAGTGATCACAATGAAAGTAATCATTTTTAACAAAAGACTTCTTAGGGGAGTTGGCAAAATAAATACTCCTAAATGACTACCACAAAAGAATTTAACATGTGGAATCATATCTAACACATGTACTCCTCTCTTAAGGACACTTGTTAATATGCATGGAATGACTCATTCATTAGGATAGAACTATGGTGAGTCTAATCTCTCCTACCGTAGGACGATCACAAGGGACGATCAATCCTAGCTAGTGCTGCAAAGAAAGTACTTTTTTTTTTATCAAGTTTTGCTAATCAAAAATCTTAGCGGCTCGTTTGTTTCACGAGACTAATATGTAATCGCATAAGACACATAACTCATTTGACGACCAATAATTTGATTACATGCTTAATTTGGACTGTAAGAACTTTGCCCGAAGCCGTGTTAAAGCAATCATTAGCAAAATTCGAAAGTTATACATTTGGTGAACCAAACAGGCCCATATTTTTCGATATAGGAAGGAAACATACAATAAAGTTTCTGTGGATGATAAACATGCATTGATTTCTGCATTTTAATGAATAACATATCATCAACCGATCATTTAAAATTCATCGATGAGATTAAGTAACAAAAGAAAATACAAGAATTAATTTGAGCTTTTTAAATATTGCGACGCCGTGAATTTATGTACCGTCCCTGAGCAAAGGCAAGCAAGCCACATTACTCGTCTTGGGCTCCCAAAGTTTTGCTAAAATGAACGGGCCTAAAAGGTTATGTAGCATTCATTAAATATAGGTCTATAAGATGATATTCATTCGAATGTGCATATCAAACAAGAAAATTTGATTATACGAGAATAATTAACACTTTTGCTGCTAAAAATACAAAAAGGTTTATCTTTAAACGTTTTTTTTTAAATTTTTTTATCTTGTTGAATACGCATAATTAGAACCTTAAAAATATTATTAACTGCATTCAATCTTGAAACCATATAGCAACTCACCACTCAGCTCGTTTGCATGCCTAACCTACCCTTTTCGATTGAAATGTACTGTCCATTTTTAACTTAAAACAAGACGGTTAACTTCCATTCTTTGCCCTCTCTTTTCTTTGCTGTTTAAATTCCATCCTTATCCAAGTGCAATAAATGAGTAAATAATAGCATCTCTATGGAGTGTATTGCCACAATTTTACTCAAATGTACTCCCAAACAAACAGACGGTAATTATTTGAAAAAAATTGATTTTCGCACTCCACTTTTTATCGAAATCACTCCAATTTTAATGTAAAATTGCTACAAACTTCATGAATAAAGTAAAACGTCATCAATACAAGGTAGAGAGCGAATATTAATTTTCTTGGAAAACAATTTACCCCATCCGGGTTGTCCAACTTTTCTGCCACCCCTGGCCTATTTGGGCTTTCACATCAATCAATGAAGATTTTTTTTGGAAAGCAATCAATGAAGATGAATGGCCTACTTTTGAACTTGCACACTGCCTACCTACGACTATTCTTCATCCGCTTTTATTTCTCGGCCCCCACCTTACCCATAAATGTCCTATCTTAATGAGTAGGCTTTAGGCTTCGTTCTATAACACCTTCTTAAAAAATAAGTACTTATTTCACATTTTTAAACTCAAAAATAATATAAATAAAAAATAATTTTTTAATTTTTGTACACCGTATTAAAGATCTCATTGAGATCTTTTAAATAAAATTCATATTACATATTTTTAAATTTCATTAAACTCATTATTTTTTAACTTGAAATTGTCTTATTAAAAAATAAGTATTTATAATCCGCTCTAGAAAGGGGCCTTATTATTTATAGCCTTCACCCTTTGGGGAAATATGTAGTAGTATATCAAAAGATTCAAATTTCAAAACATAGCCTTCGTGAGTTTTCGGTATACTCTCTCTCTCTGTGTCCCTGTTCTCTTTTGTAAATTTTGGAAGTTTGTGCTACTTTTTAATTGATTATATTTTATAATCTATAATATTTTAGATGATTTAAAAAAAACATGATTAAAAAGAGTTCATTAAGATATATTAAACAATATCCATTTTAAATATAATTGGTATTACCAATTAAAAATTATAATTAATTTTTTAGCCAGTTAGAATAGGACGAAGAACAATAGAATGGGAACGGAGGAAGTACTTTAAGATTTTGTTCGGTTATCAACTTAGTTTTAGTTTTAGTTTTGTTCCCAATCATTACTCTACTTCTTTCTGCGATCATTAGTCTATTTCTCTAATTATTACTTTCTCATATATCTCTATCTCTCTTCAATCATTACCCTTATCTTCAATCATTACTCTATTTCTCTCTCTACCAACTACCAAAACTAAACTCCCAACCAAACACTACATTTGTTTTTTTTTTTTTTGTCTTTGGACTAACGGCAATAAGCAATTTGTTTTCACTATATGGTATTTTGACCCCTGTAATCTGTGAAAACAGAAGCTTTAGTCCATTTGGTAAATAACGAAAACTCATCCTCAATCCAAACTTTTAACCCCCGTCATTTGGTGTACATAAAACCTCTTGAGAAAATTTCAAAAAAACCCTCCAATGAATACGCGCAATGTCCCATAAGCCTCCAAACTTATCGAAATATCACTTAGACCTCTGAACTTGTCACTCCGTTAACAATTATGCATCTGCCGTTAATTTTTTGCCATGTACAAACGGCAAACGCTGACGTGGCACCCTATGTTTACAAATAGGCCTCCAAACTTTAGAAACCTTACCAGAACGACGTTGTTTTGCCACGTTTAAAAAAAAAAAAAAAAAACAATGTTTGTACATGGTGGTGAGGGCGGGCATATGGTGGTGGTGCATGGGGAGGTGGTAATGGTGGGGAGAGAGAGGAGGCAACTCAGATTTGGGAAATTTTTTTTTTTAAACATGGCAAAACATCGTTTTGGCCCCAAAACGATGTCGTTTTGGTAATGGTGTAAATTGGAGGGTGTTAAAGTTCAGAGGGAAAAATGATCTCCTATTTGCAAACATAGGGTGCCACGTCAGCGTTTGCCGTTTGTACGTGCCAAAAAATTGACGGCAGAGGCATAATTGTTAATGGAGTGACAAGTTCATAGGTGTAATTGATATTTCGATAAATTTGGAGGCATATGGGACATTGCGCTTATTCATTGGAGGTTTTTTTGAAATTTTCCTAAACCTTTTTTGTGGCGTGGGTATGTGTGTGTGAGGGAGAGAAAGCGGGACAGTGTTGTGCTATGGTTAGGAATTAAGGCCCAAACTAGTACTTGTTAAAATTCACGTCCTGCGAGTTGTTCGATAAACAAAACAGTTACGAATCTTTGACAATTCCTTTAAAAATATGTTAACCTGGCTATTTTTGCAACTAAAGAAAAAAGTCAACGTAGTTTATTTTGAGTACTATTTATCTTGCTTGGAAGATGTAATAAAAAATTTTCCGCTTGACCAAAAAAAAAAAGAAGATGTAATAAAAGATATAAGAACATTCGCCCCTTCGAATAATTTTTTTCCCCGAGTTTTTTTTCTTGGTCAACGAGATTCGTTCGGTTATATATGTTTCTTGAAGAGCCATACAGAAAAGAATCCAACTTCTTATCAAAAAAAAGAAAGAGAGAAAGAAAAGAGTCTAACTTGTTTGTAGGACAGATAAAATTTTAGGTGGATAAGGAATGAAACTGGATATGTTACGAGGGATTAACTAAAAGAGAGGATTGCCTTATACTTGATTTGAGTAATTGTTGATCTGGGTGGATAAGATTAAAAGTGAATAACAATTGATGATGTATGAATTTACTTATTTGTCATTTGTCATCATTAAATAATTACTATATTGGAAATACAAAAAATGTTTGAGGGTTAATTTGGTCTTTCTTCTTAGCTACCCAACTAAGCCTATCCTAGGGTGGAGGAGAGATTAGCCCAGGTCCCTCGAAGAGCATAAGGTCTCCCCCTCTCCCTTATCCCCCTCCCCCCTTTTCTCCCTACCAAACACCATCTTTCTTCTCCCTCTCTTATCCCCTTCTTAACACCCCATGCGAACAGGACCCGGAGACTTCAAATTCAATGTTAATTTGAGCCTCAACCTATTGACAAATTACCAAGATTGGCACTTGTCCTCCAACGGTCCAACAGCAATTTTTGGAGGATTTTAAAAACAAGAAATTCTTCCAAATTTTAATCCTAATTTCTCTAATGTTCATTTTTGTAGCGGTATGGTGAATTGGGGACTCGGCTCCCCTCTAGTTTCTTTACCTCCAATCTCCCCTTCAGTTTGTGTTTTGTGGGTCCAAGTCAATAATCGGAACCGTTTATCATGTAGATCTTGTCGAGATGAATGACCATATCAAAAATCACGTTCATGGGATTTGTTTGTATCGATACCTGATTGAAACACATTTATTTGTTAAAAATGGTGTCGGGCACACTGGATAGGAACCTGTTGGTTGCAAGTTCATATGTTCCGATCAGTTATCAATACGAATTCAATGAATATGATTTTTGGTATGGTTATTCGTATCGATAAGATCTACATGAGGAATGGTTCCGATTATCAACGTGGGCCTTACATGGGCCCACAAAATGCAAACTGAAGGGTAGATTGGAGGAAATAACTGGAGGGTTGGACGGGAGCCATTGCTTTGATGATCGATCGTGGATTGAGACTTGAGAGTACATTAGGGCATACTTCACTTATATCCCCTGTGGCTTGGGTAATGTGAAGTTATACCCCCTTAGGTTTAATTTGTTCACATAGCACCTCTGTGTTTTATGGATTTGTGCAGATGCACCCAATTAGCGAAAAATAATGCAAAATTCACTAACAAAAACGATGAAAAGTTCAATATCCCCTCATCTTCTTCCTTGAATCTACCGGTCTTTCCCTGTTTAACTAAAATAATGTTCCTCAAACACTAAGTTATTGATGTCTCGTCGAATTTTTTTTTTACAGAAACGCTCCACTCTTTGATTAATACATTACGAACGGCTCATATAAAATTTGTAATACATTAGATAGATTTATGAGGTGTGTGAGATACACCTCCGTTAATTTGGATAGAATTTGATGCATATGCAATTTTTTCACAAATCACAAGTGGTGCGGATGCAACAAAACTAACGTGAGGAGACGTATCCGCACATAGTCCAAACCACAGCAGATGTAAGTGAAGGTTTCCCTATTTGTTATCTTGAAACTCTTGTATTCTTATTTCATTAGTATTAATGGAGTTCGTACTATTAAAGACAAAAACTACGAGAGAATCCTATATAATTGACCAAATTCAAAGAAAATGACAAAGCAAAAATGTGAATGTCTTTCATCAACATAAATAAGGAATTATTCAGAAGCAACTGTACACAGTAAGCTCCAATTTCTTTAATTTTGAAAGAAAACAATTTAAAAGAGGACCTTTTACACCGTAGGATTCTGATGTCCAGTTTTATTCAGCGTGAGAAATTGAGGTTTTTTTTTTTTCTTTTGTTCCTGGAAGAATAACGCCTCGTAGCTCATATATACATAACGCCATTGTTCATATCGAAATGGTTGCACATATCATCCTCAGTCTCATTCACAAAACTACCGAACCCGCTTTCGGAAAACCAATCTCCTGACTTGATGAATTGCGGATTGAACATTTCCTCAGCGGAACCATTGCTTGATTCCAGCTGAAACTCACCGCCAACCGGTCCCTGATCGTTCAGTAATCCGTTGAGAAACGAATCCGGGATGTTTGGGTTGCGGTGATCAGAAGGATCCTTGGAAACTGAATTCCCGAATCCCCCCTGGCTTTGGAACTGGTCCAGTGCTAGCCACTCGGCAAATAAAACCTTCGGGGTTGGCATGTTGCCTTGTGCCATGGCCTCGGTTGATGATCCGTCCGCGAACTCGAACGACTCGAAGCTTGAGTTTCGGTTTGTGGAGTTCAGCGAAGAGATTGAGGATTCTGTGAAATTTCCAATGCTTGGACTAGTGTTTTCGGTTTTGTTACGGAGGCGGTCGGCGTGTTCTGCTTTGGCCACTTTCTTTTTCAGATAAGAATGCCAGTAGTTCTTTATCTCGTTATCGGTTCTTCCGGGCAGATGCTGAGCGATTTGAGACCATCTGATCATTTGCACAACAAAAGCTGTTATTAGCCTCCCAAAGGAAAGGTTTCACATTCTCGTCTTTGAAAATGGATTAACCCCCACATAAACACAAAAAAGTTGGACAGAAAAGAAGGGGCAACTTTTACTTCTATCATTCCAAAAAAACGCTACTAATTAACCCATCATTTTGGTGAAGAATTCTTAATAAGAATTTTTTGGGTTGGAATAGAGAGTTCTCCAAGACCCGGGAATGCTACCAAGCGGGGTGTTAAGCGGTATCTGGCTGTTTATCTCGGCACAGATGATTCGGTTTGAATCTGAGCGCATACAGATCTGAACTGTTCATTATTCGGTTAAAATCCAAGCCGTCGATTTTCCAAAAGAACGGCCGGATCGACCGCTCGGCACAGCTGCCAAGCACCCTGTTTGGCAGCATCTCCCAATCCGAATTCTCCGTGCAAAACGGACATTTTATATTTTATTTTTTCGTCTTTTTGCTTTCTCGGGGCCAATGTTACTTGCGATTGTAACGCAAAGATGTTATAATCAAAAGAACATTTATTCTTTCGCTAGAAGGAATCTTCCCCCGCATAAAGCTGATGCTAGTCAACCATGAGATTCTACAAGAGAAAGGTTCTTACAGGGTTAGATCCATCATAAGAAGGTGTCGCGCGTCAAGTTTCGGCCGCTATTGTCTAAACAGTATTTTTGATATATTTTTGTATTTGCACTTGTTTTTCCACTATTCAAGACAAGCCATTTTCTCTAACTAAATGGAGTAAGCGATATTTTCAACAAATTGTCTTTTGCCGTTAGGATGAAGACAGAGAAAATTTAGCGAAAAGTACTGATCAGCATGCTTACTTGTTGCCTAACATGCCATGGAGACTCAGGACTCTCTCCTCCTCTTGTGCAGTAAATATCCCCCTCTTTAGGCCAGGCCTCAGGTAATTAATCCACCTTAGCCTGCAACTCTTTCCATTCCTTTGCAATCCTGAATGTAATGTTAAAGAGGATATCACAAATGTCAACCACAAGGGCATATTAGAAAAATACAATATAATCAACTTAATCATTAATCACTTCCCTTCGACCTCTCACAAAGTTTATTTTATGTTTTTATTTTTTATTTTTTATCGTTGTTGACTCAAGCTGTATTAATTGGTTCCCAAAATTCTAAGAGAATATTAAAGATCCCTAAAGCCAATCATTAGGATTTGATCAGGCAGCCAATCAAATTGATCGGATCATGTAGTTTTGTTTTTACCACGAGTCCGAAACACTTGGATAAGAAATACAGAGCCAATCATTAGGATCAGTTAAGGAAAGTGGAGTTTCAAGTTAATTTTATTTGTTTATCTTCTTTAGTGAAGTTTTTTTTGTTTCCTGTGCGGAACTTTTCCTATACCCTTCGTGGGTATCGTTTCATTATATTTTATTATGAGGTTGTACCTAATTTATATGGATAATCAAAAAGTTGAGAATCGTTCTTTCCAACAGAAGGCTCAGGATTTTGAATCTTTATAGCCCTTTGGACATTTTATGATGATAAAAAAAAAAATTCATAGGATCAACTAAAGCAACTTAGGCAATCTCGAAAGTGAAGTTAAAAAATGTGTTAAATGACGTAAAAGTACAAAATTGAGGCTTAAATATGTTTATTATATTACAAATTACGTAGTTTGTGAATGGATGCTGCAATACTTGTTTTTTAAAAAAAATTATCTTTTGGGAGCTTTTAACCTATATGCTGAAGTAATTAATTAAATTAAATATAGGGGACCTATCAATAAATAAATTAATTAATTAAATATAGGAAGAAATGTACTCAAAGTCCGTCCTAGTCCTTTTCTCTTCCCTTCTCTCTCCTCTAATTACGCAAGCAGTAGTAAATATTTAGCGGGGAATCACGTGATGTCCCAATCCCTTCATGATTACGCATTTACATGAGATTAATAAATTTAATCGTGAATTCCATATGAACGTGTGATTGTCGAGAGGTGGGACACCACGTGACAGTGAAACTAGAGCACTAAATATTTTTTCCCGCTGCCCCGGCTTTCCGCCTTTTGGCTTTTTGTTTAATTTTTCTCCCAATCTCTCTCCTTCTCTCTTATGAGTCTCAAATAAGTGATTATGCAGTGCACAACACAGTTGACTCCACAGTAAACATCATACCTTATGTGGTACGACCTACAAACAATTTAACTACAATATCGAAGCGGGAAGTGATTTTGCCACTCTCCTCTTCTCTAACGATACTTTCATTCTCTCACAAAATAATTACCTAACAAAGGCACAAAAGGGAGTATTGTTAGAAAAAAAAAGGAGTAACAAAATTACTTCCCTATCGAAGTCAGCTAAAACAATAGAATATAAATTATCTAAACAATTTACTTATCAAAAAAAAAAAAATTATCTAAACAATTTCATGAATTAACACTGAGTTTAGTGTCTGTGACGATTGGAGATCGGGTGCACTACAACAGTCAAAACGACGTAATTTTGAGCTGCACTGCGGCTCTCTGCAGTGCGGGCTGCACTACAACATCCCCGCATGCATCCCTTATCGCCATGCTTGTTATGTCAGAGTTCGAACCCACCTAAACTCTGCAGTTTTTATACAGAGAATGAATGAATGCAAATTAATTAAGCTGGGTATGATCATTCAACCTCCAGCTTTTTTCTTTTCGTTTCTTTATGATAATTGCAAGATTTGATTAACCCTAAACCGAAAGAATACACAGACCCCATTTAACCTCCAGCATGATCAAACACTATAAGTTGGCTTAAAGAGATTATTTGGTAACATAAAGGAAGAAACGAACTTACCGGCATTGAGAGGAACAGAGGTCCAGCAGCCATGGCCATGTTTGAGGATGTAGTTCCTGAGCCTTTGATCTTCGTCCGGTGACCATAATCCCTTCTTGTGCTTCACCTGTTTTGGCTTTTCTATCCCCATTTTCGGGGCAGAGAAAGAAAAAAAAACTGTTGGTAATTGTCAATCAATCACCAGTTCTAGAGAGAGAATTATGAGAGCTTAAGACAGGGAGAGAGAGAGAGAGACAGATGATGATGATGATGATGAGATGACACGGTTTGTGAAAATGAGGTTTATGGAATTTAAAGGAAAGATTAGTCGTACCATGCTCCTAATTGTTTGAATTATAAAATGTTCAAGGAATAATTAAAGGGTTTGCAAGGCTTGTTTTCATTTGAGGGGAACTTATAATTACTCCGAGGGGTAGTTCAAGTGGCAGCAGGGATGAGTTGTAAATCCAGACGTCACGAGTTCAAAACTTAGCAATCTTTTGATCGAGGCTAGATCGCTAAAGAGAAATTTCTTTTGAATCCCCTAGGCCCAACAAGACCGGGGAAGGAAATAGTCGAAGTGTGAGTAAGCTGGCCCAGACACTCTGACCGTCGGAAAAAAAAACCCAGAGAACTTATAATACACACCATCGCCCCTTTGTTGTTAATGATAATGATAAAACAGTGCTTTCGTAATTGACTTGTTTAAAAAAATGAGTTTCATTTTGATTAGTTTTGTCCCCTTCGGCGGATTTGTAGCCTTGGACCACAAATGACTCTTGGAGGCCAGGCCCGTTTGTATTGTGTCACCAACCAGGCTGATCTCAAATTAAAATTGTGATGACATAATATGGGACTCCATGGCACTCCCCCTTGCAAACCTAGCTAGGGCTAGTTGGTATGATAATACCTATGCAGTAATGATTGTTTTTGGTTTATAATTGTTTTTTTCTTTTCTCGGGAAAAGTCAGTGGTGTTAGTTTTTGGTTTATAAAATGTTAATCGACACCGGGGAGAAAGGGAATGTTTTCATCTACAGGTTAATTTTACTCCAGGGAGAATGGGAGTAAAATTTAACAAAACTGCATTTTAATGAAAGTCTTAAGTCATATGCCTCGAGGAATTTAGGAACTTTTGCTTGCATTTGTGTTGTTTGATTTACAAAAGCGTCGCGGCATACTTGCGTTTGAATGTTTGTCACCTACGCACCCCTTACGAGGAGGGGTGATTTGCGCGGTCGCAAGGATACTTTGCTTTGGGGTCTAAGATCTCCATGAGTAATTGTCAATGTGATTTTGTGTACTTGTCGCTAACTATAATTGCCTCGCACAACGAAGAAAACACATGCAAGGTCCGAAAATTCGAATATTGGTCATATTCACAGAACAAAAATTCATGCTTACCTCATGATTTACGTGATATAATCTCTGCCTTCTTCAATGCTGACTTTTGTCGAGAAAAAAGAAAAAAAAAACAAACACTACGTACCTTTATGGCTTCATTCTCAAGAAGAGAAAATTGTTTTAAAAGCGCTGACGATTCTCATTTCCTAATACGAAATCAACCTCAACTGGCCAATTTTTACTCCATCATTGGTCCTGAAATTTATCGGCACCTGTTTGGATCGATTCATTTTGCTTGCATGTTTGTCGCAAATTCGGTGTCCCTGCTTTGGCCTTTGATCTAATTAGTTCATCATCATCGTCAACGGCATATACGTACATTCATTAATGTCGGCGCCATATTCCTACAGAGTACAGACCATCGTCCAGATTTGGGTACTCCTTTGGTTCCTTGCTCTCGGATTATTTACCTAGGGTGTTTGGCACTTGGTCTTTGGTAAGAAAATATTCATTACTAAAAAATCACATCAAATCAACGAGTTCCTTGACCTAATTCGGAGTGCTAGATTCGCAGTTGGGCGATTTTTTTTTCTCGCCTGGCCCTTATTGTTTATTATCACGTTTCTTGTTCTTAAATAATTAAATAGCCATCTAGAGTGGCTATTTAATTTCTCAAAGATTTGCAAATGATTGCCCGTTTTCCAGGCCACTTTTATCAAGTCGGTGATCACAATCAGAACTTGGATTTTCAGTCCACATTCCATGGAAAATGCTAATTAAATAGTTGGGTAGCGGATACTTAATTTCCCTCGTGTTAGAATTTGTAAAGTTCGTGATTTAGTTTTGAAATGAAAACGATCTAGGTGATTTTTTTGGAGAATGACAAGAAATTTATTATAATGATAAGAAAAGTATAATAAAATACTCTCGTCGTGTGCAACTATTACAACAAGGTCACAAGCATTTTTTTTAATTTGAGTACAAAAGTTACACCGACGGCCACCTTCGTAAAAACTACCAGCAGCGAGAAAACATAGAGATGAACTGACAACCAACGCATGACAAGCTGCAGATAGTAGTTCAGCAACCGACAACCCTTATTCACAGAATTCTTACCAAAGACCAAGTGCCCAGCACCCTAAGGTCCGTTTGAATGCGGGATAAGGATTGAGGGTATTAGTTATGAAGGGAGAAAAGATAGTAGGGGTAATATGTAAGAAAGGTGTACCCATATTGATGTGACGGAGGGATTAAATAGTATTTGGTTTGGATGAGGAATAAAATGGGGGCATAAGATTGTTTTGTAATTGAAATAGAAGAGAGAGAAGGTATTATCCAGGGGTATTATGTAATAACATCCCAAAACCTTCACATAAATAATCCCCCCGCCGGGGGTATTAGCCATTAGGGAGTACAAGAGAATCTGGGGCTTATCTAATACCCGACAAAATGTGTTTCCAAACCATGGCTTAACCATTGGTCCACGGTCTTAGGAGGGTGTATTACTAATACCCCTTCGGTAGCGCCCATCCAAACAGGCCTGTTTGCTGGGAGTGTTAAGAAGGGGGTTAAGAGAGGGAAGAGAATAAGTGAAGGAGAGGGAGAGGGAGAGGGAGAGGGAGAAGGAAAATGGTGTTTGGTAGGAGGAGAAGAAAGGGTGATAAGGGGAAGGGGAAGAGCTTAATGCATGTTCTTGGAGAGGCCTTAGCTAATCCCACCATAGGATAAGTTTATCCGGGTGAGGAGAAAGACCAAATTGACCCTCAAACCTTTTTTGTATTCCCAATGTACTTTTTTAATGAGAGCATTTAAGTAAATTTATACATTATTCATCCACCTACTTTTATCAACCCATATCAAACTATTACTACTTAAACCAAGTATAAGTTAATCACTCCTCATAATATATCCACTTCTTATCTACCCTTCTTCCTTATTTATCCAAAATCTTATCCGTCCGACAAACGAGACCTAAATAAGAGTCGCCGGTAGCGGTACTACCTTTTGCAACTTGTCATGCATTGGTTGTCAATACATCCTAATGTTTTCTTGTCGCGGGTATCTTTTACCAAAGGCAGAGCCGTTGGTGTAATTTTTGTACTTTGAAATCAAAAAAATTGAATTTCCGTTTGATCTAAAAAAAAAAAAAAGAAATCAATAAAAATACTACTTGTGACCCTTGTTGTCATTCTCTGAAAAAAAAATTCATTTTTTGCCTGGATCGTTTTCATTTCAAAACTAAATCATTTACAAAACAAAATAATTAAGTCGCCTGGAAAACGGGCAATCATTTGTAAATCATTGGGCAATTAGCCACACTTTATGAATTAGATATTAATTATTTGATTATTTAAGAACAGGAAACGTGACAATAAATAAGGGTGAGATCAAAAATCGTACAACCGCGAATCTAATACGCCGAAACCAGCTCATGAAACTCAGATGCTTTGGTTCGGTTTTTTAGTAAAGAGAAATTACTTTCCCGATGTGAAATATCAGTATACCACTGTGCTTTGGTCCCGAGTTGTGTTTTTTTTTTTTTTTTCCTTCAAAAGATTACGGCATTGAGAACGACGAGAGTACAACGAACCGGCGATCATTTCAAAAGAGGAAAAATAGCAACTACAATGGAGGTCTATACACCAAGAAAAGCATCCAGGGCCTCAACAACTAAATGAGCAAACAGAAGGAGCACAACTCCGATCAATGCAACACCCGACAAAACAACCATCAAAAATTAAAGGGAAAATGATGGCCAATGGCGTATTTTAATAATTAAAATCCATCAAAGACATTTTGTTGATTAACAAATGTTCTTAGCATGATATTAAAATGTATTAGTTATCAAAACAAGTTCTGGACCGTCATTTTTCCAAAATTAAAACACACTCACATAGGGGTTAGGAAAGCCGCCTCAACAAGGGAGAAAATAGGGGAAAAAAACCTAAATCAAAACAGAAATTTCTGTAATCATTGTCCTTTCCTGCCTGAACACGCTATCCTTTGTCACTAGCACTAGACCAGATTCGCAATAGACAAACCGAACTAGAAGCAGACGAGCCGACATGAGACAGTCCCTTTGGTCCCGAGTTAGAGAGGTGAAAAATCGTACCAAATGGTTTGGTAAGTGATATGCCAATAGTACTTGAAAAATGATATTGGCACTCTAAAAATTGATGCAGACACTCTAAAAAATAAAGGAAAGTGACTTTAAAATTACACTGATTTTGAAGTGCTTGCATCAATTTTTGGAGTGTCAATATCATTTCCTTAGTACTTTCGCTTGTAAACCAATTGAACTGTGGGGTATTAGATTACGTATGTGCGTATACAAATGTAGTAATTCTATGAAAGAATACCGTTCAAGAATAGACTCATGCATAAATCACGTTTATTATATTAACAAAATAGATTAATTTCTGACTTCTAAACAGAAGCTGCTCGGACCGAACCGTAGGTAAATAGTTTGGATTGGTTTGGTTCTTTTAATTTCACGGGTCAATTTAATCCTCGAAATCACCAATCCATATGAGTTGGTTTGGTTCTTGATTTAGCAACATTTGTTCTTCTATGTACTTAAGGCCCCGTTCTAGAAACTTTCTTAAAAAAATAAGCAGCTTATTTTACATTTTTAAACTAAAAAATAATGTAAATGAAAAATAATTTTTTAATTTTTTTGCATTGTATAAAAGATCTCAATGAGATATTTCAAACAAAATCCATATTGCATATTTTTAGATTTCAACAAGTCTATAATTTTTAAGCTTAAAATTGCCTTATTAAAAAATAAGGATTTTTTTCCCGTTTTGGTACGGGGCCTAATTTGCCAAAGCCACACCGACACTTTTTGCTGAACTTTTGAAATTTTAAATGTTTTGGGATTTCTCTCGGAAAAGTCTTTGTTTTATCACACTAAAACTATATAAGTCTTCATAGTATTCAAAACTATTTTTGCTAGAAAGGAAATATATATTATTAGAATACGACAACGATTGGTGTTTTGTTTTCAGTGTAATAATTTAAGAAAACAAGTGTTATGATAAACCATTAAAAATCAGCTTTTTTTTTGTTCAGGTCCTAGTTTTATATCCCACCATATTTTTTTTAATACATAAATATACTCTGTCAAAGCTTGTATTAGTAGGCTCCCTAATGAAAGTAGTACTATATTAATTAAGAAGTTTCTAACTAAGGAATCTGAATAAACTAATATTATTATGTCAACCCAAATTCCCATTGGCTTGCGGAGAATATGTCGCTTATTTTTCTTAAAAATAATATGTAGTAAAATTACACATTTTTCTTTTAATAATATCTAAGTTGATCATTTGATATCTGATCGAAAGTGTACACTTATTTGTTTGACAGTTTTGACAGTAGTTCATGCCCCAATTCTCAAATTTATATTCCTCTGAACTCATTTCTATTCCATCGAATATCAATAGGCACGTGAATAAGTTGCATTTTAATTCTATATGACCAATTTTATGTTTTAATTCTATCCATTTTACATGACAAAATGCAATAAGTTCACGATGTCTATTGGTATGGTCGAATTGATATTTCGTAGACATGCTCTCCTCAAGATTTGTACCAAGTGAACTGTTCAAATCACAACTGTAAGCTCGGGATGTGTTTAAAAAAAGTGAGAGCTTGGAAGGGTATTGAGATATGGGATATGGGGTGGGAGTTATCCCTACTTCAATGGTTATCCATGACCTTGGAATATATGTTGTCAATAAATCTGTACAAATCCTCCTTTAGCTTCAAGATAAATCAAGAAATCATAGAGATTTCAAAGATGGAAAAACATACTCTATGTTTCAGGAAAGTTGAAGGAATTATTATTTCTAACAGTACTAGCTAGCCCTTGGTGAATTCCGCTTTACAAGGAAAGGAAGAGCCAGCATCGATCGAAGGATCAAAAAGCAACGTCGTGAATTTTAATGAATCTGATAATTTTTTTTTTTTAACTGTCAAAAGGTCTCTTCTGGGCAATGGAGGCATGATCAGGAAAGTTTGACAAATTCATCATTTGGGTATTTTGGTCCTTAGCCCACTAAAAAAAACAAGGAATTGAAGGAATAATCTGAATCATCATTTTGGACTAGTTTAGTACTTTAAAAAAATCTGTTTCTTATTAGTCTTTGAGGAGCTTAATTAGCACACATTAGACACTTCCATACGAAAACATTTCTTTGGACATATATATACTTTGTGGATATCGTGAAACAGACCAATTGATAAAATTCAAGGCAATGACTTTGTGTTAAATTTAATTAATTAGTAGGTAGGTAAGGGATATAATAATTAATAGCTTCTGTAGATATTAATAGCTTAATGTTTGTACAATGAGATTAAATAATAATAATAATGATAATAGTAATAATAATTTAATTATAATACTTGTGAAGATAACCGTGTCACCAAATGATTGATGCCTATAACATATTAATATATGGTTACATTATCGAGTAAATAAATCAACAAATATAGAAGTTTAATAGCTTCCATCAATAATTCCTATATTAATATTGGGTGAATAGTCTTTTTTCCACTGGTTTATGGAATTGTATATGAATATGTTGTGGGAAGTATTAGAGCTTGTGGGAATTACTTATGTAACAAATTCAGCAGGGAATCTGACTTTGATAGAAATGAGATTCCAAAGGATGAGATCAGCCTATTTCTGTTATGCTTTAGAGATTATTTTGTGTGCAAATTGCAAAGCATAACAAGAGGTTGGCCTAAACGTCAAGGCCTGAGACTTAGGGATTGTTGTCTCTTAAGGTTGTATTTTGAAAGTTGAAACATCTCTGGTGCTATATAATATTAATTTGGTAAAAATTGGGAATCCCGCAAGTAGGCGGGGGAATTAATCCTCCAAAATTAGTTGAGGTGCGCGTAAGCTGGCCGTTGAATTATCAATGAGAAATTTGTATGCAAATTGCACATTCAGTTTGCGTTTTCCCAATGTTTGTTCTGTTTGGTGGTGTCGGGTAGGCAATGTGGATATAAGATTGCCCTCCTGGTGCTGAAGGGAAACAGCAAGCGCTGTGTGAATTAATAATTCCTAAGTCCAATTTGATTTTTGATTTTCGATTTTCGATTTTTTTTTTATTTAAGTGCAAGAAATTCATTACTACTACAATGATAGGGTCCAATTTAACATTCCCTGTTTACTTAAAAAATAAAGTGAAAATCCCTTAGTGGGCATGAGACAGAAAATAAGTGCCGTCTCCGTGAGGTAGCATTTTCAAATCACACGGAGGCCAAAGGGCCATTGGAGGGTTTGTCCGGTCGTTAACTTCAGGGCTTTGGAATTACTCGACGTGCGTACAAGCTAACTCAAACATCCAATTATAAAAAGAATTCGACGAGTATGAGGGAGGTTGTGAAAGTATGCAATTTAGTGGGTGTACGAGTAGTTTTTTTTTTTAATAACTCAAGTGTCTGCCGCTTAGGTGCACCTCGTGGGCACAAGAGATTTGTAGCTAGATGCCTAGATCTCCTTTTGATTCAATTTTTTTCCGAAGTGACGAGTGCATCCAAGGTTTCTTCCTGACTAATCTTTGAAGGTAGCAATTGGGACTAACGAGTACACGGACCATTATCACATATATGCTGAGTAATTTTGAAAGTCATTTATTGATCAGATCTACCCGTTGAGATTCGAACCTAAGATCTTTTACAAAAAAAAAAAAAGAAGTCTCGTACCCTCGTAGCCGACCATTTACTTAACTCCGCCTGTTTAGATCACCTTTCGTTGCAACATCAACATGGTGGAGGGCAGGACATGGTTAGGTAGGACCGAAGATTGTTCAGCTAGCTAGCCTGTGTAACCAGCGGCCCAATAGCTCATGCCAATCGGCCTAGTATTGGGCCGAGATCAGCAGATGCGAGCGACAACAAAGTCCGCGATTGAGAAAGTCCTAACCGATAATGGTCGGGGCAACGTGGCAGGACACAGACGAGTACTTGGTCACGTTGCATTGACACTATCCAAGTCCAAGCGTTATGGAGGGTGACGTAAGTAAGAGCGAATTGCATGTCGAATCAGGGTGACCCTGACACCTTGGGTCCCACCACATACAAATTTCTATTTCTTTTTTCTTTTTATTTCACTGTGAAGAGTTTCGACTACATCAATATGCGAATCTTGACATATGTGACGCTTATCTCACGTACTGAGCACAGTGTTGACTTGGGGTGCAAGTCACTAAGGCGGGATGTACTTACAGAGGGAGGTTGCTCAAGACCATTGGGTTCATATGTTGCTCCCCTGCACTGGATGCACATATGTATTACCTATTTTATGTGCCCCTAGACACCTTAAAGTGACATAATCATCAATATACATTATGAATCTCCTACTAAAACTATAGCAAAAACAATTGATGGGGACGGTGCTATGTGTTCCCAAATGAAATCTAAGTGTTTAAAGTAAAAGTAGTTTACTTTCAATTCGAAGGGGTTTGGTCAAGCGGACATGAGAAAATAACTAAAAGGTTTGCACCCCAAAAGGTTGTGAGTTCGAATTCCACAAAAGTCAAACATTTCAAACCTTGGGACCATTGGAGGTTTGTCCGGTAGTTAACTTTAAGATCCCGAAATTAGTTAAGGTGCACGCAAACTGGGCCGGACATCCGGTTATTAACACACACAAAAAAGGTATAATTACTTTCGCAAAGATAGTGACACTATTATTTTGTATATTGTGACATATCAAACATATTGTAGTAGTGTCTAGTTTTAAGGAATATTATCATTAGCAAATGGGGGCAATCCGTGTCGTTTTCTGTCATCCCATGGCGTTAGGTGATGCAATTTAGGCCACGCTTGCCATGTTGTTAATTAGGAACACTAAAGATTAGCAGCAGATTAGTTACGGAGATAACACAAAATTAGGATACTGAGCACGGGCTTGATCGTGCCTTGTCACCCCTGTTTTGGCGTTAATGATACACTCTCTCTCTCTCTCTCTCTCTCTCTCTCTCTCTCCCTCTGGGTGTGTGTGTGTTACTTCAAAAAGTTACACAAAACTGGGTGAAAACCTCTTTCTTGATTGAAGTTTAGCCATTTACCCAATAAAAAAAAAAAAAAAAGCTACTAATATTCTGAAAGAGAAATGGTAAACGACTAGAAGCCTTTGAATTTCAATGTTCTTATCTCTTGTTAATTAAAAATCACTTACCAATTCTCTTTCGCACAGAATATCAAAATGGGTTGGCTAATTGAGTTTATTATTTAAGTTTATCTCAACTTCAACTACTACTTGGAAACCCATATATAGTATATCCCTTGGTTCAGGTCCAGAAGCATTGTAATTGCAATTGGGCAGTAATACTATAAAACCCAAAAGTCATTATCATCCTTTAAAAAAAAAAAGGAGTCATTGTCAGCATGAATAACAAAATTTTCATCTTCCTCGTGATTTGTCAAGTCTTTAAAAAATCAAAAAGACAGACTGGTTCGGGGGTCACCGACGAGCAGATTTTTGTCTTTACATCGCCTTGGAATTCTCGTCATCCATTGACTAGGTGACTCTACGTAGGGGATCCGGAGGCGCCGCCAAGCGTTCCCTGCCAAGCGGGCAGAACGGGGATCCAAGCGTCCCTCCCAAGCAGGCAAAACGGCGCCATTTTGACCATGCAAATTGAGACTCTACGTCAGTTTTCACTCGCTTAAAAGTATTGCCTATTTTGCCCGTTGATACCGGGTGTATAGGTTGGAATGCTTGCATCTTACCTCAGTGAAGGCAGGAATATGATTCAACCATGTAGGACATGCGGCCCAGTTAGCACTCACACAGAAGGAAGAAACTAGAAAGGATTGTCCCTTTTGGAGTCTTGGACTTAAACTAAAGTTGTCATCGTAGGGCTGAGCGAAAAAAAAAAAAAGATGTCATCATAGGCTTGTTCCTCTTGAGCCGAAAGCCCAAAAAGCCTGGCAAAGTTAAAAGTATGCACCCTTCGCCATCTTATGTGTCCAACCTGGACATCATCATCCGCGTCCACCATGCCCTGGGATGAAATTACTAGCTAGCATGGCAGAATATGACACTCCGTAGCACTAAATTTTTGCATCTAACGATGCTGCATTGCTGCTCGCCTGCTAGTTCCAAGCGGAGGCTACACATTTAATTTGACCAGATAGTTCTATTCATCAAACATTGTTCACAGATTATTCTCTCTGAGATACATGTTGGATTTCACTTGGCAAGGAACAGAAACACCCCAGCATTATTCCACCCAAGTATACATTCCAGTATAGTATCATGCCTAACCCCATCCCCTAGAGCATATATAAAAACGAAAGATTCATGCATAAAGCTTTACGAAGTCACAAACTTTCAAAGAAAATAAAAACATTTGATTCGTAAGATTGTTGTCATGACTTGAAGTCAGAGTCTACTATGATAGCATAAGTACCTAAGCCGCCTAAATTAGTAGTAGCACATATCAATAAGGAGTAAATTAAAGCCCAACATTAGAGGGTCATCCTGTAGATTTGGATCATCCTGTCATCTACAAAATTTAGAACTGAAACTAACCAACTTGAATTCTCCATGTCTCCTTTGAGATTCTGGTTCGGGTAAAAGCTCCGGGAGTCCATGAAATTTATGCATGGATCATGTTGAACTGAAACCTAGACAACTGCTGAGGAATGGTGGATATAACAGGCCCGTATCTCTGCCACCAAACAAACAAAAAGGGTTTTAAGAGTTATTTGATGAATTTGACATGGTAGGGGGAGGAGAAAACGGAACAGCTCACAGAAGACATTCCAAGGAAACAAATCACGCAATCATGATAGGGGAATCAATGATCCAATGCGATGACAGAATAATTTGAATCTTACAATTGATTGAGACAAAACAGAAATTGGAAAAACTAAATGAAAAAGAATAATGAAATCCACTTTGGAAACTGAAAAGTGCTTCTTCCAACCATACCTGAACATTATCATAGAGTTCAAACAATGGAACAGCAAGAAGTTTCAGATTTTTTGGCACGGCAAAGTACTCTCTTTCAGAAAGGTGAACAAGGTAAAGCTTCTTACATTCCTGCATTACCAGGCAGAAGGATCAGACGGCTGAAAAAGTATTAGGCAAACAAGGAGGTGGGGAAGCAATCCATTCAAATGAAAAAGATCTATGTAGTACACAACAGTTGAGCTCTTCGCTGCCAAAACTTCCCGTCGATGTGAGCTCTTGGGGAAGATCAGACTGTTATCAATTGCAGCACAATTCCATTGTACTCCATCTGTTTACCTTAGGTTTTGATATATGGGGAGGGCAATATGGATACATAATGGTTTCAAAATTTGGTCTCCACCAAACAGCTACACACTCTCCTATCTGCATTAGATGACAATTACAAAAATAAGGTCCCATTAAGACTAACCACCTAGTACTCTTGCAAAATGAATTGGAATGAGAAAATAATGGCATCCAGTCATAACACATGCACGGATCCACACACACACACACACACAAAGGTCATAAACATGCGATAACATGTCCCCACCAGAAGGCCTAATCATCTTGAAATCTTAATCCCCATGAAATGTAGCATTTTTGGAAAACATTTTTAATATTAGTTTCATCTTGCTAATCCCCATGAAATGTAGCATTTTTGGAAAACATTTTTAACATTAGTTTCATCTTGTGCGCCACCCTCTTCCATTGGCAATCATATTCGTTTCCCTCTTCCTCCGAACCAGCTTATACACGGAAATTATTATAGTTAATAGTACCTGCCAATCTGGTTGAAGAGTAGGTGTATTAGCACCAAGTTTGCTATTTAGTTTTCTTTTCAAACCTTCAATCTCTGCAACATTAATAAAAGAGCATAAGAACTAAAATGAATTCTCAAACAGTGAAAAAATACACTTTATGACCAATCATACAAAGGAAGTCAGATAACATCGCACCATTCTCCCCAGGTTTCAGACGCCCACCAGGAAGTTTGCAAAACGTGTTTCCAATTTGCAGAAGAAGAATATGAGGATGGTTATGCTCCTGCACCTGTAAGATTAAGCAACCTATTCAGCATTCAACTGATAATAAAACACTCAACACTAACAGCACGATTTTTAAAGCAATTTTGTGATATATGTCTTGAGGCATAAGTCAGGGTATCGATTTAGCTTAGCTTAAAATTTAAAAAAGAGAGGGTATATCTAATGACCAGGAGGCGATCCATGAGCGTGTTAAACTACACTAACTCATTCAATCATGAATTTAATGGAAAACATAATATAACTTAGAAGTCATTGTCATATCAATCAAACACCAGGTATGTAAATTAGAAATACGCACACACATACCAAAACTTAGGCCTCGTTTGATAAGTGTGATAATCTGATAGATGTGGTGGGATTCATAATGAGATTGGATTAGGATAGGATTCATAATGAGATGGGGTTAATAGTAAGGTTGTTATATCACCCTCTCATGTTTGTTTTGCAAGGGATTCGATGATAGGATTGTTAATAGCATGTTTGTCTAGATCCGGTTGGGATAGGATTATCCCATTATTCCCTTTTGTACCCTCAAGCCCTGAGAATAAAATAAGAATTTATAATGAGATTAAATAAATAAATAAAAAACAAGTCTAAGAAATTGACTTTTCTCTTCGTTCATACTACAGAGCTCCATGTTGAGGTCGGCGGCTGTAAAAAATTACATAATCATTGTCCAGGGAAATGCACGAAATCCCCACCATGGTAGGGTTTATTATTTCTGAACTTCTCCGAAAAAACACGAACCGCCGGAGGCTCACTGGAGCTGTGCAATAGTTACACCGATGTGAGTTTTTGTACTCACCGGAAGGAACTTGATAGGTCTATTTCCAAGTCTTCACTCAATCTCAGTGGTAAATGTCGTCGATTGACTTCAGAAGAAGAGATGCGAAAATAGGAGAGAGAGGGATAAGGATTGTGAGAAACAAGGAATATATGCTCTGAGCAGTTTGGGAATTAGTTATTTTTTGGCAACTGAGCAAGGGGACTCAAGATAGGATTGCTAATACCTGGTCCATGGTGGGATTCCTAATCCACCAATTTTGCCAGATTGATAATCCCATGTGCTTCATAATCCAATCCTCACTTGCGAAACTAAACACGGGATTAGGGGCCCCATGGGTTTACTAATCCAATCCCATCCTCTAACTCACTTATCAAACAAGGTAGAGTACTATCAATGCTATCAGCTAATAATGTGTCATGCATCATCAATGAAAATAAGAGTAATAGAAAGCTAAGAAGTAATTAGGGAGCACTAGTTGCCTATACTTCTAGACATCCTGTCACGTTCACAGTTGAACCCAGAAGAAGCACACAAGGCTCTAACTTAAAACAAGGTTGGAAAGGTTGTGTAGTCTTCCCAAATTCTTCTAGGTTAGGTTAATTTACTCTACTAGAAAGGGGGCCAAAAGACACTACATTCTTTTCTGCTACATGGACAATTAAAATGGAGCTGCTAGTTTGTATATAAAACACTACGTGTCTATCAAAATGTATTTGACGAAAAATTTATCATGTAATTGTTTAAAGTAGCGTGCCAATGAAATACGTAACTTGATAAGTGTAAAACATGCATCTTCACCATGCCTGTGGAGTCTATCTTAGTTAACATGAAGATACGCCAAGCAAGGGGCCCATGGGGAATTCATCAAGAGAAGTTTGACAGCTGCCCTAACTGGATGTCAATCTGACAAAGGAAAAGCGTAGCAGAAAAGAAAAGATAGGATAAATTATGTGTGGACGAGGTCCTAAAGCTGGGTTGGGAAAGCGAGTAAAGTTCTATTACAAACACCGCTATCCAAAATCCCAAGTCTGCATTGTTCTGGCCGAGCAGATTCAAGTTGCCCAATTTACTTGTCCGTTTCCATACAGGATTACCAGGGTGAAAAAGAATGTTGCCAGACAAAATAGCAATTACTTATTAGTGCTGTGAGTGAGCATCAGGTTCTATACTGACACAGAGTTAAGATCCAGTCATCTTTGGAATAGCAAATAGTGATCTTATAATCTCACAAATAACTGATGAAGACAAATTACATGATCTTGACATGATTTGAGTGAAGAACACTGTAATAACCAAAAGAAAGGGTGCACGTTATTTTATTTATATACTCCATTCGTTTTGTCCTTACTTGCATGACAAAAGGGAAAGACAACACATGGAATCGTCACTAAACCAATTACAAGCACATTCGAATTCACAAATTTCTATCCGTGATCAAATCAAGCACCAGGGAGATGATAAGAATCATGTTGAAATAAAGGAATATTGAGGCGAGATCGCCGTGAAGACAGACCAAAAGATGTTAACCCTATCCATCAATCTTTACCCTTGAACTCTTCTCTAGGTATCTATGCTTTTGAAAACCTACCGCATCTTAGTCAAACCTATCGAACAATGTATACTTTAGAAACCCAAACCACTGGAAAGTTCTGTTTGTTCCAGTTTCATGAGCAGAATCAAAATTCAAGTCAACTTCCAAAGGTTGCAGCTTCCACATCAGACTTCCAATCAAACCCCAAGTTGTTGATACCAGAAACCACAAAATCACTCTTCTAGATCGTTTCAAGTGAACGGGTGCTCTCAGAGAACGAGAAAATTTGAGTCGGATACATCCAACTTCTACTTAGACAAAAGACATAAGGCAGGTGTTTCCGGTCTAAATTGAAGTTAATTTGGACTACCCCAGCCAACGGTTCCATCAAAGAATTATCCAAAAATAGCCAAATGCAATCACAACACACACATCAGAAACTCAAAATGTGTACACATGAGAGAGTAAGAATACCAGTAGAATCGCCTCAACGCTAGTCCGCATTCCTTCTTTCGTATAACTGTCGTACAAGAACAAAACAAAGCAGTCAAAATCCCAACATTTTCCCCTACAAAACCTATACACTGAAATAAACTTGGGAGAGAAGCTTCCAATAATGCAGGACACTTGGCCGCAGTAACATAATCTAGGGTTTCGCTACTAAACTATGCTCAAGATCGAATTTTTTGAGCTCCAAAACGGTTTATCCAGCAATTATTCACATATATAGCTTTGATACTTGAAGTTAGTTTATAGAATTTGAATTGGTTTTGTGATTTTTCCCACTCGTATTTTGTTCTAGAAAGGATAAATTATGTTAGCTCCATAGGCCGAGGTCTCTCCCCGTTCACTGCTTTCTGTTTCTAGATCTGGTTGAGATATTGATTGGTTGGCTTGTTAAAAGAGGAGAGGTAGAAGCACAGCAAACCTATAAACCTAGGCGAACTAGGGTTTTCCAAATTCTTACTTGAGTTTCATACGAGCAAGGCGATCTGCGACGGAAGTGTCTTTCTCCATCTTGGGCTCCTTGGTTCCGAATGTGTAGTTCGATAGCGGATACGTGTTCATACCCATACCCATCCCCATCCTCTCTCTCTCTCTCTCTCTCTCTCTCTCTCTCTCTCCCTCCTGTGGACTGACCGGCGAGTGATCGAGAGAGGGGTTTGAGGAGCAAAAATGCTACATGCACAACAACAAAGAACACAGCACGACGTCATCACTAAACGACATCGTTCCGCTTACCAAAAATAAAAAGACAACGCGTTGAAACAGGTTGCGCCTTCCCAAAAAATACAGTGAAGAGAAAAGAAGAGAAGAGAGAGGGGCGACCACCACCGGCGGCCACCACAACCCAACCCCAGCGCTGCCCCACCACCGGCTTCTGGGCACTCCGACGGGTTACCCCACCACGAAGGTCTCTCTCTCTCCTTGCTGAAGAAAAAACCCCTAAATTGAGGTCCTGGAAAAAACACCCTAATTCGAAAATTAGGGTTTCATTTCGAAAAAAACCCTAAATTTTCTCGTTTGGTTGATATATCTAGTATGGCATTTCCCACAAATAGTTTATTTTTGCTTAGGCCTTGTACAGTGAAATTGAGCATTATTTTGTGGGTCCTATTTTGTGTTTCTTATTCTATCAATGACATTGCTGTGATTTTGGTGGCAAATCCAGAATATTTAAGTGTGGACTGGTTCGATACTTATGAGGGATTAAGCGGTAACTGAATGAATCAGAAACTTTGTATCTTGGAAAGAAATTGGTACATGCACTTTTATGGGTTGGGTTTGTTCAAGATGTAACGAGAGCTAGTTCAATTGACTGCATTGTCCAACTCCTAAAGATCCATGAATAAAATGAGACTACCTAATTACATTTTGGTTCTGATCTGTATCTATGAGTTTGGCCCTATTAACTGTGTTGCAGCTCTGTTTAGTTTTGTAAAAATGCTTTGTTATGGAAATGCTATCAAATTAATTGCTCATACTTGTGTTTTATTTGCTGCACTAATGGTGACATTCTGACATACAAATGGCTATTCTGTTTCCTCAGACAACCTTGTTTTTTCTTTTACTTTGGTGGCAAATCAAGAGGGAAATCCTTTCACAGCATCACTAGGAAAATGGCTTGGGCTGCTATGGTGTATTACATATGGCAAGAAAAGAACAGGGCGTTCAAAGGAACCCAAAGACCTCAATTTTCAGTCCTTCAATTTCTTAGATGTTTCTTTTGTTTTATTTCTGGGCTCTATCAGTACATGACATTAGCATTTTGGCCAAACCCAAATGCCATAATAGCTCCGTAGAAGTATATTTGCTTTGTGTTTCTGAAAATAGACTAACCATGATGATTCACGTCTACAAATGGAGCAAAAGGCATGTTATACCTATTTATCAAGTACGTTGTGTCAAAGGACACAACATCACCGAACTCCTTACAAGCTGCCCTACTCCTTGCATTAGCCTACAATACATTCCTTAGTCGACCCTCATCATCCAAATTCATTGCAAAAAAGAAGTCAAAATTGTCAACCTTCATCTTCATGAAATAATTGTGCATTGCCTCAGCATCTCCTTCCACAACTAGTGAATGTTGCCATTTATCCACATAATTTTGGCAATCTTTCTGGATAAATGGAACTGTACCGGGTCCCCCACCCTCAATCTCAGTGAGTCATAAGTCTTGTTCAGTTGGATCCCGGCTTTATCATTCAATTCAAGCTTTCTTTTCACATGTTCATCGAGTACCCTATTGCTCTTGAATATCTTGCCTTTCCTGGGCTCTAGTCATGATTGTACTCTAAAGCAACCCGGTTTAACCTCCACTTTCCATCCGTGTGTATCACAACGTAACGTGAGCTAGACAACCAATTTTTGGTTGTGGCCGTGGTCTAACCGGGTTGCTTGTTTCACCCTTGCCTTTCCAACACAACTGCATTCTATAGTTATATCCTTCAACTTTTCATCTTTTCCCTTTCTCGATGTTTTTTGCCACAACAAACCCTTTTTCTTTAGCATATCTTGAGTAATGCAAATAAGCCTCCTCCGATGTGTCAAATATCATTCCCTCTTTCTGTTCTTCAACTCCATCTTCACAATTTTCTATTGCCTCCTTCCCAACTCCGGTAGTATCTATTTCGTCACATTCTTTGTTTGAAGGACTACTCCATACCTCTTGTTCATCTCCACTGTCTTCACTCCATATCGCTTCTTCTTCTCCACACGTTGTTTGGAGGCATTGCCGGCGGAACAAAATCTGGCGACATCATTTGGTAAATAAAAATGAAACAATTATATACATGCCAAATCCCATTTTGCCAAAATAATGAACCGATAATGCAATGAATAGAGTGAACAACGATATAAGATAAAAGAAGCTAAAACACAAGCCAATTCGACACTCAATATATCTCAAGTGCAATACATCAATTGACTCTAGATTTGACAGTTTGACATTCAAGCCAATTTGACTCTAGGTTCAAAATGAAACCCTTATTTTCGAAACACATGGAACCATTAAAGAAGACAGTATTGAAACAAGTAGCTCTACCAATAATTTGTCCATTCAAAATACCAACTTACGCCCATGTAATCAGTAGATGATTTTGCCGAGCTTCATACTGTCATAAACTGTCATGAATTCAGTGCAAAACCTACTAGCCCCTAATTCGAAATGAAACCCTAATTTTTGAATTAATGTTTTTTTTCTTTCTAGCAACTCAATTTAGGGTTTTTTTTTTCTTTCTTTTCAGCAACTCCTCCGTTAAGGGTACTAATTGAAACAAGGGGAGAGAGAGAGAGAGAGAGAGCTTCATGGTGGAGTCCTCAGAAGGCGGCAGTGGTGGTGGCGGTCGCCGGAGGTGGAGCACTAGATTGGGCTGTGGTGGATTTCGACAATTGTTGTATATGGTGCCCCTTTTTTGGACATCAATTGCATTTACAGTCCACGGCTTGAATTTACTCAATAGTTAGGCATGCTACTCTCAGAGTTTCAGGTAGCTGGAAACAATGTTCTGAACAAAAGTAGATGTGCAAGATAAGATGACTCCTACAATTCTATTTCTATCATCGAGTGCCTTCACTGGGCTACTAAAAACAGTGTTTCTTGGCAATTCAACACTAAAATGTTACTTCCATATAAAATTGATGTTCAAGATGCTTTTCTGGATTTTGGAAAAAGTCGCGTTCTCGACAGATTTACTACATTAGGTTTGTTGATCTGTTCTAGTACTTCCCTTGGCAAAAATTATACCTCTTTATCTTGTAGTTTCGCCTTAGTTGCACAAAGCGGGAGTGGGTGCAAGGGTGGGAGCGAGCGAATATAGAAGCTCCCAAGGTTGGGAACGTGTTCATATGTTACGAGAATTTTGTAGCATAGAATACACACTCTAAAAGTACAATCATTTTAGGAATAAAACATGGTTCAAGTCCACCATAAGTGTAAGAAAGGGCTAGTGTTACAATGTATAGTTTTCTTTTCAAGATATCATGACTTGGGCTGTATCTATGAGTTAAATTGAAGACCAATCTATGAAGCCAAGTGATAAATTCCTTTTTTTTCTATATAAGGATTGTACGAAAGCTCTCATCTTACTTACCAAAAAGAAAATTTCAACTAACCAAAAAAAAAAGCTCCTATCTTCCCGTCAAGCTCCTTAGTTGGGAGCACAGGAGAGCGCTCCTAAGGTAGGAGTGGCACCATTTTAGGAGCTCCCTGCAGCTAAGGTTTCGCAATATGGCACCTCATAATTCATGGATGTAACAAATGTGGTCAGTAGTGTTCTAATGTTTATTGTGATTTGCCCCTCATAAGCCCTAGAAATATGGTGAATAGGTTTTGTCATTTATTTTTGTACTTTTTTCTTTGCTTTTCATATGAATATAACATATTTCTTCTTTTGCTATCGATAGATTTCATATTGACGCTGGTGTGAGATGGCAATAATACATGGGCTGACAGAAGTCTGTGCAGGTTCTCCTGGTCCCAACTTTATGGGAAAATGACAGCCAAGGACGTGTTTTGAACTTTTGATAATTAATACCCGCCAAGGACATGGTGAGAACATTTGTTAATGCTTTTGCGGGTATTAATTATCAAAACACGTCATGGGCCATCATTTTCCTCAACTTTATTATCCATATTCTAAAATGTATTGGCAATTATTTATTATATGGTTTGCTTTCAACAGGCTTAGCTCATCCTAAACAACCATACCAGATTCAGAAATATAGCAGATGCACACCTAGTAATTATTGTGGCGTTCAACTTGTTTCTAGAAGGGTAACTGTGTACTTCTTTTGTTGCTTTTTTTCTACTTTTAATTTGCATTTGTTGACTCTTTGAAGATTTTCCCCCCTAAACTATTGGCAGATTCCTAGGGCAAAAACCTGTCTTGCAACGCATTTCCGCATCAGATATGTTGCACCTGCACTGAGAAGTCATCATGGTTTGAGCTACGACGATGAGGACTTCGTTGAGGAGCCAATTTGGTTGACTTTGAAAAAGGAAGCTTTCGGGTATCTTACCTACAACTATGTTCCTTAAAAAAGTAAACTAAAAAAAACCGACCCTTAAGTCTCCATCAATTGGGGCCAGCTATGTGATTTTTTTTTTTTTGAGCTGTCAATGGCATCTTATTCATGATAACTAACAAACCTTGATTCTTTCAAACTGCCATCTCTAAAGTCAATTTTGGTCTACCTCTCCCTTTAATGCTACCATCTACTGTAACCATATCACTTCTCTTAACTACCACATCTACGAATCTACGATAGACATATCCAAACTACCTTAATCTATTCTCTTTCATCTTATCTTCTATCAGTGCTACGCCTATCATCCAGCAACATTTTTCTGTTTTAATTCTATCTAGTAAAGTCTTGCCACATATCCATCTCAACATTCTCATTTCATCACTCATCTTACTTGCATTGTTTTTGTTCCTTAACATAGTAAATCAATCCTTTTGCGTTACTTGAAATTAGCACCTATTAGGTGAAGCAAATGAGGAGAGATTTCACTCCTTGACATCAATGTGAGAAGCGAATACTTAAAAGGGATTGATGAGGTAGTGTGTTTTTTTTTCAGGGCTTTGAAGTCTTTATTCATCTTCCTCCTTGAGCAGCCTAGCCAGCTGAAGTACATAGAGTGGCCGAGTTTCCAGAGCACGGTTAGTATCACAGTTGAAGATGGCAAATACATATACTAGTATTTTCTATATCAGAGGCAAAAGGGGGACCCTATAGCTTTCATCCAAGCTAGCAACAGATGCACAATAGTAGATATGCATTTCTTCTATGTCTTGGATGCTTTTGACATGCATGTGCTTCTATCTCTCATGCATTTTTCTGAGGGAGGACGTGCACATATGCCAGATCATGAAATGGGAGGGCATGCCTATGTGCTTAAATCTTATTGAATATGATTTCCTGCTTTTATCTTCATATTGATCTTGAACCTTATAATCTCACCAACCAATCCTGAAGCTTGTTTGAAGTTCTGTTAACTTGCTTAAGTAAAATCAGATCCTTACTCGTGTTTATGGGATAGGTTGTAACCGTGATAAAGAAACAAAAAATTACCAATGACCAGGGGCATGTCCACATGAGAAGCCATTTTGGGTTTTCCTTAATGTGGAAGAACCAGCTATTCATAACATTTGTTTGTAAGAAATGTAGTAAAACTTATGTGGCAGTTGCATCTTTTGACTGTGATGTTGAATTTGATTTCTGTTGGTCGTTAATTCCTATATAATTCCATAGGGAGGGGTGTAGAAGTATTGCTAGTGAATATATAACAATTGCTCTTATTGGATGGCTAGCTTCAGATCACTTGCAAGCTGTTTGATGTATATCATCCTTAAAAAAATAATATAACTACGCAGATATGCACGTGTTGCGATTTAAACAGTGAACCAGATTTGTGGAGTTGCAAAGATTTTAATTTCGTTGGAAGATATGTAAGGCTTGTTGGCATAGTTTGCAAAAGCCTAGTTTCATAAACTTGTTTCCTCAGAATTCAGTATGAAACTGTTGAGGGCACAGTGTTTCCAACCACCTTGGAAACCATATCATTGTGTCCTGAAAACTAGTTCTTTTTCGTTTCTGCCATAATATTAACTAGCTTCCATGTCCTATTACTAGGAGAAGAAACTCATGTAAGGTGAGAGTTAATTTGGTTTTGATCAGTTCAAATGAGGTGGCATACTAATTTCCCTCCGTCCCCACCTCCCCTGTCCCTGTGTGTGCAGCTAAAGACAGCTTCTCTCACTCTCATTCTCATGGCACTTCTTATAGTTGCACTTGCTTCAGTTGACTCTGCCCTCTGCTATCTACTGGCCTTGTTTCTGCGGAAGAGCCCATGACAAGGTGTTGACGGAATACCTGGAATTGATGACTCAACAGTCAACCCTACTGGATTAAGCTGTTCAAAGCTGCTTGTACAAAAACTGGCCTAAAAAACTACTTTTGTTGGAGGTTTTCAGAAGCAGAGGTCACGGACTCACGGCTTCCTTTATTACAGTGGAAAATCACGCAAAAACTTGTATACTTCTTTTAAGTTGCCCCTCTCTATAGCTGTAGTTTTCCTTATTAGGAAGAATGGAACAATATAGTCAGCATTTATTTAGTAGTGTCTTGTGTTTAATCATCTCTCTCTCTCTCTCTCTCTCTCTCTCTCTCTCTCTCTCTCTCTCCAACCTGAAAAGCTTGCTTATACAAGGGCTACACGAGAGAGCAATTCAAAATACAATCTTCTGGGAAAGACGTTTGAACCTCTATCTCCAGTATGAAACTTTTTGAAAGGCGAACAAATTTTTTTTTATTGCTCTGAAAAAAGGTTTACAAAACAAGCCCTTGTTGGCAAGAAGCCAACAAAGAAAACACCCACCGGACGCATATGATTTTCACACTTTTTTTTTTTCAACGGCATATGATTTTCACACTTAGCCATTGTGTTCCATGCAATATCGACGACCCCCGTGTTGGTCGTGGTTGTGTAACAAAATCTGTCCCAAGCCCAACTAAAGGGAAATGGTTGTGCATCAGGTGGCCTGAGCACATAGAAAAATCTCAATCAGATTTCTAAATTGGCATATTATCATAGCCCGTATAATAAAATATTTGTTTTCACAAACTAAAGCCGAATGCCACAGTTTAGAAGCAATAAGTCCACATACATAACCACCACCATCACATTTTTTAAGTACTAGTAAAAATGCTCGTGCGGTACTCGTGAAAGCAATGTCAAGTTATGTAATAGTGACAATCAATAAAACATGTAATTATTGTAGAATTATTTTCTGTTGAAACTTAAACTCTCGAGAATGATCATCTTTCTTCCTTCATTGCAAGGTAGACATTTTCTTTAATATGAGGCAGAATAAATAGAATTAAGATTCTCTCATAGGACGATCCTTCATGTGATGTAAAATGAGAAGACATTCTGTGGTGAGTATTATTTTACATATATCACATTAGGAATCATCCGAGGGATCGTCATGTGAGAGGTTCTTAATTCCACATTGACACACATCCAACAATGGGAAAAAAAAAAAAAAAAAAGCGTAATGTAGTATTCATTTATGCACCATTGATCTACAACTTTAATCATATTTATGGCACGCCCTTAACAATATAGTTTAAGTCTTAGCACCCTTAACTTTAGCGACATATTTACAGATGAGCTGATCATTGATTTCCATTGAATTATCATTTCAATCTTCGTTTTTTATTTGAAGAAAACATGAGAAGATAAATGACGTTTATTTATTTTTCATTAACTGGCTTCCTTTTCTTCTAGAAATATTGGATACAGTTTCGTCAATTAATCAAGTTGTATTTCCAAGGATTTTCTTGAATATACAAGTTCCAAACACACACACACAGTGTTCTTGGATCCGTGGAACTTATCACGATTCCTCGTCCGGCCCAATCTCTTTTTAGAGGATAATAAATATGGGCCACATAAGATCCGGCCCACTACTCACACCCATGAGATTATTCAACGTAGGCCACACCAAGAGAAAAAAGGAGTGATTATTGAGTGGCTTAGGCTTCTCTCCTCCACTATAGAAGTGCAGGTCAGGTATAGTGTCCGGTTATTTCGATCCGCACGTAGCATTGCACCGTCACACCATATCTCATGTTAGTATGGGTCTATACAGTCTTCGACCCTACATCAACGTATGGTGGGTGGAGAAGGACCTGAGAGTAGCACGTGACGGTGCTCTAGAAAACTGTGAATATTAATTCTTGAAATTATTCTAAGAGAAGAAAAATATGGGTTTTCACCGTTTTGTTATGCTAGCTAGTACTGAATTTTTGGATGGTCATGGTTATTTTCATCTTCTCCAAAAGACCGATAAATTCGGAATGGGTTGTCTACTACTTACACTTCAACTTTTTGGCTTGGACAACAACAAATTAATAACTTTTTGGCTAGGACAACAACAAATTAAATAGGGAAAATGACGGCTAAGGACGTGTTTTAATAATTAATACCCATCAAGAATACTTTGTTCATTTACAAATATTCTTAGCATGTCTTTAAAATGTAATTATCAAATCACGTAATGTACCGTCATTTTTAAATACTACTCCACAATTGCCCAACAAACCAACCAAAAGGTGGTCTTTTTCAGTGCGACCCAACGTATGCCATAATAATGCTTCTTTCTTTTCTTTTTCTTTACTTTTTGGGAAAGAAATGTAGTCATAAACTGTTTGAACCAAGAAGTTCAGTTTTTTTTTTTTAATTAAAAAAACAATTTTAAAAAAGTACGGAAAAGGCGAAGATGTGAACATTTTATCAACCCCATTAAGCACATCCGGTCCCGTTCTCAAAGGAAAAATAAGCACTTGGAGTGTAGCAGGCCGAGCTTAATTAAGATTCCGCTGTGGGCCACTTTCACTCCTCTGCCACCTTCGGCCGCCGTAAGGCCGTTGACCGCTTCACCTGTGCTCGGGCTCGGCCGAGGCGCATCAGTCGCAGGTTCTGCCCTTGGTTTGCGTCCGGCGACGGAGATGTCACGTCAAGCTCGGCCACCGGACGATTGGCGACTCCGCAGACAACTCTTGCCTAGGCCATGTCCTCTTCGGCCTGGGCCTCCCCTTAGGCTCGGCCTATTCCATTGGGCTCGGCCACCTGCGCTGCCACGCGCCCACCCGTGCAGGGACGGTTATGCCAAAAGATACACGTGAGCGCACATGGAGCCTGCCAGCTCACGCCAAAGCGGTTACCAGATCTATCCGGTGATGTCACGATGACGCCGCTTGGCCCGTGCAAGGCACGTGCCCGTGCTTGGAGAGCAAGTCAGGGAGGCTCTATAAATACCAAAAGATAGCGCCTCCTGGAAGGTACGCATTGATACACGCGAATACTCACTCAAAACCCTAGTCTCTTCCTCTCTGCACATACTCATTCTCTCGCAGGAGGGCCTTGCCGGGCAACCCCCCGCCAGGTCTTAGTCGTGCGTTCATTGTGCAGGCCAGGCGGAGAAGGCTAGGCAACCGCCGGATCGACGGAGGAAGGAACCAGACCGAGGATCATGGGCCACACATGGAGTATTTTTAAAAATGCAATTTTAAGTTTTAAAAATTATATGCTTACGTAAATAATTTTCTTATCAATATGGATCTTGTTTGATAGATCTCATTGAGATCTTTAATACGGTGCAAAAAAAATAATATTTTATTTTTATTTACATTATTTTTTGAGTTTGAAATGTGAAATAAGTACTTATTTTTCAATAAGGTGTTATAGAACGGGGCCTGATCAAGTTGCTTCACAAATTCCCAACATTTAGACTATTATATATTGAAAGTTATTTTAACTAACTACTCCATCCGTCCCAATTTATTTGTCCTAATTCTATTCTAACTAGATTAAAAAACTATTTATATCTTTAAAATGATAATGAATTTTATATCCAATGTGGATTTTGTTTGATAGATCTCGATTTGTTTTATAATTCAATATTTTCAAAATCAACTAAAACATTATAAATACAAGATATAATTAATTAAAAAGTGACACGAACTCCAAAAAATGACAAGTAAATTGGGACTGAGGGAGGTGAATGTCTAAGTGCAGTGAATATATCATTGAGAGCTGTGTTCACAAATGTGACCATGCTTCTTGGAGTATTTATAACTGTATAACAGCAAGAGTACTTGGCAAGGATTTAACAAAATTAATTCAGAGAAAAGAAAAAAAAAAATAGTTCACCACCGTACCGTACACTCTCTACTGAAAGGTCAAAATATCAAATCTTTCTGAAAACAAGAATTGATTGTTAGTTATATTGTATACAAGTATTTCGTTGTTAGTTTATTTATTCTCGCACAAAAATATTTCTTAAATTATTGTGTTATGGGAATTTGAATAGCAATGCCGGTCATTATATATCCCTTCAATTTTGAGCTTTTCCATGCGACCAGCATTTCTCATAGTACTGGTACTACCTTCGTCTTCGTTATCGTCATTGTCGTCGTCTTCGTCTTCTTCTTTCATTTTTGATCAAGACAAGATGTATACCTTGGTCCACATGTAGTTTATTCATTCTGCATCAGAAATTAATATTATGTGACATGCCCATGCATTTGCATAACTCTAAACCAAAACCAATTCCCAGCTTATCCTTCCACTTATTTGTCATGATATCGACCGGGCAATTCATATTGCCATCAAAGATACGCACGCAGAAATTCAGAATAAAAATGAAAACGAACACGCAAATGGAGTTGCCAATTTTTTATTTTCCGTTTATGAAAAACAAGAAATGAATGAATTTTATCTATTAAAAAATAAAAAAACATGTTTGGTGACCATAATAGTTTTTTGTTTATTAGCAATTTTTTAGGATGCCGGAAAGTGTTTTCAAAACAAATAAAAATGCAATTTTTGTGTTTCTAGAATTTCTGTAATCTAGTGAAATTGATTAGTATATGTTTTTTGTAAACAAAAACAATAACACAAATATATTTATGGTGCCTGTTTCAAAAAATATCAGAAACAAAAACAAAAAATAAAAACTTTTCCAAACAGATCCACTAGGATGAGCTATCATGCTTTCCGAATTTATCATTGGAAACTGATTTTCGCGCTCCATTTTTTACTGATGGCGTTTTACTTTTAACGTGAAGTTAACTTCATAAACAAAGGACAACCACTGCCTAGTGCAGTTGGTATGTCAGCTCTCCCCTATGAGGGAGGTCCTGGGTTCGACTCCTACTGAAGCAATACCTTTAGAGTCCCAAGCTATGGATAGCTTCTGGATTCCGTGCTAACTCTAACACCCCCTACTAACCCCTGCTGATGTATGACGATTGAAAAAAAAAAACTTATTATTTCCATCTTTGTTTTTTAAAAGAAAAATATTTTTAAAAAAAACATGAGAAGTTAGATGACGTTTAATTATTGTAAGTAGTATTGTACTTCCTTATCCGTTGGGGAAAAATTTTCAGTGCCGTGGGTACCACATGATAACTGCTCGGCACATTTGAGCCGTTCAAAAATGTAATGAACTACTCAAATTTGAAGAGAGAAAAAGTGTTGGGATAAGAGGAGATAGAGGGTTTCAATCCGAACAGTCCAAAAGTGTATTGAACGGCCCAAATTTAACGAGCGGATACCACGTGGAATATACACCCGGCACCAAAAAATTTCTCATCTTCTAGAATTACGGATACGTACAGTTTCGTTAATCAAATTGTACTTCCCAAGGAATTTGTCGAATACAAGTTCCAACCACATTTGTGTTGTGGAAAACGGTTTAGAAAAGCAAAACTGTGAACCTCCCCTATAGTAATTTCTTGTGGCTGATGACATAATCTGAAAAGCAAATTTCTCTCGTGCTTTAGCTGCATGAGTGATGGAATGTATATATGTATGTATATATGTCTACACGACTACATATATACAAGATAACCATGTGTCTTGACCAACTTTACAGGATTGCGAGTTGCTGTAGTGCGGCGGATTCGACCGTTTATCTCAATATGAAGGGCTCGGATTTAATCCAGGCTCTTACAATTCCGAGCCGTCCATTGTTCGAATGAAAATTCGAACAGTCTATTGTCGAAATGGATGGCCGAATTAACAGCACTACGCGTGTAGTGTGTAGTGCACCCCTGATCCAACTTTGCACACGCTTAACTAATCTCAAGACCTTGCGGTCGAGTAAAGCCAACACTGGCCCCAAATGAATCACGTACCTGGAATGTTTATTTTAGGAAAGGCAAAAGCGCAATATACGATTTCCAGCTATTGCTGCTATTCTAAAGTATTGTTGATTATAGCGAAGGCATATGCACAATACACGATTTCCAGCTATTCTAAAGCATGAAACGATCTGTCAGCAATATTTATATAAATTCACCCAAAAAAAAAAAGGGCCCCTCTCTTTACGGAGCTTTCTGTAAATAAAAATTTACAGAATCCAATCGCGTGCGTTCAAAGTATTTTTGGACGGTCCGAATTGAAAACCAATTGTGACCAGTAACAATTAATTATGACCAGTCAAAATTAAAAATGAATCTCACCCATTGATTACGCGAATAGACGACTGTACGTAATTGCGCCGCTTCATGAATAAGTTTCTCCCAACCAAAAATCTCACCTCAGAAAAACAACTTCCTCTTACCCTCAAACACCTGCAATACCCCATCCGACCCACCGGCCACAAGGGTGCACCCTTCCTCTCCCTCCTGCCTCCAACAGACACTGCTGACGAACCCGCGGTCGGCCCCCGGCTCACCCGCCGGCTCGAACCCGTGAACCCAAATGGGCTCACCCCACCTCTTATCATACACGAAAACCTCGTTGCTTTCCGACCCGCAAGCCAGCAACCCGCCCCGCCTCCACGCCGATAGCCCGACGAATCTCCGGCTGTTCACGTGCCCCTTGTACGTGCGAATCGGGCCTTGATCCTCTGTGTCCCACATCTTCAAACAGCCGTCGGTTCCCGACGTCACCACCGTTCGGTGGTCGAGGAACCGGACGTAGGACACGGCCCTAGAGTGCCCGTCGAACACCGTTACGGGATCTGCCATCTTTCTGACGTCGTAGCCGTAGGCTTTCCTGTCGGCGCATCCGACGGCCACCAGTGCGCCGCCGAAGGGGTTAAACTCCACGCAGCAAACGGAGCTCCGTCCGACGCTGGGTTGGACGCGGGCCACGCATCTGCCCCCGTCGCAGCGCGAGTCCCACATTTGCATGGTCCCGTCGTCCGAGCCCGACCCGCCCAGCACCGGGTCCCAATGCGAGTAGTCCATGCTCCACACCCGCCGCCCGCCGTGCTCGTCGCGTTCGAAGACGGGCACTCTCCGCTCGAGGTCGTACTCGGTCACGACCCCGTCGTAGTCCCCCGAACCAACGACCCGCCCGCCCGAGCCAGGTTTCCAACGGAGGCTGCTCAGCTTGGCCGGAGTACATATGCAAAAGTCACAAGCGCTGTTGTGGTCTAAAACAGCCACTTCATTCTCAATTAATAGTTTTTTGAAGTCGTAGACACGGATTTTCCGGGCAATCCCTCCGGTGACCAGGAGAGCACCGGAGGGATCGAATTCGATGACACCCACGGTGTTGGATACGGCTCCGGCGGCGGCGCTGGAAGAAATAACCGTGGACAGAGTGAAGTCCCATTCACGCCTGGGTTTCTCTGCTTCTGATTCTTTTTCGTTTTCTTCTGGGTTTGGTTCTAGGTGTGGGTTTGGGTTTGGGTTCTGTGGTTCGGTTTGGGGATGGGAGTGGGTAGGGAATTTGTTCATTGCCCATTCATATGAATTGAGGGTGTATTGTATTTGACTTTTTTTGTCTGTGCGAAGCTGGGGTGGAGGTGTGGCTTTGAGTTTCTTTCAGCCAATGACATGGTACCGTTTAGTAACTAAAACTGGGTATGTGATGTGGACATTATTTTTTTTTTCTTTTCTTTAGAGAGAGACGCGTCAAACTTACAATAAAATTCTATAACATACTGTTACAATAAAATCCTCTAACATACTGTTAACGTTGTGGGGGTCAGCATTCACTCTGCACTAGAGACATCTTCTGCTAGTACAAGGCAAGCATATTGGGAGGACTAACCACCTCCACCCGTCGATACTGTGTGAGCAGCATTACGAAGCCGCTTATGTCCGTCTATAGCTAAGTGCAGAGTTCTGCATAACCCTTTAAAGATTAAGTTGTGTTCTCTCTTAACAGTAATTGCTTTTAAGTGAGTTAGTTAGCATCAAATTCAACACGTACTTACAACATCATTACACGTCAATACTGGGGCCCACCATTTCACCCCAACGTGTAAGAATTTTGTAAGTACGTTGTATAATTTTGTTGCAAGCGTAGCAATTTTGTCCCTTTTTTTTTTTTTTTTCCTTTGAGCTCTTGTACTCTATTGGTACTTATTATATTATTCTAATTATTATTGATATAAGTGACAGTACACACAACGTTAATGACGGATATGCCATTTACTAAAACAAGCATACAGTAGTTTAATGGGGAGTGCTGTAGAGAATAGAGATGTCATTAATCATTATATCCTCGCAAGGACAGAAAGGAACACGTACCACACAAAAGGCCGAATCTCATATGGTGCGTTAGGTAATTAAAGAGCTGTACTCGATACAACTACTACAGATATAACTACTTTACGGTTAAATCTGTACCACATTTTATAGAGAATTTCTTATAATAACCGGGTTTTTGTGTGAGCTTAAAGCGGCAGCTCAAAAATTTTAGAAGCCCTAAATTTAATGACCGGGTATAAACTTTTAGTAGTCTCAAAATTTAAAATGTTTTACCTTCGTTTTTGGGACCAGATTATTCCGTACGTCAAATCTCTTAGAATAAATATGTAGAACATAATCAAATCTTATTAGAGCAAGAGCCCGTTCCAGAATTCAAAAAAAATTGTTAGATTATGGGCTTATTGCAAACTAACATTATGTAATACGGATTCTATTTGAAATATCTCCATGAAATCTATAATACAATACAAAAAAAAATTGAAAAATTATTTTTTATTTACATTATTGTTTAGTTTAAAAATGTAAAATAAGTACTTATTTTTTAAGAATGTGTTCTGGAACGTGCCTAATCCCTCCAACCTTGCTGTCAAAGTAGGCTTCAAATTTTATATTGCTTTTGGCATCTTCGCGTCGCTGCCCAAATTGGCATCCAATATGGGTCATGCCAAATGGTTTGTTTCAGTAAAATAATAATCAGGATGTCTTAAAATTGTGAAGGTTGCAAAATTTTGACATTGTGGTTCGTGATAGAGATTTTTTTTGGAGAAAAATTGTGAAGGTTGCAAAATTTTGACATTGCGATTCGTGATAGAGATTTTTTAAATTTTTTTTAAGGATATCAAATCATCACATAAGTTTTTGAAAAATTGACATCCACAAGTTTAAAGCCAATGTTGAAGATGCATGCTCTCAAGATTCTGGCTCTCATCTCTCTCTATCTCTCTCCAATTATTACTCATATATGCAATTATTACCATATTTCTCTTTCCATCCACTATCAAAATTAAACTAAACTAAACTGTCAACCAAACAAAGCAAATGATTTTGTTCGTTTTGATGTTTTACTTTGTTTTTTAATCATTACCTTATATCTTTCTCCAATCATTATCTAATTTCTCAAATTATTAATTTCATTTCTCTCTCTATCTATTTCCACTTATTGCCTCTCTTTCCAATTATTACCATATTTCTCTTTCCATCCACTGCTAAAACTAAAATACCTAAAATTCCCAAACGAAACAAGGCCAATATCTCTTTCACCCACTCCACCGGTCTCCACCTCAAATCCATCAATCACTCATGCTTATGGTATCCATGCAAATGCTTACGGTCCTAATTAATTACCGAGGAGGAATTATTATGTCAAGTTGCGTTAAAAATGGTATATTCTCAAGGGTCTTTTGGGCATTTCTCCAACTTATGTCAACTCATTGCAAAATAATTTCTCACAAGTTTACAAGGTCATAAATGTCGTGGCGCTATGGAGGGTGTAGTTATCAATGTTGTACGTATTTTATTTGCGTTGCCATGGCATACAATACAATGTTAGTGGAGGAGGGATGAGAGACGCTGTGGTTGCTTTTGTGCCTCAATTCAAAGAAATAGATGGTGTGGATACGAGCTGCTCTCAGCCACTCCCTTACGTGGTCTAAGCCTTGCCTTTAGTCTTCTCACGTACCAGTCACGTTCTGACCAACCTTTTCTCTATGTGCGTGCTTTAGTAAATGTTTTTTCGTACAAATGTGGGGATGCCATATGGTCCCGTTTGCTAGGATGGAGCCGAGGCTCGATTCTGAATTTTTCGAGGCCCTAGGCTGTACTTAAAAATGGCACCTCTTATATGTTAATATATAGATTATTGGATGGATTATTTGTTCAATGACGGAAACAATATTATAGCATTGTGGTTCAGTGACAAATTTGTTGTTGCAACTCTTTAGCACCATAGGACACGTGTTCGAGCCTCAGACCTGTCATTTTCGAACTCAGCAACTGCCTATTAGGCGTGAATCTTACCACTGCACCACATTAGCCTTATCGTTAAATACTTTACATAAAGAATATTTATTATATTCTGTTATTTCAGGGCCCGGGTCAAAAATTGAATGTCTTAGGCGATCACTTAGTGGGCCTATGCCTACGGCCGGCCCTACAGGGAGGACAAGTGACGGCGGTCGCCACTACAACAATTCCAAAAATTGCAATTAATATATTGAATAAAACTATTTTAAAGCCGCCACCACTAAATTTTTCCAGTTTATTGTTTTATATAGAAAGCCTTAAACCGCTAGTTTGTTTTTCTTTTCAAAAAAGAAGGCCTAAAAATATAGTCCAAAACTAAATTCAATAGGCCAAGTAAAATATTATGAAATATGAGGCCTACATTAAAAAGAAATCAAACTTCACACTGTGTTTTTATGCAAACTACGTAAAACAATGAAAGGGGGAAAGGACCTAAAAGCAAACAAAAACAAAGAAAGCAATGTATCCACTGCCGTGATTGAGAGGCGTCAGGATTTGCGAATAAATTTTTTTCAAAGTCAAGAAGGACACATATACATTGAAGAGAAAATTTTATTTACGGAGGTGCTGTAAATAAATATTTTTTACATCACTCCATCCAGACCGTCCAAAAGTATTTTGGACGGTCGGGATGTTAAGGAAACTTTTCCAGAGAAGAGTAAAACTTTTCTCCGGAAAAATTTTATTAAAATTCGGACCGTTCAGAATACTTTTGGACGGCTATGAATGATTGGTGCTGCAAACATGTTGTTTACAACACCCTTGTAAAATAAATATATCTCATACATTGAAAATGACTTTTCTAAAAGTTTTAATGCCGATTCTATTATCGATGTTTTTAACGGCATGGAGAATACATTAGTTTTGCACTGTATTTTCTTTCTATCAGCGAAAGAGAATTTCCATCATTATAAATGATAAAAGGTTTGCACTGTCATGATCTAATGTTTGAGATAATCCATTCAAGTAATTATAGATAATTTGAGAACTCTGTTCAAAATTTTCCAAACCTTCTTTTATCAGATTGCGAATGCATTACACTTCCAACTGTCAACTCAAGTTACTCAAACCATTTCCTTGCTTTTACGGTACTGAGATCAAGGACAAGGAGGAAGTCAGGGCTAGACTTTGGTCTTCGCAGATGCAGGAGGCTAAAGAGGATTTTTCAACCACCAAGTTTGTTTGTTTTTCATTTTTTTTTTTTTCCAATTGATAGAAGTGATCATTTTACATCAGATACGAAGTACAGAGTACAAACCCAGGATATTACATCAATTATGAGAGTCCACGAGATAATTAAGCTCAACAACTCAACAAATACAAGAAATAAATCCATTATAGGGTAGAAACAAATAAAGAAAAGAAAAACCCTCTGAGGTAAGAACACCCACATGTAAGTGGAGGTACTCAAACTCCTGACCTTCTAATGAGATTCAAGAGTTCTGACCAACTGAACTAGCCCCGGTTGGCTAATCAACCACCAAGTTGAGAGGGTGCAGGGCAGGCTTGGCAGCTTACAAGCCAGGAATGGGCCTTGAATTTCTGCGATATATAAAAGTGCAGAGGAGAATAGATATGCATACTGATGCATGCGTTGGTTTTTTTTTATCATCTCTTGTGCCAAATTAAAAGCAAATGTCTCCATCAGAATACCCATAAAAAAAAAAAAAAAAAAAATTAAGGCCCTTATCAATTCAGGCTTCCCTATATGGGATAGGATGGAAGTAGGATCCAGGACCACCAAAGGCAGCAGCTGTGGATCACATTAATGATTCTTCCAAAAAAAAAAAAGGTTACGTCTCAGATTGAATACAACAACTTATCTTGTGGAATCTCGGCTGGCCAACAATGTACATGTAGCTAAAACCACATCAGTTTTTCCCTTATATGGTTGAGCAAAGGCCAAAGAACCAGCCAGCCTAGCTAGCCTAGACTATGCGCTACTTATTCACGTACTGCGGTTCGGACCCCACACTTCCTCCCCCGGTCACTTATGGATTGCGTAAACTCTAAAAGGTTGGTCTGGCCAACCAGCCAGCCTAGCTAGCCTAGAATATGCGCTGTTTATTCACGTACTGCGGTTCGGACCCCACACTTCCTCTCCCGGTCACTTATGGATTGCGTAAACCCTAAAAGGTTGGTCTGGTGGTCAAGGTCTATGATTTAGAGATCTGCATCCTCCAGGTGCTATCCCAGTCGGTACGGGATTTTGTCTCGGCTTTATGTAGGCCCACAACTAGTGGACGGTGAGATTGATCTCAAGATTAGTCGAGGTGTGCGTAAATTGGCCCAGACACTTGAGTTATCAAAAGCATCTAAGGATATCGTTCTCAAGAATTGGATGGCGGGCCTATCACAATTGCCACTTTAATGATTTGATTTTTTTTCCTGAGGGTTTGGTGTGTAAATAACTACTCGTAGCACGCATCTCAATCGGGTTATGTTAGGCGGAGCAAGAGACATGTTGTGGCAACAATCTTGATCAAATACAACCGACAACTCTAAGGAAACAGACCATGGGTACCGACCATGGCCACCCACTCTTGGTTCCGCATGATTCAAGCCGCTTAATAATTTTAAAATAAAAAACCGAGTGAGCCAATGAAAAATCAGCTCAATTCGATATGTGTAAATACTCGATCCAATCTTCCATATTTTCATTCCGATTGCGGATATGCATGTTTGGATCAAGCCCAATTGCCTTTAGTAAGGCCTCTCACCAGTCAGGCCTTCCTTGGCGCAACTCTTTTCCCGGCCTGTTGTTGCGCTATTTGGATTCACCGCAATAAGTCTATTTTTGATAACAGTTATGCCATCCCTTTAAACATTCGCGTTAAAAATTCCATCAGGAAAGCAGTAGAATGGGACACTTTTTTGGAGAAAAAAAACACGCTAGATTGGTGAACCCTTCGTTGGTTGGTTGGATGTTACCACCTGCGGGCAGATTCAAACTTAACACAGATGGGTCCTTCAATTTGAGCTCCAAATCGCAGAAAAACAGGTGGTTTGATTCGCGATGACATAGGACATTGGGTGGTTGGGTTCCACAGGAATCTGCCTTGTGCAAATTCTAGCACCATGACTGAATGCCTTGCTCTCCGAGAAGAGCTTAAGCTGGCGTTGGATAAGGACATCAGAGGCATCTTGGTGGAAACTGATTTCCTTGCCACCGTCGGTTGCTGCGGGATGAGAAGCTTGGAAACCCCGAGCTTAGCAATACTCCTATTTTGGATTGCAGGTCAATGCAGGCTAGGGAGTGAAGTGAAGCATGTGTTACGAGAAGCCAATTTTTGCGTTGATGCGCTTGCTAGTCTTTTTGGTCATCAGCTTAGTTATAATGTTTTTAATTCTATGCCTAACTGCCACGAGCAGCATTGTGTACGCGGATTCGATAGGGACTTTGTTCCCTAGAACTCGGTTTGTAACAGCTTAATTTTATCTGTGAAGTACATTTTCAACCCAAAAACAAAAAAACCAAGGATCGCAACAATTGGACGCATGAGTGCAAATCATTTACCGCAATTTGTTTGTTGTGCTTGTTGTAATTGCATTATATGTTTCATCCTGTCATTATTTTCTTTTCTTTTTTTCTTGGAGGTTTGCCCAGTTGTTAAGTCCAAGGCGCTAGAATTAGTCGAGGTTGCCATAGGTTTCATGATTTTTTTTTTTTTGTTTTACTGGGGATAAATGCTTCATTGTTTCATCGTTTGTTTTTAGAACGATAATTTCATTGTAAAAAGTTGAAATCTAGCTGAACATTATGCAAAGTATTGGGAAACAGGAAGGGAAAGGGATCATTATAACCCAAAATTTCCAACATCCCGTGTTCAGGGGGTATGAGACTTCAAAACGAACAAGGCCCAGGTTTCCTACATCACTGACACACACAAACAAAACCCGAAGAGGTAGCCCAGCCTCCTATATTTCAGGAGGCCCAATGAAATCAGAAGTTGACGGCCCAACCCAATCCATAGTCAAGGGTTCATGAGTATGAATTTGAAGTACATGGGAAAAGTTTTGGATAGGAAATTAAAATTTTAAAAATATGGAGAAAATAAAGGAACAGTAAACGAAGCCAGTGAAAAAGGCTAGTATTTATTTCCTGTCGTCTCAAAAAAGAAAGGGAGACAAAATATCAAAATTTATCTTTCTCTCTGTTATTTCAAGTGCTTAATGAACTAGTACGAGAAATGCTACGGATGTTCAAAAAATGTAATAAGTAAATCAATGTTACCGGTACCCATAGCCATCGTACATATGAACAATAATAATTGAGGTTGGAACCTGAGTTTATAGCGTAGAAGTATTCTCTTACGTGAAGATTTAAAAAAAATATGAACTAATAAAATAGGCAATGAAGAATAATGATAGAGAAAAAATCAGTGTAGGATAATTGGAGCAGTCTAATTTATGTGCATGTTCTTTTGAATCTTTTTTGTTTAACTCAAAATTCCATTATTACAAATTCGATTCACTTGGAATATAATTAAGAATTGAATTTATACTTTATTTTTTCATTTTCTAAGTAGTCTTAAGTCTTACCTTATGTTATCCTTGTACATAAACTTATAAACTTTTTTGTTTGACATGAATAATTGTGCAAAAATATACACTTTTATAACATGTGTAGTCTCGTCACACTAATAGTGAATGGATTAATAATACCACATCCCTCGTTGTATTATTTCACACTTTGAGAGATTATAGCCCTATTTTAGGTGCCGAATTTTCTTGTCATGCATTTTGCATGTCTGAGAGCTGATTCTAAATTCAGTAACGTGTTTTGGAATACTTTTTTGACTTTTTCAACTTTTAATTTTGCATAATTTTTTGGGGGATTATTGGTTTGTCTCGACAAAATAAATCTTAAAAGTACAAAAGTATCATCAAGATCTTTAAAAAGTTCACTAAAGATAAAAATAATCCAAAACATACAAACTTTTTTTGGATTATTTTAGTTTTTATTCACTAAATTTTTTAGATTAATTCATTCGTCGAAAGGAACTACTAATAATTCACAAAAAAAAAAAAAAACCAATTGATGCACAACTCACAAACGCAAAAGAAAAAAAATTGGATAAAAGGCAAAGATCAAATCTAGCTTAATTACTATGCCAAAACACGCATTCAAATCAAACAAATATATTCTCTTAAATGCTTGTACATAATTCGGTTAAAGCTCCATTCTTCCTAATTTTTTTTATCGAATACTTTCGGTATTGTTTACATTTCGTAACTTCTTGTTTTGATTTCTGTCGTAGTTTTTGAGTTGCTGCCTTTATCCTGGGTCACTCGGGAGGAATAGGAAATGCTAGGGATACGTTAATATTTCACATTTTAAAAGCATCTTTTTTATATACATATATGAGAATTTCACAATAAATACTAGAGATTCAAATATATGTGAAAAAATTGTGATTGAAATGTGACAATTTGACGTGGTCTGCCGTCCTCCGGAAATACTGTTCGTGCAAGTGTGGAGAAGACGGAGCGCGCCAAACCATATCACCCAATATACAACACAAAGACCCCTTCACTTCCACCACCGCCAAAAGAATCAAAACCAATACTCCACGGCTCAACCCCACGACGGTGCGGCGGTGCCACGCCCTCCATGGGAAAACAGAAGCAACAGGTGATTTCCCGCTTCTTCGCTCCCAAACCCAAACTCCCCTCACCTTCAACTTCAGAATCACCATTATTCCCAAACCCACCAACCCCTCCCCCTAAGATCACCGCCACTGTCACTTTCTCACCCTCCAAGCGCCTCCGCAACTCCAACCTCACCTCCCCCACCTCCTCTCCCTCCAAAACCCCAAGACTTTCTTCACCCGATCCCTCCCTCCACCAAAAATTCCTCAACAAACTTCTAGAACCAACTGAAGACCTTGTAAGTAGTTCCCAAAAAAACCCACTTTCTAATCCCAAGTATACCCCACTTGAGCAACAAGTTGTGGACCTCAAAGAGAAATACCCAGATGTTCTTTTGATGGTTGAGGTTGGTTATAGGTATAGGTTTTTTGGCGGAGATGCCGAGAATGCGGCTAGGGTTTTGGGGATTTATGCCCACGTGGATCACAATTTCTTGACGGCCAGTGTGCCGACTTTTCGGTTGAATGTTCATGTAAGGAGGCTTGTGAGTGCTGGGTATAAGGTGGGTGTGGTGAAGCAGTCTGAGACCGCGGCAATTAAGGCCCATGGGTCGAACAGGTTGGGGCCTTTCTGTCGCGGGTTATCGGCATTGTACACCAAGGCAACGTTGGAGGCTGCGGAGGATGTTGGAGGTGGCGAAGAGGGGTGTGGGTCGAGCAGCAACTACTTGGTTTGCGTTGTTGAGAAAGGGGTGGGTGGTGAGAACGGGAAAGAGAGTGGGGTTGATGATGTGAGGATAGGGGTAGTTGGGGTTGAGATATCTACTGGGGATGTGGTTTATGGGGAGTTCAATGATAATTTGATGAGGGCTGGGCTTGAGGCTTTCATTTTGAGCTTGTGCCCTGCTGAATTACTCCTTGTGGAGCCTCTCTCTAAACAAACTGAGAAGGTATCCTTTATTTGTAATGAGTTTCATTTCCTTTGAACAAGTTAAATAAATGTATTTTCTCCTTCTGGTTGTTTTATGATGCTTCACTCCATGGTTGAACTGAACCTCCGTCCGTTTGTTGCTCGTGTGTAGGGTGCTGTGTAATATATCTTTCAAATAATCGAGTCATCTTTGTATAAATAGAAGAGATCAATATCACCTAGTGAATTGAACGAGGTAGGACAGTTGCTATCTTGCTTTGGGAAAATCAAAGATAGAGCTTGCTAATGTAGTATGTGAAATGTGTGGAGCTACACCAAAGTCTATATTGTATGATAAAATCACTTTAGGGTTTAAATCAGACGTTGAACAGTTGTTGCTGGGTGTGGATGTCAGTGTTTAGGATTTTATCGAATGGTGATTGTGCAAAGTGGACTGGAGGTATATTAGGTACACAATGTAGCATACCCTTGTTTCTCCTCCCAAATTTCTCTTCCGAGTCTACTCCCTTTCTTCCCTTAAATGGCAGGAACGCCCTTCTTGTAATCTGGAATCTTACATATTACCTGAAGTACTAGTTTAAACTTCACTTCCACTAGACCCAAGTTTGCATTTTTTGGAAGATGATTTTTCATGCTTGTATTAGTCATCTGTTCTGGTTTGGATGACAACTGAGAGCTATTATCACAGTTGCTATTGGCATACGCTGGACCTGCCTCAAATGTCCGCGTGGAGCGTGCCTCACGATATTGCTTCAATGAGGGTGGGGCACTTGCTGATTTGATGTCTATATATGAGAATACTAGTGAAAATGGCTTAGGGGATCAGCAAGAGGAAGGAACAGAGGTGAGAGAGCAGGGAAATAGCCACATGGCAATTGAGGTATACTATGTGTTTTTCGTCTATGTACATACTACCCTGAATTTTAGATCATTAAGTGGGTATGCTTTCCTACGCTGTTACAGCATGCTGATATGCTACATGCCGAATAATAGTGAATTTCTTGGTTCATACTTCACAGTAGTCCATGGATGATTGCATTGTCTTCTCGCTCTGGCAATCCAGAAAACATGCACTTTAGTTATCATTCTGCTTTATTGAGCTTGTGTTTGTTATTTGTGTTCGGCTGGTTTGTTTTCATTGTGCATGCTCTTTTTCAATCTCCATTTCTTGTTAACTATGCATTTTTTGCTTTAAGGGTATTATGGCCATGCCAGATTTCACTGTCCAAGCATTAGCTTTACTCATTCGTCATCTCAAACAATTTGGATTTGAGAGGATTCTTAGCCTGGGAGCTTCATTTCGGCCTTTCTCAGGGACCATGGAAATGACTCTTTCAGCCAATTCAATCCAACAACTAGAGGTAATCAAAAGGGTCATTGAGCTATTTTATGCTTGGAAAACATTACCTAGTGCCATTTTCAATCTGTACTCCTGATTTACAATGTGAGAATATATCATTGACCTCGACAACTGGATCCCATTATGCCAGCTTTGCGCCTGTCCCATTGTTTGTCAGCCTTGGAACAGTGCTAAGTGCATGGGAACAAATTGATAACATTCGCAATCAGGTTGAAAGTATAGGAACTTCCTTTGAGTTCAAATTTTTGTAGGAAGTTTAACATATATCTGTGGAATCAGTTTGCAATCTACTCCATTTGTTAAAGAGATGAATGACATTTTAGCTTCATTTCAAATTCTGTTTTTTTTCCCTCATGTAACCTTTTCCTTGCTTTGTCTATTTATGACTATATTTTGGGTTTAACCTGTTCAATTGTTTCAGCTTTTAAAGAATAACTCTGATGGATCTGAGTCTGGATCCTTGCTGCACTGTATGAATCACACACTTACTATATTTGGATCGAGGCTTCTGAGGCACTGGGTATGAAGGTGCACTTGGTACTTATTTATTTTGTCTAATGCGTGTTTACATATTTCATGACATTGAGTTTGAGTTTTTGTGGTGGATGGTATAGGTGAGTCATCCTTTATGTGATCGGAACATGATCTTGGCTCGTCTTGATGCTGTTTCTGAGATTGCAGAGTCTGTGGGATTTTCATCTTCTAAGGCTTCACAGAGTTTGAGCAACATTGATGAGGGAGGCCATGATGTCACATTTGTGCAACCTGATTTTAGTTATTTGCTTTCTTCAGTTTTGACTGCCCTAGGAAGGTCACCTGATATTCAGCGTGGGATAACCAGAATCTTCCATCGAACAGCCACAGCATCTGAGGTAGCACGGCTTATCATAAAGCTTGGTTTTGCATGCTTTTATATGCTCGGTTTTTGACACCCTGAACCCAATTTCGCCATATGTATCAATTGGTCAATAGAATGTTATGAGCGGAGTGTTGTGCAATATATTTTTCAGCTCTTAATATAATGTTTGACGGACTGAAGACTGGCTAAATGGATAGTCCTTTGTGCTATTCAATGTTGATATGATCAGAAGGTGCTTGGATTCAGTACTATGTTAGAGATACATTTTCTGAACTAGCTATTATTTTTACTTGTTTATTTCTGTACTTTTGCTTTAAATCTTCTCGTTTCTTTGGATCAAAACCGACTAGAATTAAATGCAAAGAGTGATGGTATATTTCTAATCTGAATTCATTTAAACTAAGGACGTTTTATGAGCATGAAACAGCTGCTTATTGTTGTTCTATGCCCTTGACTGTGCTTGGTTACCATCTTCATGACTTGATATTACAGTTTGTGGCAGTCATTCAAGCTCTCTTAGTAGCTGGAAAACAACTTCAGCAACTTCACATTGAAGAAGAGGGCAAAAGTAAGAGTGTGTCGAGAAAAACTGTGCATTCCGTGTTGTTGAGAAAGTTGATTTTGACAGCTTCATCGTCTAGTGTTATTAACAATGCGGCTAAACTTCTCTCTGCCCTGAATAAAGAAGCTGCTGATCGAGGCAATCTTCTGAACTTATTCAACATTTCGAGTGGATGGTTCCCGGAGGTTATGAGCAACCTTGCTTTTGATTTGTGCTGCATGTAACCTTCACCCATTTCCCCTGATCATTGCTGAACAATCCTTGTGCAGGTTGCTGATGCTGGAACAACAGTTCAATTGGCAAAGGAGAAATTGGATTCAATGATTGTTTTGTACCGCAAACAGCTTGGAATGCATAAATTAGAGTTCATGAGCGTGGCTGGCACAACGCATTTGATAGAGGTAGTTCCATGTAGAATATTCTTCGCGATTTAAGTTTTGAAATTTTCATTCTATTCCATTACACTTTTCTCGATGGTTTGTGGAGTCTGTTAGTTTAGGGAACTACTGTTTCTTTGCATCTTAATATGATGCAATGTCATTGATATTAAGGAATCTTTTAAGTTAAAGCATATTGACAGTGAGTGTCTTCTAAATTAATCCGGTTGCACGTATTACGCACTGGTTTTGCAGTGATATATTTTGTCGAGCATAACTTGTTTTGCTTGTATAGTAGAGTTCATAGTATAAATGTTTAGTATTTACTTCTTGTTTGGCTTGTTTGGTGTCCTTATCATCTGTTATCTGATCTCTACTCGACTGGCTTATGTGTGGCCTAACTATATGTAGCTTTAATGGCAGATGCCATCAGATGTCAAGGTACCATTAGACTGGGTGAAAGTAAATAGCACTAAGAAAACAATTCGCTATCACCCTCCGGAAGTATTGACTGCCCTGGACCATTTAACACTGGCACAAGAGGAGCTTGGTGTTGTCTGCCGAGGTGCTTGGGATGGCTTTCTTAAGGCCTTTGGTAAATATTATGGAGAGTTCCAATCTGCTGTTCAAGCACTATCTGCTTTGGACTGTCTGCATTCACTTGCTATACTTTCAAGAAATAAGGTTTGTATATCGAAGGACCCTAAGAACTTTGATTGTTCATCTTGCGACTTCTGACTTTAAATTATATCCTTAACATTCTGTTGCAGAACTATATTCGTCCAGTTTTTGTAAATGATGCTGAACCTGTGCAGATACATATCTCTGCCGGTCGTCATCCGGTATGTTAGCTGACATTGACTCGTGTCTTGTGTGCTAAAAATGAGAAACTTAAATTGTATGACTATTCCTCTTTTTATTCAAATCAATGTCTAGGAGGTTAAGTGCCCAACTACGTTAGATAATACTTCACGTGCGCAATATGAGGCCATCTCCTTGGACACCTGGGAGCTGGTAGGAGTATTTGCTGTGATAGTACCTTACGAAGGCTGTCACTTAATGTGTTTGAAAAATTGTTATTGTAGATTTTACTTGTACCAAATACCACTTCTCTAGTGAATAGCCTATTCGCATTAGTGCTAACTTTATGAGTTTTTTTGCTTAAATTTATTTATGTTTATAAATCACGCCATAAACCACAGAATACACGTAAGTGTGGTCGGTCCTACAATTTGCTTGGTTGTGGAGCACCCTAAACTTGCAGAAATGGTATGGTTTATGAGGTGTCTCTGACTTTACTATTTCACTTCCCATTTAATTCCGGTGGATTGGTGGTCTAATGAATAATCTATGTACCCTATTGTCTTTGCAATTTCATTATTGGCCTAATAAGGCTTTGTGGATCGCATATTTAGATGGCTTAACATTACACTTTGATCCTGGCCAGGGATCTCTCTTTGATAACCACAGCTGTTGAATTGGTCAAATTGAAATTATCAAAAACTAGAAAAGAGTATTATTTCCTTCTAGTTTTGCAGTGATTGTTAGTTCTGACTTCTGAATCAATGTGATCCCCTAGTTCATTGCTCACAAAAATCATTTTTTACCAGGTTATGGAGACTATATTGCAAGATAATTTTGTCCCAAATGACACACATTTGCATGCAGCAGGAGAGTTCTGTCAGATAGTGACAGGACCAAATATGGGAGGGAAGAGTTGCTATATTCGCCAAGTTGCTCTGATTGCCATAATGGCTCAGGTTGGTTTAATCCGCATTTTTCAGTTGGGCACAAACTCTGTACTTTCTCCCTTGCTATTGAAGAAGTCCATTGTTATTAGTCACAAGTTTGCTTGTCACTTCAATATGTGCATAAGTTAGAATAAACCCCTTAAAGTTGAGCATTCATCCTGCTCCAATACTATTGAGAACTATCATGTTATGTTCAGAAATGGATGTATTCTGTACAACCAACTGTAAGGGTGGAAACTGTCACTCTGATTTGAAAAGTTATTGTTATTATTTTCTTTTGGCAATACATTTTATAATAAATTTCTGGTCTCTGGTCCCTCTAGGTTGGTTCCTTTGTCCCAGCGTCATCAGCAAAACTGCACGTGCTTGATGGCATCCACACACGAATGGGTGCTTCTGACAGTATCCAGCAAGGACGGAGCACCTTTTTGGAAGAAATGAGCGAGGCATCCACCATAATCCATAATTGCACTCCCCAATCTCTAGTTATCATTGATGAGCTTGGGCGAGGCACCAGTACACATGATGGGGTTGCAATTGCTTATGCTACATTGCATCATCTTCTCTCACAGAAAAGATGCATGGTTCTATTTGTTACCCATTACCCAAAAATAGTCGACATCAAGAACGAATTTACAGGCTCTGTGGGGGCATACCATGTTTCATACATGACATCACAGAGTGTAACAGATGTGATGGACTCGAATGATAAGAATGGTGATAAAATGGACCGTCAAGATGTCACGTACCTTTATAAGCTTGTGCCTGGTGTTTCAGATAGGAGTTTTGGATTTAAGGTTGCTCAGCTTGCACAGGTAAATTGCCATCTTCTCTCTCTCTCTGGGCCAATTGTTTGACAGCTCTAGACTAAAGCAGAAAGACTTCGAAATATTGGAATTTAAGAGCATATCCAACGCCATTTCTCTTGCCAAAGCTATTTTTGGGCAGAGGTTAAAGAAAAAGCACTCCAATGGCTTTGCCATTTCTTGTCCCAAATTTGGAAAGTCATTTCTTGACACATCAGCATCATTGCAGCTATGTCTGTCGTGCAAATCTCCAGAAGATGGTCAAGGGATCCTACGGCCATTATGGGATTGGTGGAAAAATGACCTTGGCAGCCCAGATTGTAATCTTGCCAAAGTTTGTCAAAATGCCATTGTAGCATGCCAAAAAGAGACTTTAGCTTTGAAAGAAATGTTTGAATTTTGTAACCTCTGGAGATGAATTTGAGGAATGGATATTGTTTCTTTCAAACAATTGAAAAACTAGAAAATAGAGCTCTTTGGCCAGCTGTCCACACTACTCCAATCTGTACTTCAATGAGTTAAACAATGCCAAACCAAATCTGAAGTTGCTTCTAAACCTATGTGCTTAGTTATCATATTCAATAAATTTGTGCTAAATTTGATTCATTTTGCAGCTACCTCCTTCGTGTATTCGTCGAGCTATTGTCATGGCTACAAAGTTGGAGGTAGCAGTAGGCAAACGAGAGGAAAGTAGACTGGCACTGAAGACACGGGACAAGAATGCAGAAACACAAGAGAACGTCATGAAATCTCAAGATTGTCCGCTTGCGCGAGGCTTTGAGATAGAAGAATTGACTGACAATTACAGGGTGTTTTTCGAAAACATCAACTCTGCTTTGGGGGACGGTGACCTAGCAAATTGCTTCCAGTTTCTGAAACGTGCTAGAAGCATTGGAATGGAGTTGATCAATGAGTATAAGACCATTTAAAAGTGTGGTATTCTCTGCCACAATTTTTGTATTGTGTTCTTCTCAATCTTTCCCTTGCAAAGGGCAAAGACAGTTGGCGAATTTTTGTATAGCAGCACGAAGATTGCCTACCAAATTGATTGGATAAGCTGCAAATTTTGTAATTAGTCGTGTGCAGATGTCGATACAAGTGAGTCTGAAAGTGGCAAGCCATAGCAAGATCTTGTTTTTGAGAAGGGTAGAAATTCCTATGTATTTTCACTTCAGAGTTGTGTAAGTTATGCTCTGTATTGTACAGTTCCAAGAATGAAAATGAGTGGAATTTCACAGTAACGATGGCCATGTCATCTGCCATATGATGTAAGGAACTTGTAAGCTCCAATATGCCTCTTCTTTTGCTTTGTTGCGCAAAGAAAACAAGAATAATTAGAGTTGACATAGTACGAAACATTCAATTTTATATTTGGCTACCCGAGTTATTTGATATCCTAGATCGTCAGCTTTTCAAAAAGAAAATTTTCATTTCCTTGTACTCTACGTTTCTCAAAACAAACCATAAATCCAAGGACGTTACAATCTTTACAGCTTCAAATGAAGCATCAGATAACTTGTAAACTTTATCTACATGTTGCTTAAATTCATATCAAATGAGATATTATCAAGTCCAATATCTAGACCAAAAAAACTGATCTGTTTACACTGGCAATCAAGACCAAACTTACATGCGCCTCCGGCGGTTGAATGCCTCATGCCCAATCGGTATCTGATGAGACTACCCTAAGGAAGATACAACTGAGCCCTCCGGAGGGCGTACAAGTCTCCGACGCAATTCAAGATGAGACTACCCTATGGAAGATACAACTGAGCCCTCCGGAGGGCATACAAGTCTACAACACAAGTCAATGCAATAACTCACTGACAGTTGTATGCCAAAATCAGCCCAAGCAACTCAAGTTCCAGATTCAGACCCTGGATCAGTCTTTGGACAAATACCATTCGAGCTTCATTCCACACCAGCCTATAATGATCCCAGAGATGAAAAGCAATTACTGCATTCAACCACCTGTTGAATTCTCTGGTGATCGCATCTACTTGACTGTCCTACGACCTCCACTGCCATCTCTCTGGAACAGTTAGATAGCGAGTCTGATTCTTTTCCAAGTGACCATTCTGCGCGCACACAAAATATGTAATGAAAGCAATCAGTATGGTAGGGTCATTCCTTAGCTATAAGAAGAAAAGCTAAACTGCGAGTCATATAAAACAATCCAACATGGAGCTACAGAAAATGTATAGTATCACACAATCAAAACATTGCTCGACGCCCATTTTCTTTTCCTTTTTTGGGATGAGTATCTTAGGCTCATGCCCGTGGTTCGTGCAATTGCTCATCCCACATGTGCGGGTCACCAAACTCATGACCTACACTTGATGAGGCATGTCTCAGCCCAGCTTACCACTCTGCTAATTCTTTGGGCTTAACCCAAGCTACTTAACTCAGACTTTTAAGAGTTGAACATAACAAGTAAATAAAACTTTATTGATTACAAACACTTTGTACACTAAATTTGTGTACAAACAACACACACTATCACTCACAAAGGATGACTCTCTCTCGCACAAGAGTTAGTTCACACAACTAGGAAGACACAAACTTTGGACACCTTACTAAGTCTCTCTCACACAAGAGATTTTTTTTGAACGGCGAAATTTTTTATTATTAATCTTTGAAGATAACAAAGACTAACAGGAACAAGGAGCAAGGCAACAAAAGTGCCCGGTCCGAAACCCAAACGCTAGAGTCAGTACACACAACTCTCTCACACAAGAGTTAGTACACACAACTAGTTACGTGCACCACTTTCTTACACTAGAACAAGAAAAGAGAGATCAAGAGCCCAGAGTGAAAGTAGTTTTACACTTTCCCGTGGTCATATACTTTCACTTCCATCCTACGGCAGAGTTTCAAGCACATCACCATATCCGCTTTGGTGCAAAGCCAGCAGCTCCAGAATCCAGTAGATAACCTCTGTATATGGATTACAACGATCTCCTGATATAAATTTTTCAGCCACATTGTTGACCTCTATCACACTGCCCCCTGGAGTCTTCTTCATGCTCTTACTTCTCATGAGTTTCCTCATCCTCGACACGCCATTCCATCTCCCAAGTTTTGCGTATATGTTCGAAAGCAAGACATAGTTCCCTGCATCATCAGGTTCAAGCTCTAGAAGTTGCTCCATCGCTATAACAGCTACTTCAAGATCACTATGAGTTCTACAAGAACTCAACAGGGAACCCCAAATCGCTGAATCGGGTTCCATTGGCATGTTCTTTATGGTTTCAAGTGCTCGATCAATGTGCCCTGCTCGACCAAGGAGATCAACCAAACAACCATAGTGTTCAATCCCTGGCTCTATGTTATAATCTTTTCTCATAGAATCAAAGTACTTCAATCCCTCGTCCAAAAATCCTGCGTGTGTGCAAGCTGATAAAAGTCCGACAAAAGTGATCTCATTTGGTTCAACTTTTGCTCTCTGCATCTCTTGAAATAGCACAATTGCTCCACGAGCTTTTCCATGATTTGCTAATCCTCCAATCATTGTACTCCAAGATATCACGTCTCTTTCCAGCATTTCATCAAACAGCTGCCACGCTTGGTTTACGCTTCCACATTTTGCATACATTTCAATCAGAGAATTACAAAGACAGGTTATGTGCAAAAACCCATTTTTCTCTGCATAGAAGTGAATCCATTTCCCAAGCTCAAGAGCTCCCAACTGCGCACATGCGGGCAAAACTGCAATCAAGCTGACCCAATCAGGCTCAACTCCTTCCATTTGCATTCTCCGGAAAACATCCAATGCCTCGGCATCAAACCCATTTCGCGTATACCCGGAAATCATTGCCGTCCAAGTGACGATTGTCTTCTTTGGCATCTCCTCAAACATTGCTCTAGCTCTTCTCACCTGGCCCAATTTAATATGCCCAGTAATGAGACTGTTCCATGATATTACATCCCTCTCGCTCATTTCCTCAAACGTCTTGTGTGCATCACTTAAATTGTCGCACCTTATATACATATCCAACAATGAATTTTCAATCACCGTATTGGACTTCCACCCAAATTTACAAGCGTGCACATGAACTTGATTACCCAGGTCAAGACACAAAAGACCTCCACAGGACTTGATCACAAATGGGTACGTGAATTTGTCAGGAAAAATCGGGTCTTTACCTTGTGGGTCTCTGTCTCTTAGCATCTGCTTGTAAACATTGATTGTGGATATATACAAGTGGCTATGAGTATAAGCTCTAATCATGGCATTGTACAAGTAACTATTTGGCTCAACCATCTGTTTGAAGAGCAAAGTTGCATACTCTATTTCTCCATTCTTATCACATATATCCACCATTTTTGTCATCAAGAAGCTGCTTTGTGCCAGTGAGAACTTGACAATTTGGGCATGTACTTTCTTCAATCTTACTATGCCAACCCACTTCTGCAATAAAGGTGCAAACATATCTTCCAGCCCTCTGATCGTCAAGACAACCATTTTCCCAGCCATCAATAATCTATGTCGTTGACATTGATCCCTCTTTGATTGCTGTTATAGAATTAGTCTTCCAGACTACTTTAATTTATCTGGTTTTTTCAAGATTTTGTTTTTGTGAAATAGCCCACTATTTATTCTTGAAAATCCTTCTAGCCACAAGTGTAAAAGACTGTTTTTTGTCATAAATACTTTTCGGATAAGCATTATGCAAAATTGATTCTAGCACTGTTGCATTAAGTTCTAAACCACACGAGCAAAGGAACCCTTGGAATTTGAGTTTTGACCGAACAACTACATATGGAAAGTGGCCACAGTGATTGAAACATGAAGGTGAAGAAAGATTACGCAGTCAAAATTGCTACCTCGGTCTCAAAGATTGATGCTCCATATTTCATTGATGAGTGAACGACAAAGATTGGCAAAACTCCTGAGAGTTTCTTCAAAAAATCAGTTAATTGATCAAGGTAAGCAAGTTCATGCTGCTTTAGTGAGAATTGGACGGATGGCAAATGAGCGTGTTTGGTCAGATTGAAATGGGTTGTGAGTTGAATGTGGACAGGTCGAATACAGGTCAATAGTAGGTGGGTTGAAACGCATCAGATAAAAATGGGTCAAGCCATACACAAACCGGGCCCCGGCCCGTTTTCCTTCATTCTCCCCCCTATACACCTTTTCATTTCCAGATGAAATTAGATTGTTCAAATAGAAACTCTAATCATTGACCAATACAGAATGATAGCAATTTCGTGTAAAGAATTACGTCCAAATAGTAGTTTCTTTACATAAATAATAATATACGAACAAAAGACATGTACACACCAAGAATAAGAATTAAGAAACTGGATCAATGCAAATTGCAAAACCATTTCTTTGGGAAGCAAGGAACACTAACGAACATTCTGAGTACGAATACATCGGAGAACAATAGGTCGAATTGAAAACTAACGACAATGACGCTGAAGGCGGCGGAGTTGCCGTCGATGACGGAGGACATACCGTTATTCGGATTGAGGAAGAAACTGAAGAAGGTCGAGGAGGAAGCGGAGGAGGTGATCAAGGAAGGTATCGAGACGGTGGAGAGAGAGGTTGAGTCGGCGGTGAGCTTCGGGGTGTGGGGCACTGGCGGAGGCGGGGGCGGGGGCAAATGGACGTGGTTGGGGTTGTGTTGCTAAAATCAGTGGATTAATTTAATTCAATTAAAAATCATACGTATTTGAATATGGGTAGACTTGAGCTGATTATAAATGGATGAATTTAAATGAATTCATAAAGTTGGATTCAAATTGCCACCTTCAAGGATCTATACATAAATAATTAATTATGGATAATATTAAAAAACAAGTATCTAAATAATAAATAAAATTCGGGTCGGCTATTTTAATAACTCTAACTTTTAATCCTAAGCCCCGTTAGAACATCTCCAATTCTTACCTATTTTATTATCTATACCTAAAATTTAAGTAAAAAGTCTAAAAACTCATCTCCAATGCATATTCATTTCCCTACCCATTTTATTTTGAGTTTTACTTTTTTCCTCACCCAAATTTGGAGAGACCCAAACTCATATCTATTTTTCTCAAATCCTTATTTCACTCTCATTAAACAAGTATGTCACTTATTAGGCTCCGTTCCAGAACACCTTCTTAAAAAATGAGTACTTATTTCACATTTTCAAACTCAAAAATAATGTAAATGAAAAATAATTTTTTGATTTTTTTTGCACTGTATTAAATATCTCATCGAGATCTTTCAAACAAGATCCATATTGCATATTTTTAGATTTCATTAAGCCCTATATTTTTGAGATTGAAATTGCTTTCTTAAAAAATAAGTACTTATTACCAGTTCTGGAACGGGGCCTAATTAACTCTCGTTAATTACAAATATGTCACTTATTAATTACAAACGTGTCATTTAGTAATAGATTTGGGTAAACTAAGGCTTGGAGATGTCTTATCCAAATTAAGCTTTTGACTCATATCTCTACCCAAATTTGGGTGAAGAAAAGGGTCAAGACCGGTGATGCTCTAAGGGGTGGTTTGGCATTTTAATTAAGTCAAAAAGCTTTTTTGTCATTATTCAAAAAAAATTCTATTTATTAGTTTTTGTTCAATTTTTTAAGAATTATTCCTTATTCATATGAATCTAAAAATATGATTAAAAATTAAATTTTTTTTGAATAAAGACTAAAATAAGTTATAAGAAAAAAAATTTGTCTCTATTTAAGAAAAAGATTTTGATCATAATTTTTTACTTTTTAGATTTTTCTAAAAAAATCGAAGAGAAGCTAATAAATGCGAATTTCTTTTAAATAATAACAAAAAAAGCTTTCTACTTAATTAAAATGCAAAAGGACCCCTTAATCTCCTGACTATCCATTCCACCCTCCCCAAGGAATATACATACGTAAATCAGTCCCCGAGATATGGAAAGAGAGATTGATGATATTGTAGCATAATGGTTTTCCGATGACAGATATGAAACGATCGCAGGTACCCATTTCAATTTGGTCTTTTCCTTTCTCTTTAAGAACTCCTATCCCTACCTATGCGTATATGCGGAGTAATCTCTATTTACAAACATGGAGTCCAATCTGTACGTTTACAAGCAATTTTTGTGGGTGCAGTCGAAGTTAATGCAATTTTGATTTTTAGTCAAGAATCCTGAGGAGTTAGATTTTCCTGCCGCTCGTCACTGAATTGGTTTCAAGAACAAGCTCTATTTATAAGTTTTTGTGAACCCATGTAGATCTAAATTCCTGCTTACCTCTATCTGAAATGGTCGATAATGTCATTTTACTCCGCGGTGGCGGACGCATGTTTTGTACTTAGTAGCAAAGACGGAACCAAGATTTTACCCTAGCAGTGGCGAAATGTATATTAAAAAAATCTAGTTAGTGGCGAGACTATATAAGTTGGGCATAATTTTTTTGTCATGGCGGTCGCCGCCGCCGCCACTAGATCCTCTGATCCCATCCTTGCTTAGCAGGGGGCCTGAATCACGTGTATTTCGGTATTGATATCGAAAATGTATATATCATAAGTATGCATCGGTAATTACAAGGTATGAGGTAGAGATTAGGCGTGTATACTTTGGTTTCATTTGATTTTATAAACAAAACCAAAAAATGGTTGATAACTGAGAATTTTATGGAGTTTTTACTATGCATATATGAGAAGTTTTGGAATTTTTTGCGCCTAAGGGATCTGCGGGAGCCAATCCCACAATTTTTTCCCAAAATTATCCTAAAAACTAGTATAATAAGTGAAAACATTTATAACCGTGCGGGGACCGGGCACCCCCTTGTGTCTGCCCCTAAACGCTCGTCTCTTAAATTTCGTGTATTTCAAATAATTGTTCAGCTTATGGAAATCCACTGCACAAGGATGTGTTTATCATTGAGAATCTGTCATGAAGACTGTTAAGATGTTGGTAACGAAACCTTGACAAGATGTGATGGAGAATAAGTTTATCTTGTTGAAGTAAATGCACAGGTAGAACAATTAACTGGAAGCACTATATGTAGGCTTTGGTCTGGTGTTTGAGTAAATCTAATATGTAGATCTCAACACTTACTTGCACACCTAAATTACTTTCGTGTCTATATTTTAAGATGATGAGTGAGGACGATGTATTTTTTGAACCACTTAGGTTGTTGAATGTCAATGCTTCACTCCCTTTATAGGATTTCTAGTGTATTCAGGAAATGTTATTCAATGAACTGAGATAATGTTCTTTTCTTCTGTGTAGGATACTCTCACACTCCATTTGGGTGTTTTTGAACAGTGGCATGTTTGAGCCTTAGGAACGGATTTGTAGTTGTAGTCTTACAGATATATCTTGCTTTAGGACATTGGTGCTTGTCATTTAGAAACGTATGTATGATGTAGCTTAGATGACTCTGAAATGGTCTAGCTGCTAGGTGGAACATTTTCTTACTTTGATACATTATTCATCTTGGACCTGTTTTTTCTGCCTCTTCTAACAGAACGTTGTTGTTCCTTGTGCGTTACTTTTGGGATAAGTTGTTCACCCAATAGTCTTTTTAAATGGTGGTTATGCTGATCCGAAAGTAATTATGAATACACTAGCCTTGCACTTTTTATATTCGAAGTGTGATTCTAAATCTGTTAAGTTTGTTATATGTTTGTCATCATTTGGAAGATTTAGTTAATTTATTTGAATGTTTTGAAGTTTTCAAATTTCCTTTGCCATTTCAGCTGATCTCATTTTATTGTTCTATCGATGTAACATTATCTCTCATATCACTTGGTACTTGTTTCCATGAACGGTGGTCTTTCTGCTATGTTTAGAGTGTTTACTTGTTTGCTTACTTTTGAATGCAGAACTCCAGTTTTTATTTAGCAATCATAGCTTTCATAATGCAGGTACAATGAGGAAACCCAAAGCTTCATATAGTTCCAGAATGAACTCATACTCCAACTTTGAAGTCAGGGAACCAATGGAGGAGCCTGTTGTTGAACATGCCCCTGAATCTTCTCCTAAGAGTGATAGTGATGACAGTGAGGAGTCTGAAGAAGACCCAGAAGAGGAATGTGAAGAGGATGCAGAAGAGGAACTTGAAGAAGATCAGGAAACGGGCTCTGAAGAAGAAGACCCAGAGGAGGAATTAAGTGTTGAACCATTTGAAGAGTCAGCTGAGGAACCTGCGGAGTCTGTTTCTCCAGATGAGGATGCTTTGAAAGAGATAATATCGAAACCGTCTTTCCATGGTGAGATCAATGGAAATGATCCCCCATCAGGAGACTACCAATCAAGAGAAAACAAGAGGTCACTGGACGTGACAAGTGATTCAGAGCTGTGTCAAGTCATTCAAAATAAGTTCAGACAGGAGGAAGCATGCAAAGCAGAATCAGATGCTGATAAGCAGCAGGAGCATACTGGAAGTTCTGGAAAACGAAGGCATAGTAGATGGGATGAAAATGATGGGAAAACTGAAGAAGGCAACGAGACCAGTAAAAGAAGGAAAACCAGGTGGGCTAGTGAGGTATCAGATTTAAAAATGCTTGGCCCCATTCACCTTCCCAATTTTGTCACAGGGTTGGTTGGAAACAATATGGATTCAAAAATTCAGAAGTTGAAACTTAGACTCTCAGAGTTAAACAGCAAGCTGCTTAGTTCAGAGCTTCATGACGACAGGCCGGAGGAGAAAAGGTCCCCTTCTCCCGAGCCAAAGTACAATAACCTTGGTGTAAGAACAAATATGCGAGAAACGAGGCTTCGCGAGAAGCTAGAAGGAGAACGCCGAAGGGTCATTTTAAAGTTGGTTAAGGAGAACCCAATCTTCAATGCTCTTCCTGATTACAAGCCGCTGAAGCTCTTCAAGAAACTTTACATACCGGTGAAAGAATATCCCACTTATAATTTTATTGGTCTTATAATTGGCCCAAGGGGAAACACACAAAAGAAGCTGGAGAAGGAAACTGGAGCAAAGATTCTACTGCGGGGTAAGGGGTCTGCAAGAGGACCTGATAAAAAAATTTCTTTATCTGACAATGAAGACTTGCATGTCCATATAGAAGCAGATAACCAGCAGTCTCTTGATGCAGCTGTCGAAATGGTTGAGAAACTGCTAATTCCAGTAGATGAGGGTATGAATGACCACAAGCGAGCCCAGTTGGAGGAGCTTGCGGAACTGAATGGTAGTGCATGCAGGGTATGCAAGGAGGTAGGGCATAAAGGCTATGCTTGTCCCCACCAGCAATCTACTTTCAAAATGGTGACCACATGTGCAACATGTGGAAGCTTTTCTCATCCCTCGTTGAGTTGTCTGTATTCAACTGCAAACACAAAAGGCAAACCCGACAGAGAAACCAGTGATGCAGACCTCTATGTAGGCTATCTTCCTCAAGCTTTTGATGAAAATCGGTTGAGAGAATTGTTTTGCCCGTTTGGTAAGATCACTGAGGTGAAAGTAATTATGGATCGAAATACCGGTCTAAGTAAAGGTTACGGTTTTGTTAAATTTGAAAGCTCCATTGATGCTGCCATGGCTGTGACCCATATGCATGGGCTAAAAATGGAAGGGAAGATGCTAGCAGTAAGGGTGGCGGGTCGGCCATCGCCACAGGGAGGATTGGGCCACGTCCCTATGTACCCTGGACCATCTGCGGGTATTTGTGTTAATAATGTCCCGAGCCATTTGAACCACCTTCCTATGTACCCTGGACCAATTGCAGCTATTTCTGTTAATGCCCAAAGCTTGAGAGCTTTGCCTGAACCACCTGGATATATGCTGCCTGAAGCACAATCCTCCTTCCAAATAAACGAGGGATTAGGGTTACCTTCTTCCTCTCTCTCGTTAGGATCCCACAATCAGCTTGTTGAAAGTAAGGGAATGGATATCCTTCCGTCTGTTGTCTCAAGTGCTGCAGGTTCACGACTTACAAGCAACTTTGATTCATTGTACAGATATCCAAACCAAATCCCATTCTCATCCCCTGGTTTGACATCACTGTTTCCTGGCAACCGGGATTTTTCTGGTTCCCAATTTCTGTCATACTCTTCTACGCCGACATTGAAACCATCTCCACCATATTATTTCAGTCACACACCTGGGAGTTCCTGAATTCCTTCGTGAGAAATGGGGCTAGTGAAACCTCGGTGCTTGCAAAATGATGCAACCAGACTACATTGTGCATCTGGTGGTTTTTCCATTGGTGTTCGCCTTATTATTTTCTTTGATATGCATTATTATTATTTTCTTTGATATGCATTGTCGTGCCCAGATGTGTATCAGTTTCTTCTTGCAGTGGCTCTGGATTTGGTGTTTCTTCATCTTCTTTTTGCCGTACCTTCGTTGATGTCGTTCTGAATTGCCCCAGAAATTATAAGTGCACTATGATAGGCTGGTTATTAACAATTTACTATCCCTAAATTTGTTGTTCATTTTTGTTTTTGGCCAACACTTACCCTGGAGAAGTTGATTTCTACATTGCATTTCCATAGGTATGTAAACAGAAGCCAGGAAAACAATTTATCCAAGACTTGGCACAGCTATGAAGCACTGCCCGAGGGTTTATGCTAGAATCAAATGATATTATTTGCCAGATTAAAATAGGATAAGGAAACAAATGATAATAGGTGTTGGCACCTTATCTGCAACATTGCTAGCAGCCATTTTATTTCAACACCATTGAAGACTAACATAAGCATACTAAAAGCCCCGTTACACCCGATTTCTAGAAATCAAAGATAGATACATAATGCTCTTGAGCTACACATGATTCTTCCTTTATAGTTGGCAACTAGCAGTCTTGTCTAATGCTAGCTAAGAACAACCTCAACTCTCTTGCCTTCTTTGCATGCTCAGGAGATGCTTCAATTTCTGACTCACTTAAGTCGATCATTTCAATACAGTCAACACTGGCTCGTTGACATTTTGAAACCATGCGACTAGGCACAGAAGGGGAAGGGCTCAAGAGGTCAATGACTTCAGTTGTTGCCGCACGTGGACCCGTAGCGTAGCATCCTGACACATTGTTCCTTTTAACCTTGCCTTCTAATTCAGTAGGAAGCAGAAGCAGGTTTTGTTTCATTTGATCAACTTTGATCACTGCGTTTCCATTAGTCGATTTTGCTTCCATGGATATAGAAGCTTTCTGTCTGGCATTGCTCTCAAGTTCGATGTCAAGAAGCAAGTTTTGGAGTTTTAAGTCAATTTCTTTCAGGGGTGCTCTGTTCTCTGATTTCTTTGGTTTGGGTTTACGATGATTTTGTTTCTTCCCTTGAGCTCTTCGCTCCTCAAACTCCAGAATCTTTTCAGGACAAGCACTGAGGGGGAAACGGAAGAAATTAGAATTTCCATTATTGAAAGGTACGGTTCTATCCTACCATAGTTAAAAAATATTCTGCATCAAATATTTACATCAGTATAATAAGAAAATGACATAAGTCGTAAGTGGAACTAATTCGTCTCATTTACATCTATAACAAAAGTTTATTAACAAGAGATCATTGTTTAGGAGATTATCACTCACTCCTAGGCTTGATTGGAAATAATAGAATTCCTTTACTGTTCTCAAAAAATGCCAAATGAACTTGAAATGGCTTGCCTGGATTTTCTTTATGAGAAAAGCAGAACGGAACATCGTTCATTCAACTCAAACAGGAAGTTAAGTTAGAAAAGTACTTCAACATGCCCACCATGAACACCTCAAAGGGAACACAACCTATTATTTTATACGAATTAAGTTGTTCTACAAGAATGACAACCCCGATAGAGACTGATTACCTCTCAACGAGATCAGCTGGTACTATAGAGGTGTTAAGTCCATGCATTTCTTCCCAGGAAACTTCAAAGCATTCTTGTCCATGAACTTTTCTCGGCTTGATGATTCCAGATACAGGGCACTTAACGGGCATCTGCAGTTGGAAAAAGAATCGTCAGCCCACACCAATTGCAGGCACATAGATTTTGATACCATGGAGTACAAAGACGAAAGCCAACTAGTATCACAACGACTTTCAACAATTACAAGCTATAGATGCTGGACATGGTTGGACATTTCCTGAAGTGAATCAGTATCATTGTTCTTTGTCATGATTTTGATGACCACGGGTTCCTATAATCTGTTTAAGCAGTTGCTTCATAGAAGAATGGGTCAACTAGCTTCATGAGGAAAGGATGGTTGTATTGGCTCCCTTGAAAAAATTGCATTTGTTTCAAACCCCGAGAAAAAAACATTAACATTCTAAACATTCTAACTATAGGATATCCAAACAAGCCTAGTAATATTAACTCCCAAGAACCTTCACTGCAAAAGTTTGCCTTCTAAGACCTGAGTCGAGGAGAATAAAGCTCAATAAGCCGTACAATGACTGAGGTTACAAGGATCAAAGAACAGTCAAATAGTACCTTATCCAATGGAAGACGAACTCCTAGTTTGGACGAAGTAGAACGCAAATTAGCAAATCGCCGCAAGTCTCTTTCAGCAATCTTAGGCAGGATATACTCGTCTGAACCACAAGTACCAAACAAGATAGCATTATGAAAATGAACAGAACAAACTTTCCTCCCCATGGAACAGGAAGGGCAACTTTTGGAAAAACGAAAAAAGGAAAAAGTGATGCTCAAAGATCTCATGCTTCCCCACCCCACTTGTAATTTCAGGTTTTGGAACGATAGTACTTGTATAGTGTTGAACTATAATCAAGTTTCTAGACTTTCAACTTGTCAACAAAAAAATGTACTCAATAATTTCAACCACCACAAAAACTCTGACAAAACCATGAATCAACATGAGGTGAGCATTTGTGTGATTGCAAGCGCAGAATACATCATCTAAAGACCTGTTTTCTCCGGAGGCCAGTCAAAAACTTGAGCACACATCTGCTGAAGTTTGATGCGGTGAAATGGATGCAAAGCAAGAACCCTGCAATATTAAAGTAGTAGTTAACAGCTGATGTCATAATGTTTCCCACTTCCTGCTTCTTCTCAGCAAGTTCACAGCACTGTTTCTAAACAAATGAAAAACAGAAGCAGTGAAAGGCAAACCTATGCACAACTTCAGAATCAGCTGAATGGCACTTTGGCTTCAAATATGCATCAATAACTTGCAGGAAGTGATCTTCCCCTTGTAAATCATGCTCACTTCCTACCAAAACAAGGATCGCAGCAACAGTTAGACAACAAAAGATTTAGAGACCACGAGAACACATAAATAAAGCTGTCTCCTTTTAATGCCTGCCTAGATTATGTGGTAACGTGGAGCCTAATTCTGAAGGAGTAGCTCAATCAGGGTACTAGAGCACTCTATTGAGCCATGATGTGATAGATTATACTGACTAGAATCATAGACTTTTCCTGATATTAAAAAGTCAGTTCTTGTTGGCTTCTTGTTGTATCACCCTTGGGAGAAGAATGTCCGACTAGTGCTTTATACCTAGCTGCCTTAAGACCCGTAGCTAAGCTAGTGCTTGAACTGTTAGATAATGATAGTTGGGGATAACATCACTGATAAATATACTGATGAGAGGTAATGACATTTCTCTAGTCAGGATACGATAATCTATTGACACTACTATCCATAATTTTCTTTTCTTCACCATTGATGTTAATGTCATGATTCAGCTCATTTTCTTTGGACCTGCACCCCTGTTTCCTTGATCCCTTTAACTTCTTTGCAAATGACAATCCTTCCAACACAAGCCGTTGAAGAACTGCATTATCACCCGCCGACTTAACAATCTGGCAAGCTGACTCCTGCAAACCAGGTTGAAAAGCTTAAGAGTCCATCAACCAAGCACGTCACAAAACCTAAATTGAAATAAGAAGTAGAGAAAAGATCAAATAAACTGAGAAGCAGCAAATTATTCAACTTACCGGGCCGAGCCCACGAACTCCTGGGGAGTAGTCACTACCAAGAAAAATGGCCAACGTAATCTGAAGATCAGAGGTCAGTTATAATACTTAATACTGACTTAATCCCACAGGATAAGCTACAAACTGGAATATTTGATTTACAATAGAAGAGCCAAACCAGTTGCTAACACATTAAATAGAGAGATAAAAGCTGTAGAAACATTCATGATAATTTTGGAGACCATGGTAAAGAAAGAAAACATGCTAGAATGTAAATCCATCTAGTGTATTTAAAGAGAAGCATTTCCTGAACGAGAATTATTTTTGTTGACTCAAAATGTATCAGAACATTGCGGTACACCAGGGAAAATTTTAGGGGCTATTTCATCAGAAAATATCCGGAAAGAAAATTACCAAGGAGTTCCTTCCAAAGCCAAGTTTTCTCTCAATGTCAGCCATCTCATAACAAACTACATAACCACCTTCCCCTAATTTATTCACAACAATCATCAGTATTAGCTCACATAAGAAATAATCGAAATGATAAGGCCCTAAGGGATAACGTGGTGTCGTGATTTCTATACTGCAGAAGCAAGGAAACAGTATATACTCACCGAGGCAAATATCTCTATACACTGTCCTTGCACCAAACAGGAAGATATCAGAATCCGAACTGAAACATCCGTCCTGGTGACACGATAAGAACAAAACCAGCAGCAACGATTACCACAAAAATAATGCAACAGCAATGAGATTGTCACCAAAAGAAACACAAACAAGTTTTCCTTACACATAATGACTCTGAGTTCAACAATGCACACTGAGCTTCAGCTTCCTCAACCCTGAGTACGGTTTGGGCAGGTGAAGGTGCAACTAAGGGTTAATATTAACTTGTAACATGAAAGGATGATTATAAGATTACAAATTAACATGTAACATTCAAATTTTCACGAATCAAAATTTAAAAATACTTGCATCACCCAGATGCTTGTCATCCCAAAAGAATACATATACAGAAGTTGCTCTTCCTTAACTGTAAAAACATGCCAATGACGAGTCTGATGCATATGTCTATATGGTTAAACCAATAAGCAGATATTAAGCTAATAAAAACGCAAGGAATTGCATCCCCAGGAGTATACGTTGTAAACCAACTTCTACTTATGATCTTAGAAACACGACGGAATGTCTTTTCTCATTGAAGTACTCATTTGCTACCCTCATAAATGTTTCATGCACTTAATATATTATTGACTAAGTTTAGCTCCAGTGAAAATGGACTCTGGTTCATTCATTGGGCATCAAAATTAAGGAAATATAGATGCCAGTGAACTATACAATTGAAAAACGACTTCCTAGTTCCGTCATATTGCGCACTTTAGGTCATGAAATTTGAAAATCCCATGTTTCTTATTCTAAAGAACATTATGAGAAAAGTAAAGCAGACCTCTGAAACAGACAAACTTGAACAGATAATAACTTGAAGTACCAACCCTGAGACGGTCTACCACAAGAAGGGACACAATCAAATGAAAGGTAAGAAGGTAAGTGAGACAATTTCTACCGGATATGTGACATCTCATTTCATCTCCTCTGTTGTGTATTTTCTTGCTAAGGAGAAGAAAAGTGTCGTCTTTCAGTCATCATTTATTCCTTTTATGTAAAATGGAATGTGTGCAGTGTGCTGCACACGGTTGACCATGCAAATCATATATTGGAGCATCTCAAAGTTCAAATAAGGAAATACATAAAAGTACAAGAAGGGGATATTAATCATCATTAATCTTCCATAATCCTTTCCTATTTGTCATCTTTACTTCTGATGACTCGTACTTTTGCAGGATAGAAAAGATTTTTCCAGAGTAAAATCAAAATTACCCATCTAAGCTTGGAATCCCAAGAGCCACACCAAGCAGTTTGGCCTCTTTTATCATACAAGAAAACTCGGATCCCATATTTCTTCGAAGTGGAGCAACTTTCTGTGTATTTGTTTCATCCTGTGTGACCTACCTTCATTAACTCCAGTTAGAACAAAATTATCTCAAAACTTAGAAGTTCAAATGAAGGGAATGTAGCTGTCCAGTAAGAATCCTACCTCAGTTCCGGACTTCAAGCGCCGCCTATAAGTGGATAATTTGATAGCTGGAATTGATCCATCTATGAAACAACAAAGATCATTGACTAGTTCGATTTTTTTCATCTATGGAAAAAAGAAAGAAAAGATAAAAACAAATACAGAGTATGTAGGTCCTAGATATTCCCCATTCGGAAACTATCTAGCCAACTCATGGAAAGCTTAGAAATCAATTATATTCTTGAAATTCTTATTCGTCTGAAATTCAAAGCTTGAAAATGAGAGCCAACCTCTCTATTTTAGCCTACTTAAGAGGTACAGATGCTGAACTTTACATTCTGTTGATCTTTCAGTAAACTCACTAAGCCTCGATGCCTTTTACCCTAATGACATGATTGTTCCCGTGTGTCGGCATTTTTTTTATCACACTATTGTGTCTGTCAGTGTTCTACTATTGCAATATTCCAACGGTACAAATTCCTTATTGTCAAAAGCTTAGTGCCGACATTGAACCACTATCCCCCACGAGAACCATTTATCATTACAGAGTTTTCTTGAATATTGATGACTAGTATGTTTGAACAAAACTTGCTATTCTCCTTGAGATATCTTGTATGCTGATGAAATCCATTCAAATACCTAAAGGCCGTGGTGATTGGCCTGACAAATGGTGAGCCATATATAATCCCATATGATGATATAATCAATACTCCAACTGTATCCAATGTTTTGGTGCATTGGTTGTAAACTGGATATCTACTAGTAAATTCAAATGCCCAAAATGACCTCTACGGGCCCAAGGTGCTACTGCTAACTAATTACTGTGGGAGGCTCCTTTTAACCTAGTTCACTGCATACCAAAATATAACAATTGATAGAGATCTACCTAATTGCGTGAGTATCCGTCATAAAAATTTCCCGCTTGAAATTGCAAGAAAAAAATTAAAAACGTAAATGTTTTTATCAGGTAATCAATATAGCTTAGTTACACAAGTTCAAACCAAAAAAAAAAAAAGGCAAAAGAGGGTGAAATTAGAGTACCAGTAACAAAGATAAGGCTGCAATTCAAAGCAATGAGGGCTCGGAGGCGGTGGAAGAGACCCTTGAGATAGAGCTTGTCCTTGAGGGGACAGTGGGACTTGTTGACATTCTGAAGTTGAACCATCCAACAAGACAAATCTACGCATACCCTTTTATTCCTAGCACCCAAAAGCAAATTCTTTGAGCGTACGCAAAAAGATGCACATCTGTTTATGTACTTCAGCATAAAGTTTAGGTTTGCAGAAAGACTAAGTGTGCATGTGATTTGAGCGACTAAAACGAGAGAGAGAGAGAGAGAGAGAGAGAGAGAGAGGAATAACAGTAGGACTTACTTGAGATGATGAAGAGGGAGAGTTTTCTTGCAGGATTCTAGGATGTCCCACAGGTTCTTCACCCCCATCTTTGCCCTACTTCTTCATACCAGAGTTCACTGCACTCCCGGACGAGAGAGAGAGAGAGAGAGAGAGAGAGAGAGAGAGGAGGGAGAAGAGAGAGGTACCAGAGTTCACTGCACTCCCGGACAAGAGAGAGAGAGAGAGAGAGAGAGAGGAGGGAGAAGAGGAAGGTTCAATTTTGAAAGAGAACCCGCATATTTTCCAGTATCGTTTACCTTTTACAGATTCACGAGCTTTTTTGTCACTAATTTATTTTCATTTTTTTTATAACAACGCTCACTTTTTTTTTGTGTTATTGTGGTATGAATTTACAATGTTATCCTTCTAAAATGTGAACGTAATTAATTTCATAAATTTCGTATAAAAAAAAAGAAGAAGAAAAAGAGTGTGATATAAAAAAAGGTTGTGAAAATCATATATTACCTTTCAGATTTTCAACAATTTGAACAAAACAGCGATATATCTTTCTCCTTTTGTTGTCGTTCCAATCTTTTTGTGTTTTGCGTCACCATACGACACTGTTTCATCCAATAACATTAGACATCCTTCTTCAGACCCTGTAGCTGTTGGTCCTAAATCCTAATACTCTGTTGTGGGTTTGGGATACTATGTGTGGGCCCCACATGTATGTGAGAGGTTGTGTAAATTGTTGTGTTTGGATCGTTGTGTGAGTAGCTGCTACTCACACAACGATCCAAACACAACAACTTACACAACCTCTCACATACATGTGGGGCCTACACATAGTAGTGTGTGTGGAGCCCACATGCATGTGAGAGGTTGTGTAAATTGTTGTGTTTGAATTGTTGTGTAAGTATCATTTTTGAATTCATTAACCCGGACTCCATCTTTGATCCTAGAACTTACAGAGGGTCATACAATTCATTCCCCAACTTCACGGCACAGAGGAATTGAGTTTGGATCGAGGAGCCCCCCACCCCACAAGCGTGCTTCTAATATGTCTGCCAGTGTTAGGGTTTAAGTTTGATGCTTTCAGTGTGTCAATCCGATCTTACATGATACTTGCGGTTTCATCTTCCCGGTTAACTTGCTTCTGGATGACTTTGCGTGGTTGAAAAAAGGTTACTGAAGGGGTTGCCAAGTGAGAATAAAAGAAACTGGAAGAAGGATTTGAATTTGAAGTGCAGAGAGTCGATGGAGCAGTGTAATTCAAATTGTCGGAAGCTTCATTGAAATTGTTGGAAGCCATGGGAAACTTTTGGGTGCTTATAAAGTGCACCGACGACAACAGAACTTGATGCCTCAATCAACGATGTTTGAAGTAAAAGAGAAAATACTAAACCCTGTGAATCCCTAGTCTGATGAACCTGGGACACCTCTGGTATGTCATAAAGCAGAGTCCACCTTTTCTGGTATTATTCCACAAGCAAAAGTCCAGCAATTAAGAGTACCCATCAGACCTTATCGAGGAGAATGCAATTTGCTTTTGCTGTTCAAAAAAAAGAAAAGAAAACTAATCGTACATTCTGCAATCCATCTGGCAAAAATGACGGGGCAAGTCCAAGAGTCATTATCTTATTCAAACAACTTATGATGCTAACAATGTCACATTCATCCACAAGCGATATATCAGCAGTACATTGATGAAATTTAGGAACCCTGAAAGGAAAACAAAAAAGGCAATACTGTTCTCTGACAATAGCAAGTTTGTATAGATGTTATTGCCAAACAAGTGATTACAAATCAATATTCCTTCTTCCCAAAGTTCTTGCACCAGATCTGCGAAGGTATGGGGCGAACTGGGTGATGTGGCCGTTGCTGCAGAAGAAGAAAAGAAAATGTTTTTAGTATGTCAAAGAACTCTTATCACATGCACGTGGGAACACCTACACCATCTTAAGGCAGAGTCAAAAGTTAATCCATTCATGGAGATTTTGTCCTATAAGCATTTCTTCCATGAGTAGATACGAAGCTCATCACTAAACTCGGCGTAACCAGGGTAGTAGTCAAGGACAAAATGTGGAGAGATCATAGAGATGATGTGGTCCTTGGAAAAGGAAAACCTGTAACACCAGTAAGAATAAGTGCATTCTATTAAAGTTGGACGTGCACAAAAAGACAATAAGAATGCATAGACAATGTAAGAACTATATGTTACATCAGCACGGATACGGGGGAGGATGCATTATGTTTGTAGGATTCATCCAATCCTCACGCTTCATGATACCACGACATGCTTGGTTTCATATTTTGCAAATGCGTCTCTAATGAGATGATGTTTGCAACCCACAATAGAGTCAGAGAATTTACGTATAAAACAGCTACAGCCAAAATATGTGTCAGAATTCATTTGAAAAATAGAAATCTTACACGTTGTTACGCAGGAAATCAACTCCTTACCAACTCCATTGGGTGCATGTCCAACGATGCATATAGAACACCCATGCCATATCCTTACCCAAGTGTATGTGTCCTAGACTCCTACAAGAGTGCTTCACAATTTAGAAGAATCAAAGTGACATGGTTGAAGAATCCTATGGCCCTAGATAAAGTCATAACGTTTAAAGGTGAAAACAGGCTTGTGTGGCTGATAGTCTTGCAGTAAGTTGCAAGAGTTCAAAGACTCCAACTGACATGACAATGGCACAGTGATCCAACCTAAAGACTGGATCTGGTTACAGCCAAGGCCTAAATGCATCATTTCTATAACCTAAAACTGACAAGTGACAGCTACGGGATTGGAAAAGTAAACCACATAAGATGAGAGGTCAATCTCTAGACTTGTTTTACACAAAATCTAATAGCCTGACACAAAAAAGATCTATTTGTTTTGTGACTCATGATCATGTTATTTCACACCAAGGTCAAACATGGAAACGGGGAAATGGGGTTGGGGGAGGTATAAATGGACATCTGCAACAATGATTTTATACTTGCGTTTGGCTTGATAAATCATGTCATTTTAGTTTTTACAACAATGTTGAAAAGGTACATCATAGAGCATATGGTTCAATCATAGTTTTCCCCCTGTAAATAGATCAATTTCCAAGAAAGTAATGAAGCTACAAGCTCAAACTACAAACTTTTCTTTCCAACTTAAAAACAAAATATAATAGGATAAACCTTGGGCAAAGAAAATAATCAATATCTATGCAACCCACTACCATTTAATCTAATTCAATGCTGCACAACTAAAACTTCAAAGTGCACATAGAATCTCAAATAAAAGTAGAGGAAGTGGTTAAGGGCAGCATCTTTATGCTGCACCCTTCTTTCCTCAAAGCAGTCCTCTACTTTCTCTCTATTTTGATATCTGCTTCTAACCAAGTTTCAAAAGTTACAAACTTGTAATTCCTTGCTTGAAAGTAACAGAAGCACTCATATTCACTACTCACTAGCAAAGTGTGCACACTATTGGAGTAAAATACAGGTACCAAATGCACGAAGCTCCCACATATGCGAGGTTTGGGGAGAATTACAATACAACAGCCTTACCCTTGCAAGCAAATAGGTTGTTTCAGATAATCCAACCTGTGACCTATGGGCCACAATGGGCCAGCTATACGGCTGCACCAGTCCGCCCTTCAAGTGCATAAACTATTCTTCAACATTATTTCCAAACCCTTAACAAACTCAAAGGCCACGGGCATCATTAAACATAGATCAGCAAGAGATCAAATACCATGATTCATATATCGAGATCATGGTACTGTCACTGCCCACTGACCAACTCCAGTACACCAGAACTTGAATCAAACAGCGAAAGATGTCCTTTGAAAAAATTACCTCAGCAAAAACAAAAAGCCCTAAAAAACTCATCTTCGTTGTCACTTCCGGTAACTAAATTCCAAATACCAAATCCCAGATGGAGCAAGCTCGCAGACCGCTCCGAGAATTAAACATCTAATCATCTCAACTTCAGCAAAACAGATCCGACCATCCGCCGTAAAGGAACCAAAATGTTCGACTAGATACATATGTAATGCGTGTACACATATGCAGATGGACAGAAAGGTAGTAACATATACATAAAGGGTAGAGAGAGAGAGAGATAGAGAAAGGGATGACCTCGAGCTCAGCGGATTTCATGGCGATGGGGATGCAGATGAGGAAGACGCCGGCCATGGCGATGGCAGTGTTGCGCTTCCAGTGCTTGGGCCGGCAGTTGGGCCCACCGGTCATGGTCCACACCTTGGTCCTGAAATCACCTGCATCTCCGTGGTGCCCGTGGTCTCCCCCTCCGCCCATGTTTGGCTTTCTCTCTCCTCACTCTTTTTCTTCTTCGTCTTCTTCGATTCTCAACTGCGGAGCGGAAAATAAAGAGGTAGATGAGGATTATCATACGATGATGAGATGCACATTTTGGAGAAGGCTAGAAAACACGTTTATACCCCCCTCAACTATCCTCATGTGTCTAATTCATCCTCACAACTATCCATTAAGCTGGCGTGTCTTATGTTGTGTTTGGATTTGGATTTGAAAAAATAACAGAGGTAATAAGTGAAGAGAGATAGAGAGAGAAAAGTTGAAAATATGGAGAATCTATGAGGAATTTTTTGAAAAATGCTTTTTGAGAAGTAGAGAACAAGGCATAATTATTGTGACGACTGGTACCACATTTTCCTTTTCTTATTACTATCAACGAGGTTCATTGATTTTTTTTTTTTTAAAAAAACATGTTTGTTTGGAACTTGAGGAAACAAGTGGAAAAGAAGGGAAAACAATTAAGAAGGAAATGTTAGAGAAAATTAGGGAAAAAATATAATTTTGAAATTGAAATTTTCCCTTCTCTTTCTTTAAAAACCAAAAATAAAGGAAGAGAATTGTTAAAAGTTTTCCCTTATTTTTCCACTTCTTTAGATAATTTCGAAAGCACACCTTAAATCATCTCCTGAGTATGAAAAATGATAGATACACCCCGCTCATATGTTTAGGCTCCACAAATATAATTGTGAGAGGTGTGTGATTGGCGAGTATATATGTAGTATTTGTTGCCCGAATATTTTATCATTAATCAGTTAGTCCTTTTGTTAAAAAAAAAGATTGATAAAAAAGGGTGGAAGTAATTATACATTGAGAGAAACCAGCTTATACGAGTTGTGATGGGACTTTTCTCTCTTCTTTTCTTCCTCTTCAAAAATTTTCCTTCACAATCTCATGTACAGTTTCATCTCCAACAGACATTATAAAATGAAGTATACATAAAAGCTAGCTTAAATGATGAAATTTTTTCTTCAATTAGCCTCATTCCGCTAATTAAAATAAATACTTATTTTAGTTAAGTTAGTGGAACACTTTGTTTATAAGTCTTATTAACCATACCCAAAAGATAACAACGACGCTCCTGGTAACGGAGAACAGTGGCGTCAATATTATTAGATTGTTGTGAATTACTAATGCTCCATCTTCTCAAATAACTTGGTGTAACAAAAAGATGAGAAATGGTTCCCCACCATCTTAGAATCGATCGTTATAGTCTCCCGAGCAAAACTTATACTCCTACCACTCAAGACTAGGCTTTTAAGCGCATTATATCTCAACTGATCCGACCTAATTTTAATTAGGAAGCCATTTGTAATTGATACTAATGCGATTGCAAGTACTAACTCAAACGACAAATAAGATTTCACTGCATTAATTGTTCATTAGCCAAAATAATCAAACACGGATCTTGCCCATTTAAACCAATTTCCCGATATTTTTAAAACATGTACCATCTGACACTGACGTGTCTTTTTTCATAAGCCATTCCCTACATATAAGAATGTATATAAAATACACATACAGACACGTAATGACAAAGGATAAACAAATGAGTTCAATGAAATATATATTTCGACTCGGTATTATTGCACAATACGAAAATTAGAGTGGCCATTTTGCAAATGATTTACTTGGTAACCAGTGTGAACCAGCAAAGAGCTTTGGTAATCTATATCAAGTAATTGTAATTTCCCTTTAATTTTCGGTAATTAATAGCAAGCCCTTATTTATTGTCCATGCTGGACTTTCTAAAATCACGTGGTATGCATATGATCTTGCGCTAACTGAGTTTTTAATTTATTAGCTTGCCAAATGCATGTGCAATATGTAAATGCCTATAAATACTTGGACAACTACGTTATTTCTGAGATTTATGGTATGATTTGGGTGCGGCTATTCGCAACCCTATATTTTCTCCTATAGCCCACCATATTTTCGGTAAGTGGTTGTTGAAAATCATAAATAACATTGCGGTAAATAGCTGTTGAAAATAAGATCATATTTCGGTAACTACATGTCGAAAATATGTTCAATTTTCGGTAAACAACTGTCAAACATGCATTTTTGGTAAATAGTTGTGGAAAAAAATATCATATTTCGGTAACTGAATGCTGAAAATATATCTCAATTTCGGTAACTAACTGTCGAGTATAATTGAAAATTTTTAACGGGCTATGAGAGAAAATCAAGGGCTGCAAATAGCCGCGCCCTATGATTTTAATATCCCTATGTAATTTTCTAACAGAATATCCTTAAGCCCATGAATTTACTATACTACCCACCACCTTGGCACCTTCATATAAAATTTAGTCATATCGTGATAAAAGAAAAAAAAAGGAGTAAAAAATGGAAAGAAAGAAAAAAATACTCCACCAAACCAGGAGTACAAGTTTAAAAGTCAAAGCCGTTCCGCGACACCTTGCTTCTTAAAATTATATTGGGCTTTTACAAGCAAGTCTACCCCAGTCGTTCTGTTTCACTGCTTTTCTAACCGCTCTCAATTTTACGGTTCAAAGAACTTTTGAATGATGAAATTAAGAACGGTTGGGAGAGCGGTGAAACAGAGCGGTGGGTGGGATAGACTTTCTTTTTCTTTCGAACAAACCAATTTATCCCAATATTATATCAAACCCAGCCAAAACATACACAGTACAATAAGGGGACACTACCGGTCCCAAAATACAAAACGAACAAAAAAAATAAAACAAAAAACAGAAAGAAAAACATGGAAAAACCCGCATGGAACCACGACACTTGAGCTGAACCCGTTAAACACACTCGTGAGGAGGAGTTTGAGAGGTCGAAGTTGAGAGGCCAGGTATCAACACGGAACAAGCCCTCCTGTATGACCCGCCGCTCCAACTCGAACTCTTCCCGCCGCAGATTGGAGGCAGAAGCTGCTGCAACTTCATTTTCGTCGCCGGTATACTAATTCCAAGAAAAACTAGATCTAGAATCTCAGAACTGGTTTCTGAGTCCAAAGATGGAAGGGAGAGTGAAAAATCTCAACTCTCAAAGGAAAAAGTTTCTTAACCACCTCACAACCTTGAGCCAGGCGAACGGAGAAGGAGAATGAAAATGAAAGGAGAGAGGCCGAAGATGGGGATTGAATGGTGAAGAGTAAGGAAGTGGGCGGAGGAGGGCGCCAAAAGAAGGGGAGGCGGGGAAGGGGGCGGCGGAAGAAGCCACCCCGACTCTCCCTCTCTCTACAACTTGCGTTGTCCGGATGCCTTGTAATCTTGCGAGAGGTGTAGACTTTCTAGTACAACGGTGTTATGTCACTTTTTTCCCCCTCTGCCACAAGTTCTACCCTGGCTTTGTTACAAAAATCTTTTTAAAAAATAAGCAGTTTATTTCAGATTTTTAAATTTAAAAATAAAAAAAATCAAAAATAATTTTTTAAATTTTTTTTGCATCGTATAATAGATCTCATCGAGATCTTTCAAATAATATCCATATTACATATTTTTAGATTTCAGTAAATTCATAATTTTTGAACTTAAAATTACCTTTTTAAAAAACAAGAAATTTTTTTTTCCCCGGAATGGAGCCTTACTTGACGGTGAACCAATGGTAAGTCAGTGCCACGTGTACTGATCGGTGGCTGCAGGCTTGTCAGAGTTAAAGACCAGAAACCTAGGGTCAAAGGTTTGCATGGTTTACCAGGTAGTTCGTTAAAACGGCCAGGGTCTTTTCAGTCATTTCATACTTGGAAGAATCTGATTCCCTCTCCTCCCCATCTCCAGTTACTACTCCAACCCCTAAAATAAAAAGAAAAAAGATTCAACCGATTACAACACAGACAGGCATAGATCTGCCAACGGCAAGAAAATAAGAAAATCATGCTCCAGGTCTCACTCTCTCTCTCTCTCCCACTCTCTCTCTCTCTCGCTCTCTCTACGCATGTAATTTTGCAGGCAATATAAACATGTTGGTTGTTTCTCTATCTGTTTATGCCTTGACAAAATGAAGGCTTGATCGGGGCAGATCTGAATTGGGGACGCTCTGGTTAGAGATAATTGAAATTGTTGAAAGGGAAATCTTGTTGCATGGATTTTTGTTTGTGGGTTTTGGATTGTAGGTTCCATGGGTAATTTAATTGTCAATTTCACATATGTGTAGCGTGGCAATTGAAATTTGTAGATCTCTTTTGGGATTTGAAGAATTTTGATTTTGCCTCTTCTTTTTTTTTTTTTCGGAATTTTGATTTTGCCGTCAGAATTGGAAATCAGATTATTTATCCTTAGGTTAGTACTTTCGTTTATTTTTCTTGTCCTTTTTTTGGGTACAATTAACACATAAGTCATAACAAGCAAACCTCTCTCTCAAATCTCAGATCAAAGATTCAAGATTGTCTCATGATTTCTCTAACAGCCCCTTTGGTTGGTGAGAAATAGTGAGATAAGAAAGGGGAGCCCTTTCTCACAAAATCTCACCTTTTTTGGTGAGATTGGGTGAGAAAAGGGAGAAGTCAGTCAAAACAATTCATTTCTGTACTTTTCTCTCCATTTCTCACCAAAATAGTCAATCCAAACGAGTGATTTGGCTAGAAACCAAAACCCTTTCTTTTCTTTTCTCTTGAAATCACTCCATCCAAAGGGGCTGTTAGAGAGAGAGAGAGAGAGAAAGAAGAAGAAGAAGAAGAAGAAGAGGGTTGTTTTGTTCTTACAAGTCCCAAGTGAACCAAAATAAAAATAAAAAAAAGTCTTTAACTTTAATAACATTCATAGGGTTATGTAGAACACACATCAGACAGCAGGCTAGCTAGTTCCTGACTTTTAATTAAGCTTTTCGATGAATCATATCCAATCTTTGAAAGGACAAGAATTTGGCTTCATTTCAAACCATTTCTTGCTTTTATTCGATAGCACGGTCAGGCGTTAACATTTCCTTAGTTTTTCAGTTCCATGGTGAATAGCACGACTCAATTACTGAAATTTTTTAGTTTATATTCTTGCTACTGATTTAATATCCAAGAACATTCAAGATGGTTCCACCTGCTACGCGGTGTAAAGTGTTGAAAACAAAAATAGCACTTGCATTTGTTAGGCTTGCTTACGATTTACAAGAAGTACGCACTGAAGATATAACTAACAGATTTACCATATTTTTATCTCTAACAACTTAAGCTTTTAGATGGATTGGTTGTTGGCTTGGTCGCCTAAGTCACTGGTCAAGGTAGGCGATTGGTGAATTTGGCAATAGAAGGAGTCAAATTCGCATGTTCAATACTTGATCTCCTCACATACATTCATTTATGGCCACATGTACTAAAGTTTCAACTGTTGTGCACATCACCCAGTGGGCAACATGTCACTCGTTTAAGGGTAGCCTTTATTGCAAGCTACTGCTGATTGTGTGTCGGTGGGCAGTAGATACCAGATTTTAAGTTGAAGTAAAAGACTTAGGCAGTTTGATTGCTTACCGATCTAGGGTTGTGGAAATGAGGTGATGGCCTGAACTTGCTCTCCAATGATGGGGGTACTGATGTGTTTTTTCTATAAAAAAAATTGGTCTTAGGTCCATTATGTGAATTTCATAAACCCACAATCACAAGTCCACCTCTTAGTTTTGTAAGGTGTCAAGTTCATTTAAAAAAGTTCATAGTAGGCCCATTCCACTCCCTAGGGTTTAGACACTTTCACAGGATTTTAGGGTGCATTTTCCTATTTTAGGGTAGGGTACCCTAGCTTAGGGTACCATAGGATTTAGGCACTTTCATAGGGTTTTAGGGTGCACTTTTCTATTACAGGGTTTTAGTGGTTTAGGTACTTTCATAGAGTTTAGGGTTTTAGGCACTTTCATAGGGTACCCTAGGGTTTAGGTTACATTAGGTGTGTGGACTTTTGGGCTTATGAAAGCTCTATAGTGGACCTATCACCAAATCTCCCTTTTTTCTATGTTCGAGAATTTTAGCTTTAAAATGTGTACAAACATATATAAACTTTTCACTCCGAGCTTATTTTTATGAAGGACGTTCTTGCACTCTCCTGCTCGCTCCACGAGTACTAATGACGTAGGTTGTTAGGAATTTAACGATAATTCGTTCCACTAGAAATAGGAACTATACCATCATGTATTAGAGAAACTCGAGTTTCGAGCAAAGCACAACTTTGTATGTTAGTTTTCCTGTTGGTCATTGTTATAATTCAAGGGATGATTTAACCAATGGCGGAGCCAGGATGTGTACCTGGGAGGGGCCGAACTAAGAGGAGAAAAAGAAATGCGACAAAGATGAACTTTTGAATATTTATTAAGGGAATCTATTTTCACACTCCCCTTTTTTTTTATATCTACACTCCTTTTTTGTCTTTTAGCAAAAAAAAAAATGCATTCACTTTCAACACTAAAAAACAAAAAAGGGAGTGTGAAAATCACTCCCCTTTGAGTATACTAAAAATAAGTTTAGAATTTAATTAAGTATATGGAAAAAAGTCCTAACTATTAAAATCGCAAAATGTAGTGTTTTTCTGTTTTTGTTTTAAAAAAGAAAAATTTTAAAATGACAAGTGTTATTCCACTTCAAATTTTTTTTTTTGTCGGGAGTGTTATTTCACTTCAAATGTAGCAAATGGACTTATAGTCATGTGGTGGGCGCCCTATACTCCTTGCATCAGGTGAGAAGCTCACCAGTCTCATCCCATTTCTCCTCGATTAGTAGTAGTAGAATAAGATTTGTCTCGTAAAAAACCAAAACTTGCATGTGAAACCAAAAAAAAAGGAGTCCAGAGTAGAGGGGCCACCCCCATTCCCTATACAACTCCACCGCAGGATTTAACGTTGTTTCCTCGATTAGTAGTAGTAGAATAAGATTTGTCTCGTAAAAAACCAAAACTTGCATGTGAAACCAAAAAAAAAGGAGTCCAGAGTAGAGGGGCCACCCCCATTCCCTATACAACTCCACCGCAGGATTTAACATTGTTTTCGAGAACTGCTTTTGCAAAACAAGTTCAACTTCAAAGCCAAACACACCATACCACGGAGATCTTACTCTCTTATTGAGAACTCAGACCTGACTTTGTAGAAGCTTGGCTACTTTAGAAAGTTCTTTGAGTTGAAAATTGAACCTGTTGGGGAAGTCTGTTTTGACTTGTCTATGAGCTACAACGTCTATTTGTTAGATTCATAGAAAAGTATAAGTTGCAGTGATAACACAGGTAACAGGTCAACGACGATCACGTGATTAAGTTAAAAAAGCTTGTTGTCCGGATGCACACACATGATATTGCATGAACTCATTTCCATCCAGCAAATTTCTGCTCAATAAGAATTCTTAGAGAACCAATGTATTTGCAACTTTGTTTTTCTGGTGCTACATTTTATTTTTAAGGATATTGTGTTTTTGAATAAAGTGACTATCAACTTCTTGTTTTTTCTGCTGCTTATCTTAAAAGTTTTTTTTTAAAGATGTTTGTTTACGAGCACTTGTGGAGTTAACTTTCGTTGACCGATTTTCCTGAAACGGATGTGTATAGAAAGTATTGACGGGTTTTTCTACATGTTAAAGACGAGAAGCTAAATTCCAAATATAAAGCCAATAAGTGCTAATAACAGATGGTATAGCTTCATTTTTCTGTAAGATTAATTAAGAAGGTTGCAAGAACAAGTGATGAATTGCAGACTTCTCCTATTAATTTCCTTTGTTGGTTTATGTAGGCATTGTGAAGCAACAAGCCTCCTCGGTCAAGCTTGTTAAATGGAAGAAGGTGCATCGATTGGGAGAAGATGGGAGGAAATGGACATCGACATATTGGTGAGGATATTTCAGTCTTTTGACATATTTGAGTTGATTTCTGGTATTGCTCAAGTCTGTAGCACATGGCGTTTGGCTGCTTGTGATCCCCTGCTGTGGAGAACTCTTGACTTATCGATGTTGAAGTCTAACTTCATCAAAATCCCATTAGAACCATATGTTTATGTGGATTGCCGGTCCGATAAGACGTTAACAAAAGTGTTGAAGATTGCTTTGAATCTAAGCAGGGGAAATATACAAAAGCTAATTTTCCATTTTAATCTGTACGTCAGCGATGATCAGTTGACTTACGCTGCAGAAAGGTACGTCAAAGAGGTTACTCTTTCTTGTATCGTGAATATACCCTATTTCCTGTTCCACTTCGTCAACACACATATGATTATCTGACGGGTTAACATGTTTCTATTTAAGTTCAAAATATCTCTTACCTTTCCTGGGCTTGGGATTTTGCTTAGCTGATACCGCATTAATGAATATGATGCTCCTTGCTTGATTCGCATGCCAAACTGGAAATTCGAAAAAATTAGAGGATTAGTATTGGGGAGGGGAGGGATGAATTGTGGATTGGATTGGCTACTCATATAAGGACTTCAACCTGCCCTTTTTGGTGAGTTGGAATACAACAGGCTGTTGTTGAGAAGATCTGATGACAATCATGAAGTTCATCACCGAGAGTTGAAACAATATAAGCACAACTTTGAAAATATCCTGTTAATTAACTTTGCTAATATGTGGTTAATTAACTCTGTAGGAACACACAGCTATTCGTGTTATCCATAAGCATGCCTCGGATTTTCTTACTACCCACACAGACAAAAGTACAATCTCAGATTGTGCACAGAGTTTTCGTGGGGCCCACTACAAGTCTCACACAAATGATGTGAGCCTTTGATTAAATGTAAAACACTTTTTCAAAGGTCTTCATGAAAAATTAGCTCAATCCGATACCTATAAGTTCTCGATCCAATCATCTAACTTTTCATTGAGATTTCAGAATAATGAAAAGTTAATTAATTGGATCAGCACATAAGTATCGGATTGAACTGATTTTTCACGGGAACCCTTGAAAAAGTATTTTACATTTAATAAACAGTTTGGATAGTTTGTATGGAACCCGTGGTGGGCCCCACAAAAAAAACTGTGCACAATATGTGCATGAAATGTCTGTGCGGACAGACTTTCTATTAAGAAACATTGAGTTTTACGTACTATCAGTTGTTTTTTGCATTTCAGAAATTTGATGACATCCTAGGGATGACAACAATTAGCATTGGGGTCATTTCAGCGCGACTTTAGTGTTCTAGCTCAGCATTTATGCATCAACTGAACGAGTTGAGCAGCTTACCAAAATCCTCAATTCCTCATTAATGGGGGCTGAGGGGTAGACTAGGTACAAGCCTAACATTTGACTGTACAAAGCAGATGCTTCCAGTTTCAAATCCACAACCCCAAAGGTGTTGGTCACGTTTCAACCAATGAACCAGTGGATGTGCTTCTTCCACCCCTAGAATAAGATAGTACAAAAAATTTAACATGAAAGGAGTAATAACTTGTTTGGGAAGCTTTTTTTTGTCAAGAATAACTCACAGTTCATATTTGCATATCACCCAGATTTTTATTTAGCTGGACTAGGAAAAATGGAGGATTTAGTGACAACTGGCTGACTATTGCAGGTGCCCACGGCTAAAACGACTTGTAATGCCAGCTTGGAACCGAATAAAGAAAACTGGAATATGCAGGGCTATCCGCATGTGGGAAGATCTCGAGTCTCTCACAATGCCAAGCATAGCAAATCCGCCGTACCTCATGGAAGAGATTTCAAGAAACTGCAAGAACTTTTCCGAACTCAAAATTATGGGCCCTTGCGACATCATCTTTGCATCCACATTAGTTGCATTTCTCCCGACCTTAAAGGTTCTAAGCCTCCGTTGCTCAACCATATGGAAAGATGCCCTCATCATTATCTTGGATGGGTTACCGAATTTAGAAGTGCTAAATATATCTCATTGTCTCATAATCGAAGTCCCTCCACCTCCTGCACCAAAAAAAGTGCTCAAGGAAATCGACGAGTCTATTCTGGAGAAGGCTTCTAGGTTGCGTGAATTTTTGACTTGCATGGATAACTCGTGCGTTATGTGCCAGAGGGCTAGAAGTGATGAAGGGCTGATGAGGTGGTACAAGTATGAAGAAGGGTTGTGGAAAACAGATGAGGTAAGATCGCTTGCGCTTTAACTCATGCACCCCCGGGTGTTTTTCAGCCAGCTAATTTACCCTTTTTAGCTTGGAGTGATTTTAGTAAATTATGTGCAAAGGAACAGGAATAAAACTTTGGTCGAGTGGATGTAGCAGTAGGTTTTGTGTTAAGTATATCCTCCTTATGAGCGGCTGGCCGTGGCGGAGGTTTAACCGGCTGGCGAGGTTTTATGTCTGTATTGTTGTTGTACATATGGTGATTTTTTCCGTTCAGTGTTGTTACAAGTCATTGACATTGCTTTTGCTTTCTGGTGTCTATGATGACCTTTTATAGGTATTCCCTAAGCTAACTGATTCATTTTGTCAAGTTTTTCGTGTGTTATTTTAGGGAGTTTTAGAATGGCAGTTGTGAATTGACGTTTGGTTATTAGTTTCTGTACACGAGGATGGAGAGTTAGTTGGACATAACGACATGGCAATGCCCAAAATGGGGTGGAGATGTAAGCAATTTGCAAAAGTATGTTTCATTTGGGAAGATAAAATGTTGTTGCCTGGATATCTGGTGTGAGAACATGCTTGATTACTTTTTCGTATCCCAAGTTTCTTTTAACATTACCAATTCTTTTCTACTATGCACCATTCTATCACATCGTTTACTGCGGTTCTCAAAACAACTTTTTAGTGTTTTTGTTTTCATTTTGGAAATTGCACGAATCGTTCTTTATTTGTGGCCTACTTGATTTGAATGGTTATCGCACCCAACTAGAACTGTGTTTCCATTTATAACTTCATGATTGTTTGGTGACCAAGAAGCTGCAAGAAAGCGAAGGAAAAACAGTAGAAACCAACAGTGGCATCAATAGGTCTATCTACTCATACCTGTAGGATACCTGTGAGAGTGAATATATGTTTTTCTATCAGGTCCGTGAAGCATGCATTCCTAAGATTGTCTAAACAATGAATGATCACCTTTTCTTTTCTTTTCTTTTCTTTTTGTTAAGCCAAATCAGAACAGAGGAAGGAGAAAGGCAAAAGAAACAAAGTAGCAAAAATGTTGGGAAACCATTTCATGTGCTAAGGATTAGCTTATCTCACACAGTGGCGGAGCCAAGTTTTCAATTCGGAAGGGGGTGAATTTTGTATAAGAAAAGATCTCAGATTCATAATAAACTACAAAATAAGTATATAATTCTTGTATTTTTTTTTTCCTTCTTTGATATAAGAAAAGATCTCAGATTCATAATAAACTACAAAATAAGTATATAATTCTTGTTTTTTTTTTTTTTTCCTCCTTTGATAAAAGGTAAGAGATTCATGCAATACATGAGAGTGAGTAGGTTGGCGATGAGCAAGAGTTGAACCATTGAAATACATGAACTTAGCTAAGCACTCAACAAACCGGGCATACATAAACTTAGCTTAGCACTCAACTAACCGGGCAAGCTTGCAAGTTTCATGCGCTTTCTATTGTTAGCATTTATGAAATTAAAAACGGAAAATTTCAAAATTGCACCTGAATTTTCACTCCAATGTCACCGAAACACCTGAACTTCACTTTATTTCAATTAAACACCTTGACTTTCAAAATCTCCAAATTGAGGCACCTGCTATTAGCCTCCATCCATTTCCTTCACAAATCGGTTGATGTGGCTCATTTCTGGCGTTAAAAGGTCCCATTAGAGATGTTAAAAAGTGAACTTAATGCATACAATCACAATCCAAAAGTGAAGTAGGGTTGGCATAGGTTGTGATTGTGTGCATTGAGTTTACTTTCTAACATCTCTAGTGGGGCTCTATAATGCCAGAAATGAGCCACATCAGCCGATTTGTGAGGGAAATAGATGGAGGATAACGGCAGGTGCCTCAATTTGGAGATTTTGAAAGTTCAGGTGTTTAATTGAAATAAAGTGAAGTTCAGGTGTCTCGATGACATTGGAGTGAAAGTTTATGTGCCATTTTGAAATTTTTCGAATTAAAAAATATAAAACTTTAATCTAAGGAGGGAGGGAGAGTACAAATCAACTTTGTATGCATGTATAAAGGTGTAATTGGCAAAAAATGGTCGGTGGGGCCATGATCCCTACCGGCCACAGTGTAACTCTATCCTAAGTTACATAATTTGTGAGCGTGAAAGCGTCTCTGATACGCATGCCACAGTGTAACTCCATCCTAAGTTACATAATTTGTGAACGTGAAAGCGTCTCTGATGCGCATCCCAACTTATTAAAATTCAGGAGAGCGAAGATTGGAGAGTGCAAGCGCAATCTAAGAATTGAGAGCGGGAGTGAACACTACTTTGAATGCTCCGCCAGTGTGTCTTGAAACAAATACATACTCTCAATCGAATTTGCCAATGAGGTCGCATGTTCAAATTACACGGAAGCCAAATATTCCTAACATTGGGGCCATTAGTGTGTTTGCCCAATAACTAACTTCAAGGCTCCGAATTTAGTCAAAATGTGCTCAAATTGGTCCAGGCATGTTATAAAAAATGGAAATTGCCGACAAGGTTAAAAGTAATGAACATAGGTAGTGACTGATCACCTAATGGACAACGACGACTGCCAATCTAGCGGTTTTCTGTCTCTATCAGGATCTTTGGGACCTAATTTGGGTTAGTAAGGAGTGCAATTATATATAACTTCTCTCAACCCTATCTCTCTCTTCCTCTCTCTCAAACCTAGCCATCACAACTTCTCGATCTTCTCCCTTCCCCTCCTCCCCGTGGGTTCCATACCCGTATGCGGCGGCAGGAGGGGGAGGCCATGGTACTACCGATTTCCTTTCTTTATTTTTGTTTTTTTCTCTTCTGTCTCTCCAGATCTACGACTTGTCGTCTGATCTGTGAGAGTTTTGTCTCTCGTTCAATGAGAGTTATTAGTTTCGTCTTTGGACGAATTTTGTCTACGGATCGGGTTCTCTCAATCGAGGTTGTTTCTCAACGATATCTGTGCTTCAGCGTTTTTTTCCTACACGATGTCTTTGGCAAGGCAACCCCTGGCAGCTTGCAGATCTGTAGTTCTTGGGAGTTCATTGGTGCGTTCATACTTGGATGGAGTGCATCTGATTGTCTGGGTATTTGGTGTCTTTTGTCCTTAACTTTGCACTTTTTCTCGTTTGAGACTCCTAATTAGATGTTAGGCAGTTTAAAAGTGTCGCTATTGCGTCAGGCCATGTCTGGGTTAGGATGAAAGACATCGATTGCCTTGTGATTTACTTGTTTTCTATTTGTTAGACGATTAGTTTGGCTTTGTCGAAGTTATTTGTAATAATCTCCGTTTTGTAAGTGCCGTTGGGCGTTTATCAATACAATCTTATCACTTTTTGGAAAAAAAAAAAGGAGTACAATTATACATGTTCCGCTAAAATTCTTATTTTTAAGTATTTTTTAATTTTATGAGACAAATCATTCTTTCAAAATATATTATTTTTAATTTAAAAAATAAGTACTTATTTTTCAAATAAATATTTATTTAGTCAGTGGAACGGGGTGTTCTAGCTAATTGCATGTTTGTTGAGATTATTGCAAGAATAATGTCACGCATAATGTCTCATTTGTCCTTGCCTAATCTGGTTTCCTCACCTACCAACTGGTCAAGGCATCCATTTTTTTTTTGGAAGAACAGGAAGAAATGCATTAATAATAATGAGGAAAGTACAATTGTGCTGTCGTCATTACAATAAATAATGAATATATGCCAGCGACGATTGAATACCAAATTGGGGCCTAAGAAACAGAACACAACATACGGAGCCGTAAAACACCATAGACACAACACCTATACTATCACCAAAAGATAAAAGCCAAATAAAAAGTCTAAAAGAACACCGACGACAAGCGAAGGTCTAGCATGGACCTAATGATCATCAAAAAAGTGTACAAAGTTGGTACAATCTGATCTGACTATCATATTCAAAATTTAGAATATGAAATATGATACTCTTAAAGTTAAATCTTCGGAACTATTTCAGCGAGGAATTAACTAACCAATTTTGTAAAGAGGTCTTTGACCTAACAACATCAGAGGTGCACACAAGTGCTAGAAGGGAGGTAAATAGTTCAACTCCTTTTTTTTATGTGCTAGTTTAAGTGCCCTAAAAATCACTGAAATTCACCTATCAAAAATAAATCAACTTTGAAAGGAACAAAAAATTTATTTCCTAGGAGTATATGACATTGATGATTGATTGAAAGTAATAAAAAAAACTATTTATTTAACGAAAAACTATTTATATTTCCTTTCTTAATTTTCAATAATGCGCTTCCTGTCTTGTTGTGATAAGTAACACTTAACAGGAAACACAAAAATTGCAAACAGTTGTAAAGACTGGTTGATGCAAACAATTGGGTCTGATTCCTTATCCAATTGCTTTACAAATTGATTTTTATACTCATTAGTTTTCTTTATTTTAATATGAGTCAAGTTTTTGCGAGTTATAATATTTCATGATGCAAAAGCAAATAGGAATAATACAAACGTTATCTGTGGCACAATGCGGATGTTATCTCCACACCTGAACTTCTTGCCGTAGGATGTTAATCCACCATTTCCTTGCTTGAATATATATAGTATAGATGTGTTGAACAATTTATGAATTTTGACAACTTAAATAAACTAAGCAGAAATTAGTTTAATATGAATTTACATAAATCGTGTGAACTTGGATTCGCCGTGCATAGCAGGATAGCACGAGTTTGATGCATATAGTATTAAGAGTGGGTTCCATAATGCAAAAAAAAGGTGGGTTCCGTAACGCAAAAAAGCCCTTTATTTTTTAAAAGGCAATTTCAAGCTAAAAAATTATGAGCTTATTGAAATCTAAAAATATGCAATATGGATTTTGTTTGAAAGATCTCATCAACATCTTTGATATGATGCAAAAAAAATTGAAAAATTATTTTTCATTTACATTATTTTTAGTTTGAAAAAATGTAAAATAAGCTGCTTATTTTTAAAGAAGGTTCCTGGAACGGGCTATAAAAGCAAGTTTACCGGTTATTAGGTAAAAAAAAAGGATTGACTTCGGTGTCCTCGGTCATTTTGGGGACACCGTAACTTTTGGCATAACAAAATCATTATGAATATAACCAAAACTCATTACAAGAATAACAGAACCATAACAATGCATGACTTGTTTGTTATGTATTGGTTGAATTTGGTTTTGCCTTGATTGGTTTTTGGATATTCCTTAATTGGATTATGTTATGCTTGTAATGAGTTTTGATTATGCTTATAATGTTGAAGTTATGCCAAAAATTACGGTGTTTCCAAAATGAACAGGGACATCATAGCATCATCCAAAAAGAGAATGAATAGTACACAATTTTTATTTTACCTACCCATATTTCTTTCCAATTAGAGAAGAGAGAGAAAGTGCAAAAGGACCACAAAAAGAATAAAATAATCAAAACCTAGTGAATAGTTCTTCAGTATTTATGCCTAAGCACTATAGCTCAATTTATTTGACCTAAACATATACCTAAGCTGCTGTAGGGATATTTTTGTGAGTTTAACTCTCTAAAATGACTAAAAAATACACTTTGACTACTCTGATGAACTTGCTCTAAAGTAGACACAAGGCAAAATTTATGGGATCGAAAAATCTTTCGGAGGCAGCTTCTCTCAAGTTGTTTGTTGGATTGCACGGGTGCACTTCGACTATTTTCAGCCTCATTTCGGACCTATTTTAATAATCAGACTTGTTCGCTGATTCTAATAGTCATGTAAAAATCAAGTTAATTGAACACCGATCTCTAAACAAAGCACCTTATTTGCCACAAAATGAGTTCTTCAATTTCTAATCCAGTATGGTCAACTCATTTTTTCGCAAAATAAAGTTGTATCGATATCCAACCGATTTAATTCTTTACACGATTGTTTTCATAAGTAAAAGTTGTATAGCATGAATGAATCCGATCATTAAGGCCCAGTTTCAGAACACCTTCTTAAAAAATAAGTACTTATTTCAAAAACTCAAAAATAAGGTTATTTTTTTTATTTTTTCTGAACCGTATAAAAAATCTCGATAAGATCTATTAAACAAGATTTATATTGCCAAAAAAAATTATTTGTATAAACATATTATTTATAAATTTAATATTGTCTTTTTAAAAAATAAAAACTTATTTCCGATTTCGAGGCCTAAATCTATTAAAGTATGCCGAAAATAGCCGGGCTGCGTCCCGTGCAGTTCAACAGGCAACCTTAGAGAAGCTGCCATCGAATCTTTTCCCCTCCCTACCATCAAAAGGAGGTAGATAAATATCTACACTCTTCTTGGAAAAACCCTTTCTTCCCTTTTCCCTTTATATCCCCTCGTTTCTCTCGCCTCTTCTCTCTCTCTCTCTCGTCAGTCATGGCCCTTCAACTATGGGAGACCGTGAAAGACTCAATCGCGGTCTACACAGGACTCTCTCCGGGGACCTTCTTCACGGGCCTCGCTCTGGGCCTGGCCGTCTACTACCTGCTCTCATCGCTCTTCGGGTCGTCCGATCGTCAGTATGAGAGGACCAGGGCTTCGGCGGAGGAGATGCAGCCTCTGCCGCCTCCCGTTCAGCTTGGGGAGATCACCGAAGAGGAACTGAGGGCCTACGATGGAAACGACGCTACCAAGCCTCTCCTCATGGCCATCAAGGGTCAGATCTATGACGTGTCTCAGAGCAGGTATACTAAGGGGTTTCTCTTTTTTTGGTTTGTTTTTTTTCTTCTTCTTATGCTTCTGGGTTTTGTTGATTTTTGGTAGCTTGGTTTATCGATGGACTTGGTTTTGTTATTTTTAAGCATCTGTATTTGTTTGGATTTTTGGGTTAGTTTCTTTTATGTATTTTCTAGAATTCGACTTTTGGTTCTGGGATTACTGGCTATAGACTTCCCTTTTTCATTTTTCAGTATTCAACTTCGTTTATGTGATTTTCAAGGCTTTGACGGTGATTTCTCGATTTTTAGCTTTTTACTTTTTCTGATGCGCTGTGGGAGTTAAAGTACCTATTGGGGATTGGAAAGAACTTGCATGTGTTTGGATTAAGAGTGTGTGTGGGTTCTACAGAGTTGTAAAGTTCACTTTCTGCTGCTGTGTGACTGTGTCTATTGATTCGCAGTCTTTTATTCCCTGATTGATTTCTTGTCTCTAAAGTTCTTCAAAAGTGGCTTTTGGGTATTGGTCTCTCCTATTTTCTTCCTTTTTGTCTCTAATTATCCAAATACGTGACTTAGTGGGAGATTTGTTGTTTCTTCTCTATGTATTTGGATCCTAGCATAAGTTGAAAGTTGGGGACCGAATCAAGCTAACCATAAGAACTAACCTGCCCTATACAAAGTAACCACATCCCATACCAGAGTGAGTGGACAAATACCGACAATCCCAATGATTCCATGTAAATTGTAAATATAGAAAAGCGACAACCGAAACGGACATGATCAACAGGATAATACGTAAATTCCAACAATCCTAACAATTCCCTGTAAATTCTAGATACAGAAAACAACAACAAAACAAAAACGAAACACTAACAATCTAACAGAACAAGAAAGCTAAAGACATTAAATGAAAGCAAAGGACACGAAATATGGTCTCAAGTTGAAAAACAGGCATGTATGATATTAAAAAAGTATGTAACTAGCAATAACTACACTTCAAAAGGTTGTCAATAAAGTATATATTCATAGACAATATCAGACTATCGTCCAAATTGGTGAGGATTTTGGCCCATTTGGTCCTTAGCTAATATCAAATATGAACAAGCAAAAATTCGATTCTTGCCGTGACAAATGGCCAACAACCTCGTACCAAATCCAACCAATGGGGGGCATCATGCATAACACGTGCAAGGCTGCACTGCCTAAGAAGAGGTGTAAAAGAAGAAAATAGGTGGTGTTGCTATTTTCCTATTTTACACCTCTTCTTTGGCAGTGCAGGTGTTGTGCTTGATGTTGTTTTGGCTGGATTTTCTACTTTGCAAGCAGTCAATTACTGCAAGAAAGAATCTAATTTTTTGCTTGTTCCGATACTTGCTAAGAAACCAAATGGCCAAAATCCTCACCAATTTGGACAATAATTTGATATTAACTATAAATATATATTTCGTTGACAAGCTTTTGAAGTGGAATAAAATCTTTAACTTATCCCAAAAAAACCTTTTGAAGTGTAGCTATTGCTAGTTACCTTTTGTGTTATATGTCTGTTTTTCAATTTAAGACCATGTTTCTTGTCCTTAGTTTCCATTTCATGTCTTTAGCGTTCTTGTTTTGTTAGATTTTGAATGTTTCGTTTTGGTTGTCTTTTTTCTGTATTTAGAGCTTACATGGAATGTAAGGATTGTTGGTATTTTCCCCTTACTCTGGTATGAGATGTGGTTACTTTTTATTGGGCTGGTTATGATTAGCTTGACTCGGTCCCCAACTTTCCACTTCTGCTAACTGACTCATTTAGGATTTCCATTTGTGGTCTTCGGTCACTCTCGGTTTCTAACTTTCTAAACACAAATATTTATGAATTGATTAGTGCGTGCAGCTACTGCTTTATTGGGTAAGTTATGCCCAAGCGTATGATCGAGTCTTGAGGGAATCCATTTATAGTACTTGTTGCAAGAGTATAATTTATTTGCTTTTAATTGAAGGTAAGGGAATAGAATGCTGTGGATGCAGTCTGTGCAGATTTAGTTTGTGTGTGTGTGTGTGTGTGTGTGTCATTGAGATTTCATTTTAGCCTTGTACCAGTATTAGGAAAACTGGAAAAGGAAAATGATACCATATTTCTATTGCCATAGCTATAGTACCTCTCTCCAGCACAAACTCCGACTTTGGGGATGCGAGCTCCTATGTTTTTTTATTTTATTTTTTGCAATTATCTCATAAATTACTGGTAAAATGAGAGATTATTAAGAAATTGTTGCTGTTGAAAAATTACTTGGAAGGTTCATTCCTCCTGGATCAACCCTGCCTGCCAAATCTCCTTTCTTTTTTTAGCTGTTGTGATTACCGTGGCATATTAAAACGGGTCTCCTTTGCAAGGAGGTTTACACATCTTGCCAAAATAGGTAGTTCTTGACACAAGAGGGTGCTTGATTGCCAGAACTTTTTCCTGGCCATGTGAGAGCTAGTGTTGCGAACTTCTGATTGGTTGCAACTAATACCTTTTCTATTTGTTTAAGGTTTTGTTTGACCAATACTAAGCTATTTGATTGCAACCCATTTTTCTTGCAGGATGTTCTACGGACCTGGTGGTCCTTATGCTTTATTTGCTGGAAAGGATGCCAGTAGGGCTCTAGCAAAGATGTCCTTTGAGGACAAAGATCTAACTGGGGATATATCTGGTCTTGGTCCCTTTGAACTCGATGCATTGCAAGATTGGGAGTACAAGTTCATGAGCAAGTATGTTAAGGTTGGGACAATCAAGAATACAGTACCAGTAACTGATGGGCCCTCCCATGGCGAACCTGTTGAGGCAACTGAGGCCCATGCTGATAAGCCCACAGAAAATGATGTATCGGAGGATGCAGCTGATGTTGACAAAGAGTGATGTTTGTAAATGAACCTCTATTACATCTATCGGGATCCAGAAAAACAACTTGAAATGTGAAGGCCCCTAGAAAATGCAGTGTTTGAGTGCCTGTGTTTTTTAAACATCGCTAAACAAACCGAGTTATTTCCCTAAGCTAAAATATCACCAAAGCGTTAATTAGCTTGTACTGTTTAATAATGGAATGGACATGTTTGACTTTTGTATTCAAATCTGCTAAATATTTGGAATTGCCTTTTGGGTTTTGTCTAAACTACTTCGGTGCTCCCGTCTGAGGTAGAATTGTTGTTTTCTGTCATGATGAAACACAAATTTGCAACTGAGGATTGTTATGTTCGATTTTTGGTGTATTGTGTATCAGTGTATGCACAGCCTTTTTGCTGATAAAAAAGCTGTGCTAGTTTTTTTCTGTTGCTGGTAAGTGACGGGATGGATGAAGATAGAAGCAAAAGGAGATTCAGGGTACATTAGACGGAGGGGTTGCTCAAGGATTTGAGACACTAGCAGCCTCAGCGTGTAGAACAGGTATTTGATCATTGTGTAATTCTGTACATTGTTTGATACTTCCTGTAAATACTAGAAAGGATATTTAATTTATAGGAATTGTGCAGAAGTCTAAAAGAAATGCATACAATTGCTTTATGCACGACACAACTGAAAGAGAGTTGATATGCCAGAATTGGGGATGGAAGTGATGATCCTTTGTTTTGTAACTGAAGTGGATGGAAGTGATGATCCTTGTTTTGTAACTGAAGTGGTGGGAGTGCTGGTGGTGGGGGACGGAGTTGGTGGTTTGGAAGTAGGTCCGCCGGTGGTCCTTTGATAACTGAGTGATGTTCGGACTAATGGAGATGTTCCCATCGGTTGGGAATCGTGAATCGCGCCCCTCGTATCCAGGGGTCTTACAGCTGCTATTGACAAGCACTTCTGTAGGATTGAGGCTAGCTTGCTTTGTCAATTACAGATTGTATGCCTGAATCCTATAGTGCTACGGGAAAACAAATCTGCACAACTCTCGTTTGGGGGAATTGGCTACAATCTCTCTCTCTCTCTCTGATGACCTGGCACTGTCATCGAGTCCCGGTCTGTCGAGAAATTTTTCAGTGCCGGGGGGCATGGGCCACGTGGTGACGTGCACCATCTCGGCTGTCCAATGAAGTTTTGGACGGTCTAGATCTGTTTTAAAATGTGAAATGACTAAAATACTCCTCGGCAGCCGAACAGATCTGAGCCGTCCAATGAAGTCCGAGATTGGTACCCGGCACGTGGCCCGTGCCAACCGGGCACAGAAAAATTTCTCCGGTTTGTCATTGCAAGTCACAGTCTGCCATCTCTTTGTTTTCGGGTTAAACCCGAACATGAAAGGCGATTCAAGTAATCCAATATACAAGTCAAATTTCAGTTCATTTGGCTATGTTCGTTTGGAAGTTTTGTTTTGTTTTTATTTTGTTTTCCAATCATTATCCTACTTCTTTTTTCAATCATTACCCTATTCTCCAATTATTACTTTCTCATCTCTCTCTGTCTCTCTCCAATCATTACCCCTATTTCCAATCATTACCCTATTTCTCTCTCCACCCACTACCAAAACTAAACTAAACTAAACTCTTAACCAAACAAAGCCTTTATGACTATATTTTCGGCACCCCTAACGAGGTTTGCTGAGAAACAAGCAAAAAAATCCAAGATTCCTCCCCTAATTGATCATACAATATGTAAAGTCCCCTTCTCATAAGAACCACCTTAACTTAATAAAATAAGTACCTCCCTTTCTTGATAGAATTTCGATGATCTAAGCCGCTCAATGTGTTCAGAGCGTGATTTTAAGGGTACCCGCGAGAAATCAGCAAAAAAAAAATCACCGGAAAGGCTTCATCCGAGCAGTTTTTGTTTGTTTTTTATCGAACGGTTCAAATAAAAAATGCTCGGATGAAGCCCTTTTCGGTCATTTTTTTTGCTGATTTCTCGCAATTACTCTTAAAATCACATTCTGAACACATTGAGCGACTTGGATCATCGAAATTCGAACTGAAAATGAGAGAAATGGAGAGGTTCTTATTTTAGTTAAAATAAGAACCTGCTCATTTGAAAATAACCGACAATACGTGAATATGCCCGTACCTTTTCACTTTAGTCAAACAATTGGCTCTGCCAAGAAAACAAAAGAAGAAGAAGATGAGTTGTCCTTTTCTATTCTTATTATTCATTCTACTAAGTTGACATTCGTAACACGGCAGATCAATACGGACCGAGTCAGTTGCCGAAATTCAAAGCTACAATAAATCAAATGAATTACAAATGAGCCAAATATCCAGAAAAATGAAGAACGCAATATCGTTCTGTTTTTGTTTATTAACTCTTCGTGTCATCGCGAATGAGCCTGCAAGGTGACATCGGTTTGGCCTTTCTTGATGTTTGACAATGAGGAACTAACAAACGGCATAACTTGAGTCGTGCACGCTATACAAAGCCTTCCTGTTTTATTCTCTAAAATGGTGTTCATGTGCCACAATTAAATTTTGAAGCCATCGGACTAGCGTCTTTTCGGGATTTTTATATTTTGATTTTGAGTATCTGTTTATGTAAGCTGAGCTTGATAGTATTGTATTTAAATCATGCGAGGCATCTACTCAAGGACATTCTTAATATTTTCTGCCGAATGTGATTACTTGTAGCCATGGGCAATGATGTGTTTTTTATGATTGTATTGTATTCTTTCACTATCGCGACACAAGTGCAAGGACTCCCATTGGATGGACCGTGTAAATTTAGTATTGTTGTGTATTTAAGTTTACCTTCCGTACATAATTTTGTTCTCTGCAAGGGCTCCAAAAACAAGAGTACGATCTCGAATGTCATAAAAGACTAGAGCGAAGTCCTTCCTAACACCAGTTGCTTTGGAGAGAAGTTGCAGACCTCGAGCAGAAAAGGCAAGAGTTTGGTAAAATCTGAAAAATTCCTAGCATGTACTTTTACAATTCCCATTTTTACACCCAATTCTATCTTCTTAGCTGAGATAAAATGGCTCTTTCAAACCTAAGATCCCTCCAGTTGCTTACAGTTCTCAGAAAATGAATGTCAAAGACAAGCTGTTCTTTTTTCTTTGTTTTCTCCTATCCTAAGGAATAAAAACAGCATTCCAGTTGAATCCAGCGAACCGATTGTATGGTTTTTTATACTCTCTTTCTCTGCTTATTTTTATCTCTACTTTGAAATTTTGTCCAGTGCTTGACAAATGACGGAACTTGGGACTCTGTAGCGCAAGGGTGCATACTACTCTTATCAAATCTAGACCATCAAAAATACTTTTTTGATGGTTCGAATTGTGTTGCGCACCCCTGCGCTTCAGGGTCCCCGGTTCACAAAATCTATCTAGGACATTACTTCCTTGTACCGAAGACAAAGTCAACCCTTTAGGATCTGGAGACGTGCCGTGGAGGTCTTCCCAAGTCCCAACAGCCAGATATGGCGGTGGTCTTCGGAATCATTTTTGCAGAATACTTTTCAAGATTTACTTTTAGAAACATTTTTCCGGACTCGGATTCTGTCTATTTTTCCACAGGCTGTTCAAGAATACGAAAGATCTCCGAGAATAATTTTGTTCACCATCCTTTAAAGAGGGTGAACATTACCATCATTTTAACATCTGCTTCTAAAATAAGACTGTTTTCAATAAGTTATCAAAAAACGAGCTTTGGAAACGACCGACAAAACGAGTTTGTGAAAAGTATTCTGCAAAACTAATTTTGAAAACAACCCGGCATCGATGTGCCTGTTGAAGGTTCAAAAAATAAAAAGCATATCATATCTCACTTGGCCATGCTTAGACTTTCGCAAGCGAGGGGACCATTATCTGTGAATAAACTTCACCAGGCAGCACCTATAGCCAACCTCTGAAAACTTGTTTCCTCTGTTTATATAATCCCCTCTTTCAACTCTTCCGGCATCATCTGAAACATGAGACCTCAAAACTTTCAACTACCACTCATAGTTATCATAATCGTGCTCGCACGACTCCAGGTATCCAGTTGCCGGCACCTTGATCGCCATGCTAGAACCGAAGAATCGGAGCAGAGATTGAGGGCCAAGTTCTACTCTGCCTTTTTGAAGTACTTCGGCACCATTCCCAAGTATCATCGAGCGGAGGATAAGGGGTACGACCCGGTGTTTGCAGTTTCGCGCCGGCTTGTTCCAGCTGGGCCTAATGCACTTCACAATTGATCGGATCTTGATGGGAATCGAAGTTACGATTTAGTCTTTTCGGTTTGAAATGTAAGTTAAAAGTTTTTATATACTGTATATAGTTTTGTCTATGATCAATATAATTTTTTCATTGGATGTAACTTTTGGATTATTTTCTTGTTAATATATCGGGATCGGATTGGCAGTGCAACATCAAGGCAAAAAAATATTGCATGGGTTCAACTTCGGCCTTTTTTCTCTCACTTTCCTCTTGGGAACCAAACACAAAAAAAAAAGAAAAAAAGAAAAAAAAAGTATGGGTGTTTTTCATATCATTGAAAATTGCTAAAGAGGGTTACAACCCTTGATCCTAATTATAACCAGATTATGTTGATCAATAAACAACTTAAAATGAGCTGGATCTGTGACTTAACCTTGGGCTAGAGGGAAGGGAATAGATGCGCGTATAAACTGGCTGGGTTGAATCTTGAGTTAGACCGAAGCGAACAAGTGTTTGATCCAGCACCGGTAGAGGTGCTGGATGTTCTGAACAATGACTGCGACGGTCTCGGAGTATACCGAGCTACTGTGTCTAATGTTTTTGTTTCTTAGGGCTTAGGCCCTCTTGTGTAACCGAAAAATTAAAAGAGAGGGTTACAACCCAACAGTCTCGCCGTCAAAAAAAACAAACACGAAGAAAATCCCCAAAGGATAGGATATCCAAGAGGCTAGGGAGGAAAAACCTGCTCGTAAGGGTCTTGGCTACCCGATTTGCAGCTTCATTAGCTTTCCTTGGACACCAAGAGAAATATAACTCAAATTCCAACGCCATTGTTCAGAGATCAGAAATATAGGGGCACTCCCCCGTGGAGGGTCGTCCTCCGAGACGCAGAGGTGAATGGTGTTTCACTTTTGTGGAAATGTTTTTTTTTGAAAAAGAAGGCAATTTCAAATTCAAAAATCATGTGTTTACGCAAATAATTTTCCTACCAATTTGAATCTTGTTTGATAGATCTTAATCTCATTAAGATCTTTAAAGCGGTACCAAAAAAATTAAAAAAATATTTTTCATTTTTATTATATTTGAGTTTGAGATTATCTTCGTTTTTTAAAAAAAATATTTTTTTTAAAAGTGAAACACCACCTAATAACTTCTTTGTTGTCTCCCTGGATCTCAACGCTAAACAAGTTCCTACCCTTTGCCGGAACACAAGCTAGCGTATCGAATTGAAGCGACTTGAATACTCTTTGCAAAATCATCTATGAGTGATCTTCCCTTCCAATCACGAAGAATTACTGCTACAGCCGCCGGGGTACTGTTCTTTAGTATTTGTTTTCACAGCACCTCTTCTCGGTGGTTTCCATCTTTTGGTAGCTTCATGGCTTCATGCTGCCCGTTGGTCGCTGAGTTTGAAGCATGGAAGTTATAATTAGTTCCCCTGAAATCCCTATCTGCTGATGATGTCTTGTGGAAAAAGAAGACTATGGAATCGACTAACTAAAATAAGTACTTATTTTTTAAATTAAAAATAATATATTATGAGAGAATGATTTGTTTCATAAGCGGAACGAAATAGAATCAGTACAAATCCTTTGTACGTGTAAACAATGTGTATTGGGATGTGTGTATTTCAATCGAACCAGTCTACTGGCACAGCAATCTGTGCACAGATTGTGCACAGATTTTTATGTGGGGCCCACTAAGGGTCCCACACAAGTGATTCGATCTGTTCATTATGTTTAAAACATTTTTTCAAGGGCCCCCGCGAAAAATCAGCTCAATCCGATACCTATAAGTGCTTGATTTAATCATCTAACTTTTCATTCAAGTTTTTAGAGAATGAAAAGTTAGACAATTAGATCATGTACTTATAGGTATCGGATTGAGCTGATTTTTCACAAGGTCCCTTAAAAAAATGTTTCAAACGCAATGAACGGCTTAGATCACTTGTGTGGGACCCGTAATGGACCCCACATAAAAATCTGTACATAATCTGTGTAGCAATCTGCTGTGTCAGTAGACTTTCTGATTTCAATCATTCACTCAAAAGCACACGCTACCAACCTCAATTTCCCAGTCTATTTTCGGCAAATTGCTTACCCAGGGCATAATGCTCCCACTATTTCAGAGGAGGGTTGAATATAGGCAACAATGGCGGCTCCAGAGTTATTCAACCACTGAACAAGTTCTCAATGGAAAATTACTTTTTGTTGATATCCATCAAAGGTTTTTGACAAACAACAAAGAACTACAGTACACTAGTGAGGTGTCCTAGTCATTTTATTGTAGAGTGAAATAGCCATGACGAACATATATATATTTCTTGGATGATTCTATGGGATACTGTAATTTTTGGCATAACCGACCAGTACAAGTATAACTAAGATCAGTGATATGTATAACTAAGGTCTTACAAAGATATAACCCCCAAAATCCCTAATAAGGCCTTGTTATACATACCACAGGTCTTGGTTATACTTATAATGGTCGATTATGTCAAAAATTACGGTGTCTCCGAATGGCAGGTGGACACTGTAGCATTTCCCATATTTCTAGGGGGAATGACTTCGGTGTCCCCTGTCATTTTGGGGACACTGTAATTTTTGGCATAACAAAACCATTATGAGCATAATCAAAACCCATTACAAGTATAACAAAACCATAACAAGGCATAACTTGCCTTAGTTGGGTTTGGTTTATAACAAAACCATAACAAGGCATAACTTGCCTTAGTTGGATTTGGTTATGCCTTGGTTTTTTTTTGGATATTCATTGGTTATGTTTTGTTTGAGTTTTGTTATGCTTGTAATGAGTTTTAGTTATGCTCATAATGGTGAAATTATATCAAAAATTACGGTGTCCCCAAAATGACTGGGGATATTATAACATCATCCATTTCTAGGACATATGCGTAAGAAAAAAGAATGAGGGTATTCTTTTCTTTTTGTTTTTTTTAAGGGAATGACTTCGGTGTCCCCAGTCATTTTGGAGACACCGTAACTTTTGGCATAACAAAACTATCATGAGTATAACCAAAACCCATTACAAGTATAACAGAACCATAACAAGGCATAACTTCTTTGTTACGCCTTGGTTGGGTTTTTAGATATTTCTTGGTTATGCATTGTTTGGGTTCTGTTATACTTGTAATGAGTTTTAGTTATACTCATAATGGTAAAATTATGCCAAAAATTACGGTATCTCTAAAATGACCAGAAACACCATAACATCATCATTTTTTTAAATCATCAACGAGGGTATTCATTTGAATACCCAATCCAACAAGTGGAGCCGCCAGTGGTAGGAAAACTTAACCCATAAACAGAGAGGCTTGTTGCCTTTCAAAAAAGAGAGAGACTCGTTCTGTGACTCGAACTTGAGACTAATGCGTCATATTAGGGCAATTCTTAACATTGTGTCCGGTCGTATTAATGGAAAATTGCTTAAGCTTAAATCTAAATTAAAATAGGCAAGTGGAAAAGTGGGGTTGGAAAAGAAGTAATAATGTCAAATCACTAGCATGACAAGTAGTGACAATTGACTGTATTGTTTTTATGTTCAATTTTGGTTTATACTATTACTCAGCCTGCCTGGTGGTTTAATCAGGAGGATTAGGAAATTGCTAATTTTCTGTTGGTGCATGCCTATCATATGCTTGTCTGTTCTCTGTGGATGGTAAACCACAACATTTTCTTCCTCTAACAGTCTCTCACAATGCCATTCTTGTTTTTTTTTCCCCCCACATGGTAGTTGTTTTCAAGGCTGCACCAAGAAGTTGCGGCTGTGCTATTATGTAATGTGAGCTCAATGTCAACTACTGAAGTTTCTTCTTTTGACATTGGTAGTTTTTTTTTTTAACATCAAAATTTTCATTCATGGAGCTATTGTGACACGTGCGGAGGTATTTCGTTACGAAAACAAATAAAGAGCTGCAATCACACTGCAAGCTCGATTAACTTGTATCGCATTTTGAAAAGTCAAATCCAATTTATCGAAGGAAGACAAGATAATGACTATTTAGGCTGGTGCACCTAATGCCGGCATGATCGTCTCGAAATAAAATTCGGGGATGGTGCCGGTCAAGATATATACAAGAGAGATCCCAACAAACGGATAAGTACTTGGTATAATCATGTTTCACACCATACTGAATAGTTACTTCGTAAAATCCTGAGGTGGTACAAAGAGGATCGATAGCTTCATCACCTATGCTCCATGAAGCTTATTTGTATCGATTCAACTGATGTTGAGAAATCCACATGTGTGTTGTCCGGGCAAAACGACGTCATTTTGCTTCATTCATGCAGAATGTTTCAGAGGTTATCTATAACTTTGAATCCCAAACGTCCACGATGGAGTCGAACACTGACTTTCCACATGGGGATGACAATAGTTACTACTAAGAATTACAGTTCTTTATAGTAATTGGAATATAAAACCAATCGCACGCTCCAAAAGATTTGATCAAATTGGCAGGGGTGAGAACGATCTTATCTAACCCTTTATTCTGAATTTTTGCAAGAAAATGACGGTTTCCTTTCTGAAAATGATTGTGTATCAGAAGTAGAGGATCATATGTCACATCAGCAACATTTACCCAACAATATCCGGGGACGATGCCGAGCGGTTCCTGCCAAGCACCCTGCCGAGCGGGTGCAATGGGCATTCGGACCGTTCAAAAGTATTTTCAGCGGTCTGAATTAAAAAATAAACTCTTCCCCAAATCATTAATTGCTGAGATAGACGATTCGGATGCTTGGTGCTTGATAGACTGCTTGGCAGCATCCCTGGGTCCCTCAAACAGGACATTGTTGAGAGCTTTATATAGTAATCGACTACTGTTATCAAAATTGTGGAATAATAGAATGATGGTAACGTTTATGTAAATTACATTGCCGGCCAAACTATGTATGGATTTCAGGGATAAATGTAACAAACAGAGCAGAAAAGATACAATACACTCACTCTTTTTGGTTTAAAGTACGACGAAGAGTTCATGAAAGCAATAGACTTGTCATACGGAGTGGATGGTATAACTTTTTGGCGAATCCACATTCACTCTATCAATGAGAGTGAGGGCCTATTTGATGGCCATTCTCGAGATAGGTTTGGGCTGCTGTATACGTGGGCTCCCGTATTACTCTTTTGTTTGTAATTATGAGGGCCGAAGTTTCAGCGCGGACAGATGAACCTCTCAAAATGAGGGATTAGCTAGCACGAGGAAGGGGATCGGTAGTACAATCCGGAGGGAGGCGGGGGGGCTGCTGTCCCCTTCGGGACAGCAGCGTCTCTGCTGTCCGCGTTTCAGGGCCCATCCCGGTCTCGTTCCGATGATCGGAATCGTTCACTTTGTAGAGCTCGTCGAGTAGAATAATTATGCAAAAAATCAGCTTAATTGGATATCATTAAGTACCTGATCGAAATGTTTTTATTTTGAAAAAAATGGGTCCGAAACACTGGATCAAATCCACTGTACCCTATGGACCGAGAGTTATATGGGCTCCGATCAAGTACTTAATGATATCCAATTAAGCTGATTTTTTGCATAGTTATTCTACTCGACGAGCTCTACAAAGTGAACGATTTCGATCATCGGAACGAGACCGGGGTGGGCCCCGAAACGCGGACAGCAGCCCCCCCGCCTCCAATCCGGAGAATTATGGCATATTATCCCCTTAATCCCTTCACTCCCTAACTAATACAAGTACGGTTATAACAATCTCTACGTTTGATTTACAGTACCAGTCCATTTCCAGTACTAATTGAATCTCATGATTCCCATCATCACTATTTCCCCTCTTCAAATCGTAACATCCATTAAACAAGGTCCGAAAGTATTGCAAAAATGATGAACAAAATCATTCTTCTCGAGATAGGCCAGAAAAAGTTCTGCCGCCGAGAAAATAATCCAAATTTCTCAATTAAAAGTGCCCATAGGTCATCATAATTTTTTTTCCCCCTAAAAAATACAGTATAATGAGTAAACTGAATTAATCCGAATTCGCCTCTGTACATAGAGTACAAGTATCTTTTATTTTACCCTTTTATATATAAAAAAGTAAACATCTGTTTCGATTGGTTGGGAAATAGTACTCCCAGTAGTAATACTACTACGCCTACCTTGGACATAAGTTATTGGCGATTATTCCATGTTCCAATTGGTAGTTGGTGTGCAATAATTTCCCCTGGAAAATGGGCGAGAAAGAGAAACTAGGGAGAGGGGTTGGAATCGTTGGATAAGTTGAGATTTTAGAGAGCGGGGTATTAACCATGGGTATACAGAATTGTCGCCTTCGACACGTTCAGGGTTTCTTCTCGAATTGCAAAGCATAAAAGTCTGCCAACACGTGGTTTTGGAGTGCTTTTGTCCCTTTCTCCAGATATGGCAGCACTCACTCTGCTCTAGAGAGAGAAAGTTTGAAAGATTGGAGAGAGAGAGAGAGAGAGAGAGAGAGAGCCCCACGGGAGAAAAGCAAGATCCGGCGAATGGCGGAGCAGAGTTCGTCGCCGGAGTGGCTTCCTACTGGTTGGACGGTCGAAGTCAGAATACGGAAGAATGGAAAGAGAGACACGGTAAATTTTCACATTTTGGTTCTGGGTTTAGCTCTAAATACTTGAAACCATTGGCCCATTACATTGATTTGACTGTAAAAAAATTGAAACTTTGGCTCTGTGTTCTATATTTCTGTATACAATATCTGTTTAAAAAAAAAAAAATTTGGGTCGTTCCTTAATTTGAAAAAATAAAAATAAATTAAGCATGCATTTCTTCGTAGTATTGTGAAGACTCGAGAAGAGGGGTTTATGAATCGGCTGCTAGCTAAGATAAAATCTTGAATAGGAACTTGATAGGCCAAGGTATCAAAAACTCATTTATGTGGAAGGAAAATGCTTGATAAGCATAAATTTATACAGAACGTTGAAAGAGTGAAAGAAAGAAACAGTGGGTTTTTGGCCAAAACCTCTCAGGAGTAAATCGCTCATTTATGATCATTAACTGGCATTCAACGCATTGTTTTTGGGTGGGACTTCCCAAAAATTTCGGTTTTAGGTTTTTGCGCCTAAAGAATTTGTGGGCTGATATGAGAGTACTGAAACTCGATGATCTGTAGAAAATTCTTCGATCTTCTCTTGAAATTTTTTTTTTTTTTTTGATATTTCGAAGGAGTTAATTTTCCTTTTCATGCCCCAATGTGTTGTTTTTCATGCCCCAAGGTTTAGAAAGTATCGGAAGCATCATTATCAATCTCACTGACATGGAATTTGTTTGTTTCGTGGGATTTCGGTATGTCCTAGAATCACACGATTTAGCCACTAAATTTGGATAAAGCTCATATTTTCTGACAGATTTGCATTCAGGGAAACCTATATTGGTTGGTAGCCTTGTTTTTGTTGCGGTTTTAGTTGTTTCTGAGAATGGCTATTTGTGTTTGTTGTAGTGCTATTCTGATCCCTCAAATAAACTCAAATTCTTTTCCAAGCCAGAGGTGTTACGCTATCTGAACAACGTAGAAAGCAACCGTCATAAATCCAACGGGAAGAGAAAAGCCGGCCGTAGCCGCAAGCTTTCTGCAATAAAAGTTTGTACCTTAATCTATATGTTTTACTAAATTTGTCTATTGTTCTGTCGGTACTTCAGAATGGCTTTTTTCATACTGCTACATATCGTATGTTTTATGTTGAAGCTCTGATTGTTGGACCAGTCTAGTTTGTAGTTGACAAGATCGTGGTAGGAGGGTTACCTCCATGACGAGTTAATGTAATCAAACAATTAGTACGAGTCAGAACTAGAAGTACCCAATACTTGGCCTTGTTCTTCTGTGGCTTTATCTTCATCCTCTTGAGACTTTTTCTCAAGCACCTTCAAATATTCTCTGGAAAATGTATCACTGCAGTCCTCCCAAAAATTGCTTGGTTCTGTTTTCCCTTGCTTGCATCATCTTCGATTCCCAAATCAGGTGAATTTTGTAGATTATGATTTATCCATATCTGTTGTCCCTAAGTTCTTCCTTTGTCTTTCTACTTGTTTTGCTTTCAGTTCCAAATTATTTTCTTTGGTAACTACAATAATTGGACCCACTGTCCAAGATGGTTGGGTTGAATAATTTTATGTACATTGTTGGGCCTATTTCTAAATACGGGGATCCCCATCCATTGCACTCCCTTGTTAAGGGGAATGCAAAAGTGCGCTCGTACGTGCCAGATGAAGAAAGGGAAGCTAACCTTGTTATTTTAAGTATTATAAAAGAGAGAGGGTTCTAAATCATCTTATTACTAATCATAAGATAGTTGCAAGCTAAAACCTACACCTAACAAGTTGCTGGATTGAAAACTTAATATTTGTTGACAATCGGTGATGGCACATAGTATTAGTGATGTGATTTATGGGAGGTTTTGGTTCAAGTCCTTTGTTTGCATTCCGCTTCTCTCCTTTGCATTCAATGTTACTGCCTCCGGGCCCTCCACAGAACATATGTGGTAACCTCTTGGCTACTTTGCTACTACCTGAAATGGAGAACCATTATTTGTCCACACAACTGATTTTGATGGTTCCACGAAATGTTACAAGGGGATGGAACTTAGATTTTTCGGGGGACTTCAGATGCAGTTGCATCTTTTGATTTCCTATTCCTGTCTTACAGATGCTTAAGATTTCTGACTGTCAAGACAATCGCAAACCATGAAAATTGACATTCAACTTATTGTGTCATATATATCCTCTTCGCAGTGCTTCCTCTTCCCCAAGCCGTTTTCATTGTTGCACTTCTTTCGCTATGTTTTGGTGTGCCATGGCGGCTCTCATGATTGGTTTCCCTTTCGTCAGGGCAATTACGTTATTTTGTGTTGAATCAGTTTTAGCTTGAAGCCTTGAACATAACCTATTGTTGGGTGAGTTGTCTGACACTTCTTTTCGTCTCATGGTTTTTTACGTCTCTTAGTCACCAGCTGTAGCTGAGCAACTCAACTTAGCAGACAGCCAAGCAAATGAACCGATGACCAGGAATCGGAGCTCAAAGGTGATTGGGGTATTGAAGGAAGACCAAACCTTTGAAATCTGTACAGGTGATGGCATACCCCTGGGTGAAACTACGATTTAAACCATCTTCTTGGTTTTATTGTTCATCTTGCCATCATTTTCTTTCTGTGTTTTGGGTGGCGTTATATGTGTGTTGTCTAATCAATACTAGAAATCCTACTATTTTGTAGAACAAAAGCACGATTCAAGTATAACAAAAATGCCTCTTCTCTAACATTTGACATGCACAACCTTGCTGAAAACAACAAAACATGGTCACTTAGTTACGTCTCTTGTGACGTCTTGAGTTTTCTGAATTTGAGCCTACATAACTTTATCCTAGTTCCAAACAAAGTATTAACATGATAGTTTGGGTTGGTTAACTTGGTTTATAATCTCTACTCTTAGATGATATTAGGACCTTGCTTCTGATCTCTGCAGGTGGGCAAGGAACTACAATGATCTGTTTCAACCTTTCAAATGCTTCGGATTCGAAGAGAAGAGATGGGAGTGATCCTAAGGCTGTAGTTGGGGTAGTTTCAGAAAATCTGGCAGAAAGTGGGGTGGAAAATTCAGGAAACAAGAGATTACAACTTCGGGCTAGCGAAAAGAATAACAGAGACAAGCCCGACTTGCCTCGTGAGAAGAGTGATCCTAAGGCTGTAGTTGGGGCAGTTTCAGAAAATCTAGCAGAAAATGGGGTGGATAATCCAGGAAACAAGAGATTACAACTTCTGGCTAGCGAAAAGAATAACAGAGAAAAGCCCGACTTGCCTCGAGAGAAGAGTGATCCTAAGGCTGCAGTTGGGGAAGTTTCAGAAAATCTAGCAGAAAATGGGGTGGAAAATCCTGAAAACAAGAGATTACCACTTCGGGCTAGTGAAAAGAATAACAGGGAAAAGCCCGATTTGCCTCGTCGTGCTTCAAAACGACTTGCTGGAATCGAAGTCGGCCCAATAGCAGAGCTGAAATCGAATAACAGAACTCATCGAGTTTCAGCTAGACTGGTAGATGAGGCAGAAACCGGTAAAGCTGAGAATTTGCTAGACTCAGCTCCTCCAGAAAAGTGTGTTGAGAAGAGAGCCACGGAGGATAAGGGCAATGACAGAAAAGCAGATGAGGAGCGTGGAGGATCACCTCTCAGCTTCTCTTTGAAGGATTTGTGGACAGATCCGTGCATTGAGTTTGCCATTAAAACTCTCACGGATGCGATTCCTATAGAAGATGAGTATCAGGCTGAGGAGAATCCAGGGTCCTCTGTTGAATGGCCTTTTGGAGATTCATGGGGAGACCCGTGCATTGACTTTGCAGTGAAGACTCTCACGGGTGCAATTCCAGTGGTGGATGATTTCGGTATTTCAGAGTGCCCACTCACCTCCTCATCGGAAACAATGCAGGATAAAGGCTCGGAGATTTCAAACGTTGGGTTACATAATTCAGGTGATGCTGGCATTCATCCTCATTGTGAAGAAAGAAGCAACGAGCTCCAAAGAAAGACAATCCGTGGATAAGAGATTCATCTGCAGACAACTTCGAAGAAGTGTTGTCCGCACTGCAGCTAATTGTTCTCTCTCATGTTGTAGAGTAGTCTTCATTTTTATTGTAGCATTTAATTGACCAACTGGGTGATTCGTGTTGGATTTCAGGCGATCTGGTGGTGTATTTTCGCGCAGTGTGTCCATCATACTTCACAAGCTGTTCTTACTGCTTAGTACTTCATAAGCTTGTTATGATTTGGACCACTTTGTTATCGTTTCACCCATTACAATCTACCTGTCCATTCTCTTCTGATGATAGAAACACCGATAACTATAGAGTGAAAAGCCCAATAGAAATGAAAAGCCAATGCATACCCATTTCGAGTCTGGAGTCTCTGGACGTTCAACCGGCCATATATGGGTATACTCCTTGTATCCGTGAATTGAACCGTTCATGTTGTAAATTTTTTTTGAGGAGATCGTTCAAATAGGAAATAGAAATTATCAGGAAAAATTCAAGTGGTTTGGCTTAGAGAAAGACAGCGTCGTCACATAACCAAAATTACTTTGTCAAAAAGCTCGCTCGCGAACTAGTAGTATGATTTTGTTCATCTACTAAAAATGTGGCCGAACATTATTTATTTCGTCTGGGACCGATAGAAAATGATTACAGCCTATCATTTGTAGGTTGAGAGAAACTTATCCACAGCTTTAGTTTGGCTTAGAGAAAGACAGCATCGTCACATAACCAAAATTACTTTGTCAAATAGCTCGCTCGCGAACTAGTAGTATGATTTTGTTCATCTACTAACAATGTGGTCGAACATTATTTATTTCGTCTGAGACCGATAGAAAATGATTACAGCCTATCATTTGTAGGTTGAGAGAAATTTTTATTCACAGCTCCGCCGTGAACAAGTTATTTACAGCAGTAACTAATCACGATCGTTCAGAAAGTGTTCTAAATGGTTCGGATTTTAGTCAAACTTTCAGGGAAAAGTTGAAGTGTTGAACTCTTTCTCGAAAAAGTTTCATTAACATTCAGATTGACGGTTGCGATTGATTCCGTAAATAATTATTCACGGGTCCGCCAGTTTTTCCCTTTGGACGAAGAGGGCACTCAGATTTTGCCGCCAAATTCAAGTTCAGTACACACTTCAATTCACTTTCCGGATTCTGCCCTAATCTCTCGAACTTCTTCTTGAGAGAGAGAGAGAGAGAGTGAGAGAGTAATGCAGATTCGGGTGAAGTGCAATTGCGGGGAACATAACTGTCCAGAATGGGCGATCGTCGAACTGCAAGGCGTAATCGAACCCCAGCCCGCCTTCCAAAACCGTCTCCAAAATCTCGAAATCGGTCAACTATGCCGCCCTTCTTCTCAGGTACTCTCTCTTTAACTCCATCCATCCAATCTTTCTTTACACCTTTTACCACTTCAGTTTCCTTTTGCTCATTCTTGTTTCCATCGCATTTGTTACGCAGGAGACCTATACTTTCACCGTTGGATACCATGAATTGACCGGATCCAAAATCCCCCTGAAGAAGCCGTTGCTTGTATTGAAGAAAACGAGGGACTCGGATGCGGAGAACGTTGAGCACGAACCGTCATCAAAGGTGGAGCTTGAAGTTATTGGGATCATTCGACAGCGAATTTTGTTCAAGACCAGACCCAAGGCCCTAATTTCCAGTAAGATTCTAATCCCTTTTGTGCTTTTGCCTTTACTTTTGAATCTACCCAATTTCATGTGCTTTGCCATGCCAAAACGTTGATATTATCCAATATATGTGAGCAGGGCGAAATCACATAATGCGTGAGCGGAAGGGAGAGTGTGAAATCTGAAAACATCTCAAATTTCAAAAAGTCGTGATTGCTAGGATTGAGAGGGCAAGCGCATAGCGAGGCTTCAGAGTGGGAGTAAAGTGTTCTGTTGGAGGATAATTTGACTTACCTTAGATCTTGATTTTTAAGTAATGTTGCTGAGATTTCCCATGTTGTCTATAGCACAAATAAGAAACATATGCGAAGAAGGTGAATGGAGAGAGGAAAAAGAAGTCACTTACCACCATCACTCACTCAAATTCCATTAGATTCCTCGTCTTTGTTAGACCATGAATTGCTTTTTCCCTTTTGAGCAGTGGAATTGGAAACATGAGATCTGCAAATACTCCTCCTTTGATTGTTAAAATGGACTGATAATGATTCAGAAACACATTCTTTGGCTGCATTTGATGCTAGTAAATTGTAGATCCAGTATTCAGTACCATCGGGCTCCCGTGCATCTAATGTTTGGTGGACAAAGGAGTAATACTTTGTAGTCTTACAGCCCAATATGCATTGCTTTGTCATAATTGTGGAGATATGGCCACTAGATAAATTGTTTAAAACCAAAAAGTGCACGACTCCACGACTCATTCACTTGTTCATTGTGGTCAACTGGTGCAAGTTGCAGTTTGTTGCGGTCACTGTTTTACTGTAACAGCTTTTTATTCACCCGCGTTAGGTGATCCATTCTATATGGAAATAAACATGTAAACTCGAACGCTTCTTTCCTTTGCAGGACCACAGCCTTTCGTGAAGGAAAGAGCCAGTGCTCCAGGTTCGCTTGTGCCAAACTGACTAGCTTAAAACTCTTCGGCAGTACTATTTAGGAACTTGAAGAGGTCGAGACAAATGATTTGAAGGATCTGGCTGTTCTTGGGATGAAAAACTCAACATCAATTCCATTATGACAAACATTTGAAGTAGCTGGATGTTCTTAGATGGCAAACTCAATTCCAATGCCATTGCGTTTTTGGCCTCTTAAATTCTGTGTTTCCTGCGCTATATAAACTCTAGTTGGCCACTATCTATGTATCCAAGTATTCGACTTTTCATGGTTTCTTTCATCTTTTCAAAAAGTACTTCTATTTCATAAGGCAGGCCTGACTATTTTGCTCTTCTTTTCGGTAGTCTTATTTTTGGCGACATGTGCCGACTGTTTTACATTTCATTTTTAGATGCATTTTCCAGAATCGCAAGGAAATTGAATAACGGAGATGCCCACTCGGGAGAAGACTTTTCTAAAGAATTGGAACCTTGATTTTGCTTTTATCTTGATGCGCCTCATGGAAGCTCCCTCTCTGCTTCTTTCTCAATTGTACAGTTCGACAGTTTTGGGTGAAAAAGTTGTGCCCTTTCCACCATGTAAGAATTCTGACGATATGTTTAGGTAATGACAACTTTCCTCACAGTTTCATACTAGTTTTTTACCCAATCCGACAAAGCGAACCATGAACTAAACAGATTTGTCATTCAAGAATCAACTATTTCTCAAAATAAAATCATGTCCAGTTGAACCAATACGAAACCAATACAGAGGCATAAACCGTGGGCTTGAAACCAATTGGTGATCAAGTCCAATCATGTAAGTTATGTTGAACCATAACCTAAGTACAAAAGTTACAAAAGCATAAAAAAAAAAAAAAAAAAAAATCCAAATTATAATGATATAATCTCCTCTATGCATATCCTGAGTTTGCTACGCAGCTACGCCAGCACGGACTCTCAGCATTTCTGTCCTCTTGCTTCTCTCCATAACCTCGACAAGCCAATCCACGCTTTCTTTAATTCCCGTCCTGCAATGACATCCCAAAACATGGCTTTCATTTTTTAGCTTTATTACATTTGACTTCATATAAGATGGAGAAAAAGAAGAAAACCCGGAACCCATGGGCAACATGTTTCCAGAATAGTTCTGTGATTCCAAATTTCTTCCGTACAATCTTTTTTGTTGTTGAATAGATACACCATCACCTTGTAATAGCAGAGGATTGACATTCATGATTCATAAGAGATATACTCACCCATCATAAGCCGAAACACCTTCAAATGTGTAAGCCCTTTCATCCAATTTCTTAAGGTCTAAATATCGAGCAAGTTCTTCAGCTGATACAGCATCGGCAAGATCCTGGCATCAAATCAATATATCCATGAGTAAGCTGACTACCAAAATCCAAACGCAAAAAGATGCAAGAGAGTTAAAAATCTCTTTTTGGGTCTTAAGGGGGCAAAACCAAGAATACGAAACTCTTTTAATCATCATAAAATTGTTTGTTTGTCACTCCTCCATATCCCTCACTATCCAGGGAACCGAAATGAATCCTCCAGAAAAAAGACTGGACACGATCTATTCTTCCTATCAGTATCAAAAGCTGATTAGGGACGACAAGAAATCAGCATATAAGAAGTCCAACAAATTTAAGAAAGATGTTGAAAAATATGAATAATAGCCATCTACAACAAAACATGATCATCTTAAGATACGAAAGAGTAAATCCACATGGAAGAGACGGGAGGGAGGTTGGGTTGAGAGGTGTCTAACAAATACCGTATTAATCTTTCCAAATAAACGAAGAATCTTCAGTATCCTGATTTACAATGTCCTCTCAGAAATCAACTATAAATGTTTCCCTCGTGTTTATAGTACGGATTTGGGGCTCATGAGTAATTTCTATAAACCTGATTCATGCCTATCTTATGGGTTAAAGGGGCAACATTAGTGTACAACTAGAGCTACATTGGAGAAGCTACTAAAGCAGAAGCTTGCTCACCTGCTTGTTTGCTAATATCAAAAGAGGGGCTCCTCGCAGATCCTCATGCCGAAGGACCTTTTCTGAGAACCAAATTTACATTATTACGAAAGCATTACACTATGAGGTTACAACTTCACATCAATTACAACAAGGGTATTAAACTAGCTACGATAGATACCTAGTGCAGATTTTGAATCTTCAAAACGCGATGGGCAGGCAGCATCGACGACAAATATCACAGCATGTGCTTCTTCATAATACTTTTCCCAGATCGAGCGAAGACCAAGCTGACAGAATAAAGGTCTTGCATCAATGACCAAAAAACTCAAAGGCTTGCCTCAAATGTACAAATTGAAGCCAGCTTTCTATTAGATATTTATACAGTGCAGGTCTAGCTAAATTCCCATCTGTCACTTTTTGTTTTGTTTCATCTTGCAAAATCTCAAAATCTAGTTGTAAAGATAGACATATAGACGTCATTCCACAGATCTTAAAACACCGAGCCTTGAAACAGAAAACGTCAATTAAATTTCTACAAGTATCTAACAATTTACATTAAGCCCGAAAAAGAACCCTCTTACAGTTAGCTGTCTGTCTTTAACTAGAAAACCTTTCCAGTAGAGCAAAATAGTAGCAGTGTAGCTCACATTCCCATTCTAAGGTATACAATTTTTTTTCTTTCTCAGCACCAAAACTAATTTAGTTATAACTTATACCACACAACTTTGAGTCGTCAAGATACAAGTCTGGTTTGTAAACAAGCCTGGCGTCACCTGATTTGAAAATAACCAAATACCACTTTACACTACCACAACTTCATGTCCTTACCAACTCAACATTGAGCTAAAGTACTTCCATTCCACACACCCTACTACCAAATTGGGATGTGACTTCCTGAATTGGTATATCCAAAACCACTTTGGGCATATCTTGTAAATCGTACACACCTTTTTAAGGGAATGCGTACGGTTCTATTGACTTTTGTACTGCTTCCATGTCATAAAAACAAACCAAGGAAAAACCCTGATGTTATTATATGTTGGTATTATTTTCATGTCGACCCCAGTTTGCTTAGATCTCAAACCATTTTCTTTAACTAAAACGTAACAACACAAGAGATGACATAAATAAGCAGATCGGGAAATGGCTCCTAGGAATGTCAGAGATACAAAATATTATTTTGGGAAACTAGTAGGAAAGTATCCTCCTATGTCAATTACGATGAACAATTAACCATTATTCGTAGAAATATGTCACATACCTGACCTCCCAGGTCCCAGAACACTAGCTTTGAATTTAACACTTCTACCCGCCCAATGTTTAGCCCCACAGTGGGAACTATTCTATCAGGAGGCAGGCCTTCCAGGTTTGAGTAATGTGCTTTCAACTTCTCCAGTAAAGTCTAAAAGAATGGAGAGAGAAAAAATCAGACAAAATATATCTCTTTGACAAACTTTTGCTATTTATTTATAATTAATAAAAGTTGTTATTGATTCCTTGAATTCAGCTATTAACAACTATGGGACTAGAAGAAGAGCCAAGATAAAAGTGATGGAATGTCCATGCTGTTGGTTGAGACAGACTCAAAAGACGGTCAAAACAGATATTTTTCCCGACATTGGAATTGCTAATGTGATAACAATCATAACATGCCTATACAAGACAAAAGGAGATAGACATAGACATAGATAATTGGAAAAAAAGAGAGGAAATGGTTCAAGAGAGGAAATGAACCAGATTTGCCACTCTAAGGTTGAGATAGCATTTTATGAACTATGAGAGGAAATGAAACAGCAAAAAAGTACTAAACATCTTACCGTTTTCCCAGCCTTGTCAATTCCGAGAATAAGAACATGAAACTCCGTCTTGCTGAATATATACTTCCAAAGTCCATAAAATAATGAAAACATCTCTAAATGATGTGTCTTATCTTTAATCTGTTCTTTGAGACCTTCAAGCGGAAGAAGAACCTCCCGCCATATCTTCTGACTGTATTCACCTAATGCTCATAATCCCAATATCCTGGAGAAAAGCATACAAACGAAATGATCAGCATCTATGACAAACAGTACTATCTGGAAAAAAATCCAGATGTTCCAACTTTTCTCTCTACCGGGGTCGTAGTTCCAAGTTCTACCATCATTCAAAATCTTAAAAGGTTCAATTTGATGACAAGATTCTTTCTGACACCACGTTGACAACTAGCAACTGAATTTAGATTCAAATTCTGCATTTAACTTACAAAAGACATCACAATCACAGTGTGTGGGGTTCTAACTTCTATGTAAAGAGTTCCGAGTCTGATAAAAAGTATACACAAATAGTGACACAAAGAAAGAGATAAGTTGTAAAGCACCATTGATGAACCATATTCAGTAGTGATGTTCACAACAAACTTTCTCCTTTCCAATAAACACCATTTTTCGGTGAATAATAAGGTATCAAGTTGGTGAACACTGCAATGAGAATCCATTGGTTATTGACAAAGAGGGAAACAAGAAACAATGGCGTCACTCACCAAAAAAAGACAAAGAAAAAGGAAACAATGGTGTCCAAACTACAATCTAGTGTTCTCTTAACCAAATCGCAGCTACATCTGTGTTCCTATTCCGTAACTATAAACCTCCTTTCTAAGAATTCAGTACATGAAAATTGGCCAGCATGCAACAGTCAAATAGATAGGGCATGTCTGATCAACCAAATAACACTCATACTCTCCAGTCAAAGGTGCTTCTCATCACCTCTTACCGGCAACCCATGAAACTTCCCACCAATACCCAATAAACAGAACTGAATGAGTAAGTAAACAAACTCGCAATCGCACCCAATCCCGATTAAATAAAAGGTCAAAAAGGAACACGGAAACTAGATATATTCGAGATCTCGGCTATGATTAAACGGAAAAACGAAGACCCACGATCACAACATCACGAAATCATCTACCCAGTTCATTTTTAACAACAGGCACTTGAAAGAATCAATTGAATAAAATACCCAGATCAAGAAACAATGATCAAAGATCGTACAGAGTAAAGCAATAAACGAATAGCGTCGGAAAATAAAAAGGTAGAGAGGAGAGAGAATTCGTACTCTGGGCGCAGAAGCGTGCAAACGGCTATTGTGAATTTTGGGGGATATTGTAGAGCTCCTACAAGCTGCTTCTCTCTCTCTCTCTCTCTCTCTGCTCTGGCAATCCCCAATTGCAAAACTCTCGAATTCTTCGGTTTTCTCTCTCCATTCTCCCCACTTTCACGCTTTAATTTCCCATTTTACCCTCCTGACCGTTACCGAATCCCAAAACTTCGCTGTTACCCCCTTAACTATTCGATTACTGTTGTCTAACTCGCCTTGAATCTATCGATTAAACCTATTCAGTCCTTAAACTTTCCAAATTGATACTAGTATTCACCTAGTCTAATTTTGGATTTCCTACGTATTTACTGGATGAAAACCACTGTTTTTTCTGTTAAAGTATCAAAGAAACTGTCATTTTCAATTAAATAACTATTTTTCAGAAAATCCATATTTCTAGAACAATCTTTGCTTGGTTGATTTTTGTATTTACATAAAAAAATGCTCTTAATCGTATTACGAAAAAAAATTGTAACTTTTTGCTTGGTGTCATGTTCACATATATCATGTATATATGCACCTCATCGTTTGTGACAATTTTTTTTCCCATTAACCACCAGATCGAAATGACAACAATGAGCATCAATATTTGACCTTGGTAATGGAATAGTCGCAGTCATTCATTAAATAGTCTAGAAACCCATATTTAGACTAAATGGAAATCGATTTGGAAAGTTTTATGCTCTATTTGGAACTTGAGAAAAGTGAGGGAAGAGAAGAGAAAATAATTATGAGAAAAAAATGTAAGATAAGAAAGGAATTTTACTTTTCTTACAACTCTATTTTAGCATTTTTCCTTCTCTTCTTTCTCAAACCAAACAAGAGAAAGGTAAATTTTTAAAATTTCCCTTCTTTTTCCTTTCTTTTCTTATTTTCCAAACAAAGCATTATCAACCCATTTGAATGGAGGAGTTTCATGAGAAAAGAAAGAAAAGGGTTATGGTTTCTTGGAAAATCACTCATTTGATTTGAATATTTGGTGAGAAAGTATAAAAATACAAAAAAAAAAAGAAGGTATTTTGATTGGCCCTCCCCCTTTCTCAATGCAAGGGCTCAATTGGTTTTGATCGAAAGATAATGGCCGAAATAGAGAGAAATTTGATGGTTGAGGGAATGGAAGTGAAATTTAGCCCAAATTCCTTTCGCTACCAACGAAAAAGTCAGTTGGCTGATACGCTATTACCATCACAAATGAGGGCCACTTTGGGAAAACAGAAAATATTCCGAGGGTGTAAAAATAGGGCCAAGATCCAAGCTTTCCCTAACCGATTGAAGAACTCGCGGTAGCGGGGAATCAACAAGATCTCCCTCGTCTCTACTCTCAAAACTAGAGGTTTGAATTATTCTTTCTCAATTCATGATTCCATCTTTCGTTTCAGTATTTGATGATTTCTATTAATTTCTGATATAGGTTTGAGAAATTGGCAATTCGTTCGCTTCTATCGTATATCATATATCATCCGTGTTCCGTGTTCTTGTACGTGATTACTGGATTTCCATTACGTTCAATGAATTGCATGCGTTGTTATTGGTTTGATCATGTTTGTCAATTCTCAATTTACTGCTACTCCTACAATAAAATAAAATAAAATAAAATAAAATAATAATAATAATAATAATAAAAAATGGTTATTGGCGTTTGTTTTTCCCTCACGTCTGAAATTCGCTGTTTTGGTTTCATGTTTCTCTTACGGTTGTAGTTTGAGGAATTTTATGAGGAAGTTCTATCCTAGCTGACTAAATTTGGTCATTTATATGTGGTGTGCAGTTTTGAAACTAATTGTGCAATCAGGAACCTGTAATTCTATATAGAATTTGAGTGAGTTATTTGAGGAGCTCCCAAGTTGGCTCTAGGCGTTGGCTTGTTCATATCATAACAGACTCTTTGATTTTCTTACCTTTGAAACATTAATTTTAGTGTTATAAACTTTAGGTTTTACTTGGTTTGTTAGTTTTTCAGAAGTTTGCAGAAGAAACTGTGGACCATGAACACCTTTTCCAGGTGAAAGATAATCATACCTAGCAATTGAATGTAGGAACACTAAGTCTCAAAACATCACCCAACACTATAAGCAAAGTGTATATTGGTTGACATTTGTTACTTTTCCTTTTCCGCATGTGTCACCCTTGATATTTGTGGTCGTCTGTCGCGTATGACTATCTCACTCATGGACAGGTCATTATGGACCTGAAGCCTGAGAACAACTATCTCAAACCTTCTACTCTGTTGTTCTCTTCATCTTGTTATGAAATAGTAATACTAATACTATATAGTGTCTTATTTATGACAGGCAAAATTGTGTTTATTTCAGGATAATCAGGACTACTGGCAACTACTTGGCGTGCTTTGTGAATTTGGAACATCTGCTGATTATAGAATGAAGTATACATGCCATGTGCCTTAAATATTTTGGTTCACTATTGGTTCACCGAGCAGGTTTTTATGGTAGTGTTGTTCAGAAGATTTAAGCATCAGTATGGCTCCCGCGGACAGAGCTTTAGTTTGTTTTGAGAGTCATTGCTTTCCTCATTCAATCAGTCAACTAAAACACTCAAAAGCAAATCGAAACTAAAATTGCTTTTATATCCCTCTCCCATGCTGGTGAAAACCCCGCACACCATCTTTTTTCGCAAACTTCTTCGACAAAATGAACTGTTTAAATTGGCTACAAGTGCTGTTTTGGATTATTGTTGACCTCAGAGTTTATCGGGGATAGTACTTCGTACTTGCCTCACATCACTATTTTTAACAAGCTTATGTAGGTGTATTTAAATGTTGTTGAAAGCTAAAAGCTCCGAAGTTGTTTGGTTATCCTTGATCAAAGATTACAATATTACTTTCCTGTTTAAGAATCGGTACTTGTTTGGCACGTTCCTATTCTAACTAAGCACCTTGTTTGGCACGTTGCTTTATGCTAAAAGACAATGTTTGAACGAATCTGAGGGCAATCCTGAAGATTCAGAAAATGAAGAAAACGATTCCGAAAATGAAGAAAATTCGAATAATGATGAGAAATTCGAAAAATGTAAACACTTATGTAACCACTTATCTAAACACTTATTGTTCTATTCTATCTTTTAGAAAGATAGAAAGAGAAATCGAATCACTTATTAATCGAAAAGCTTATTGTTTTGTTCTATCTTTTAAAAAGAGAAATCAAATCTCTTATTTTATAATCAAAATAATATAGATGAGCAAAAAGATAAATGGAATCACTTATTTTATAACTACCTTATTCTGTTGCGGCCTGTTTTGAGCCAGACTATTTGGATGGATAGACTATTTGCACAGATTAGCTAATCCTGTGTTTGGTAGGCATACACACCCCGACTATCTACGCAGCCGGACTATACAGTAATAGTATTGTTTCCTATTCTGAATAAGCACCTTAGTGATATGGTTTTAATAGCAGGTCATTCCGTGTGTAAACTGAATTTCTCTCATTGAGTGTGCCACTGATAGTAATGGTATTGTTTGCTGCAAGAAAGGCAGCTAACCAGAAACTTTTACTTTGTGCTAAGAGGCAATGGACTTATAGGTCATTATGTTAAGGCCTGTTCGTTAGCTGGACTATTTGGATGGATGGACTATTTGTCCGGATTAACTAATCCTGTAATTGGTAGGCCCACAAACTCAGACTATCTAATCCCGGGTACTAAATAGTCCCTGTGCAGCCGGACTATATATGGCCACCTCCAACCCTGTCCATAATTAGTACCCCTTCTCCGATTACCCAAGTAAGGAACTTTGAAGGGCAAAAAAGGTTATTTATCTCCCTTTTTTTATCATCCACCTAGTTTTATCCACCCTTACAAATTAGCAAACAAACGAAGTATGAAATAATCTTTCCTTCTTAATTAATCGTCCTTCTACCATATCCTCTTCATATCTGTCCCTCTTATTTATTCCCCAAAACTAGTCCGGCTAACAAACGGGCTCTTGTATGTTTCCGACATGAATTTTTTGTTATTGATGTAAGGTGTATAAAACATTGGGTAGCTACATTTTACCCTGTGCACGAGGTATGTATCTTGTGCTAACCTGTGGTTTTTATCTGGGTACTAGAGGCCGTGTAAGATGGGATGAGGCTAATCTGGGGGAAATTGAAGAAAATAAACCAGTGAGGCAGAAAATCACTGAGCCAAAGACGCCATATCACCCCAGGATTGATGATGATGGTGCGTTCAATAGTTTATGTTATATGATCTGTGTGTATCTGTATTTGCATGGATAGTAACCTGCCTTGAAAATCTAAATTTGGGCCATTTACTTGGTATAGCAGCATTGATATGTGTCCTCTCCTTTTCTTTTCTTTTATTTACAAAAAAGTTATTGTCGCCAAAGGCTGGGGTTTGACAAAAAATTCAAGTCCATAAATGTAGTTTTGTTGCATTTTGTTAAAACATCCAACTCAATACCAATTGGTAATGAGTGGAGAGGCCGCCCAAATCCATAAACTAGTTTTGGAGGAGATAATTAACTGATGTGAGACAAACTCCAACACTCCCCCGCGCGTGCAACCCCTGACTCGCACGTGGAGAGGTAAACAAACAATCCATAACACTTGGATCACAACAACGGTGCACTTATGGCCCAAACAAGGGGGAACAAAGTCTCCTAAACTCTCGCTTTGATACCATGTTAAAGCATTCAACTCCAAACCAATTGGAAATGAGTGGAGAGGCCGTCCAGCCTCATATACTAGTTTTGGATGAGCTGCATTGTAAGTTTGAAATAGTTACAGGACATGCTTTTGGAGGGGTCACATTGATCAGTCTGTCAGTATGCTAAATAATCATTTCCGTTTTGTAGTGAATGGCTCCTAGAAATGGTCTCATAATTGCTAATAGGAATCATCTCAAGGGACGTAGTAAATGATGCCGTGGCTACATAATGATTGGTTTAATGAGTCCCTGTCACTTGCATATGGACCACATGCGCTAGGTAGAGTAAGGTTCATTGATTGATACTGTTGTTAAGTTACTAGTAGTCCCAAAAGCTTAAGCTATCAGGAAACGGGTTCAACAATGTATGTCAAGCTATCTAACACCCTCCCTCACCTGCAATCCTGTCTTGCACGTAGAGAATCAAATATTCATGCATACTGACTTAATGCAAAGGAGAGAAACATGCAAATGGGGAACAAATGTAAATTGAGAGACTTGAACTCAAAAGACCTTTTGTAACCTGAACTCTGATACCATCATACCATGGTAAGTTATCGATTGTACCAAGAGTGTTGTTATGAAATAGGAAATGGGCCTACAAGTTATCTAACAACTATGGTTTCTATGTTAATTAATTTAAAGCTCATTTTGCCATTCTAGTATAGTGGCGGCTCTAGGAATTTGTAGCAGGGTATTGAAAAATTATCGTGACTTTTACTAGCTCTATTAACCAATAATACAAACACAAAAATCTCATACTTATGTATAAATAGTGCGGTCAAAAAACATGACCTTTGTTCTAAAAAGATTGTCCACTACGCAAATGAGAACTTAAATAACATATACTTGTAAAAAGATTTAAGCTTTCTTTTAAAATTCTCGTATTGCGTAGTGGACAATCTTTTGGGCCAATGTTACTTAGGCGTATCAATCTACTAATATTTTGTGAAAGAAATTATGACAAATAGATTGGACAGATGTTTTTGAAGATTTGCTTTCCTTAATTTTGTCCATATTTTCTATCATAGTCCAGGATTCAAAGGAGCATAGTCAAGTTAACAGGATTTTGCAACGCTGTTGAATTTCATTTAAGCTTGTCCATAATTCTAGAAGTTAAACAAACAACAAATTTAAATGTAGTTAATGTCTACATTTCGATCATCGGGAATGGACATGGATAGTGAAAGCAAGCCATGATACTACCCCATTTCTCTCTCTTTTTCAAGTTTCTTTATGAATGTAAGCTTTGTTTGAGCGAATGTATTAGGTGATCAACCATGAGATCTAATTGGGTTGTTCAAATTAGATTGATTTGTGGGCTGGTTTTTGGCTGGGTGTTCAACTGGTTTTGGGTGCTCAAGAGTATAAGAATTGGTATGCAATTGACCACCAGGGCTTGGTTGTAGAGCCAGAAGAGCCACTCCTGCATTATAGGTCAGAATATACCCAAGATAAAGATAGTACATAGGTACAAGTGAATCTATTTGTGATGACTTTTGTACTTGTCAGTGTTCTAAAAGGCGGCCGCCTAGGTCGATTAGTCCCTGCCTAGGCACTAGGCGTTGGTCCGACGCCTAGATTAGACAGTTGATTAGTCAGGCGCCTAGTCCCCGCCTAGACGCTAGGCTGCTGACTAGTTGGCGCCTAGGCGCCCCTTTTCCGCCCGACTAGCGCCTAGCGATTTTTAAAACATTGGTACTTGTATCTGTGCAGTTCTGCTACACAATACTTATGGTGTTCTACCTATGAGTGTAAGGGGCAAAAAGAAAAAAAGATGAATTACCAGACGTGTGTGTTTTATTCATTGAATCCTTGGATAGAGATGTGTTGGTTTTGGGAATGAAAATGCATATAAACATTTTTTTGATCAGCGAAAAATTTATTAATTACCGAATTCAAAAATTACAGAGATTAAAAGGACAAGGGCTCAAGAAAATTAAAATTTACAGATGGCTTATAGTGGATTAAGATTTTGTAGAATCTTGAATTATGGTTTGTTAAGGAGCTGATATAGTATAGCTCTTATTCTGGGACAATGTATAATTGTTCCAAGCAGTATGAGCTGAAGTTTTGTAGTTGTTGCAGGATCACTTTCTCCTCTAGGGGGTAGTTTTGAGGATTCCACCGTTGATGCTGTGCATGCAGAAGCAATCCGTTCTGCTTTGAATGATGTGGCTTCTTCGAGTGGCAAAAGCCCTCTGATGTCTGGTGGCTGGACATCATCTGATGATGAGGCAGAGCCTATGGACCAAGATGATGGAGGTTCTTAGTTTGTCTTCCCTCTTAATGTTTTCATGCACTAGTTATAAACCTTTTCTTGTTCTATTCTCTGTTTACTGGTTTCTCATTTGCAATGGTAATTGGAGTTTGACTCATCCCCCTTTCATCATCTCTACTCTACTCTCTATTGAAGGCATCCGAACCTCATTTTTGTTGCTATTTTATTACGAGAGATTGAGGAATGGTTAGTTTGCTTTTAGGACAATTCCTTTTTCTCTGTCTCTCCTCTAGCCTTTGGAGTACTACAGTTGTTTGTTTGAAGATTTGTGTTTTGCAAATTCAAGCAACAATAAGGAAACTTTGTTCCCCTTTTTTCCTGTTTTTGTGTCATTCTTTTACTGATTTGTTGGAAAGACCATCTCAATTCTGACTCACAGTTACCGACTTATGAGCTTTCCCGTTTTTCTGTCAGGTTCTGAAACAAATAAGAACAGCAAAAAGTTTAGGGAGCTCAGGCGAGCTCATTACGATGAATTCCGAAAAGTGAAAGAACTCCGGCGAAAAGGTTCCTTGCTTGAAGATGCATCTGATGGGGGCGAAGACGATGATGAGGATGATGGCAACGACGACGAAAAGGATGGGAAGCATGCCGCATCATCTTCGTTAACTGCTGGTGTGAAAGATATAGACATCAAAGGCAGTTCAGATGCAACCGGTGGAGGTAACAAAAAATGCCATGGAAGACCTTCCGCCTCTTGCTAATGGAGCTGACAAGCTGCCCATACAGCATTTGGAAGTGATGGGGTTATCTGGCATTCTCAGTAACAGTTTTATTAACAATCAGGGACAAATCTGCTAACTATGAATTTGTGTCTTGCTAAATGCTACTTTTCTTGTAAGATCTTCAGCAGAAAAGATGGAGCAAGTATTGCGTGGATGCTATGCTTTTTGAACTGAGAAATCTCCTAAAGAGCTACATCTGTTTACTTAACAGAAGCATCCCCAACACTAAAGAGTAATTATTCGGTGGTCCTGGGGCAGTGCCATGGGACACCACACATTTTTGTGAAGCCAATGTGTGGTGTTGAGGGCTATTGGGCATCACTTGGCGGTGCCCCTAGACCATCAAATAACTTTTCTCACACTTACGGTCATTTTGACTACTCAAAGTACTTAGAGAATTACAACTTTTATTTTGCTTAGTCACTTTTTTAGATGTGTACTCTTAACAAAACTAGAACCCTAGTTAATGATGGTTAGTGAGGTGGTTAATAATGTAACGTTTTTTCATTGGTTAAATGAATTTGCCTTACCATTAGAGGCTAGCTACTCGTGGCTGGAGCCAGCCACATAAGACAAAAAATATTAGTGATTTAAGGAGCCTCTTAGACTTGGAAAAAGTGTGTTTGACTTGGCATTTTGCCAAACATGGCTCAAATAGAGAGCTTGTTGGAGGTGCTCATTGCTATCTAGAGCCTGTTGGAGGTGCTCGTCGCTAGCTAGGTTAGGGTGGTAGTTTGAGACCGGCTGCTGGTTCTTGGCCGTGGATAAGTGGTTCATTTTTCTATGGAGGTTTTGTGCTACTATCAAGTTTCTAGTTTATCTACCGATCAAAACAAAAGTTTCTAGTTTATCTTTGAAGCGTGACATTAGGATTTGGAAGAGTGAAAGTTTTTTCTTCTTCTTCTTCTTCTTCTTCTTTTTTTTTTTCTTTTTGTGAAAGAGAGAACTTCATTAATAATATAAGAATATAACAAGCTCGAGGGCATACAATTAGAACCAACAAACAAAACCAATCAAAATGTGAACCTGTTTACACTTGTCTTTGGCAACAAATCACCTGTTTTTTGCACTAAATCTTGGATTAGTGCTGGAGGGCCATTTAATTCACATTAATTAAATTGGGCCAATTTTATGAAGCTATATTGGGTCAAAATTAGTGGGCCAAGCTGATACAAATTGGGCTCAATTGCTGATACAAATTAGGACATTCTGGATGATCCCCATACAAATAGGAGGTGGGCCCATGGAAGTTGTACATTTACTGGCCATTTGACTAATGCCCTCGAAGAATGGAGAAGAAAATGACCCACTATCTCTTTAACTACCCATGAATAAGAAAGAACATGTGTGGGTGATGTTTGGAACTGCTATAAACCACCCATTCGCTCACGATGTGCAGTTGCGTGGGACACTTGGCACAATGGAGTGAAGTCTTCACATGCCAAACCGTGGATGCTCTTTGCCTATAAATACAAGTTCACAAGAAGAAAAAAGGGTTTTCACACTAATCAAGTCCAGTTCTTAAACCAAAATCTTCCAGCGAAACACCTATTTTACTTTTCATGTACCAACTCAATTACTTCATCAAGTAGTTTGAGTTTTTATCTTTTCATTGTACGCCAATTTTATTATTCCGATATAATAAAGTTATTTTTATGTTTCTTCTTTTTTTCACACGGTTGAGAAATTTTAAGTCCACTTCATTGTGGCAAAATCACGAATCTCTTTGTGACCTCACCCTTTGGGTAACACACAGTCGCACTACATACGAAATCAGATCGAGACGCCCTTGCCTTTCATATGTTGGACGACAACAAATCCTGGCACGCCCGCACTCATACCGCACACGTCATTTGATTTTCCGCTCACGCCTACCTAGCGGAAAAGTGGGAAACAGAACCCTAATAGGATTGCAAAAACAACATAGCACACCAAGGATATAAACATCTCCCATTCCAGCACCTGAAAAAGATTCATTATTAGAGAATAAAATCAAATACAGGATACAAATGGAGCATGCGATATTGTGGTGCTTGGAAGATGTGAGGATTGTTGAAGCTATCCTCAATTGTATGGATCGTTTGTGCTTAGTCCTTGTATATGTTTTGGAAGGCTTGAGAATTTTGAACATTGTCAAGGTCCTTGAGTCTCAATTTTCGCTTACGGGTTCTACGCTGAGGTTGGCTAGCCATGTGATGACGTCCCTTATCAGAATTGGCGTTCTGAATAACTCTGTTCCACTTAGACCTGAGAGGCCTCGTCTTGTAGTAGGTTGAACCAGCCACATGATAACCTCCATCCAAGGACGGAACCAGGATTTTATTTTAGCAGTGGCGAACTGTATATTAAAAAAATAAAAAATATGCATTACAATATTAATAGTCATCGGCTCCAGAAAAAATTAAAATAACATAACAACTACAGTAAATGATGTTTTTCATTTGCACGTGAAATATGAAAAAATACTTAAACTTTAATTTTGGGTATCGATAATGCCACTCCAACAATAACAACAGAATCCATGTAGTCCTTAATCATTGGGGGTATGAGCGGGGAAGGATTGTAGATAGACTTAACCTTTGGCAATATGCACAAAGTGACTGCTCTCAAAATATCATTTAAATAGTAGCCCCATATACTTATTTTGATGCAGAACTATACCCCCAAATCAAAGCCAAGTGACTTCAGAAAGGACAGACCTAAAGACCCAATTCAATTTATATGCACATTATCATGCTTCCTTCATTGATAGTCTAGAGTATCGATATGCACAAAGATAATGTCACTCTCCAAATTTATAATATCACTCCCCAGATCTCTATATAAATTTCTCAAATTGATAACCGCACTCCCTTTTGGGAATGACATTATAAATTTGGAGAGTGGCATTATAATTAAATTCCCCTAATTTTTTTAGGTTAAGTTATTTTAGGGTTAGAATGTGGAGTTTTTTTTCTTCTTAATTGCACATTATCATTTATATTATTTCACTTTGGCCCATTGAATTTAGATTTAGAATTTTTTTTTGGGTCTCATTTATTAAAAAAAATAATAGAAGATTTATGAGTAGTATATAATAAAAAATAAGAAAAAAACCTAGCAGTGGCGAGATTATATACGTTGGGATAAATTTTTTTTTCACTTGTAATAATTGCATTTTTTAAAATTCTTGTCGTGGCGGCTGCCGCTACTTGACCCCCCTGATCCCATCTTTGCCTCCATCCCTCAAATCATTGTCTCCAAACGCCATTATTCGCTAAGTCCTGTTCACCATTGGACCCTGATGCACAAGATGGGTTTCTATTCAGATCGAAGACTTTACAACATTGGAATCCAGATGGAATTTGGAAACCAACTGACACAACATTAAAATCCTAAGATGGCGTTTGTAAACCAACCGAAAAAGGAATGGGCTCACAAAGCTGTCAAGCTATCTATCTCAATTGTGGTGTAAGTGTTGGTTCCTGAAAAAGCTTACTTCTGGCTCGAACCTGAACAACTGAGACACTAGCTTGATGAAAAAATTGAAAGGGCTCATCAGTTTCCAAGGATGGTTGCAGATTCAGGTTAATGAGTAGGAAATCACAACCTAAAATGACACATTTCTTTCCATTCAAAGGCTTTCTGGAAGTAGAGCCTTCCTTGGTTGTCCCTCCCAAACCAACTAGGATTGTCAAGCGTTTGATTATTGCTTGATGTGTCGCCCTGTCTGGATTTAGCGCTTGTATAGCCTGCCCTTCTGTAACACATCCTACCGCACTCTGTTGTCCCTCGTGAGCTCTTGTATGGCTGGAAGTACACTTATAAGCAACAACATAACACATGCCATACGTTGAAAGATGTGGCCGTAGAGAGTGAAAATCATGAAAAAACATATAAAATTGTTGTCTTTGACCCTTTCCTCATCACATTAAATGACAGGACTAAAAATGACCCCCATACTATGCAGCTCGTTATGGAAAGAATCCTTTTGCTGATGACTCACTTGACTCCATTACGATATGCGAGCGCACGTCCATGGATTGAGTACCATCCGTGTTGTATGTCAATTTTAAATGGTGAAGCATTTCAGGTCCCCTAGTACTAAACATCGAAGAGTCATGACCATCTGAATCTCAGTTAAGATCAAAGGCCTTGTTTGTTTTGATGTTTCACTTTGTTTTAATTTTGTTTTTCAATAATTACTCTATATCTTTTTCTACTCATTATTTCTATTTCTCCAATTATTAATTTCATTTATTTCTCTATCTCTCTCCACTCATTATCCATCTCTTTATTCATTACTCTATTTCTTTCTTCACCCACTATCAAAACTAAAATACCTAAAGTTACCAAACGAATAAAGCCAAGTCATCATCGAAAAGTCTACAACTAAAACTCCGAAGCTTCGAAAGCACGACTAGCTAGATCTAGGTTAAAATCAAAGTAATGGTCGAATGTGTCAAAGTCAAGTCCTTCCAAGATGTCAAAGGTGCGGAATTGCCCTCAGAAAAACAAACATAGTAGGAGGAGAAATTTTTCGGTGCCCGGAGGGAATCACGTGGTGTCCGCTAGCAGATCCGAGCCATCTCATGAGATTTTGAACGGCTCAAATTTGGAGAGAGAAAAAAGAGAGAGAAAGAGGAGGGAGGGGTGAAAGGAGAGAAAATGTTTCAATCTGAGCCGTCCAAAAGTGCATCGGACGACTCGGGAGTGCAGAGCGAGCACCGCATGAAATATATTCGCTCGGCACTGAAAAAATTCACAGGTAGAGGCTCCAGATCGGAATCACCTAACAGAAAACAGAAAAGCAAAAACCAATGGGGAGTGATTTTGCCACTCCCTTTTTTGTTAATACTACTCTCAGAATTACTATCTTTTTTGTTAATGTCATTTCCCTTTTGTGCTTTGATTCGATGTTATTTGTGAGACAAGGAAAAATCACTCCCCTTTTTGTATTTTGATTAGATGATTGTTTTGTGAAAAAATGAAAGTGGCATTAACAAGAACAGAGAGTGTCAAAATCAATTCCAAAACCAAATCTCAAATCAGTTTTCAAGATCTCACTCTCACTCGGCCCTTCAATTTGTCCTCGTTACCACCAAAACAGCACCATCTCTTCTTCTCAAAAACCATGTCACTCCTCCACTTGCTACGCACCAGCAACCTGCTCCTCCAATCCACCCTCGCCCTCTCTCTCTACGCGCTCCTCTCTCTCCTCCACATCCCCGTCCTCTTCCTCCACGCCCTCCACACCTACATCCACCCCGACGACGTCCCTGCCGCCCCCACCAGCGCCAACGGCGTCCGGGCCGCCATCCGCCGTCCTGGATCCGACCCGGATCCCAAACCAAGAAAAAGATCCAAACCCAGCTTCGAATTCGACGAGAACAAGGCCCAGATCTTCAGGCTCAAGCTCACCCACGCCCACCTCCAGTCAAGGCTCTACTTCAACCAGTTCAACGCCGCCTTCAGTTCCACCGCCATTGCCCTTTCCTCTTTGTTACTCCACCGTTTCTTACCCAAGTCAGAATCTTCGGGTATTATATCTAACGGTGCTATAATTCCTGTTCTATTAGGGTTTGCCACTGTTTGTAGGCTGCTTGTGTTTATTACTAGGGTTTCGTTCGAAAGATCGGCGTCAAAGCGGTCGGAGAAGCAACTGAGTGTTTTGTTGGGATTTCTAGGGTTTGTGTTAGGGCTTATGATTGTCCTTGAGATTGTTCCTAATTTTGTTATTGGGTTTGGGTTTGGGTTTTTGGATGGGTTTGGTAAGTTTCTGGTTGCTGGTTTGATGGGAGGTACAGCTGGGTTGTTGTTCATGCCGGCGGGTAGGAATGCCCGGTCATTTTGGCTAGGAACCGATCAGATTCGGTGCAATTTGCCGATAATTCATTGCGGGTGGTTTGCAAGAATGCTGCTTTATGCTAACCAATTGTTGGTTATGTTCACTTCATTGCTTTGGATTGGTCCATTTGCTAATATCCTTGTTAACATGAATGCTGATAATAGGAAAGGAGCAAATTTGATTGGTGATGTTGATCAGTTGGTTGGTAATGTTGGTATGTCGAAGTCTGATTTTGATAAGTTTAGGGTTTGGTGTTTGTTGGCTTCGGGTCTTCTGCAGATTATAACTTTGCGCTCGAATTTGCAAATGTATCTGAACGAAGCGGTTTTGTCTTGGTATCAGAGGTTGCATTCTAGTAAGGTTCCGGATTTGGAATACAGTAGGGCGAAGGTTTTTCTGCATAATCACTACTTGTGTCTTGTGGTTCTGCAATTTTTTGGGCCACCAGCTTTGGTACTGCTCTTTCTCGGATTATCTCAAGTTGATGGTAAGTTGTTTAAGGACTTGCAACCGGTGTGTAGTTTACTCCCCTGCTCAGATTTAGTTAAAGAAATACCTTTGTTTATGGCATGGTGGATTACTTTTGTTTGGGGTATATTTACTTTGGCAAGCATTGTTGTATATCGGCGGGGCATTTTGTACGTTTCATGATGTGGTGTTTGACATCCAGCCCTTGAGTTGGTTCTGCATCTAGTGTTGAGCCAAGAGTGTTGGGCTTGTAAGGATACGTTGTCGTTGTATCCAATTGACGAGTTTCAGTTTTGGGGAAAATTGCATTTACCGATGTGGTAAAAGTATTTGACACCTTCAAGTTGGTTTTGCATCTGTGTTTGAGCCAAGAGTGTTGAGGCTGTAAGGATGCTTTTTGATTGTATTTAATTGACACTTTAATTTTGAGGCCGAATTATCATTTTTTGGTTGCATTTCCCCAATGTGGTACTAGTATTTGACCCCTTCAAGTTGGTTTTGCATCTGCCTTTGAGCCAAGAGTGTTGAGGCTGTAAGGATGCTTTTTGATTGTATTTAATTGACGCTTTGGTTTTGAGGCTGAATTATCATTCTCTGGAGACATATCCTACTCTTTTCTAGTGTCTTCTCCCAAATGGATTTCATGATTGTTTCTTTCTGAAGCAATAGTTTTTACTGCTTAGTGTCTACAGAGATAAATTTCCTGAATAAAGATAAAGTAGTTTCTTGAAAAGCAATTAATGAACCTGTGTTTTCACTTTACCTTTCCTATTTTAAGTTTACTGCTGAAAAAGTATGTAAGATCCTTCCTGTTTAAGTTTGCTGAGTATAATATACAGTAATGTACTTGCCTAGATTTTGCCATATTTCCATGTTCTATGCGTATGGCATATTCATTGCAATTGTCCAGCTCCAAGATTAATTGTTGATAACCAAATGGAGATCTCATCTACTTTCGTTTGGGAACAACATGAATATGGAGCAGACCTGATTTTCTTATCATCTTGTAATCGAAGTTGTGCTTAGTGCTTACTGAACATAGATAACTTGCAGTCATTGCTTGATCTGAGGATCTTTGGTCTTCTGCTGTTCATTTGATGATGTTGTGGTAATAAAATTAATGTGTTATCCCTTTTGCATTAATGGCTTCTTGTAATAGCTCTTGGGTGCGTGTGATACCGAGGCTTTATAGTGGTAGGTAATCATAGTTTTGGAAGTTCTGGTTTCTTGTCGAGTGTCTGTTATTTAGACAAGGAGTCATTTGGAGGATTCTCTTTTGGACCACCACACCTCGAATAAAGGTGTTTATGGTCTATGGAAAGCAGATACACAATGAGTTACAAGACGGTGCTTGTGCTTGCTTTGATTGAAGAGGTCAAGGGCTGGGATACGACATAAATACATTTGTTAGTGTCTTTATTCTGTTATTTCTTCAACTGCAAAGCGAGCTGAAGACGTACTTGAAACCATTTTTGAAAATATTACGGAATTTGTAATTCACCAGATCTGGATATACTTGTGGCAATGCCTATATCGATTTTATGTTGCCTAATTTTATCTCATACATCGCACTGTTACTTGATGAAGTAACGTATTTTTCATTATTATTCGCACCATGCTTTCCAGTTGTTGTCTCATTCACAATTAGCTTCTTCTGCTCGTCTTACTTCTTTCTCATTCACCATTATAGCTTCTTCTACCCGTCTTACTTCCATCTGTTCAATAACAAATTGCTTCAATTAGATTAGTGTGGCTTCTTTGTGATGTAAGTTGGCAAAATCCAGCAGAGGGTGTGTTAGTATTTTCGTATCTGAGGAAAAGTACAGATAATTCTTTCAGTTGGCATTCAATACCTTGGAGAAATGCTCTTGGAAAGTGACTCTCTCACTAGAAAATACTACTAACGTTGTTTTCCTGAAATTGTAAAGTATCCACTTGTTTTCGCGTTATCTTGATTGGATAACAATACACGTAGGAATATTATTTATCTTCTGCTGGAACTCTGGAATGAATGGTGGTAAATTTTGTAGAAATGGGACATGTTTGGATCCTATAAGCATAAGGGGACCAGGATAGAGGTTTGGATGAGAATGATTCTCCTCCACTACCAAAAACCGAGGAAAATTTTTGTTGCTTTTTGGCTGTGTGCTTAAGCGCACCTCAATTAATTATGGTATCCTAAAGGCATAAAGTTAACAATCGGGCAAAATCTTCAGTGGTTCAAAGGTTTGGAATGTTTGGCCTCTAGGTGATTCGAACATGCGACGCTCGTAGAGTCGTAGAGGACTAACACTTACTCCCCCTCTGTCCCTTTTTTAGAGTCCGAAATTCCATTTTAGGCTTTAATAAGTGTTCATTTTGTAAAGTTAGTGAGTAAAAATTGGTGCATTATCTATTTTGTCCCTAAAAGTAGATTCCATTTTGAAAAGTTAGTGAGCAAAATTATAATAATGATGCGTAAATAGGAAAAGTGGCGGAAAAAGTTAATGTGAAAGGTATAATGATGATGTCTTTTTAATAAGTTGGAATTACGAAGTAGGACTCTTAAAAAGGGATGGAGGGAGTAGTATTTGTTTTTTCACATCCACTTGGCCAAACATCTAGGGGTTAATTTTAAGTACCTTTTTTATGGAATACAAGAAATTCAAGTATGAAGATTGTTAATTATAGGATTGAATAAACTGAACTTAGAGTGTGTTCCACTAACACAAATAAATACTTCTTCCTTTGGAGGGTGTTTTGATGACGCGGCTCTTCAAATTGGGTTTGGTTTTGCTTCCTCCTCTGTGATGCTTTTATTGTGCTTATTTGAATGGGTGAGGCTATAAGGTGTTAAATGTTTTTACTAGGGCGGAAGGAATCCATGACATCTCTAAAATATCTTCCACTCCCAAGTGATTTGGGTGTTCAAAAAGTCCAAGATTCGAGTAGTGCTAACGACGTTTTCTCAAACTCTGCTCTCCTACAAAATTCAGCGATGTTCCTACAATCGAATCTGGAGTTCCCACAATCGAATCTAGGGCGGGCTATTAGGCCCGGTCGCTCACCATTTTTCCTTAGAAAAAATAAAGTCGAAGAAGGGTTCATCTGCAAGAATCCCTAACAAAAACCATGGTTTTGAAAACATAAAAGCAGTACATGATAAAAATGAAAAAAAAGAAGAAGAAGAAGACAGACAACAGAGGTCCCAACTTGCAATGAGTAGAACCCAGAAACTAAAAACACGGACGAAGGGGCGATTGGCATTTGGCAACCTCCTTTTCCCTTTTTTCTTTTTCTTCTCATTATAACTCTTTGGGGGTCAAATGAAAACGCAATTGTGTTTCATTCCCAAAATTGAAGGATATGGGTACACACAAAGGGGTACATTTTACTTTGAAATCCGTCTCGGATCTCAAAAAAAAAATAATCGGAGCCGTTCAATTTATTCAAAATATTTTCTTTTGGGTTATTACAAAAAATCAACTCAATCGAATATCAGTAAGAAGTGTTCAGAACAAGTTTTTTGTTGAATAAAAAGGGTTGTTGCGGAAAATAAGAAGGGTGATATTTATTTTGGTAGAATTTATATATGTACCAATGGGCGCCGGGAGGGAAATCGACCAGCGGCCGCGCCGGGCCGTCTCCGGCCACCAGTCGGCCGATCTGAGCTGTCCAAAAATTTTATAAAAAAAAACCGAGGGGGCCCGCGCGGGAATTAACGGCATCCGAGGTGTGTAGGGTGCTTGATCCGAGCACATACACGGAAAATGGGTGCTCGGATAAGCACCCTACACACCTCGGATGCCGTTGATTCCCGCGTGGGCCCCCTCGGTTTTTTTTATAGAATTTTTGGACAGCTCAGATCGGTAGTCCAGTGGCCGAAGATGGCCCGGCGCGGCCGCCGGTACGATTTCCTTCCGCCGGCGCCCATTACCATAGCAACAGTCTTATTTTTTGTATAAGGCAACTTCAAGCTCAAAAATCATGTGTTTACGCAAATAATTTTCCTATCACTATGGATCTTGTTTGATAGATCTCATTGAGATCTTTAATACGGTGCAAAAAAAATTGAATTTTTTTTTCATTTACATTATTTTTGAGTTTGAAAATGTGAAAGGAACTTTTTATTTGAGTTTTGTGGGATGACTCTTCTTATTTTTGAAGAAGAAGTGGCAAAATAAATACTTATTTTTTAAGAAGGTTTCCGGAATGGGGCCTAAGAGAGTTTATCAAATATCCAACTTTGCTCCTGAATTCAAGAATGAATTCTAAAGTAAAGTTGGATGTTACGCAAACGCCGTAACCGATATCCAATTGAGCTAATTTTTTTACAATAACCGAAAATAAAATATTCTGAACAAAATGAGCAGTTTTGATTGAACTTGAGACGGCCCCAAAGCAATAATGTAAACGGGGTATACCCCTACCGCTTGTCCACCTAATATATACGCATAATTATATAAGAATCACCAAAGTATTCTGATTTCTAAGGGAGTGAAAAAAATTTATTCAATTTCTTAGGGCCAGTTTTCCAAAAAAAGTCACTTGGCTTTTGGGGCTTTTTTTGTAATGTCCTTATTCAATTTTTTTAAAAAGTTTTTTAGTTTTATGTCAAACTTTTGTGAATGATTGATTTGTCTCGACGAGATGTATAAAAAAAGTTAAAAATTTGTGACTTTTACCTATTTCTTTTTGAAAATATCCAATACAATGTCAGAAAATGTCTATAAAATTTTGAATTATAAGAACAAAACAAAAGGTCAAGTTGACTTGTGTGTGTGTGTGGGGAAAAACTAGGCCTTAGAATTCCAAAGATAGGACCTACATATGTGCAAAGTACAATGAATGTACAAAATTTATAGATTAACAAGTTACGAGAAAGATGGGTGAAAGAATTTTTTGTAAAAAGATTGTACATTCAATTATAATTAAGATATTCTATGCAAGGCAACATGATGAAAAAAAAAAAACAGCAAAATCTATTTATTGAGGTTAATTCTAAAACACCATTCTATTTTAAAATTTATTTGCACATTTTATCAAAGGTTTTCTAGATTCATATCTAATTTGATTTAATTCTACGACTCCTAATTTAAAAATTCTTGTCTAAGAATTTTTATGCAAGAGCCTCTTGAGTATCCACAGTTATATAATCAAAATTAAAAGGTTGTTAAAGTTAACAACATTTGTTCAAAAAAGAGCTCACATTGGAATAACCAAATTAAGCAACTTCTTAACAACTCATCAAATATTGACTTTTGAATAATCAAAACTAGAAACATTTTGTCAATAACCAAACTAAGTTGTTCCTACATTTTCTCAATCAAGTACACCATCATTACACAAAAACATTCTCTCTCTTCCATTTTCAATATGTTTCTAAGAAAAATGCTTTTAAAAACTATTTTTGTAAAACTGTTTTTTTTTTTTGTGGCAAAAACTGTTTTTATATCCCAAAACAGTTTTTTTTATTAAAACCTTTTTTCAAAAACTGTTCATTTTAATTTTTTTTCAAAAACAGTTTTTTTTTTTACTTTTTCCTGAAAACTGTTTTTTTTTAAAATCAAAGTTTTCAAAAAAATTATTTTCTCTTTTTTAAATAACCTGTTTTTATTAGTATGAAAAAAATTTCAAAAAAATTATTTTTTATGTCACAATTTTTAGATTTTATAAGTTGAAAATGTGATGTGACAAATTTTGGTTATTCAATTTTAATTATACCATTGTGGACATCTACATTGCTAACCTTAGCAACCCATTAAATGGATAAGAAAAGATGATGTGGCAACTTTTGATTATTGACATTTGATTATTCCATTGTGGATGCTCTTAGGCCTAACTTTAAAGTGATTTTTAACACATTTTTTCTGTTTTTTTTTCTCTTAATTTTTAAAAAAATGCCACAAGTTTTATAGAGTATCACACTTTTTGGCTCGGCGAGAAAAATTGAAAAAAAGTAGACCAAAATTTTAAAAAAAGTATATATAAAACGACAAAAAAAAGCTTAAAAAGTCAATCTTTATGTCTTTTAATAACAGTATATATTATATGGTAACTTTACTAGCACTCAGTGAGCAGAAGGATAATTCCTTAGGCTCCGTTCAGTTGTCGAGAAAGTTGTGTGGAAAATTGATTCCCAGAAAGAGTGAAGTGAGGTGAAGTAAAAGAAAAAGAAAATTATTTTTCTGTGAGTGTTCATTTGACAAAAGAATTTTGCAAGAGAAATTAAGGTTTAGTTGTTCATTTGTCAGGAAAAAGAATCTTTCGGGAAAATTTTGTGAGTGTTCACTCATTTTCCTTTTCTTGCGACGCAAAATCTTGTGTTTTTTGCAGGATCATTTTTGCAGGAAAGTAATTCCTGCAGGAAAACTTAAATTGGTAAGTCCTAGAATTTTCCTGTCAACTGAACACTAGGAAAATTATGAGAAAATTGATTTTTCAATCCTTTCCTATATTTTCCTGGCAACTGAACGGGGCCTTAGTGATCCAGATGCTAAGTTGTGTTCCAACACCTTTCAAAAAATTTCATTTATTTGGGATTCACACATATTTTATATATATATATATATATATGTATATATACATATATAAAACTTAAGAATTAAAATAACATGTGATGGTGTTTCAAAACATCTACTAATAAGAGTAACTTTTATAATCGAACCGTAATAATTTTGTAAAGTCGGACCCCTCTTATATATCGTCACATATGATACTCCTAAAAAGATATTCTTGAATAAGAAACCTTCTGGATTACTCCTAACACGTAGCTTCTCGTTCTTTCCATTCCTTTTTTTGTTCCGCTTTCTATGAATTTCTCTCTCTCTCTCTCTCTCTCTCTCATTAACTTGTTCCCCTCGTATTTATGCTCCACAGAACCTTCTAGAATTGCCCAAAAAAAACAACCCACACCCTTCGATCAACGCTTCTCTCTCTCTCTTCAACATCTGCTAGATCTGGTTCGAGATCATCACGTGCAAACTCATCTGTAAGGTATGCCTACTGCTCCGATGAGTGCTCCTTGGTTTTGACATCAGTTTGTTTTTTGAAATTCTTGGGCTTAATTATCCGTTCTCCGTTGTCCTTAGGGTGGAAGGCGATGGCCCCACCTCCGGTAGAGCAGAACGGCGGCGAATCGGCGGCCGGAGATGCGTCGAGGTCACTTCCGACGCCGTTTCTGAACAAAACGTACCAGCTCGTCGACGACCCCGCCATCGACGATATCATCTCGTGGAATGACGACGGATCTACCTTCATTGTGTGGAATCCCACCGAGTTCGCCAGAGATTTGCTCCCTAAGTATTTCAAGCACAACAATTTCTCGAGCTTCGTGCGTCAATTGAACACATACGTGAGTCTAATTTTCCATGATCTGTTCGAAATATGAATTAGAAGATAACATTTTTCTAGTCGTTTCCTATTTTTGCTCTGTTTTTCTGATTTTGTTATGTTTTTTTAGGGATTTCGTAAGGTCGTCCCTGATCGATGGGAATTCTCTAATGAATTCTTCCGTAGGGGTGAAAAACGGCTTCTATGCGATATCCAGCGGAGAAAGGTAGCCACGCCTACCACTGCCGTTGCAGTGGCTGCTGTGACGGTGGCCGCCGCTCCACCCTTGCCGCAAGGGACAGGTTCTCCGTCGATTTCCGGCGATGAACAAGTAATCTCGTCGAATTCGTCGCCCGTTGCTACGCCCGTGCTCTGTCGACAGATGAGTTCCGGAAGCACGTCCGAGCTCATTGACGAGAACGAGAGACTGAGGAAGGAAAATTCGCAACTCAACAGAGAGTTGAGTCAGATGAAGAAGCTGTGCAACGACATCTACGCTTTGATGTCGAACTACGCGAACAAACCGGCGGAGACTGGTTTGCCGGCCGTGAAGCAGCTCGATCTCTTACCGTTGAAGAGGTACTGCGGCGGGGAAACCTCCGCCCACGGCGGTAGCAGCCAGTCGAAAACGGAGGCCGAAATGGAGACGAGTCCGAGGCTGTTCGGCGTCGCGATTGGTGCGAAACGGATGAGGGAAGGCGAAGTGCCGGCGGCGGAGGACCGAGATCTGCAGTTGCAGCTGGGCGGGGCAGAGGTGAAATCGGAGCCGTTCGATCACAGGAACGGTGACGATGATGATCAGGAGACGGCGTGGATTAGGCAGTGCAATCGGACGAATCACAGAGGGCGTGCAATTGATTAGACTAGTTGTGGATTGTTTGTTTTCTTGGTGGGAGGATGTTAGAAACTTGTAGAAAGGTGTACACACACGTGGACGAGGGACGAGGCACGTGCCGAAGGGGACGCGCGCTTCGGGAACCTTCTGTGGGGACCCATTTCAGGAAGTTTCTTCTTCTTTGTAGCTTTCCTTAGGTGAAAATGATGACTTTCGTTTTTATTTTACTCCATTTTCTAGTGTTGTTTAAATGTTTGTACTACAACACATGCTCCAGCCAGCCAAGTATGACTATTTATGGAATACTTTACGATGTGTTGCTTATACGAGTATTAATTACTATGATTGTATCATAAGATGTCGGTGTTCTTTACCCTTTTTAATAATTTTAGTGTTCAGGCCGGTGCAACTCAATTAGTTGTATTTGGATGACAGACGAGAGTGTGATTTTAGAATTATAAGATTCCTATGTTTGGGAAGACATTGAATAGGAATTTGATTACCGATCTCCCAATACAAGAGTAATCACTTTCTTAAATAAAAGAGAAATTTGATCACTCCACTGCTTCCGAAGGTTCAATTTGGATGATCGAAATCTTCAGTAGGAATAGAATATGATTATTAGGAATCAAATTCCTAGGAATTTATTGTATTGGGTGGTGAAAATTTATCGAAGTCAATATTTTCTTTTTTTTATTGATTAAGTTAGAAATCTAAGATTCTCATGGGGTAAGGGATGGATGAGATTCTCACTTAATTTGATAATGTGATTCCTGATCAAATGTGTCATATTCCTGTCTTTTCTGAACTTGAAAATCTTGAGAGTGTGGCATCACATTTTTATTCTCGTTCCTTCCAAACATCGGAATCATGGAAGTATGTTATCACATTCCCAATTCATCCACAAGGTTTCTGTCATCCAAACTGAGCTGAAATCTAAGATTACAGGGCAATCTAATTATGGGAGGTAAAAAGGAAGAATAAAATCTCTCTCTCGTACCTCTCATCCCCACATTAATTTGGTCTAACTTTGTTATGGGATTTTTTTTTGTACTTCAATATTATTTGCTTTGGTTAATTTTTTTAATCATTTATTCATCTTGTTGAGAGAAAATATAAAAATACAAAATCATGAACTTCAAAAATATCTCTTTTTTCAAGAGTAGTGATTTTGCCACACCCTTTTTTGATAATGCCACACCCTGCAAGTATATTTTTTGGTGCAAAAATATACTTGCATGGTGTGGTATTATCAAAAAATGGTGTGGCAATATCATTTCCCTTCTTCAAATGACTGATTGATTGGGTCGCACATGGTAAATTCGTTTTTGGGTGCTTCGGAATTCAATTGGATCGTAAAAAGAGATTTGTACGTAAGAGGTATTATCAGTTCAACCGATTCCTCTTTTTGTCAACAGAAGATTAAAAAAGTTGTAGCTTTTATCTGGACATTTGTTACCTGAGAGTGTGTATGTGTGTGTGTGTGTGTGTGTGTGGGCTGCGCCCAATTTTTCAGATTTGGCTGCCCTGTTCGATTGGTATCTTTTCAAGCTAAAGGAGGGGAAAGTCTACAGCCGACCTCTCTCTCTGTTTTTTTTTTTCCTTCCTTTTTGGCTAATCTGAATGCAAGAGGAAGGAGGGAAAGAGACAAACAAGACCAAGGAAAACAAAAAGGAAGAAAACGAAAACCCAAAGTAGGAAAAAAAGAAACGGTCCTACTTTCCTAAAGAACAGAAGTGGAAACGAAAGTCCATTTCGAGGGCAGACTGCACGGTGAGGGGCGGTGCCTCGCCCGGAAGACAACCTTCAAAATCGTTCCTTGTATGTCCCGGAAGCCATTTCATGAGCAACCGTATTAGCTCCGTGATGCTTAGATTGAACCAGTGGCGGAGCTATGTTGGGGCCGGGGAACTTAAATAGGGATCTTTCCTGTATAAAAACTTTAAGTCCTCATTCTGGAGGGTTTGAAAACTTATCTTTTCATCATCAAATTCAAATAAATTCTAAACTACCCTCTCTCTATCCTAATCTTTGAAATCTTTCACGCACTTTATCTTTCCTAATTTTTCTCATTCTCTCTCCTATCTTTTTCTCTCCTAGCTAATCTTCTCTCACCTAAAATCTAAAAATAACATTTAAAAATAAAACTAACGTTTATCATAAATTTGAAAAAAATGAATATTCATAAATAAGAACGTATATCCATACAATGACCATAAATAATATATACTTGAAATCCTCCATGAATTCGTCATGATTACTTATCATAAAATCATTCCTACATACAAAACTACATTAAACCAAAATCATGACAAAATTTGAAAAAATAGAAACACACATACTGAAATCATGACAAATTTTGTGACATCACCATGAAATTGAAATAATAACAAATTCAGAGAAACAGAAACACACATATCGAAATCATGATAAAATTTGTGAAATCATCATAAAACGTAAAAAAATCATGAACGCATGTAATAAAAACGTCCCGACGAAACTACATTAAACAGAAATCATGACAAAAAGTAGTGGCTTATCCACCGGGATATGTGTTCATTTTCAAACATGATGAATTCATAACAAATATGATTAATTTACACTCCAAATCGAAACGAGAACTACAAATATACACTTGAGAATTAATGTTGTGCTGCCTACGCATGATTTCATACCTCTACACAATGAAACTAATTGAAACAATCCCAAGGAGCGAGTTGCCGCCAGAGCCAAGCATCCGCCACCTATCGTCTCAACCACCATCCACAACCCTCTGCCGGAGCCAAGCATCCGTCGCCGCCGTCGAATAGTTCCGAATAAGAGTTGTTTGGTCACGAAGAACACTGTATGAGAAGTACGTTTATCATACATGGGGTTGGCGAGATGATGTTGGACCGTTGGTGGCCAATAAGAATAAAAGTTTTGTGGTCATCTTGTCCATTTAGGATTGTTTTTTAACTCAACATTCTGGAGTGTCCAATGTTCCTACGTTTTCGTTTTCTGCCAATTCAATGTTCCGAGAATAGCGGGCCAAAATCTCTTCAAAAGGGGTTAGCAAATCCCTAAAATTTAGGATGTTAACTGTCCACATCTATAATAAAGGAATAAGTACAATTCAAATATAGATAAAAATAATAACAAAGGGCAAAATGTGTCATTCAACTAATTTAAGGATGAGAACATAAGTATTCAAATCCATTAGGATAGACACCTAAATAAGTCTTCTAAATAGGATGTCTATTTAATTTCTTCTTTTGAATATTGTTGATAATTATTTGTGTATTACTTATAATCTTAATAATTCTTGCTTGATTTGATAAAAAATCGGTTATTTTACATTCTCATTTCTCAAAAAAAAAATTGCTTTAAAAACAAAAAAAAAAAGAAAAAGAAATAAATAAGTATACATTCCGATAAAAAAAATATATGTCTATTAATCTGACTCCTCAGAGTCAAAATCCTGGCTCCTCGCCACTAGCTTGAACATCTTCTACCAACGACGATATCTTTTTATCATCATATGAACTTACTCATAAGCACGGAAACAAGGAAACCTTACTTTTACATTGAAAAAAAAAATTTATTATCAAAATTTTTTTTTTGATTGTGTATATCCCCCCCTCCTCTCGGCAAAAATTTTGACTCCGTCTCTGCTGACGGGAACTTGGCCTCCGTCTGTGTGAATCTGTGAGAGAGAGCGGAATTAGCTGGAAGTTGGGCTTGAGGACCTAGAGGCCCAAATGGACTGCACCAAAATATTCCTTTGTTCAAGAAGGACTCCACGGGTATTAGGTGGTATTCTAGTTTATCCCTTTAAAAAAAAAAAATTTATTTTTAATTTTCAAGCTTAAAAAAAATAGACTTATTGAAATAAAAAAAATATGCAATATGAATTTTGTTTGAATCAAAAGAAAATTGAAAAATTATATTTGTACGTCCATTATTTTTAAGTACTTATTTGAGAAAATAGAACGGGACCTTAATATCCTACACAAAAAGGAGGAAAAGTTTCTTGATCGATCCATTCAAATCATATCTTCCATGGCTTTCACTTAACCAATTTTTTCAAGTTATCAGACATTTTCTATTTTCATCCTATAAACAATGATTAAGTACACTAGGTGAATTTTTTTTTGCTAACTCATAATGTAGTGGGGAGAAATATCCGAAGGTTCAAATGCGTCAGAGGGGACGCACTATATTTAGATTAATCATTTAGTCGTCGCATTTCATCTACAAACAAAGAGGCACCTTGACATCTCACGACATGCACTTCCCGAAGGATAATTGTGACTGGGGTAGTCAGCCGAGCTTCAAGGTATTCACCGAAGGATGTGAAATTGTTTCGTTCGGCTACAACCTCTATTGCTCGGTGAAGTTCACTTTTTTGTTACTCGCTGTTTCTTCGGTAGTGTAGGCGTTGTTCGGATACCGCCGCTCCAGAACCTTCTAGAAGCTTCCAGGGATACGTGGGTGAGCTTCTTTGATAAGTGATGTGACATCTCTGGCTGATGTGACTTCTTTGGCTCTGACAAACGCAGCTACCCAATTCCCAAGAGGCGGCAGTCATTAATTGTCTCTGACTCGTGACGTCATTTGAGCGTGGCTAAGCACGTGGGTGGCAGAGCCAGCCTGTTCAACACTCTACACATCTTTGTCTATAAATAGGGGAGAACCTCCTCCTAGAAATTATGGGGTTCAGAATCTCTCAATACTCACCTTTTCTTTCCAAAGCAAATTTCTTACCAAATTTCTTTCCTCCTCCTCTACTTACTGACTAGTTCGTCGGAGCTTCTTCCTGGAGAAACAACCCCTTCCGGTTCCGTAGGTACATCCGTACGTGAAGGTCGACGTCATTCAATCTCAGTTCAAGCGGGTCAAGAAGAGGTTCAAGAAGATCACAGAAAAATCAGCCCCCCACACATAATGTTCGGATCGACTTATACATTTCTTGACTAATTTGAGAGACCAATTTAATCATCCATTATTGTTTATTGAAGGTCTCCATCCTATGATATATGCTTGCTAAATACACAAGCACAAAAAAGATGAAAGTCTAAAATCTCAGAATTGGAGTCAAGAGAATTACTCAAAATTTATACTACTGCGGGCGTAATTGAATTTCACTTCAGTGCGCATCCAATCAACTGAATATAAACCACACAGCGTGGATTCAAGGAGCAATATTCCAGAGAATTAATTCTGGGGACACTTTTTTTTTTTTGGTTTCGGTAATGCAGTTTGGCTCAGGTCAGTTTGCGCTTACATTGAATTAATTATGTGCCCCTCCCGCAGCCTTCTCACACGCTCACTCGTACGTAGGGTGAAGTAGCCCTAAAAATTGATGGCAAAGGAAACTAAACTTAAGTTCTGATACGAAAACGTAAATCCCTAAGCTAAAAAATTATGGACTTATTGAAATATAAAAATATGCAATATGGATCTTGTTTGAAAAATCTCATCGAGATCTTTTATATGATGTAAAAAAAATTTAAAAAAATATTTTTTACTTATATTATTTTTGAGTTTGAAAATGTGAAATAAGCTGCTTATTTTTTAAGAAGGTTTTTGAAACGGGGCCTAAGTCTCATGCCGGAGCAATCTCCTACCTATAGAAGGACACGTGGCTAAATTGACTGAAATGATTTGAGGATTAAAAGGTGGGAGACGTGTCAAATTTTCAAGAAAATAATGTGGATTGTTTCCCCCAGAATTTAAGCTGATAATGAGGATGATTGATGAGGGGAGGAGAAAATGAGATGACACTTCAAGGATTTTGGGGAAAAGGGTTTTGTTAGTATATATGATTACTATATCCAAACTCAGAGGTACGTGTCGTCCCCTGATAGGTTTATTCCGTTTACCAGTTTCTTTTGGACCATCAGATCAATGGGCTGCTCCCACTCCTTGGAGTATATTCTATTCATTCCTCAGCAGAAATATGTATATTTTGAAAATTAAATTTATTTGTTAATTTCACGTTCATGTTATCTGCATGATATGTAGTATTCTTTTTTTTTTTTATAAACAAAACTGTGACCAACCGGGAAGCCAGGATTTTGACTCCAAAAATTGTTTATATCTTAGAAGTCTGGAGTCTGAAACTCATGAGAGAGCGAATTTTAATTAAGTCTTAGACTCGAGTAGCGGTTATTATGGGATGAATTTGGAATTGCTAGTTGCATCTGAAAAGTGGAATTTGTTGTCACATGTACGATGTTGTAGGAAGGTTGTAGTTAAGCTAGCTTTCACCTTAATTATGTTGGGTATGGGTATGGATAGAACTCTCATAACTACCTCAACCAAAACCTTGACAAAACCCTAATCCATTTCGATAAGGAACTGAGCTGAGTACAAAACATAAAAATGGCAAAGCCCCTCCTCCTCTTGTTAAAGAATTGAAGATACAATAATAATACATATCTACGAACACATTAATTTACTGTCAGTACTGATCCGGACAGCCACTCATAAGAGGTTTTCATAGAAATTAAGTAAGTACAGTACACTGCGCAACCCATTTCTGTTCGGATCACTATCTTGTAGCGTGCATGTGTCATCTTTGTTTTTTTGAACGGCGAAAAAGAGATATTATATTAAAAAGGAAATCAAGCTCCAAGGATTGACAAGAAGACAATCCGAATAATGCCCAACAGGGCCACCCCAAAAGGATCCGACGAAAACCAAAACCCCCCCACACCCACAAACAAAAACACCAAGACCATAGAAACCCCACCCACACAAAAACCAAGACACACCCCACCAATGCCCCACCCCAAAGAAGCAAAGCTACCCCGGATTATGAGGCAAAGAGAAAGCTTCGCAACCCAAAACAGCATGAATTGGCACTGGAAGATAAATGGATATATGATTTTTTTTTTTTTTGGGTCCAATTAATTTGTTTGATAGAGTAACTAGTTCTTTTAAAAAAAACCGAGAGTAACAAGTTCAAGATCGAGCTTCAAAAAGCTATGAAGTTTCAAGTTTCAAAAGTGGAAGTTCACTCTTTGGTTCGCAGCCACACATGGCCTAGAATTTTGTACTTTAGGACTTAACTTAGACATCAATTATAGCATCTTGAATAGGATAACACAGCTGTATTAATTATTAGTGGTCTCTTTTCACCCCTTGATTAAAAACAGAGTACAAATTCTCATGCTCTTATTGATTACTTAGCGAGCTTTTTGGTGTTTTTTCCACGTGAAAAAGGCGAGAAAAACTTTTTAACGGGGCCTCCTGTGAATAAAGTTCACGGAGGCCAATCTCGGTCGCCCAAAAGTGTTTTGAAAAATTCAAATTAAAGACAAATTGTTAACGGTAATTAAAGAATATTTATTACCGGTAAAAATTTAAAAACGTATCTCAATCGTTGATTGCCAAAACGGACGGGTGGCCGTGAATAAATTTTTCTCGTGAAAAGGCATGAAAATTGAATTTTGCCAAGGACATTGTAAAAGTGGAAAGGACTATTCTTCATTCTCATTAAGCGAATAGGGTAGCGACACATAGATTCTCCAATTAAAGACATGCAACAAGAAGTGGGTGGAAACTTAGCAAAAGAAATTCGCCTATCGGTTTCTTTCTGAATTATACATCAGGGTGGCCTAAGGTTTTTTTGAGGCCTAAGGCGAAATATTACTATGAGGCCTTTTTAGAATTTTGAATTCAATTTCAAGTACAATTTTCTTGCTTTCTTGATGCAAAATTACCTATCACTCTCTTAAAATCAAGTTGTTTTTAACATACAGTACTATTATTTAAAAGATAATGGGAGTTATCCGTTTAAATACCGGAATAAATGTGGTAAGTATTCAACGTCACATGATCTTTTTAGACGGCTATAGTGTGTTTTGATTAATGATTAATGAAAAGATTTGAAGGGTTCGCTTGTGAGTTGTGAGACTTTGGGTGTCTATAGACAATAAAATGACTAATTATATATCAAAAAAGAAAAAAGAAAAAAGAGTATGAAAAGAGTAATTAATGCTCTGGCAAGGTAAAATGCAATAGTTCTCTTGACTCTCTCCCTTTTTAATTATCTAAATTGAACACATTAAACACAAAACCAACCTCTTATAAGTAGACATATATACTTCTATACATATGGATTAAAAAATAAGGCCCATTGAATTTGGAGGCCTTAACCATGTTTTGTTTTGATAGGTTGTTATTCTAAATAAGCCATTTGGCTTATTTTTTTGTCCTTATTCAAATTTTTTTTGTATTTGTTAGTTTTTCGTTAATTTTTTGAGGATTATTGCTTATTCATGACAAGAGAAATCTAAAAAGTAAAAAATTACTATCAAAATTTAATTTTTTTTGAATAAAGACAAAATAATTGATTTATTGGCTTATTTTTGTCTTTATTCAAAAAAATTAGGTTTCGATCGTAATTTTTTACTTTTTAGATTCCTCTCGTTATGACGAAGCAATAATGCCCAAAAAATTGACGAAAAACTAAAAAATGCGAATTTTTTTTGAATAAGGACAAAAAGAACAACTTAGAGTCGAAAATTTATCATTTTATAGCAGCTCAAACTGTTCCCAAGCGTGTGCATCTCTTTGTTCTCTATAAATGCTCTAACAATCTAAAACTCTATTGCACCAAACTGCTTCTCTCTCTCTCTCTCTCTCTCTCTCTCGTGTCATGATGTCAAGGCTCGTAGAACCACTTATCTTAGGGAGAGTGGTAGGAGAGGTGGTGGACAATTTCACTCCGGTTGTGAAAATGGATGTAATGTACAACTCCAAGAATCATGTTTTCAATGGCCATGAGATCATGCCTTTTCTCACTACTGCTAGACCCCGTGTAGAGATTGGTGGTGAAGACATGAGAGCTGCTTACACCCTGGTAATCTTCAAGTTCAACGTCATTGTTATTTGTTACTCTCTCTCTCTCTCTCTCTCTCTCTCTCTCTCTCTCTCTCTGATTTCATTTCTCCAGGCCCTAGTGAACCGTATTTACGCGAACATCTCCACTGGTTTGTTTCGTCTAACCCAATTCCTGTAAATATATATCATGTGTGGTTTTATATATGATGTGTTTGCATGGATCTTGGATTTTCCCTCCACGAATCCAAAATCTAATATGGCCAAGGTGGTTTATATCAAAAATATAAATATGACAAACCCTTTTCTATTTCAGGATTGTCACGGACATTCCTGGTACAACTGACGTTTCATTTGGTGAGTTAATCCTTAATATCAACCTCTTTTTATTATACTATATATATATATATATATTTATTTATTTATATTTGAAATTGTGATCACTTGGAAATGGGTTATAATTTCGTTCTTTCCAATTACTATATAAACAGGAAGAGAAATTGTGAGCTACGAGACTCCAAAGCCGGTTATCGGCATCCACAGATACGTATTCCTCTTGTTCAAGCAGAAAACAAGAATGACAGTGAGGCCACCAGGCTCAAGAGACTATTTCAACACAAGGAATTTCTCACAAGAGAATGATTTGGGACTACCAGTGGCTGCAGTTTACTTCAATGCAAAGAGAGAAACTGCTGCAAGAAGGAAATGAGAGAGAGAGAGAGAGAGAGAGAGAGAATTCAACTTTCAGTCTCATCTGAAGTGATCTTTGATTAAAAGAGTACAAATTAAAGAGGGTGTTCGACCTTGTCGGCAGTTTTTAGGGTCGTTGGATTTTGTGGGTTTGCTATTCTAATGTTTATTGTTTATCGAACTCTGCTTTAGTCAGTTGTTTGTTATTGTTGTCTAGGTAGTAGAGATGGCCATTTCTACCGTCCCTCTGCATCCGATCCAATCCGTTTTCTGTCCCGAATGAATTGAGGATTCAGACATTTTTTTGGAGATCGGAGCGGATATGGAAAAAAAAAATTTAAAATTTCAGGGATCAGGTAAGATTCGGAGTAAGCCTGTCCCCGCCCCGAACTGTTCCCTGTCCGTTCACCGTTCTAACTCCTAAATCACCCGAGATATATATTAGGCTAACGTACATAAACATCCAATCAACTATCACTTTTTTTCACGGAGACCCCCTAACCTTCAAAAACGTCCAAGGAGACCCCCTCAACTACTGAAAAGAAAAAAAAAAATGCAAACTCTATTAACAGAACGAATGAAATGACTAAGATACCCTTTTTATTATATACGGTGAGACGATTCACGGTTTGCTCATACAATCGATCAATGCTCTCTCTTCCTCTCTCATGGTGACTCTCTCTCTCTCTCTCCTTCTCCCACTCCTAACTTCAATCCCCCCAAAAACCCCTAGTTTCGAAGAAGATCGAGGATCGTGGCAACTGAAGAACTATAGTTTAAACGCTCTACTCATTCGATCGAACCCTAGTTTGAAGGTACGTGTTGTATGTAAAAATCCTAGATGTATTGACACTGGCTTGAATGTTGATTTAAGTTTACATAGTATATGTTATATCTGTATGTTTGGAAATTTGTATGAGAATATTAGGGTTCTTAAAAGTACTATCTTAATGTATACTCTAATTAAAAATTGGGGCTTTTGTTATTTTTCGATTGATATGACCTTTTAATGGCTTTTTCTACTACTACCCCCCCATTATGCACAACTCATCTGCTTTGGTCCCCCATGTTTGTCCTTATTCATGTCCAAACAAAAGCAATTATATGTACAGTTGGGACTTTTGTTGTTTTCTCTTTGGTATGGCCTTTTAATGGTTTTTCCTACTACTGGTCCTCCCCCATTATGCATTACTCATCTGCTTTGGTCCTCCATGTCTGGAAGCAATTATTGACCCTTATTTTTTGTTTTTTTGTTTACCTTTCAGTTCACAAATGGCTTGTCCATCAGTAACACTTATATTTTATCATGGAGGGTATATTTCTGAGGGACCCAGAAAAAATGTATGTTGGTGGGAGTGTGACCCCACTTAAGATTGACCCTAACATGAACATTGATCTAAAGGCTGTAGTGAAGGAGTTAGAGTGTCCAGATATTAGTGAGATGTACCAAAATGGTCCAAATCAAGCCATAAAAGATGGGTTGGTGGGTGTAACCTCTGATGAAACAATGTTAGCCTTGTTTAAAATGCACAAGGATAACAACTCTGATGTGATTGATAGCTATATCCATAACTCTATGATGGAGCATAACAAACCTAGTGATGAAGAGATATCTACTCTGACTAAGGCTAGCCGTAGTGTGCAAATTGACGACTTAATAGACCTTCATGACTTTGATGACATAGTTGACCTAGATGACATAGTTAACCTTGATGAAGGTATAATACCAACTGGTCCACTTGAGGGTGATGATGATTCTAATAAAAATTGAGAAATTGGTGATGACACAGATGATGAAAGTGATGGTGATAGTGACGATGGCACTGATGGTAACGATTTTAGTGGCTTTGCTGACTCATCTGAAGATGATGAGGAAGAGGTTGAACAAGAGTTTGCCATTAAGATTATAAATAAGGAAGGAGAATTTAGTGATAAGAGTGCTGATGACTTAGGATGTTTATCGAATCCAGAGGATGAGGGTGGCAACATAAAGAAGCATAAGTTAGTTGAGTTTGACAAGGATAAAGATATGAAGAACCCTAAACTTGTGAATGGAAGTGGTGTGCAACCAGTTGGTAAGCCAAAAGGTAGTGGAAATGGGACTATTTTGGCAGAGGAAGGGGAAGAGGAACTGGTAGAGGAAGGGGCAGAGGAACTGGTAGAGAAAGAGGTGGAGGTATTGAAAGTGGGAGTGCATTTGCTACAAGTGGAAGTGCGGCAATTGGTAAAAGACAGACTGTTTACCAACTACAACTGAACCAGGTATAGTTAATTGTGTACATTAATTTACTTTACTTAACTATGTACAATTTTAATTGACAATGATGATGCATATGACTTATGTACTAGTTGCTTGTGTATTTTGTTAGGCTTCTAAGAGATTGACAAAAGTTGGTGAATGTTGATTTTCCAGTCAACAATCCAATACCTCCCCATCAAAGTTTACACCAGGAGGTACAATGATTAGAAATGATAGAGTTGTGACTACTATTTTCTCCCAAGCTTCATATGATCCCACAAAATGACTTGTAATGACTTGACTTGAGGTAAATAGCCTGACTTTTTGTAATACCTTATCAATGGGTATGCCTTGTAATGGCATAAGGCTTATGACTTTATTTTTGTAAGACTTTGTGCAAAGCTTTTGACTTTATATTAGTAATGCCTTTGTGTAAGGCATATAACTGCAGCTTTTGTAATGCCTTTGTGTAAGGCTTAAGACTTTGTGCAAGGCTTATGACTGTGTTTTGGTATGGCCAGTAACTGTTTGTAAGTCACTCATGCTTATAGAATGTTCATCATACATATTGGAACACATGTTTAGTGAAACACAAACCACATATTTCATTGCATCAGGGCGATTACATCTTTCAAACGTTCATGGCAGGTACAACATCCTATAATAGGTGCATTTCCAGCTAGCCAACCAAAGTACCAGTGATAAGCACCCGAAAATGTAATGAAAGGGTGCGCTAGTGTCTAGGTTTCGTTTAATTAAAGTGTTAATTAGTTATTTTTAATGATATTTGCTCGTAGAATGTGTTGGTGCCGTTTTGTAGGAGAATCGCCTAATAAGAAGCTTTAAAGGCCCAAAGCGTGTCATGGCTTGTGAATGGCCCGGTGGCCAAGGCGCAGCCAAGGAACAGCCCGGGCAGAAACTTCCCAGCCAAGGAATGGCCAAGGCGTGGCCAAGGCATGGCCAAGGCAGAAAGAAGGCAAGGTTCAGTACTGATAAGGCCTCGCTACCGATCGAACGAAATACCTCCAATCGGTACCGAGAGCTTAGCACCGGCCCTAACTGCTTCGGTATTGATTGAAGGTATTTTGTTCAATCGGTACCGAGCTCTTATCTCAGCAATGTAAGGTCTTGGCAATCGGTACCGAAGGGCTTAGCGGGGCATCTTCAGAGCATCTTTTGGGATATTCTGTGCGTGAAACAGAGGCGGTATAAATACCCCGTTATGTCACCTTTGCACGATTTGGACAGAAATGTACCCATAATTTTAGATCTAGATTAGATTACTTTTCAGCTTTTTAAATTGTTCTTGCTTTGTTCTTCATTTTCAGCACTTATTTCTTAATTTCCTGCCTTTATTAGTTGTCTTTTGCTACTCTTGCTTTAATTAAAGTTGTTTCTTAGTTCCCGATCTATCTTTTAAGCTAATTTTCTTCTAGTCTTGCATTTCAATTATGTTAAGTAGATTTTTGCTTGCTCTTATCTCTCTAGATATGTGTGAGTAGTTTCAAGGGTTAGGTCATGGGATGATTAGCATCCCATGGCTTGGGCAAAAATTGTATTTTTCACCAATAAAGCTTTAATTTTTAGATTTGAAAATTAATGTGGGGCTCGGATTCGTTTGGTATACCGCCGAGGTGTTAACCTCTTTGATCATGTGTAGGTGGGAGCGTCGCCTACTCACCACACATGATGCTTAGAGCTCTGACGCTCGAGGTGGTTATCGAATGAGTTCTAGAGCTAGCTTAATAATCGAATCTCTTTTTCCCGGTTTAGATACCTACAATTGTGTATTTTAAATCGCGTAAATTGGTGAAAAGTGCAATTTAGCCTGAGTCATGAATGCTAGGATTCCTAGACCTAACCTATATTTTCCTAGTTAATTAATTTTTAATTTAGCCATTTTAATTCTACCTTTCAAAGTAAAACCAAGTTGACTGGCTAAAAGTCGAAAGCCCTACTTACTCCTACAAATCCAACCAAGCCGTACTAGTTTTCCCTTGGGTACGATCCCGGACTTCTCCAGATTATTTTGCTTCATCGATATTCAAGCCCTACGCTTGGGGTAATATTCTTCTACACGGAAGTAATACGAAGCAACCAGCAATAAACCTATAACTACCATATACACAGTATATTGCATTTTCACATCATTTCATTTTTCTTCTTCAATCCATGGTTTATTTTTCACAGCTTGTCCATCTTCTTCATCATCTTTTCCTTGTTCATTTTTGCAACTTCATTCAATCTCTTCAGATCCTTCTCCTTTTTCTGCAACTCTTTGATCTTATTCTGCAACTGTCTACCATGCTCTAGTCCGCTAGGGCAAGTAAGAGGATCAACCCATATGAATATTTTGCCTGCATTCTTCTCCTACAAACCTATTAAAAAGCACAAATTAGGCAAATAATTTAGAACACCATAAATTAGGGCTCAAAATTAGATTATTGTAGCCATTAACCAACCTCATAATTCACACATCCCAAGAATCTCTTTCTAGGGTTGACATTTGTTTTTGAAGTTCTCAAGAGGGCTTTTTCTCCGCGACGACAGTAAGCATCAACCCAATTCTGGGTTTGGTTGGACCTGTAGCTGTGGCTACGACTTTGGTGGCTGTGGTTGCTACTGTTGACATCTTCCATGGCTGCCTACGGAGAGAGGGAGAGAGAGAGAGAGAGAGAGAGAGAGGAAATTGGGGAGGGGATCTGGAAATGGTGCGGGTCAAACAGAGAGAGAGGTCTTAATGGGGAAAAAGATGTATATAGTATGGGCAAAGGGCATTTTTGTCCAAAAAAGCCTAAATTTCTGACAAGTGAGCTTCCAGTTAACGGTTCTAAGATGGAAGGGTGTCACCTGGGTAATGGGGAGTAGTTGGGGGTGTCCTTGGGCGTTTTTGAAGGTTAGGGGGTCTCCGTGGAAAAAAGTGATAGTTTAGGGGAGTGTTTATATACTTTTGCCTATATATTATTCTACACTTATAACGATTAGGGTTCACCGGTCAGTCATTCCCTCCCACTATCACATCTTATTCACAACAGCCGCACCGGTTCACTGATCTGTAATTCCTTCCCACTCCCACATCTTATTCATAACAGCCGCACATCTCCCAAACGACTCCTCTCCCACCCTGTTCGTGCCCAGTGCCACTAGTAATCTCTCTCTCTCTCTCTCTCTCTCTCTCTCTCTCTCTCTCATTCTCTCTCTCTCATTCTGATGCAGAATGAAAAGATTATGCTACTTGAAAAAAGAATATAAAGTTTCTTATTTTTGTTTTAATTATTTTGTTAGGAATCTTGCAATTTTAGAAACAAGTGTCTACATTATTTAGTTTTTCAATTTAGTTTATTTAGTTTCCTTTTAAGAATTATTTGATCAAGAAGACTCGATTCTAATTTTGGAATCCTTAGAGCATCCACAGTGGAATAACCAAAAGTCAATAATAAAAAGTTGCCACATCATCTTTTGGTTATGCATTTAAGGGGTTGTTAAAGTTAGCAATGTAGAGGTCCACAATGGTACAATCAAATTTGAATAATCAAAACTTGTCACATCACATTTTCAATTTATAAAAATCTAAAAATTGTGAACATAGAAAACAATTTTTTAAAAATAGGTATCAAACTAACAAAAATAAGTTATTAGAAAAAGAGAAAATAGTTTTTTGAAAACTTTGATTAAAAAAATAGTTTTTGGGAAAAAGTTTTAAAAAAAAACAATTTTTGAATAAAAAAATAGTTTTTGAAAAAAAGTTTTAATAAAAAAATTGTTTTTGCAAAAATAATAATAATATAAAATTTTTGCAAAAAAAAAAACAGTTTTTGCAAAAAAAATAGTTTTGAAAAAAAAAACAGTTTTTGCAAAAAAATAAAAACTTCTTTTAAAAAGTATTTTTTCGTAGAAATATGTTGAAATAGAAGAGAGAGAATGTTTTTGTGTAATGATGGTGTACTTGATTGAAAAAATATGGAGACAACTAAATTTGATTATTGGCAAAAAGTTGCTAGTTTTAATTATTCAAAAGCCAAAATTTGATGAGTTGCTAAGAGATTGTTAAGTTTGATTATTCCAATGGGAGCACTTTTTTGAGCAAATGTTGCTAACTTTAGCAACTTTTTATTTTGCTTATTCCACTGTGGATGCTCTAGGCCTATTCAGTTTTTGATGATTAATGAAATTATAAAGAGTGTTCTCTTTTATGCCAACTTTTGGGTATTCTGCGTGAATCAATCAATTGTTGTTCCCTTTATTCTTGAGTATTCTCAGATTAAATAGGTTTAAAAAAGAGTTGTCGCGATCCTATCACCTAATAGCCTTTTTCAACACGCTTCTCTCTCTCTCTCTCTCTCTGTAATGGCAATACGAGGAACGGGATTGTAATATCCGGCCCGTTGCCTAGATAACTGTAGTTCTTTTTCTAGGTTTAAGGAATTGTAGGTCCTACCTAAACCCTAACTTTTAGAGTATCTTTAAATTTGATGAAGGATAGACGGGGGATCAGGTCCATGTGTGTCCTGAATCTCCAGTTCTTCTTGGAGTGGTGATGTGGTCCCCACAGTCCCAAATATCGATCTATACTACAGTGCAAATGTTATTGTTCATCATATTCCAAACAGTATGAAAGTACCATTCAGCCCTAGTCTTTTACCTTATTGATTGCTCTTACACTTCTCAGTGGAATTTCTCTCTGCATTTTCTCACGTGTATAGTTTCTCTCCCCTCTTCTACACTCCTTTTTATTTGTGTGGTAGACGTGAAATAATCTACTCAAAGTGAGGCCGGTCCCTTTTGGACCCAAAATCTTTAAAGAAATAAATAAATAAATAAGAAAGCCAGAATACCCAGCAGTTGCCAATGGGATCTAGCCCAGCTGGCACTCCTTGACCTGCACAGGCCATTAGAACACCAGCTCATCTTCGGGATCCTTTCAATTGGGAGGTCTTGGGTTCAAACTTCGTTGTAGGGGTTGTTTATATTCCACTCTGTGGTGGTTTATACCTCACTATAGAGGATTGTAATTTCTCCACACACATTTGCAAAAAAGGCAACAAAAAAAAAAAAAAAAACCATGCACAGTTATGCCTAATTGGCAATTGTTATACCAGCGGGCCTTGCCCGCGACCGGCTCGCTAGTAACTGAATAAAGCGTTGGTTTTAACACAGTGCTATTGGTTAATCTGAAGTGTTTCTAAGCATGTGTTCTGGACCGTCCGTTAGATTCATTGATCAAGTCACATTTATGATGCAACTTCACCAAAGTCACATAATTTGCGTGTGCGTGCATGAACAGGAGTCCAAATGCGATAGCGTCTTTGAAAAACATCCCAAACTACGAAAATCCACGATTGCGAGGATTGAAAATGCGAGTGAAAAGCAAAATTGAAAGCGCGAGAGCATTCGTGACTAACCTCAGTGCATGCAAAACGTAAAGAGGAGATTTCATTCTGAGAATTTATAGCCAAGAGATTGTATCTTTATATGCGAAAATAGGAGAAACAGTTTCCAAAAGAACATATACAAAGGAACTCCATCATATATAACAAAATGATAAGCAGACCTTTTATCACTTTGGCTTTGCAAGTTGCAACCAATCCATAGCCCCACCATACAAATTTTTACAAGGCTGGCGAGATATTTTAACCAAGCAATATGAAAAATGCGGTAAAAATGCCTAAATCCCATAACTGGATCCACTGCCGCCACGCCCGCCACACACCAAACCAATAGAAGCATAATCAAAAACAGAATAGAGAGTACCAGAGAAGTGCCGTCGTCAAAATTCCCTTCAATGAGATATGAGAAAGTAATCATGCAAGATAGTCAGGCGTTAATCTCTGAATTGCACTGGTGCTCTCTGCTGCAGCTTCTTCTGCTCCAAAACATGCTCGAACAGCTTGTTTTCTCCAGCCTCACTCTTTCCATTTTGTCTTGGTCTACGGTTATGGACTGGGATTGATGAGGAGATCCTTCTCGTGCTTCGACCTCATGCGGTCCACAGGTGGGGCATGGTCCATCACTACAAGCGCATGTAGGGATAACTGAAGGAAACGGACTGCAAGTGACGGGGCAGAAGATATCGGGTGAAACAGAAGCTACACGATTCTTTCGTATATCAGGAGTTGAACGATCCGAGTCACGGGAGTGAAGCATGCACGGGGTACAGAGGCTAAGGGACAGACTGAGTTTGACTTCCTTTGTTGGAGATCCGGGGAGTTTGGCAAAGGAGACGATCCCGTGTCGGCAAAGAGGGCAAGGAATGGACCCAGGTGGGCCTTGTAATAAAGAAGGGATGTTGCTTGTTGAGCAGAGGTAGAGTGCACATCTTACGCAAAGCTGGTGCCTGCAACCTGAGAACATAAAAGGAGAATCATTGAGATTAGTATACTTAATGCAGTAGAATAGAAGTTCCTGCGGAACCACATTCAGGGTAAAAAATAGCTTCAACAAAATGGTGGACCAAAACCAAAAACCATACAACTTTTGCAGTTCCTGTGCTGCGTGATAAGAAAAGGTTAAACAAGAAGGTTGCAATCTGCTTATGGCAAGACATGAAAGAGTTACATACACACAGTTTCACTCTATACAACCAAACCAATAAGTACTAGTGAGGAGTGCTTTGGTTTAGAGTAGACGATGTTAAAAGGGCAAAGGAAGGGGTGCATCAAGTGTGAAGACAATTTTGGGGGGGAGGGGGGTGGTGGTGGTGGGGGGTGGGGTTTGGTGGTGGGTGTGGGGCGGGTGGGGGAAACTAGTTGATGAAATGATGTGTCCTTTGAGAGACCAAAAATGGCCAAAAATGATTTGAGGGGAAGTGGAAGTTTTCTGAGTGGCTTGACTGCCAAACTCATCCACATATTCAGATTACGATGTCAACGGTGTTTAGGAAGATGTTGGTCCTGTACCTAAGACTTCTGAATACCTAATTATGTTAATGCCAAAAGGGTTTAGGCAGATGATGACCCACTCTCTTTGCCTTAACGCATGTTCCTTCAATGGCGAGATACTGGGAATTTTTCTTGGAGGAGACATCAATACTGAAAGTGAAAACTATGGAAGTAACCCGTTAATTCCCCTAAGTAGGATCTCACATTTGCAAAAGCAAAGAAAGGAAATTTTTCTTGAAAATATGTGATAGATGCAATACTGATCGCTAGTTGGTTAGCTAGAGATGTTTCAATTAAGGTCCCTCCCGCCATGAAACCTCCTCTTCCCGAATGTACCCCATTCCAGTAGGGCTTGATTCCTCGCTTGCCATAGCAAACCTCCTCTTAAGATCTCGAATGTACCCCATTCCGGGGCTTGATTCCTCGATCAGCTTGAACTCTACGTTCAAGGACTTGACGAAAGATAAAGGAAGAGAACAACATCAACTAAGAGTTTCAGGGAAGACCGGGCACTTATCAAAACTAGGAAAGTAAAGTGCTACATGGATCCAGGTGCGGAAGAGATGCTTGCATCTGGCTCAAAGCAACGAATCACTGAACATGCTTATTTTATGTCAGAATCAACAAGCGTTAATATATCAAAATCATTTGGGGTTGGCCAAATGAAGCCTTTTACGCTATTCCTGGTTGTCAGGGGCTGTGCGATAAATTATAAACAAAAAGGAGAAATAAGTCCATTTGAGAGAAACCCAATCACGAACTAATAAGAGGTACACCAATTCGAATTTTTCTGGGAAAATATGAGAAAAAAAAATAGGACAGACCACCAACTAGCCCCAAACAGAGGAAGAATACATTTCTACATAAGGATTACAAAACCATCCCTCCTAGCTACCCTATGACCAATCACCAATGTTAAAGCATCCACCTCAAAACCAATTGGTGGCAATGAGGGGAGAAACCACCCAAGCTCATATACTAGTTTTCATTGTATAATTATTAAGCGATATCAGACAATTCCAACACTCCCACGCACATGCGATCCCCGACTTGCACAAGGAGAGGTCAACAAAGGATCCGGAACATACGGATCACAACAAAACAAAATGCAACTATGGCACAAAGGGTGCCTCCAAAAACCTAACCCTAGTACCATGTTAAAGCATCCACCTCAAAACCAATTGGCAATAAGAGAAGAAGCCGCTCATGCTCGTAAACTAGTTTTCGAGGTGTAATGAACCGATGTGAGAGAACCAAATACAAAGCCAGAAGCTTAGTTTTCATAGGCCACCCGGCACCCGTCCACTAGGCAATAAGATAGCTTGCATCCTAAAATTTCTTGCAACTCCTACTGAACTCAGATACAAACTTTAACCATCATAAGTCGCAGTCAACACATGCTGAGCAAAGGGAAGAGGAAGAACCATGAAGGAGTAATGGATAAGTCCTCACAGTAATATCACACAGGAACACCCAGAGGTATCTGTATGTTTTTTAAGGACAGTGCCGAGTCTGCCAATATACAATACATCATATCATGCAGTCATATAGGAGTATGTAGGCACAAACTAAAATGCAACAGGAAGTCTGCAAAGACTTGATGAAAAGCTGACCTTCAGCAGCTACCGTGCATGATCTCTCCAGGCAAACAGCACAGATCTCAGCATCATCAGAGCCAGTTGTTGATGACTGCAATCCGCACTCTCTGCAGAAAATAAAAACTTAAAATGTATCATTTCAAGAATCCCTCATAGCCAACAGCACTAAGTTTGAAATCAAACCCTTTTCATATACAGGTAAATGTGTCCAAAAAAAAAAAATTATATTCCAATGATAGGAAATGCTCATCATGCATATCAACAAAAGTTCTTTTTCCCTTTTTTGTTGTTGTTGCTAAGTTAGGCAGATCAGCATGATTTTATATGACATTTCAGGTAGCACAACCCAGAGTTTTCCCTATGAAGATTCAGGTGTGCTAGTAGTAGCAAGAAGCATTTAAGCACATAAATAGGTTTGTAGGGATATGACTCATAGGTCTTGGGTGGTTTTAAACATGATGTTAAGACATGGTCATGCATTGCATTATATGAGAAAAGGCAGTCAAGTACTCAAAGCATGAGGCTCCAGCCACTGCGAGGTTTGGTGAAGTTCAGAATTCAGATATACGCATTCTTGTCCTAATGTGACAAGGTTCTGTTTTTGAAGTTTGAACCCATATACCAAGTTGCAATGGACCAACCGTACCACTGCACCAAGGTTCGCCTACCAAAAAAGGCCCGTAAAACTCATAATTCACAAAGCAGGGATCCCCTATACAGATGGACCCACCCATCCAATACCAGCTGGTAGGTAATTTTTCTCTTTTTCCCTTTAGAAGAGTGAGAGACGAGGGGTATACATACATCCATATCTAATTAGTAAAATGACACAATAGTCTTGAAAATTTGTAATCCATTGGTACCATAACTCTTGAACCAAATCAAAAAGAGTGGATGCCGGATTCCTTTGATCCAACAAAAAAAGGGCAGAAGTAATTGGTTGCATTACCTAGCTATGTTAAGCACACTCATGAGGGGCAACGATAAATAGTTGGAAGGAGGAAACAGCGGAACAGTGGAGTCAGAATTTGGTGCCAGCAATGGCTCCAGCCAATGACGCCCCCACATCCTGGCAACATCAAGAGGAAGCCACCTGCGAGACCGTAGATATTTCCATTAGACATACAAAGAGCAAACAATAATCACACAAACCATTAGATATTTCCATTAGACACGCGAAGAGAAACAATAATCACACAAACCATTCAAACACTCGACAATATAAAAAGCATTCAGTCTGTATTACCCATTGCAGTTTAGAGTCATCCGACTGGCACCTCTTGCAAGAAGGATCTGTCGATACAAGAAAATAATCATTTCAAACAAAGCAAAAATTTCAAGCCTCAGAAATTCACTTAATAGAATAGAAACCTACCTGACAGCATTTCATATTTCCCCCACAAGCAGCATAGTGCAAAGGGGTGCTTCCAGCTCCTACAGAGTAATGCATTTTCGTGTTTTATGAGTTGAGAAACTGATCACAGTAAATAAGTTGAGCCTCAAATAAAAAGCATACCTATCAAATCCATTGACGTCCCATAATGAAATGTCACAGCTGAGACATTCGCATGAAGATCAAGTAGGAGCTGTACACAGTCAAAATAACCGTTCAATGCAGCCATATGAAGAGCAGTGATACCACCATCGGCAGCCCTATTTACAAACTTGGATAATGCGCTGCAAGTGAATTAAGTAAAATGTTGAATCAATAAAGGAATAATAAAATGCTTCATGTAATATGACTCTTCACTCATCATTGACAAATCCCTCTTTAAAAAAATCGCTGCAAATTTTATTCTGCAGGGAAAACATATTGAAGACCAGTTTTAGTGCAACATGTAGCTGGCCAAGAATTAGGTAGTGCGTTCTATAGGGACCAGCGGTCCACTATTTGTGCTTGTTGCATTTAGAAAAGCTATTAACTGTATTATACTCCTTGAGCATATCCGTGTAGTCTTACAATTGAAAAATAAACAAGAAGTATTCAAGTAATAAAGATACCTTTGGTCATATTTGCTCCTAATATTGGAAGCATCAGTTTTCTCCCTGTCGGGTACATCATTTATCGAATCAAAGGGAGCACTTGGAACAAAGTCAGCCACAACTAGTCTTATGCATCTAACATGCCCATTCACAGCTGCAAAATGGAGAGCTGTCCTTCCACTGAGATAGTCAGCTCTTGCAACCTGAAAAGAGTAACTAAAATATGTGACCCTCAGGAATTGTTAGAGCGTGTCCACCATTTGGTTAATTCCAACCCCCAATATTAGTATACGAGCATGAGTGGCCTCTTCACTCATTGCCAATTGGTTTTGAGTTGGATGCTTTAATATGCTATCAGAGCTAGGCTTTCCCAGGCTTTTGGACAAGACGCTCTTGATTGATTGCCCCATTGTTTGTGCTATTAGGCCCATAACCGCACCTAGTTTTGTTGTGATCTCTATGTTAGAGATCCTTTGTTTACCTCTCCAAGCGCGGGTCAGGAATCGCTCATGTGGGGAGAGGGAGTGCTAGAGCTTGACATTTCTTTCCTGATCAAGTGTTAGAGTTTGTCCAACATTGGTTAGTTATAACCTCCAAAGCTAATATATGAACTGGGCAACCTCTCCACACACTGCCAATTAATTTTGAGTTGGATACTTCAACAGGAATCAACTTACTCCCTCCGTCCCCATTTAATAGTTCTTTTTAGGAGTTCATGCCACTTTCTTTCAATTGCTTATATCTCGTAATGTATAATGTTTTATGTGATTTTGAAAAGCATTGTCTAATAGAACTAATTAAGCTTTATCAAATAAGATCCATCTTGCATATAAAATTTATTACTGATTTAGAAATGAGTAACTCATATTTTATCCGGTTAGAATAGAACGAGGGACCTTAAATGGGGACAGAGGGAGAACTTTAGAGAAAGGCTTCAGAGTGTAACAAGAATAAGAACAATGGAAACGAACCACTGGCCATCTCTTCATTAGGAGATTATATGTCATCAAATTAAGCCCCTTTTAAAAAACAACAGATACGCCGTAAAACGAGAAAAACACAAAATAAGAGAAAGGAAAACTCACATTGCATTTGAAGAGGAGGAGAGTCTGTACAACTTCCCAGTGCCCGTAACGACATGCTTGCATCAACGCCGTCTGTAAAATCAATTTAAAAAAAAACACAGCTCCTCCAATTTTCAATCATCCCAACAAGTTGCCGTCTTTGACCATCATAAATTACAAGACCAAGCACATAACTTGAATCGAATTCCAAACAATTGATCGAATTCAAAGACAAATAACCTAGAAAGACAAAAATGCCGAGATCTCGCACCTGACCGCAGTAATTTCTCGAATTCACGTCAGCTCCATTTTCAATCAACAAAGCCACAATCTACAATCACCAAAGAAATTACACGCGTAAAAGAACAATTACGTACGTAAACACAAACCGATACGTACAAAACGTACATCCAGAAAGATGCGATTATTGATGTACCTCGTTGTGGCCCTTGGCGGCGGCGAAATGGAGAGGGGAGTTGAGGCCTCCGAAGGTGGAGTACTTGGCGAGGCAAGGGTTGCAGTCGAGCAACATCTTCGCCTCCACCAAATCGCCGTCCCTCGCCGCCGAGACCAGCCTCTCTCCCGACGCCGAGCACCCGAACGAATTCCCCATCCCTCTCTCTCCTCTACACCCTCTCTCTCTCTCTCTCTCTCTCTCTCTCTCTCTCTCTCTCTCTCTTTTGAATTTTTGAATCTAATTGTGTAATGAAATGTGGAATTTAGTAAAGGATGGGGGTGAATTAGGTCAACCGTCGGTTAACAAAAGGTTTCAAAACAAAAACAGGGGCAGTAAATTGGAGGGGATGACATGAGGGGAGAGAGAAAGGTGGGGGCGAGTTGAGTGGGTGGCGTGGAGAAATGGATTTGGGGTGGGATTGGATTTTAGGTGGGATGACGTGGATTGTTTCTCTCTCACTATATGTAGAGCTGGAGATGTGAGTATCTAGATTGCAGAGGAGAGAGAGAGAGAGAGAGAGAGAGAGAGATGTTTTCTATGCTCGGGTTTTGGATGGTAGCCTGATGGATGTTTCCTTTTTTCCAGTTTTGCTTTTTTGAAATGGAGAAGAAAGTGGAGACTGGGGGACTGTTGACAATGAATTTCACAGACCCGGTAAATGCATAAAGGAAAAACTACAGGGACAAGATATAGGGTTCAGTTCACATCCAGTTTTTTAGTGATCTAGTACGGTCCAGTTTTGGACCGTTGTGGGCCCCTCCCGGGCCTAAAACAATGATCGGAATCGTTCATTTTATAGAACTCGTCGAATATGTCATCTAAGCCAAAAATTAGCTTGATCGAACATCAATAGGTTCGTGGACAAAACAGATTTGTACATGAAAAAAATGGGCAATTATTAATTTCAACTTAATTTTTGTCATCGCTTTTTTCTTGTAAAAATATGTTTTGTCCATGTACCTATTGATGTTCGATCAAGCTAATTTTTGGCATGGATGACATATTCGACGAGCTCTACAAAATGAACGATTCCGATCATTGTTTTAGGCCCGGGAGGGGCCCACAACGGTCCAAAACTGGACCGTACTGGACCACTAAAAAACTGGATGTGAACTGAACCCCAAGATATATACTGTATATAAAAATACTAAAATGCTAGAGATGAGTTCTAAACTCCAATATTCGGGGTTTAAAATTTGACAACCTCTTGAGACCGAGCACAAGAGATTCTCCTAAATCTTCTAGTTCCAATGTGGGGGGTATACCTTTGATTATATCGGAGAGAAGAATAGTTGAGATGCACGTAAAATGGTCCGAACAATCGTCGGAAATAAAAAGTGTAGAAATTGATAAGTGACTGAGAGTGCTCATAAGCTAAGTTATATAACAGGGACAAGATACAAAAAACCCCAAGCTGGTTCAAGTGGTAACCGGGAATGAGTTCTAAACTTTAACATTCTGAATTTAAAATTCGGCAACCTGTAGAAGCTAATCATAAGAAATAAATTTTTTGTAAATCTCCTAGTTCCGGTGTGGAGGGTTTGCTTTTGACTATATCAGAGAGGAGAATGGTTGAAGTCGAAAAGCGCATAAAATAGCTTAAACACCCTTGACCGTGGGAAAAGAAAAAGGTGTACAAAAGTGATTGAGAGTGCTCACTAGCTAAGTTATATAAATATGTGCATATGAGTGTGAAAAGCGTTTTTCGAAAACAAATCAAATTAATATAAAAATTCAAGATATTGATGATTAAAAGCAAAGAATAAAGCACATTAAGAGCAAGAGCGCCAATTTCTACTGAAAATTTATGTGACCTAGCTCATGAAATTAATTACGCAATTTTGTGATAATTAAGGAGCGGTGCACGAAAAGTAAAGAATGCTAATGTCACATCACTTAGCAAATGTGATGTTCCATTTTCTGATCTTTTTTAGAGCACAACTAAGAGCTCGTTCCAGAAACCTACTTAAAAAATAAGAAGTTTATTTCATTTTTTTAAACTAAAAAATAATGTAAATAAAAAATATTTTTAAAATTTTTTTTTGCATCGTATAAAAGATCTTGATGAGATCTTTTAAATAAGATTTATATTGCATATTTGTAGATTTTAATAAACTCATAATTTTAGAGCTTGAAATTGACTTCTTAAAAAAAAAAGATTTTTTTTTTCTGTTCTGGAACGGGCTCTAAATAATTTTTTTGTTCTTATTAAAATAAATTTTTTTTGCATTTGTCAGTTTTTCGTTATTTTTTGTGAATTATTGCTTCGTCATGACAAGAGCAATCTAAAAAGTAAAAAATTATGATCGAAATTCAAATTTTTTAATAAAGACAAAAAAAATAAGCTACTTAGCTTATTAAGCCGAATAAACTAAAACTAATAAGGTGTTACAGGCTCATAAGATAACTTCTCTCCTTGTAAATGACAAACCCAAACACCTGGAAATTGAAAACACCCAACATCATTATTAACTCACCCTCAATTGGCAATTTTTTCTTGATAGCTTTACCAAACACCTCTTTATTGCTTCTTAATTTTGCTTTTGTCTTTTTTTACTTCTGTTTTTTCATAGTAGTTGTTAGATGCTTCCATCCAAGCAATAAAAACCAAGGAGAAAAGTAGACAACAAGGTTGTCTCGATTATTTGTAGGAATTACTCTATTCTTTTTCCAAATGATGCTGTCATGTTATAACTAGTAGGCTTGAAATGTTATTACCAGAACTACTGGGACCTATTTTGCTGGTGATTTTTTCTATGAGTGTGCCAACAAATATTCATATATCTAATCAGTTAGCTGCTTTAAGGTCTTTAGAAAAACCAACCTTGCCAACCAACAACCTTAATCAGCTTTTAGTAAATCAAAATTAGGTTTAGCCACTATTTTTTTTGCAAGTTGAGTCTCATCACCGAATAAACGAATGAACAACTAGGTTGCAAAAATCAAATTCGTGAAAAGAAATTGAGAAGAGGTCCAAAAGATAAAACGGAGATTTACGGCCCTGTTTGTCATTGTCACTGTCACTGTCACAACATAATCTGCGGATCGATTGAGAGAGAAATGCTTTACAGCAACCTCAAGAATTAAGATGGGGGAAACTTACTAAAAAGGCATGTTTTAAATCGTAATACTAAAATCATTCCAGTGCCAGGACGAAAATATGTGCCATTTGTATGGAAATATTTTCAGGGAATTAAAAATCCTGCAGTGCAATCCCCTATAGTGCACCCTGCATGGCAGATTTAGATTGTCTAGTGGTGGAGGGAGTAGAGCTGGACAACGCACATGAAACACGATAACACGACACGAATCAGACACGAAGTTAGTGGGTTAGGGTTGAGCATTTCTGACACGAAACACGAAAAATGGCAAGACTCAACTAAATGGGTCAGGTTTGGATTGAACACACGAGACACGAAATTAACATGATCAATAGAATAGACTATTATATATATATATATATATTAATATATTATAGATATACAATAACACGACACGAACTGGACACGGAGTTAGCGGGTTAGGGTTGAGCATTTTGACACGAAACACGAAAATGACACGACTCGAGAACACAAATTCTAAATGGATCGGGTTTGGGTTGGGTGGTTTGTGACACGAATCTGGCTGACACGATCCGACACAACCTGTTACTGAAGTCTAGAAAGGAGCATGGGATGAGCGGGCGCACGCGCCCCCACTCAATTTTTTTTTTAAATTTAAGATTTTAAAATGTATATTTTGTATTTTGTCTAGTTAATTATATTTCATAAATTTACTTTTAATCTTCCTAACACATGTCGAATATCATTTCATTCTCAATTTTTTGTTTCACATATTCGAACATTGCCATTACACTAGCGAAATAAAGATGTCTAATGTGAAAAATAGCAGTCACTTACTCATTGGAACTTTCTAATGCATAATGTCCAAAATTCAAAAATGCCTAAACAATGGGAGCAATATTGCTAAATATTGAATAGTAAAATTGCTCTTGGACATGATACACTGAGACAATTCAAGCAATTCGATTGTTTTTATATTCTATATTAATAAATATATTAGATTTTTTAATTCTTAGCACAAACATATCTAAATTTTTTTGTAAATTAAAGTCCATATTCGCTGGTTGACAGTTTAGTTTATTTTCGAAATTATTTTCGGAATATTAAAATGTGTTTAAAAGGTGCCCCACTTACATAAGTTTCTGACTATGCCACTGGGACTGTTCATCTCGACAATCAATGGTTTGAATATGTTTGTTAATTTTTATCAGTCAAAGTTAATTCTTACCATGAAAAGTAATATATCTAAATCATTGATCGTTGAGATGAACGGCTTGGCTCCGCATGGTGCCCTGTGCTGAACAATTTATCCGAAAGAGAGCTGACTCCCTTTCAACATTGCAATGCATGAGCAGTGTAACCAGGAAAACTCTATCTACAGGAGTGCCTATGACATCATAAGCCTCGTAATCCATTTATTTACAAGATTTCTCTATAACGCGATAAGCTGATGGGATAACATCAATTCAGCTCCATCCGTTTCGATCGCTTGCGTTGATTAACCTACAAATCTCATCATTACTTGACGAATTACTAATACTGTTTATTGGTTAGTTGCAGATTGCATGCCAACCAATCACAAACATGATATCATCGTTTGACCATCGTTACGAAACATAAAGATGGCATTGAAGATGAAAGCAATTTGTCGATCACGAGGACGCCATATTCCCATTCACTGTCAAGTTCGCTCATCAAAGAAGAAGCAAACAGAGGATCGATAGGAATCAGCAAGGTAGATAGATCAACTCAAGTACTGACAAGAAAATAGTGAACTCAAGAGAGTCCTGTCTTAAGCTTCGTTTGGATGACCAGTTTCTAGTCAAAATGCAAATCTTCTTAATAGTGATGTGGATGCAATACCCAACAAAGGTTCTATACTATTTAAAATTGACAGAAAGGGATGCTTGGGGGAAAAAATTAGTTTCGGGGAAAAAATAAAGAGAAGGAAAGTATTTATTTTTATTGTCTTTGAAATAGGACCCAGTTTTCTACGGGAAGGAAAAATAAGTGCATGAATTTGAAATATCATTGTTTGATTATTGGTGATTTCTCGGTGTAATTTCACCCATGGGTATAATTGGAAAATATAATTTGTATCCTATCCCTTGATGTTCCAATCAAAGAAATGATTGGGATTGGTAATCACAATCCCATGATTTAATCCTTACACAATCAAACACCCACTTGGGATTACACTCGGTACTACTAATCCCATCTCCTTACTAATCCCATCTAATGCAACACACTTATCAAACGGGGCCTGATGGGATAGCATCAATTCAGCTCCATCCGTTTCGATCGCTTGCATTGATTAACCTACAAATTTCATCATTACTTGACGAATTACTAATACTGTTTATTGGTTAGTTGCAGATTGCATGCCAACCAATCACAAACATGATATCATCGTTTGACCATCGTTACGAAACATAAAGATGGCATTGAAGATGAAAGCAAATTGTCGATCACGAGGACGCCATATTCCCATTCACTGTCAAGTTCGCTCATCAAAGAAGAAGCAAACAGATGATCGATAGGAATCAGCAAGGTAGATAGATCAACTCAAATACTGACAAGAAAATAGTGAACTCAAGAGAGTCCCGTCTTAAGCTTCGTTTGGACGACCAGTTTCTAGTCAAAATGCAAATCTTCTTAATAGTGATGTGGATGCAATACCCAACAATCTAATACATCAGTTAATCAAGGTTTACATAAATCGAGAATGCTCCAGGGGAAAAAATTTGGAGGATACCGAATTACCTTAACGTTACTCATCAAATTTCTCTAATACAAACGAAGCCTTTTAAAATGTATGGCTTTTGGCACCACATACATGCTTGCTACTAGCAAAGGCCAGAAGTCGGGAACTATCAAGATGATCGGAACAGAATTTTCAATTCTTGAGCTATCAAACAATTAAGCCCTGGTATGTTAGCACTTGCAGACTTGGGAGCAATTTCTGATCTCAGTGTACTAATGACCTGTTTCTTCCAAGGGACAGCTTGCAGAACAAAATTAAGTTGCATATTATAGACTTATAGTTGACTTTCCCTATCGTGACGGTTACATTCTTACATTCAACGCAACAACTGTATGAAGTAAGCAACATTATAATTCAATACAATAAGATAATATTTTTAAAAAAAACCTTATTTAAGGCTTATACTGGCAAAATTGGACAACATACTGACCTTGTTTTGTCAACGTAACATCACTTGCACCAGTCCGTGAGGCAAAAACTAAGCAGGTGCTTTGCCTTCAAATAATAGAAAAGATGGGATATACGCAAAAACTAAGCAGGTGCTTTGGCTTCAAATAATAGAAAAGATGGGATATACATGACATCATTCAAATGGTTGACAGAATCGATGTACAAGAGAGTAACATCCTTTCTAGTTAAGGTAAGAGATACAAAAACAACAATGATGCCCAAATTCAATGAAGGTAACACCGTTTCCTCCTGTATTCTTTGCCATAACTGTTTCCACCTATCCCGCTAAACAGATCAAACGGCTAAAAGCAAGAGAACGATGGTTGTATATCATTGTATTCGAATCAACATCCATTCAACACCTCATAGGCTACTGCTGAGCTCGTTTATGTAATCAGATACTCAGATCCCATCTTGTCCATCTTAGAAACTAGTTCACATCTAGGGGTGTTTAGCTAGGGTCAATTCAGCTTAATCAGTTTTAAGTCACTAGCCTTTATAAACATATAAATGTTATTATGGTTGACAAAATATCTAATAATGCTCTTATTGTTTACTACTAGTTGCAGATTGCACGCCAACCAATTGTGTACATGATATCATCCAATGAATGTAAAGACAATTAAAGATGAAAGCAACTTGTTGATCATGAGGACACAATATTCCATTCATCAAGTTTAGCTGCTGAAGAAGAAGCAAACAGAGGATTTACAGAAACTGCAAGAGAGATTCATAAATTCAATTACTAACAAGAGATGTGAACTCCAAAGAGACTTGTCTTAAGCTATGTTTGGATGACCAGTTCGGATCTAGAATCCAACGCTAATCTTCTCAATACCCAACAACCTAAATACATCAGCTATTAAAGGGCTTACATGATACCGTGATCTAACAGGGATAAAAATAGAGGATCCATAATTACCTTCTCGTTTCCCATCAATATTATGGCATAGTACATCTTGCATACAATCCAAACTGAGCGTTCTAAAATATATGGCTTTCAAAATCAAATGCATACTGCAATCACTAGTAGGGCAGGTATCAAGATGATCGGGACGGAAATTTTAATTCCTGAACTACCAAACAACCCTTGGTATATTAGCATTTGCAGCCAAACTCGATCCAAGGAGGGGCAATTTGTGATCTCACAATGTACTCATGACCTGTTTCTTCCAAGAGACAGCTTGCAGAAAAAGATTAAGTTGAATAGTATCATCCTAGTATGATGACGGTTTCATTCCTACGTTCAACATAACCGTTGCATGAAGTAAGCAAGATTATCATTCAACATAACAGCAAAGATTTATTTAAGCTTACATGGGCAAAATTGGACAACATATTGACCTGTTTTTCACACCTTAACCTTACTTGCACCAGTCTGTGAAGCAGAAACTGAAGAAAATAGATAGGAATATACATACTAATTTTCATTCAAATGATTGATAAATCGATATTCAAAAGAATAGTAACAATACCTTATTGCAAAATAAATTCCAAGAACTCTCAGAACACGTGCTGAAAGATACATAAATAAATAAAAAAGAAGATCAAACAAAGCCACTGTTTCTTCTGTATTCTGGCCATAACTGTTTCCATTTATTCCGTTAAACAGATCAAACAACTAAAGCAAGTGAAGCAACAATTGTACATCAATCTGAGTCCCCATCCAGTAAATGCCGTTTCAACACCTCACAAGATACTGCAGATCTCGTTTTCTTCTTGATCAGATATTCAGATGTCCTTTTGTGCATCTTACAAACTAATTCACATCTTGGGGTGTTTAGCTAGAGGTCAACCTATATACTCGGAATCCAACTCCATCAGACCCAAACACGATAACTCTGCAACCTCCATTATCAAAGCCATTTTAAGGTTCTCTAGCATGATCTCATATCTGAAAAGATAAAATTGTTCAGAAAATGAGATAACCCTGTAACCTTTTCATGAGAATTAGCATTCGTTTGTGGATGTCCGAACTCTAGGTCTTGTAGTTGGATAACCAACTAGTTCAATTTTGATGCAACAAATAAGAACCACAATTCATACGGTCATGCCCAGTTGATTCACCAATGAAAGAGATCAACATACAAATCTTTAGGAGGAAGGGATACCTTCTTGCTGGGATGCCAGCCTTATCGCATTAGCCTATCCGTGTTTTGATAACCTTCACAATTAGGATGACGAACAAAATGCAAGGTTCTCTGCACGAGGATTCTTTACTGCTTTCTAGGATTGAAAAACAGAGACCCCGGGCAGAAAGCATATCCCGTTCAAGAACGTTCATATATACTTCATAGTCACTATCCAAGAGGCTATCTTATCTCAGTCACTCGATGCACGAGTAGCCCCTGCACCCTCAACCTCCTCACTATCATCATCCTCATCGGTATAATCACATTCGTCATCACAATCAAACTCTGATTGCAACTTTTCTCCCCTCTCTGCATCTTGTCTATCATTCTCTTCAGTCTCAAAGGCTCTACTAACGTTCCCCATTTCTTCAGTTTCTCCGCCCCTCCTGTAACTGACCAGTTCTCTATCGACATTAACCTTCCTAGGACTCAGCAAAACCAACTCAGCAAGCTTTCTCCTAGCCAAATACAAAGCATTCGGTTCTATCAACTCCCCCTTCTTATAAGCCTCCCTGAGAAAAACCGTGTGAAGCTTCCCATGATTACCCCTGGTCGATATATAAAATATCCCCTGGTGTTGAAGAAGGAAATCCTTGAGCTTCTTTGGCAAATCCATCGGCAACCGAAAATGTGCAATCCTCTCTAAAGTAATCTTCTTCTCCACAGTCAACGACACCAATTCGTGAACCATCGCCACAGCCCTCTTCTCCATCCGCTTCTGCGCCTCCAGCGACCTCAAATCATACCCTGAGATATCGTCATAAGGAGACCAGTACGGAAGCCGCTGCCACTTCCACACAGCAATCTTGTAATACTTCCCAATCTTAAACCCGGGTGGGAAATTCACAATAAACGAAAACCTAATATTCTCAGCATCTATTCCTTTCTCCCTATACTCCTTCTCCCTAAGTCTCTCAATAGCACACACGGCAAGCTTCTTATCTCTATCCACAACCTCAATGTACTTACTCCTACTCTCCTTAGCATCAAACAATCGAAAAAACTCCGGGTACTTGAGGATTACAGAGAATTCGAAGTCATCCGGAAGCCCAAAGTCTTTTCTTGCAATCCTAACGTGCTCAAGCGGAAGCCGGCCGGTGTTGGACAGCATCAAGAGCTTCCTGAGACGGGTAACGGCCTCGGGTACTTGGGCAAGGAGGGCTTGGTTTTCTTGATCAATCTGGAGCTGGGCTTTCCGGGTTAGCCGGCAGTAGAGGATTCTCTGGACCGGGTGCTCGAAGATCTCGAAGACGTGGGGGAACTTGAGAATGAACCGGCCGGCTTCGAGCTGCTTGAGGCCGAGGCCGCGCTGGGCGAGGGCTTCGAGGCGGGAGACCGAGACGATGGAGGAGGGGTGAGAGAGGATCAGGGCTTGGAACTTGAGGACTTTCCGGGTTTTCTTTTCGACTTCCATGTAGTTGTCGTAGCCGTGGTCGCGCACGCGTTGGAGCTTCTTGGGTATGGAGGTGGACTGTGACATGGGTCTTGTTTGAAGGATTGAATGGAACAGTGAATTGGGTTTGAAGGCTAGGGTTTTGTGCTTCCACATTTTGGTGGAATGAGGGAAGGAGATGTGAATCCAGATTTGCGGTGGGTTGTTAGAGTTTAGGGGGGACGGGTGTAAGTTATTGGACTGTTGTGGGGTAATTTTGAGTTTTTTCAAAAGAGATGGTGTTTACTGTAATTTTGAGGTTTTTGAAGGATAATAAGGCGTTGGGCCTGTTCGGGCCTAGGCCCAAATGCGATGTGTTGGCCTGACAGTGGAACGATTGTCAGAAAGTCTACAGACTCTGCACATATCCGAACGGAAATGGATCCTCTCCGGCCTCTCATATTTTGGCGCTTCTTGGGGGCCAACTACGATGATTGAGATCGTTCACTAGGAAATTGGTCGCACCAAAAATAATTATTATCGGATATCATTTGGTACACTTTTGTAACGCATTTATCTTGGAGAAAAACGGGATTTCGAGAAAACATTGCAACACTGAAATGGTTTTCTCAAGATAAATGAGTTATGAAGCATTGTGTTTTTTTTTTTTGGACGAACAAGATAATCCAATTTATATAGAATAAGCATCGTGTTTGAACAATAGAAAAGGAAAAAAGCATGAAAGCTATCTATTGAGACCAGCTCAGAACAAACATAAATAGAACAACAAAAGAACAACATCGCATTCAACGCAAAAAGAGAACCAAAAACCAGAATCCGTGACAGGAAATCCCTCCATCCCACAATCACACTACTTCAGTTTCCCCTTCCTATACCATACGACATAAAAACAACAAAAACAATAGACTATTGAGAACCGAGTCAATACCCGAACCACCACCCTTCACCAGGGTTCGTTCTTGACTCAACCATTCTTTTCAAATTTTCATACGTCCTATATATGGTTTCGCCGATCTCAAAAATAGACAAACTAGGATAAGCTTGGAGGATAAATGCACCCATGTTAATTGCAGTGAAGAGCAGATTTGATCCTCTGAATCATGCGAGAGATGAGACAGTTGACTGTGTCGACAGACTCCATTGTGAGCTTGGCCGAAGGAGGATTATTAACCAAAATCTGGAACCCCAAAGTCAACAGGGACCCACCACTGCCTTTAATCGAAATGTCCTTACAGTCGTTAGAGCTAGCAGAATCAGGAAAACAATCTGGAACGATCGCGAATCCTGATGGCAGGAGAGCCACAGAGGTGGAATCTCCTCCGTTCATAACCATCTGCATCGCACCTACGTCAACTGCTGTGTACACTATAAGCGAGCCCGATGCATCTGTTTGCGTCTCTTGCAGTATCAACATGGCATTCTGGTTCGTATTAGCAGCCTGCAACGTCGAGCTAACACAAAATTAGTAAAAATTGCAAGGAAATCTGTGCGGTATTGTTTTCGGCTCGATGCTTCCTATTTCCATTTGCCAGGAAACAATAAAAAATAGGTTGGTGAATTGTTTCTGAAAACAATGACAAACTGGATGACTGTTACCAAACTACACACTTCTTTTGTTTCCGTAAAATGGAAAACTAAAACAATATCAAACAGGCCATAAACCCATTCAGTTAAGAGTGGATAACTACTCACGGTAGCACGAAGAAGAGAAACACAGTTGGCACGATCTTGGCCCTTGGCCACGTGGACCATCTCCTGCAATGGCCCACCATGAGATAACTCATCCCACTCACTCCTCAGTTGCTCATCTCGCAAGAAATCAAACAGACGTTGATGCATTATGGGCATCCAAACTGATGTTGTGGCACTCAACACAATTCCAGATGGTTCTCCAGGTTTATCCACGCTATTCCGTATAATCAACCTTGCCTCGTCACCCACATTTCCAGCTTGAACTAGCTGCCACGCATGCATAGTTGCACAGACCCCGGCACAGAAATCGCGAGTCATGCGTTGGGCCAACTTAACCATGCTTGCCTTACCATGCAATGTAATTCCTGTTAAAAATGGGATTTCATTAGAGTTGAATTAGAAATTTAAAGAGAAAAAATAAGGGTGATTTAAACGAGGTGGTACCTGAATGATCTTCGATGGAAGAGATGGAAGAGAGGACAGCCAAGCACTCGCACTGCCTTTGTAGGGTGGCGAGCCATCTTTGTGCACCAAAGCCCATGCCAGAGCTGAGTAATGGTCGGTACCGATGGTGGACTACACTCTCATCATATTCTGTATGTTCAACCCACATTACCTGCGATTTATTTCTAGAATTAGCACCTGCTTCTGGATTCTAGTTTTTAGTAGTTGTAGTTCTTAACGCGCTATCAAGGATTTGCTTCCACTGTTAATTACTAGTACTTGAGAAGGTCACAAACTGAGAGAGAGAGAGAGAGAGAGAGAGAGAGAGAGAGCATATGTATAGGATAGGCCTACTTGGTTAGCTAAAGATGGATACATTCTTTCTTTTCTTATTTTGAAGGTAACATGGATACATTCGTTTCAGTGTTTTTCCATGCGGGTAGCCATAACGACTCCCAGAAATTCAGGGGACTCCCTTCATAACAATTCATTATTTAATTTATGCCACTTAAGCACGCCACATTTCCCGGATTTTCCAATAAGACCCAAATATTTCCGTCTAAGGGGATCAACAACTCATATTTTGTTGAGAAGCAATGACCAATGATTACCACAATGAATGAGCGAGTGTTGCATCTTCATGTGTGTAAGCCCATGCAATTCGTCCGTGTGTATGTGCGCGTGTGTGTTGAGAGAGAGAGAGAGAGAGAGAGAGAGAGAGACGGTAAACCACACACGCCGATAAGAATCCACAAAATCAATGCTACATAATTATTTCACTATACAAGCTTAAGATAGATGAGTTGTGAAGTCAACCATAAAGAGGCATGTTACCGAGGATAAGACTGGAACAACACGCTTTCCATGCACTTGCAAAATATAAATGCATTCCAAAAAACTTGATAACATTGTTTTAGAAGATAAACAAGAGACAGGTAAATTTTTAAGTTGGAAGGAGTACAATGTAAGACTGTATCCAGGTAATACAGCCTCAAGATTAATAAACAAACATGAGAGAGAGAAAGAGAGAGAATAGAAGCATCAGAAACATATTCTATACATCACCAGTTGAAAAATCCAAGGCCTTCACGTATACATATGACATCTCTAAGACATTTGAATGAGCAAATGTTGCTAAAAAAATTCAACATCATCGAAATGGGGATCTCCTTGGTTTTCTCATCTCTGAACTAGTAGACTAAGAAGCATAGTCGACACTTCTAAGCCAGACACCGACACTTGTCGGACTCCAGTTACTTCCAACTGTTGCTTTGACTATTTCAGCCAGGTTACCCTTTGGATACTCTCGTTAATCGTGTAAATACACGTAAAACTCAAACTTTGACAAAGATTCATATTTATCAAACCTGTTAATCAGTTCTTGGATCTCATTTGGACATCTTATGTATATCCTAAAGGCCAATACATCCGAATTGTTTAAGAATAGAGTTGCCTAGAACGTATGATGCACTATTTTTTTTCCACTTCGTGAAACTATTTTCTCATTACTTCGATATTTTAAACGACAATCATAACTTACAAAATAAAGGAACAGTCTGCTTTCATGTATGTAAAAAATGGACAAAAACTTGTGCAGTGTCCCTGCCATTCTGTTATTTTGTAGAAAATTGATGTGTCATGTTGTATTCTTTTCTTTAAGTCCTATTTCCGGGGTTCTAGCTAGGAGTAGACATAACTTGTGCAGTGTCCCGGCCATTCCGTTTTTGTAGTAGAAAATTAAGGTGTCATGTTGTATTCTTTTCTTGAGTCCTATTTCCGTGGTTCTAGCAAGGAGTAGACCAAATCATGGAAATAAACAACCCTAGCCTTGAAATCTGGAGGTTAGAGAGTATTTAATCAAAATAAGCACATGCCTCAGTAAAATAGTCATAGAAGGTTCAGATTCTTAGTACAATCCCACTATCCATTATTGAAACCGAGCTCCTCTAAGATATTGTCAGCTGATCACAAGGTATAATAAGTACAAGTATATTTGATACATTGCCAAGTAACCTCAAAATTGAGTCGCAATAACCACTTTTTGTAGACCCAAACCCCAAAATGGGAAATATCCGGACATGGGCAATCTCAACAACTATAAAGGGCCAGTTAGTTTGATGGGACCAATAGTGAAAGAATATAGGGTAAATTTTACAAATGGTCCCTCTAGTTTGTATGAATTCTCATTTTTGTCCCTCTAGTATCAATTGTGTTAATTTTAGCCCTATAATTTGCATTCTGTCTCAATTTCGTCCCTCTCGCTTACAGCGCTAAATGAAACAAACAGAATTGGAGGACAAAATTGTCATTTCTCCTCATAGAGGGACTAAATTGAGATTTCATGCAAACTAGAGGGACAATTTTTACAATTTTATTTTTTACTTTTGTTTTTGCAAATAAATTCAAAATACATCATATGTAATATATTTCTCATCTCATTTTATATTGAATAATCAAAATATGTTGAAATTATTTAAAGTTTTTATTATATATATCACAAAAATATGAGAAAATTCAAAAAGCAACCCCTATGTTAAATGTCTTGGTATTGTATTTTTTTCAATTGAATTTTCAATCTTGTTATTTTCTTTGTCACATGATTAAAAAGAAAAAGTTGTTCAGTAGTATTTAGAAATCTTGTAATTGTGTATAACTTAGCAATAAAACACTATTGAATATTAAGAGATCAAATACATTAAAACATGGGTATAAGTGTTTTTATTTTGGGACTTACTCATAAGATCACTCATATAACAAATAAAAATGGATTTTGAACATTTTTTTTATCGGATGAAAAAAATAAAGAGATTATAAGAATATGATACAAAGACATTAGCTGAGGGGTTGATTTGTGCATTTTCTAATATTTTTTGTAACGTGTAAGGAAATATAAATATAAATTTTTTCAATATAGTTTGATTACCCAATAAAAAATAATTCAGTTGTCAAATACATTACTTATGGTCTTTTTTTAATTTTATTTGCAAAAAACGAAAGTAAAATGTAAAATTTTAGAAATAGTCCCTCTGGTTTATATAAAATATCAATTTAGTCCCTCTATGAAAAAAATGACAATTTTGCCCTTCAATTCGGTTTGTTTCATTGATGGTGTCAGGGAGAGGGACAAAATTGAGATGGAATGAAAACTATAGGGTTAAAATTGATACAATTAATATTAGAGGGACGAAAATGAGAACCCATGCAAACTAGAGGGACCATTTGTAAAATTTGCCCAAGAATATATAATCTCACCAGATATAAATGACACCACTATAAAGTAATCAAATTAATAATACCACCCCATGGTATTGTACATCCCACACTTCGAGGAATTATATATCAAAGGCGTGTTTAATTTTGGGTCATGATAAGTCTAAATTCTTTAACCAAACACCCTTGTATATACAGTTCAATCCGATGTTCACATTTGGTCAAACAAATAGACCCTAGTAAATGCTCATGTAAAGATTGAACCAATAATACGCTACACTTCTTTACCTTGGAATAACCATTTGGCATATCTTGAACAATGCAACCAGAAGGAAGCCTCCGGCAGTTGGCAAATGAGTGTGCATCTGAAACTTGCCGGCTGCCGTCAACAGACACATCAACCACAGCCCACACCCCATCAGCAATATGTTTGCATAGCCGTAGAAACTTGATATGACGAACAGGAACCAGAGGTGAAAGAGCCTGGAACTCCGCATGCATCTACAGAGAAAAATAGTGTCTTTTAGGATTTACGGCTTAGGAAAAAACAAATCAAAGAAAGGTCAGAGGAAAATACCAATTGCAGAGAACAATTTCTAGATGCATCCATGCCGCTAAAAATCACATCTATAATAGATGTTCTTCCAATTGTGCAAGGGAACATTTCTGACCATTGATTCTGCAAAGCATACAAAGTCATCATCAAGCATAATACATCATGCATTAAACTGATCCAGAATGTATTCGTAAACACAGCAAGAAATAAGAGAAATATCTGAGTAAAAACTGGCAGCTTCTCCGCTAAGGTGGTGAAATGACTCAACCACCGTGAAAAATGCATTAGAAAGCAAAAATATGGCATATAAGATGCAAACCTATAAAAAAATTCAAAGGAGAGAAAAAATGAACAACAAAATATCTAAGGATTGAATAGCTTACTGCATCCATCAACATGTGCACAAGGGCCAAGCTATTGGCCATCACCGTACCCATTGCCCTTGTAGCCTCCGCTACAAAGCCACTGGGTTTCATTCCAATACAAGGAGGACACAACTTGATGTACTCCTCCTCATTCAATGCTTCCCTTCCCCCACCATCTAAGCTTCGGATCCAGAGAGGATCATCAATCTGAGCCAACTTAACTAACTCATCCAATGCACGCAATGCCAGATCTAGGAATACCGATTTCTGAAACGAATCATCATGTGCTATGCCATTAGGTTGTGTTGGCACTGTGGACATAACTGGTAACGAATTCAAAATGCCATCTTTCGAATCAAGTCCAATGGGAAATGTGGTGTCTACTGAGCTTAAACCACCGAAGCCATTTATTCCAACAGCAAGTTGCAAGTTAGTGTTTGACATTGGAGGGTGGACAGTGCCAGCGAATGAAGACAATGGCCTTCCCAAAAACTTATTCGCCAGGGTGGAGATCCGATTTAGTTCTTCCTTCAGTCTTGCATTCTCGACCCTGAGATGGTGCTTCTCAATAGATATTTCGCCCAGAATCGCTGGCCCACCACAATTGGTGCAAATTGGGTTCCCCATGGCCTCCTTCATTCTTATATTGTCAATTACAAGTTCCTCATTTTGTTGTTTGAGGTAACTGTTCTCATGGCGCTCCGCTTGAGTCTGATTAAATAAACTTATTTCAGTTTTAGAACTCATTCCACGTCAAAAATAAAAAGAATCACCAATGACAACCCGGGCGAAAAGATCAAAATTACCTTCATTTGGGTCCGTCGATTTTGAAACCAAAACTTGACTTGTTTGCCCTCCAAGGATAGCCTCTTACCAAGTTCCAACCTCTCCTTCTCATCAGGATGATTATTCATCTTGAAGTAACTATTAGAATCAAGAAACACAACTTGCATTAGCAGAACTATCAAAACATATATAGCAATAAGCAGAAAAAGTAGCAAAGTTTACGCTTCAAGCTCTTGAATTTGCTGGGGAGTGTGTCGATGGTATTTCTTCCTCCCTTTCTGTTTATTCCTGGCGGCGTCTTGATCATCGCCCGATGCACCTTCGACATTATCGCTCTCGGACCGACTCTCGTGCACGTCCTCTTTCAGCCTTCCCATTAGATAATTTTCCTCCATCAGAGCCATCTCACTTCTTTGTCCCTCCATCTTAGGTTTCTGAAATCAAACCAACCAAAACCCAACTCAATATAAGACAACAAAATGAGCAAAATCTTGAAATGTATCAATGCACCGGTATATTATACATGAAACCTACAAAGGCAAAAGAGAGAGGGCGGGCAATGAGCTGCCCCCCCATAGGAGCAGTGGACATGGTATTGTAGGAACTAGCAACCACCACCATTCTAGAGTCCCCACGGCCATTGCCGCCTCCACTACTACCAATGAAACCCCCAAGACTCATCACTCATCTAGTGGTGGAACACTTGTTCTTGCTTGTGTTCTCTCTCTCTCTCTCTCTCTCTCTCTCTCTCTCTCTCTCTCTCTCTCTAGAATGATCAATAACACTTCCAAACTATTTCAACGTTTTCTTCTCATATCCTTCATTTGACATCAAGATATGACTCAACTCACCAACCAAAACCCACCAAAATTTAAGAACAACAATAAGGGTTGGTACAAGCCAACCAAAACCCTTATTGCTGCTTAATCTTTCTCAGACAAGTTTCTCTCTCTTTAAAGAATCAAGAAAACCCTAGTTTCAGATAAGTTGACCCTTTATAGCTGTCATCAGCAGTCAAGATGCCCCAAAAGGAGGAAACCGAAGCGTTCAAAATGATGAGAGAGAAAAGGGAAGAAAAAAGAAAAGAAAGCCCATTAAAATAAAAACAAAACAAAAACAAAGTGAAAGCCAAACCACTGCATATCTGTACAAAAAAAGTTCAGCGACTTTTCAATAGCTTACAAAACACATACTACCAAATCAGGGGAAAAAGACCCAGTTGACTCTTTTCCTCTACGGATTAAAAAGCTAACCTTTTTAATGTCCCAATTCCAGATAAAAAATAGTGGGAGAGAGAGATATACAGAGAGAGGAGATAGATACAAAAACTCTGATTTGTGGGCCTATGCTTTTATCTCCGCAGTACCTCTCTTCTCTAGTGTTGGTTGGGATCTAACCCAGAGACTATATACAACTCCAGAAAACTTGTTTCGAGTGCAAAGTACGCATAAAAAAAGTTGGGTTTTGAGCAGGTTTGGAGCTGACTTACAATGACTCCAATGGCGCACGCCAAACAATGGGGCTTTTTTGGGTTGATTTTTCAAACCCTTTTTTCAAGTCTCAATTGGTTGGAGAAATCGAAGCTCTATAGAAAAAAAGGATAGTGTTTCCCTTGAGAAGAGAATCACCCCCACCAGCAGCGGGTTTCAATGGACTCCATGCATTTTTTGGGGGTTTTTCTTTTTTTTTTTTGGGTCAAGCGGAAAATCCTTGGGGGTTTTTCTTGCTCAATCTGTTCTTTGAGCAAAAAGGGAAATGAGAAAAAAGGGGATGGGTTTTTTAGCAAAATGGGAGGCTGGAGGTGGGGTCCCCCTAAAACTGTGTTCGTGATGTCCGCCAGGCACCCCCACGATGCTGTCTGACTCGTGCGCACCCGCGCGTGTAGAAGACCCTTCACTGCTAGAGGAAATTGGGTGAGGGGAATTGAAATGGAACGAGACGGGTCGGGGTCGGATTTATAGTCTCTCATTTTAGTACTTTCGGTTTTTATTGGAGCGTAATCGAAAATGCTATGGCAAATGAATCTCAATCCATGAAAAGAAAAAAAAATTGACGTTTCAGATTCACATTGTTGTGCTGTGAATCTGAAACGTACATTTTTTCTTTATATACATTTTATAGATTGAAATTCATGTATCCTACAAATTCCGAGCAAATTGACCGGGTACTGATGTGACAAACTATTATTTACATATACATATTTCATAAGTGTGCGAAAATCAATTTCTATGTGTAATTGATTTTTGTACTATATTCTTGAAGTACATTAGTACATATGGTAATTTGTGGAGTGTGACAATTCAGTAGTAAATTTTTTCCAAAATGAATTTGAGTAGCCATTTCGCCAAGATAAATCTAGCATTTGTCATGACAAAAAACTATAAAAATAATAATAATAATAATAAAGAAATTGTACTGGTAATAAGGAACCCGGGTGAGTGTTGGCCCAATCTAGGTCGTCCATGCTCGGAATTAACGGCTCAGATTTCATCTCGACTTGACGACTTAAATCTGTTCGATCGAATGAAATCTAAGCAGTCCATTGTTGAACATGGACGGCCCAAATGGGGCCAACGTTCATGCTAGCCCCTCGGATAGGACTGTAAACAAATCGAGCAACTCGCGAACTCGACTCGGTTCGGCTCGTTAAGGCTCAGCTCGGCTTGGCTTGGCTCGTTCGACAAAAGTTCGGCTCGTTGAGGGAGACTCGTTTAGTAAATGACTAAGCTCGGCTCGTTAAGACTCGAGCTCTAATTATTTGTTCGTTTACACCCCTACCCTTGGGACAGCAGGGTCTACCATTTAGCTAATTAGGCTGCCTAACAAAAAAAAAACGAGGCATCTCTTCTAAGAGAGGTCCTCTTTTTTTCTTTATTTTTTTAATTTAGTGTTCGGACGAATTTGTGTACATCTTGATTAATCTTGAGACTTTGAAGTTAACGATGATAAATCTTCAATGGCTTCAAATGAGTTGACAGCACCTCCAAGATTTTCGAATATAATATTTTACGAGAAAGCAAGTCTTGGCCAATCTAATGAAATTTACTCGAGTTCCTCCCTCAATGGACCCATAAAGAAGAAGTCAAACCTGTGACAAGTCCAATATGGCAGTAATTCATTTGTTCTAACAAATATCAGTTTTAATTATTTATAACACATACGTGACCCAAACCCATTTAAGCGCGCACCTCAACCAATATCCTAAAACTCATCGTCACTGTACGCCGGTGGAAGTGTGATTTAAGTCACATATGAACCAACTCCCATAAAAATTAGTAGCACATGAGAGGTTTTGAATCTCAAATTTAAGAATGGATCAAATTCTTTAGTCTAAACCTTGATCGTGAAACCTAACTCCATGAGTTTATAGCAAGGGCGGAACCAAGGGTGGGCTAGCCTAGGCTATAGCCCTTGTGAACTTGAGAAAAACAAAAAAATTTAAATGTCAAATTTTAGCTCATCAATTTTAGTCCACCCCACTTTCTTGCGCATTCTATGATTATCTACATTGAAAGAGAACTTGTTAAAGATATTGACTCAATTTTGATAATAAATTATCTCTATTCATTAAAACATCGTAGGGTACAAATTCAATAGTATACGATTACTTGTATTTTTCTTTCATTTATTTATGAACATTTACGTATATCTATGTACAAATTTGTTGGACATTAATTATAAAACTCTTCTTAGTTCATATATATAAATATTGTGTTAATTAGGCCAAGAGCGTTTAGATTTCTGGTTCCGCCCTTGAATTTACTACCAAATGTCATGCGTTTTATGTTGTTTTCCTCGAGGCCCTAGAATTACCAAATCTAGTCTAGTTTCTTTGATCATGTTTGTTTTGAGATTTTGGATTTTATATTTTGGTTAATGAATGGAGAAAGATAAATAGAGAAATGAAATTAATAATTAAGAGATAATTTATTGGAAACCGTGAACAGAGAGAAAAGGTTGAGACTGTTAGTAATTTATTTTAATCAACGAATATCTATAATCTTAACGTGGGAAGATATTTAAGTATTTAATATCATGGAGCTCATAATATAATTGAGATAAAAGACAAGAGTGCAATTATAATTCTGTAGTATGGTGAATTATAATTAGTGAAATAAGAAATAAAATACTGGTGGATTAGGATTTCTTATTTACTCTGGGAACGCGAACTTATTACTCTTTAGGTCTCTATTGTAGCCTTATATATACACGTTATACTCTCTGGGTGAGTTACTTGATTTTTCTATTATTCATGAAATAGTGAGAGACCTCGAGAGAGCAAATAGATTACGATGGAGTCCACACTCGATTCGTGTTCTAGACGTGCGGGGAATTCGGTAGAATATCGTAAAATACAGTCGAGCAGTATTCGTGGCATATAGCAAGGTGTGCTGTAACAAGTTAACGTCTAGAGTTCGTGACGCAGGAGTTGTGGCAAAACGCTAATTTCACCTTGTAGGGTTTTGTGGTTTTTTGTTGTGCAATATATATGCGTCATTACTGGGTTCTAAAAATCGTTTCCCAACAAAGACTTGAGTCCCAAAACGAATTTTTAAGGAGCCATCGTGAAATCAAGGGGTTGGCCTAGTGGTTGTGGTACTCCCAAGTCCCTTGCCAAGTAAAATGATGGGTTCAAGTCTCATCACTCCTAATTGCAGCACCTTTTCCCCTATCCCCTCTTATTGATTTAAAAAAAAAAAAAAAAGAGTTGTCGCGGCTGCGTGGGCTGCCGTGCCTTCCCATGTGTTGGATGTGTTCTAATTGTTATTCGTTGGTGAAGGTTTTTAGGTCGTAGCGATTAGCCTTTTCAGTGGATACGTCCTAGATCGTTTTGTTGTGGGATAGTCTAATGACAATTTATTCGTAACGGTTTACGAACATTCACCGTCATGTAGACAATCGCATCTGTCGTTATTTAGTGTGCTTTAGTTGTCTTTCCAGAATTGTTTACGGAGTTATTAGTTTGAGTTAGGTGCATGACCTGTGTTTTTCAGTGTATTGTATTTCTGTAATTCAATAATCGTCGGATCTTATTTTATATCAATGACAGCAATTTACTTCTAAAAAAACAAGAAAAAAATATAAAGAAAGTTGGATACTCCTATGGAAGGAAAATTAGGAAGGTGATTTGAGTCTCACATTGCAGTTTAAGACAGAATGAATGACTTGTGTGTGTGTGTGAGAGAGAGAGAGAGAGAGAGAGAGAGAGAGAGAGAGCAGTTTAAGACAGAATGAGACGTGTGTGTGTGTGTGTGTGTGTGTGTGAGTGAGAGAGAGAGAGATTGAAGCCATTTCCTTACCTCCCCTTCACGTTGAAAAGCAGGAGTAGCTAGCAATATTAATGGGTTCTTCCTAAACAAGAATCTGAAAGACATGATCAACATATTTTAGGACAAACATTTAACTCTCAGAATATCTTATATATTGCTAGTTTATTATTAACTTGAATTCCATGATAAAATCATTTTCAATTAATGCAATTAATTATGTTTGCATTATATATGCTATCTTTGTTAACGCAAAATCACGATCGATCATTGGCCACCAAACCATGCAGTAAACCGTTTTCTCAGCCATTAATGATTTCACATTTGAAAAAATAATCACCTTGGTGTTTTTTTTTTTTTCCCTCCAAGAATTTTATTAGACTCGTGTCCACTTTGAAATCTACAAAAATATCGTTCTGATAAGAGAAATCCACAAAAGTAAAAATTATAACCAGAATCTAAACAATCTCTAACAAAAAAAATAAAAAAGGACAGTTTTACTGTTTTCTTTTTTAAAATTGTAATCCATACTATCATACTTTTTAGATTTCTTTCGTCGAGACAAAAACTTAACTAGCACATATATTTAAAATACTCACTCTCTGTCAGAATAATTAATATAGATTAAACAATCTCCTAATCCCCATCACATCAGCCTGAGCAGAAAAAGTTCATCACCTTTGCTAAATTTTCTAAATAACTTCGAAGTTCGAACATCAATGAAAAAAATGCACTCTACCATATATAGTGGGACGAGACCTAATCAGAGCATCTCCAACCACGAATGTTAAATTTGACATGATATAAATGAATGAATCGACATTTGAACAAAAGTCTAACCAAGATGTCAATTCTTAAGTGTCGTTTAATTTCTTCTCTCATACGTCTAATTCGACATGCGAAAAAGTAATTGTAGAGATGTTAGATTTTAGTAACATTTTAAATCGTCACGTAAGCCTTCAAAAAAGCTTAATTACCCACCCCCGGCGGAGCATAGCTTCCTGAAGTAATTGTATTTTAGCAAAATATAGTTAAAAAAGAGTTACTTTCTCTACTTTAAAAATTAATTTAAAGTGTGTGAAATTTTCACAAGATTAAAACTTGGAGACGAAACTGGTAACCAGATATCGTTTGTAGCCAAATTAGGCACATGGTAATGCTAGAAAAAACAGGAATTGGTTTAGCTAGTAATAAATAACAAAGGAAAATAGTTGCGATTAGATTCTATTGCTTAAATAAAGAAAGCTGCTACACACACAGATTTCTGTGCACAGATTTCATTGTGGGGCCCACCACGAGTCCCACACGAACCATCCGAGCCGTTCATTAAATGTAAAACATTTTTTCAAAGGTCCCTGTAAAAAATAAGCTCAATCCGATACCTATAGGTTCTTCATCCAACTATCTAACTTTTCATTCAGATTTCCGGATAATGAAAAGTTATATGGTTGGATCGAGCATCTATAGACATTGGATTAAGCTAATTTTTTACGGAGACCCTTGAAAAAATGTTTTACATTTAATGAACGGCTCGGATGATTTGTGTGGAACCCGTGGTGGACCCCACAACAAAATCTGTACACAATCTGTGCACAGATCTGCTGTGTGGGTAGACTTTCTGTTAAATAAATATAGTTAAATCTTACCCGGCACTTCTAAATAAACTACTAACATATATAAGTAGCAAACGACAAGTAACCCGAAATGTTTGTCCAATGGTAGAAAATGTTGGAAGTAAGTGCATTGCAAACACTAGGTTTTAGTTACTTGGCGAGTTTTTTATTCTTGACGTAAATGACCTATCTTTGATTGAACCACGTGAGAGATTAATTGAGATGCGCATAAATTTGTCCAATTACATTTCTGCTAAAACGAAAAGAAAGAGAGGAAAAAGTGACAAACATTTTCAATCTATAGCTAAATCTGGAGGTGGGATTTTTTTTTTTTTTTTTTTGTAGTGTTCTAAAACTCGCTACTTAGTTGTCGCTCGGCCAGGCACTTTGGAGCGAGTAATGCCCATCGAGTAGGGATTAGTTGCCTTAGCCAGGCACCTTGGAGCCGAGTGAGTACTCGGCGAGGAGTACCTTGTTTTAGAACACTGTTTTTTTTATTTTTTTTATTTTATATTTTTAATGGGCTTAATTTTAGCATCCTAGGCCTAGTACAAGCCCTAAAATTGGGACTTAATAGCTTTATGGGCTCGGACTCGTTGTGAGCTTACAAGTAAATGAGGCCTTCTTCGCGGGTGAGGCTATTGGAGATGAATATTTTCTAGAATAGATTGAATTTCAGTTTTGCAAAGAGAGTTTTCGAGAAAAATAGTAGTAATAAAGTATCAAGTAAACAACTTTTCTATTGATTTCTCACTATCTTGTTACATTTTCGTTTAGGGAAATAACTTATGCACTCCATTTTTTTTAACGAATGCAGTCTTAGGCTCTTTGTCTTTTGGTGCTTAAAATTATGGGCAATACAATTTCCAAGGCATATTGAAGACAGATTTTGAAATGTATTTACAAGAAAGTGAAGGAAAAAAAATCAATTTATCATTCTTGTACTCCATCTACCAGTTTAAATACCCACGATTCAATCCCAAAAAAGAGCAAGGCATTGGGCTTGGTGGAAAAGGGTTTGCTCACAAGCAATGTTAGGGCCTCTTTGGCCTAACTTTTAAAGAGTTTTTGGGACGTTCTTTATTGTTGTTTTTCCATAGTTACAGGATTCAGGTCAAATTTTGACATCATATTTTTTGTCTCAACGAGAGAAATCGAAAAAGTATTTTACATAGACTAAAATTAAAATATTTAATATAAGACGACGAAAAAGATCAAAAAAACTAGATGAAAAATATGATGTAAAAATTTAACCCAAAATCTTTCAAAAATTAGAAGAAAATAGCAAAAAAAACACGTGAAAAAGTCCCTTAAAAATTAGGCTCAAAGAGCCTTGAAAAATTTTCTTCTTTGAACGGTAGAAACTTGAGCAAGGTTAACCATGTACCAGGGGAAAAAGGGAGAATTCTAAAAGTTAGTGGTAGCCTTTAGAGCATTTTTAATCCATATTTATATCTCTATTTGAGAATTTGGATGCGACATATTAAGGAAAGATTTATAATTTATCCCATATTTTCTTCAACTTTGTACTTTATAGGAAAATCTTGGAGGGATTCATCGTATTTTTTAGACATTTTGTCTCCAAATTTATTTTTGGTCCTCTAAACCACAATATTTTTTGGGTTTTCAAATCTCTTAATAGGACTATGAATCATTCCAATATTCTTCCATAAAGTGCAAAAAGTTGAAGAAAAGAGAAAATTATAACAAATTTTTTTCTCAATATGTCACATCTACACTCTCATATAAAGATATAGAAGTGGGTTGGAAATGTTTTGCGGATTTGAAAACAAGAAGTTAGTGGTACATACGATGTTTTGAAAAAATGAGGGGCCGGTCATGTAATAATGGGTAAACTTTTGGTCCGCTGGCGACTATATATCGGTCAGCAATCTAGGGTTAGGGTTTTTCCCCGCTAGAAGAACAGCTCTGCCGCCATGGTTCTCAAGTACGTTCTTAGCCTCTACTTTCTTCCGTTCATTTCCACTTCTTCCTTCGATTCTATCGATTTACTAGTATATCATTTCTTTGTATGGTAAAGTCTTTGTGTTTTACGAATCGTGATCTTTAATCTCATCTCTGGTTTCTGAAAAAATGGATGAATAGAGATGAATTTTGTCATGACTGTATTTGTGCTTTTCTGCATCGACTGCAATTAACTGTCCTGTTCATAATTAATGTAATAAATAAGGATTTGTTGGCACTTAATCCATTGTGCTATTTTCGTACATAATTAGTGTCAAATGGTGGATGAGATAGATTGCGGCAAGTCCATGATCTTTGGCTTCCCATGATAAGAACTGGGAAAAGAAGGATTTACGCATCGAATCGATTCTTGCGAAAAATCAACACATTGTTCTGGAGTTCATACTTCGCGTTTTATGCACTATCCATTCCAGTGGGTTTCGATTACACGTTTATCATGTAGAATTGATAAATGGTGGTAGGCTCTTAATAACTCATAGCTGTTTCCTCTGTTGGTGCTTGTGGTGGAATATGAGCTCAATCTAATCAATGTTAGTGAAACTCATGTTTGTTTAAGGTTGTGCGTAATGCACCACAAAACATGATTTTGTGGGTTTGGATGTATAATGTATGCCTTTTGAGCTATGCCCATATGCCGGTCTGTAGAATAATAGAAGACACCATACAACATTCATGATGTTGTTTGGACTGTATGCCAAGAATAGTTGATTATAATAAATTTGTTTGCCAAAACTTATTCAGTTTCAACATCAATTATAGTGAAGCGATGGAGGTGACTCAATTTGGGGTAGGTTTGTGGGAAGTTACATTCTTTCCTTCTTGCTGCAACAGACAACATGTGATGTTTTCTTTCCTTTGCTTGATATCTTGTATCTCTATCTAACTTCATCTACGTAATTTACTGAGTCCTTTCTATGGCGAGCAGAAAATTTGGGTGCTCTATCAAATTCTAATATATTAAGTCTCTCCCCAAATCTTGTAATTGCTACTTAAAAACGAAAACATGCTAATTTCAGGACCGAACTCTGCCGCTTCAGCGGGGCCAAGATTTACCCTGGGAGGGGTATCAGATTTGTCCGATCAGACTCTCAGGTAAAGTCAATGGTTATGTCAAGCTGATTTCTATTTGTAGAGGCTGTATGCAGACTTTAGGGACCTTGAGATGCAGTGCTCGGTCCTTATGTAACTGTTTTGTTTCTAGTCAGGTATTCATTAAACTGAAAGTAATTTGTTCTGTTTGCTCAATGAAGGTCTTCCTCTTTGCCAATTCCAAATGCAAGAGGTATTTCCACAACCGGCTGAAGCCCTCAAAGCTCTGCTGGACTGCCATGTACAGGAAGCAGCATAAGAAGGTAGTTTAAATTGGCTGATTTGTTTTTCTGCGTCATCATTGGACCGGGGCTTAGTCCTTTCATTTATTTGCCTGGTGACCTATTATTTGACCTATTTTCTATGGATTTCCCTTCCTAACACTCGCAGGACATTGCTCAAGAAGCTGTTAAGAAGAGGCGTCGTGCGACTAAGAAACCTTACTCAAGGTCCATCGTTGGTGCTACTTTGGAAGTTATACAGAAGAAAAGGGCAGAGAAGCCTGAAGTTCGTGATGCTGCTCGGGAGGCTGCTCTCCGGTATATGGTTTTCTTTTAACTTAGTGATTGTTGTTGTGTTTATGCAGCTATTTTTTAGGTTTTAATTGGGTGTTAATGCAGCTATTGCTGGATGCTAATTTGGGTTTTTTAAAATTCAGTGAAATAAAGGAGAGGATCAAGAAAACCAAGGATGAGAAGAAAGCTAAGAAAGCCGAGGTGATGTCCAAGTCACAGAAGGTGGGTAAAGGTAACATGCCTAAAGCTTCTGCTCCGAAGGGCCCCAAGCTTGGAGGTGGTGGCGGGAAGCGGTGAAAGTGCATTGTCTCCTGCGTTCGTGTTGGGTACTAAAAACTTGAAATGTTCCATGATTTTGTTAGCGCTGATGTTAGTTCTATCGTTTCAGTCGCACTTATTGGGTTTTCACTTATTTTTAGTTAATTTCGCATGTATTGACACCATTTTTGTACACTTTATTCTCGTGCGATTATCAATTCAGGGTTGTTTGTTTCGAGCAATTTTGGTTATTTTGTTTGAAGCAAGTCTGATTTTCTTGATGGTTTTTGGGGATCAGCTCCTGGCATAAAGAAGTGAATTATGAGCTAATCCGCATTTTAATTTGAAAGAATCATTACTCAAGCTTTTGTTGATTATTACACTAGACAAATCAGTTAGACGGTGTAACCCGATAGAATTAGAGAGATAAATCTCATTTGTGTGGAGCAGAGAACTAGTCGATTCATAAATTAAGTTCCAAATCATCAAATGGAAGAGTGAATTAATCCACGTACTATCTCCTCAAGGGATGAGACCTTTTTGATATACTTCTTTTTATTTTTGGACGTTTAAGCATCTAAGTAAATTAGACATTTGCATATGCAAATTTAATGTCGATTAAACGTTTAATTTCTAGCCAAATCTTCACACGCGTACTCATGCCATCTTAATGAGTAACATGCGTTCCTCGTTTCGCACCAACTCAGCTTCATCAGCACTATAACTGATGACGAAATTTCTGCACTATTAGTAGAAGAAAGAACCCTGGTAAGGGTTTGTTTAACTAAGGGATTTGATTCAATGCGGAGTCAAAGAGTGGTGGTAATGGTGATAGGGATTGCGATGTTGCTATCGCGGGCTGCAGCAGTAACCACACCGATTGATTGCACCACTGTGGTTGGGCTCATCTCTGCCTGCAACACTTTTGTCACTTACGGCTCGCCTGACCCCATGCCTGGATCCCCGTGCTGTGACGCTGTGGGTAGCCTGAATAGCGTAGCTGATTCAACTGCCGATGGCCGGCAGATGGTTTGCAATTGCTTAATGGGACTCATCACTACCTACAGTCCTAATGCCACTGCTATTGCTACCTTGCCTGGTTTCTGTGGGGTCTCTCTTGGATTCACTATTGAACCCAACACTGACTGCGACTTGTAACTCTCTCTCCCTCTCTCTCTCTCTCTTCTGTGTATATGCGCGTGATGCAGGGTTTCTGATGTGTTTTTTTTTTTTTTTGGCGATACGCTGCAGCATCCCATGAGTTCGGAGATTGAAGAGAAAAGGGACCTTTTTTTATGATACATATGGGTGCGGATGACTAAATAAGGGGTTTTCTCTTCACACTTTGCAATGGAGAAAACTATTGTAGCTTTTCCAGTAATTGAAACAGATAGATGGGTATTTCCATTTGACCAAAAAAAAAGAAAAATAAAACCAGATAGATGGATATAAGTTGTAGTTCAAAAAGCCGAAGGCTTCCTCTACAATAATATTGAGCTCGACCAAAACAAAGCATTGCAATTTCACCAAAAACGAACAAGAGCAGTTCCCTTGTTATCAACCGACAACTTCAATCAAATGCTCTCTCTCTCTCTCTCTCTCTCTCTCTCTCTCTCTCTCCACGTGCACCTGTTTGTTTGTTTGTTTTTGGGATCTTAATTAACTTGGATTACATTGACTGGGGTTCAATACCTTAGGTGAGAAGTGACAGAAAGAGGAGAGCATAACTGGGGTTCGGCCATTGGATGGGCATCCAAGGTTGAATTGTGTTTCATTAGGGTACTAACAAGTCCTTTAAAGCATCTGGGCAGCGCTTGTAGGGCGCATCCGATTTTCCTGCATACAACGGGTTGATTTTTTCGACTGTCTGATTCGAGGTGTGGTGATTTTCCCGCATACAACGGGTTGATTTTTTCGACTGTTTGATTCGAGGGGACCACACCGCGTCATGGAGCCATGGCCTTCCTAGGACTAGGTTGAAGGATGACTGGATATCGAGGACTAGAAGGAGGATCGTTAAAATAGTGGGCCTTAATGAAAAGTGACTATCCGTGACTGCATAGTTCAACATAAAGAGAGAAACACTGGATTGGTTTAAAATTTAGTCACTTCGGTGCTTGCATTTCTTGATGCATTTAGTCAACTGATTTGCAGTGAAAGAACAAGGGAAAAAAAAGTAAAAAACCCATAAATAGATGGAAAGTTTGAGGCTCAGCCTCATGATGTGTCGAACAGATTAAACAAAAGAGAGTCAAATACTCAAATACAGGTGGTTGCAGCCAAAAAAACAAAAGGGCTTCAAAACACAGCCTCCTGGTCTTTCTATGATCTGCACATATTGTCATTAAAATTCTTACAAGCAAACACTTACAAGCCAATACATAGAAGAAGATGAGAGCACACACACCAACATCAGCGTTTTATAATGTGGAAGCGGAAACGTTGCTATCACGATCTTTGCCAAGAGGATCCACGTGTATACTGATGGCATCAAGTTAGATAGATATGGAGAACAAAGGAGAAGCACAGCTCAAGCATGGAACGCCATACAGACTTGAAGATTTCAAGAAAAAGTGAAACCATTCCGAACGGTGACCCACATGTGTGTGGGTGCTGTTACTGCTATCTATCATCTACCACCATAACTGGATCTATACCCGGCAGTGCTGTTTCCTCGAATTGGCATCTCAGAGCCTGGATATGCTTTGGTACCGAAGTCTTCACACATATCCAAACCCCTTTCTGAAATACTATCTCCATCCCAATACCTACGAACAAACCTCTTTAATGAACCCGGTTTCTCAACATGCATAATTCGCTGCCTGGGAGCACTCTGGGATCTAACCTTTGCCCAGGACGATTCCGTGTTAGCCATGTAGTTAGGGTAACCCATATAGTCTCCCAATAAGCTTTTTGAACACTCACTCCTTGCGGGCGTGAAGGGACCTCTTCTGCCACTGCTTCCCAGTCTAGATGATGCAGAGTACATTTGCGGGCTGTTTTCTCTAGCCCATAAGGCTCCCTGATCTACTTCTGTAGGAAATTTTAGGGATGTTAAAGACGAGACTTCGCCGGAAGATGTACTTGGATTTTGCTTCTGGGGTTTTGTTGGGTGTCTTGGTAGAGGGTCAAATGGTGCCCCAAAGACTTTGTTGCCTTGTTTGGAGATTGGGTGAGGCTTCCAAGTATCTACTTCAAGGATCTTGTCACTCCTCTCGTCCTCGGCTCGCCCTGATTTTTGTGATGTGTCTCCCTGGCTGTTCCATGGATGTTCTTCCATCCATCGGTCTAGCCAGTTTGAACCTATGTGAATCCTTTCTAGGTCAATATTGCCCTTGATCTTCATATATGATTGAGAGCTCAGGTTTCTGGAAGCAAATTCACGGTTTTCAACCTGAATTTTCAATAGCATGTCCCAAAGTTTATATCTTAGTTTCATTATCAACTACATATTTAATTTATGAAGCAGCCAATTTCGCTTGGCTCCATGAGATGTATCTGGTTCGTAAATTGATTTTTAACATTTGAAAAAATTCCAAATGAATGGAATCAAATAGTTCCCAAGGAATGTTCAAAAAAAAAAAAAAAAAGTTCCCAAGGAAGCATTCCTTAGCCACAAAATTGCTACCAAAGTTGCATTTCAATGAGAAATTTCCGATATGACGAGACCATTTATTTAAGAAAGGAAATGAACACAGAATTCAAGCACGTACCTTCTGCATTGGGGACCAGTCAGATTTTGTACTAAATGCACGAAATTGCTTACCATACTTTTTGGGAGTTGCAAGGTCCTGCAAGCGAAGAATATAATAACTACAGAGCTGGCCATGTAAAACAATAGAAACAACCCAGAGAAACATACAAATTTTCTGCATGAGGACATTTCAACGAAGTGAATACAACAACATAACACAACCCATCTAGTCCCTAGTCATTGGGGGTATGGGCGGGGGATGATTGGAGATAGACCTAACCTTTGGCAATATATACACAAAGTGGCTGCTCTCAGAGTACCACTGAAACAATGGTCCCTCTAAACCTCCAAGAACCGATGAGCTACAAGGATGTTTTGTTGTAGAACCATGCCCCCAAATCAAAGCCAAATGGTATCAGAGAGGGCAGGCCTAGTCGCCTAGAGACCCAAATCAATTTATGTGCACATTACCATGCTGCCTTCATTGATAGTCCAGAGCATCGGTATGCACTCCTTTGTGCATATCGGTATTCAACGAAGTGAGTATCAAAACAAAATTCTGGTTTAGGAGTGCTTCACCATGCACACCAATAGATTTTCTAAAGTTGCCAATGTACATTTTAATAGGAGTGATTCACCATTCTCCTTTAGTAGTTACATAAGAAAGAACAAAAGATATACTCACAGGGTGGCAAGAGTTGGAGGACTTGCTGCTAGATTGTGAAGACTCTGACACGTGAGCCCGATTTGAACAGGCCCGGGCCTGGATTCGGGCCATTGCCTGCATGCGTCGGAGCATATCTGCACTTTGCTTTCTCACAATATGCCCTCTCACCAATGCTTGAAGCCTCACCAATCCCTTAAGTGCCCGCAATGCTCTCCTAGCCTTCAAAATGTCCCATCAGATAATAACCAGATCAACTTCCACACGATAAAGTACCTTATAAAACTACCCGTACACAACATATGTAAGTTAGGAATGCACCATACTCGAAACTAAGAAATGGAAATACATAATTATGAATGCAGTTGAAACTAGAAATAGACATATCACATACGTAAGCAGGAATGCAGTGCAGCCAAAACTACAAACCCATTTCATACACTAAATCACATACCATTTGGACTTGTGTACAGAATAAAATTCGAAAAGTTAAGCAGATTAGCATGGAATTTTGAAAAGCCGACACCAGGTTCAGTAAGTCATTACTACAGCTTAAAAGCTATCAAAACACTGGCCCCCTGCCTAGTTGGCCACATATAATTATAGGGAAAGTAAATAAGAAAAATTTGAATGAAAGGAGGAATAAGTACATCGCAAAAGTCTAAATTATGAACCTAGTATTCAATTGGTGGCTCCATCCTTACTTTTTTGCTGCACCCTTTATCTATCTATTTGCACTGGACCCACATCATCCGAACGTGAACTGAAAACTATGTGGAAAAATATAATTCATAGGTACTCCCAAGGCCACAAAGTAGAAAAAGTGAAATAATTTCTTTTCTTGATAATTGAAATTATGATTTGGATTAACAAACCATTATTACCGCAAATATTTCTCTATTCTCCCATTTTTTTCATATACAGTTCTCTTCAAAAATCTTTACTCGACAAAGTTTGTACAAGTCATTGTTGCCAGACAAAAGCATAAAGTGAACATTGCTACATGATTGCATTACCAGTAGAACTGGCTAACCAGCTCATCCACATAAAGCAACTTCAAACCCCAAGGGTTGGCCCAGTGATTAAGGCCTCAGCCTTAGAGATATGTTCCCTCTTAGGTCTCCAGTTCAAGCCTCCTAGGTGCTATCAATTCTTGTGGGGTCGTTCCATACAGAGCTATTGCACCAGCTTTAAAAGGGGCTCCGGTAGAATGGTCAAATGAATCACCTAGAGATTAATTGTGGTGCTAGCAGGTCTAACACGTTGAGTTATAAAAAAAAGGAATGAATTCACGAGGCTAGTTGGAAGTAGGTGAGGGGGATTGCTCTCCCCAAAGACTTGCATAAATTTGCACAGGACCAAAGTCACATTTCCCAAATGACGAATTACCCCTTCCATAGACACAGTGGTGGGAAAAGACATGGTTCATATATTTATGTTGACTTGGTGCGTACAGAGTCTACAGACGCCCTGTTCCCATTGGTGGAAGATAACGTTGTATTTGGTCATATAAGCTTTTATATTACTTTTTCTTGATATTAACATCTAGTAGAATGTGGCAGTTACACTAATTGACACCTCCAAACATATTTTAATCGACCTATGCTCCTTAGATCATCGTAAAGCCCACGAACTTTACATCATATAGTCCAATGGAGAAGGAATAACACATATAAATTATGGGCTTTCTTTTCCCTGTTCTTCTGGGAAGAACATTACCTATATTAGTACTTTAAAATTTCAAGATTACTCAAAAATAAATGTTGGTGCTTTTCTTAAAGCAACATTAAAAAAGGCTGCTTTCTTAGAATCTAGAAGGCAACTAAGCTTAGATAGTTAGATGAGTCCGAAGTTCTAAAAGCCAAAAACAATTTCCCCCCACATAGTCCAGACTCCATTAATTCCCAATTAGTTTCTAGCAGATGCCTCGAAAAATTCCAACAGTTTGAACTGTGAGGTGTGACAAGGGTTACAGCTGGATTTTTCAGAAGAAGGTATGGAAAGATTTTTTTTTAAATGGGGACCATGCACATTAGTTATTAAAATAACTTCACCTTTCCATGGTTATTATTTTACACAGATAATTCTAACCAGAAGAGTAGAGATCCCAACCACCAATATTCTGAGGTCAGCAAAACAAAGTCGGTGGTAATTAACCCCAAGGGGTTAGCCAAGCCAAGCAGTCTTGGCTAAGACTTAGGACTAAGTTCGATTATCCTTGCCATAAACTCTTGGGAACCCTCACCCCATGTTAGCGTAGAAACCCTTGGGGTCACCTCACCCTGTGCGTTAGGGTAGGAAATGGCTGTGGGAGAGGCAGGACACTATCTATTACCACAAAAAAAAAAAAAAACGTCGGTGGTAATTACCAAAGAACCACAAGGGTTAATTTCGGAAACAAAAAATGTGGCTCAAAATTGTACACAGTTGAAGTTGTACCAGTAGTAGTATACTAACCAGATAGGCTCGAAACGCCGACTGAATCTTCACAGCCGCCAATTCCCGCCGCCTTCTATCATACGCCGCCGTATTGGGCCTACTGCTACTCCCGGATCCCCCACTGGTCAGCCTGACAACCTCCGCCGCCGCGTGCGCCGCCGCGAGAGCCGCCTCGGCCACCGCAGCGGTCGCCGCCGCCACCGCTATCGCGTGCTTGTTGGCGTCAACTGCATCCCCATACCCGGCCGAAGACGACTCGGCGTAAGAGGAGCCTCTGACGAAACCCCACTTCTTCTTTTCCTTCGCCGGTGACGACGACGACGAATCCGACGCCTTCTTGCCGCCGCCGCCGCCGAAGATTGCCCTGAACCATCTTGATGCCTTACCCATTGCTCATCGTCGGTGGGTTGGTTGTGTCGGCATTTGCAGAATGGAGAGAGAGAGAGAGAGAGTTGAGTGTCTGGGGCGAGCAAGGAGAGTGAAAGGGGTGGGGTTAATGGACCTTGAGGCCCACGCTTGGGTGATATTTAAGAGACGCGGACGCGGTTGAGGCTGGAAGTGGGGGGAGTGGTTGGGGCTTGGGGGTGGGGACGGAGATTTTTCTTCACATTGAGAGAGAGAGAGAGAGAGAGATGGCTTATTATGTCTATGATAATACTACTAGTACTAGACTACCAGTCTATTGTTGACTTTAAATTAATAGTACTGACTATATGGTCAATGCTTATTTCGTTAGGATTATTCAATGCTCGTGAGTGAAATGAGTTTTGCTCACCCACTATTTGCAGAAAGAGTGAATATTATCTTTTTTCTATTGATTGAAATAGTGTGAATTTTATTATAAAGTAATATTATACTTATTAAAAAATATATTGTACGGGTTAGATTTATATCATTTCAATTAATAAAAGAGAAGATAATATTCACATTCTTTTAACGAGGGTGAACAAAATAACAAAATTACACTCCTCTCGAGTAGCACTGTCACGTGATGTTGGAAGGACTTTTTTTCACCGTATGTTAGGATGGAGCTATACATGGTGCCGGACTTGACTATGTCCACACAAAGGTCTAGGCCTTGTTCGGCTTTTGTTTTTATTCAAATTTTTTTTTTTTTTGCATTTGTCAGTTTTTTGTTAATTTTTTAAGAATTATTATTTTGTCATGACGAAAGAAATTTAAAAAGTAAAAAATTATGATCGAAACTCAATTTTTTGAATAAAGACAAAAATAAGCCAATAAGCCAATTTTTCATCCTTATTAAAAAAAATTGAATTTCGATCATAATTTTTTATTTTTAAATTCCTCTCGTCATGATAAAACAATAACCTGCAGAAAATTGATGAAAAAGTAATAAATGCAAAAAAAAAAACAAAAAAAATAAACTACTTAACTTATTAAACCGAACAACCCCTTACTCATCTAAATGGTAAGTAACTCAAATCTTGTAGCACACAACTTTTTGAACTTTCTAAGGCCATTGATAGTCAGGTGATTATTACCGTGTCGATCCTTGAGGGTTATTTTTAGGCTCGTCCCCGTCGGGTTCATTGTTCATTTTGTACAATATTCGTCGAGAAGATCAAACTATAGTATCATATTGGGTGGATTAAATATCTTCACATACCCTGGCAGTCCTCCAACTTCAGAGAATCATGCTCCTTTGCTTGGAAGGTGGATGGTGCAGCGCTCAATCTCACCATCTAAAAGTGCTTAAAAGAACTTTTATTTAAGGGTCTTTTAGTCCATCCATACTGGTATAATCAAAAGCTAATTGTTTTTAAAGTTAATAATGTTGGTGCAAAAGATGGCTCACAATAGTATAATCAAACTTAGCAACATCCTTAGAAATAATTAAATTTTAAGCTTTGGATAATCAAAATTAGCAACCTTTTTCAATAATCAAAATTTGTGGACTCCACACCACTTAAGTTAACTAGTTCCAAAATTTGTATACACGCGTGTTTCAATTAGCATTTTTTTCTTCTCTTCTTCGCCTACTCTATAGTCTATATCTTCTTTCAGTTCACCCACAAACTATTTTTCTTTCTTTCCGTCAAAAAGTGAAGCTCATATTTCTTGATCATCTACAATTTAACCCATTATCATCGGATTAAGGTATTTCACTATTCTTTCCCTTCTATTTTTTTCCCCCCCAAAAAATTCATAACAGGAGGGAAGAAAGTCACCGATTTTTTTCCAAACTTAAGAGAAAGAATCGATATATTTTTGCAAAAAAAAAAAAAACGTAAATGGAGGAAAGTTAATGACAAGAAATAGAGGGGGAGAGAGAGTGTGAAATTGTAGAGGACCTTTATTTTGGTTATGGACTAAAAGTGACCATTGTGAAACGCAACATTGTTAAGCTTAATAACATCTTAAGTGAATAATAAAAAACTGATGTGTCAACTTTTGATTATCTTTTTTTGATTATACCACTATAGATAGCTTTAGAGCATTCACAATGTAATAATCAAAATCAAAAAATTGTTAAAGTTAGCAATGTGTGCTTTAGAAGAGTACTTTAAAAATTCGAACCATTAATTATCGCGATGGACAGTCCGGATAAAGCGCTGCACTGTGAAAACAAACGTGGGGCGCCAGGGTCTCCGGATCCCACTCATCCCCCATTATGACATTTTTTTAGTGCTGCCTTTAGAGAAAAGCTTGTTGTATGCATAATGCACCCTGCTTTTGGAGCAATTATAACCACATTATGCCACATATGATGTCTTTGCATGTGCGGTCTGTACTTTCAAAACACCACGTCATGTACAACCAGATTAATTTTCCCAATTTTGTTAGGGACAATAATCCTTAAAAAAGAACCCCGACAAATGGAGGAATTTCCAACACGACACGAAGTTAGCATGTTTGGATCAACTATTTTTGATACGAAACATGAATATAACACGACACGATAACACGAAAAGTGAGAGAATTCTGACGCAAACATGAGATGGCACGACACGACGCAGAATGGTAAGAAAGGACCCGATAACACGACACGAACCTCATACGAAATTAGCGGGTTAGAATCAGCTATTATTGACACGGAACACGAATATGACACAATACGATAACACGAGAAGCTAAACAGATCATGTTAGAGTTGAGGGAAATCTCATACGAATACGAGATGACACAAATACGAATAAGATACGACACGACACGATGCCCGCCCCTAAAAAAAACCCAACTCCATGATAGTTTTTCCCAGTGGAATAATGGAAGTGCAGATATGCCTGTATGGTGCTCTATCACATTCATCAAGAAGTAATGCCTCGTCAATATACATCATCACTATCTATAGATGGTCTTACCGCACCTATATTAGGAATCAAAACTAAAGTCCTACCACACGTGGGTGGTGTTAGTAATATTTTTAACCCCAATAAACAACTAGGAAACTCGAACATGAGTCTTGACCAACCGGGTCCAAGTGATATACTCTAACCAGACTATGGGGACCATTATTAGTACGAACTACGTTCCAATCCTCCATAGGAATTTTCGTTGGGATACGCAGGCCCAAGAAAGGAGCACTCAATGTCATTGGAAGGATACATAAGATAAGATGGACCATTTCGCATGAAGATAAAAATAGAGACAATTAGTGGCACAGAAAACGGCAATCAAGAAAGTGTTAGTAGCCCATAATGCAGCAGTAGGCATTTGGTACGCTGGGCCGGGCTTGGTTTGCATATTAAGCCCTTGCTTAAGCCGGTCTAATAAGAGCTTAATTTGTGAGAATCAAGACCCTGCCATACAACAACTCCAATCCCTTATGAAAAAAACATTTACCCCATTCATTTTGGGATTTTGTATTTGGATTTGCAGGTAATGAGTGTAGAGAGAAATAGAGTAACGATTGAAAATATGGGTAATGATTTGAGAGATAGAAAGAAAAATGAGAGTAATGATTTAAAAGAAGAGTAAATTACAGTAAACCCCCCTCAACTAACCCGAATTTTCACTTAACCCCCTCCAACTACAAAATCCAACAGTGTGCACCTTCTAACTATCCAGAATTGACACTTAACACCCTTTTATTAGGTCTCCGTAGGAAAAATGCACCGACGACCATCTCCGGCCACCGGGAGGCCGATCCGAGCCGTCCAAAAATTTTTTAAAAAAAAACTGAGTGGGCTAACGCGGGAATCAACGGCATCCGACGTGCGTAGGTATTCAATCGAAACACCCCAAGAATTTAAATGGGGTGTTTAGATCGAGCACCTACGCACGTCGGATGCCATTGATTCCAGCACTAGCCCACTCGGTTTTTTTTTTTTTAATTTTTGGACGGCTCGGATCGGCCGCCCGGTGGCCGGAGACGGCCGTCGGTGCATTTTTCCTACGGAGACCTAACAAAAGGGTGTTAAGTGTCAATTCTGGATAGTTAGAGGGTGCACACTGTTGGGTTTTGTAGTTGGAGGGGGTTAAGTGAAAATTTGGGTTAGTTGAGGGGGGTTTACTGTAATTTACTCTTAAAAGAAATACGATAATGATTAAAATTCAAAACCTTTAAACCAACGGGGTCGGCTAGCCACTGGGCCTATATCCACTCCTAGGCTGCAATCCATTTTTACCCATTCGGACAATCACCGAAAAAGATGGTCATTGGGGCAATCACGCGCTGTCAGGGGCGACGGTACATACTGGTGAGGGTATGCAAATGAACACCCAAACCTTCAAACTTTGCAAACACCTGCCTGTGTTTAACAGTACTATCGTGTTAAGCTAATTAGGCTTTCGCAGTTCAAAAAAAAAAGAAGCTAATCGGGCTTTCTGATTAGTTTTTCGAACACCCGGCAATAGCCTTTGGCCCTAAAACAAGACTAGCTATGTGACAGGAGCTTTCCTTTGAAGGTTCAAAAGGAAAACCTTCAGACACTTCCGATATATGCATGATGATATTATCTCCATACTGTTTTAGTCCTGTTCCTTTCCAATTGTTGTTGGAGTCTTAAGTCCCACATTGACATAGGTATGGTGATTCTTAAATCCTCTTCTTTATCCCTTTCTTTCTCTTTTGAAAGGCTACGTTCCCAGACTTTTCGTTGCTTATCGGTTCCATTCTTTGTTTAGATCTTCCTATTCTTTCATGCTCTTGGTGTTTTTTTTCCCTCCTGTCTTTGTCATATATTTGGTTATATTATTCTGCTAGTTTGATCCTGATCAATTCGAGCTTGAATTTGAGGCTAAATTCGAGCCTGAATTCGGTTTCGTTTGAGTTTAACAAGCTTCGACGAGCTGAGCCTGAGCTTCAAATTTTTTGTTATGAGCCAAACTTGAGCTCACTTATCTAGACTCGAATTCGAGCCTGACCAATACCTTGCCGAACTGATCACAAATCTAACAGGGTTTGGATAGGCTCGGCTCGTTTGCTCCCCGAATCCTAGTCTAGATTCAGAGGTTTGATAGACTTGGCTCATTTGCACTCCAACTTTCTAGCCGAGATTCATAGGTTTGATGTTGCACGCCGACGGGCTCCAACCTCTCACTTTCATTATTCAGTCCATATAACCATCAAGATTGGCCATATATTACAAGTCTGCGATCCTAATTCATAAAAATAGTCCTTCTCCAACACAGACACACATCAATAATAAGTGAGCGGGTGGGCTTATGGGGTCACGGCAACAATAACATTGTATATTTTTACTTTTAAATCTGTATATGTCGGCTTACTGATTTTGTATGCAAAATATTACTTATAATAAAGAATTGTTTATGTTGCGATCCCGACGCATTTGAAATCTTGGATTTCATTCCGGCCTGTCACCAACATAGACACGCACCAATGATATTGATCTGTTGTATAGTTGCATGATGGGTTTAGATTTATGTTATATAAAAATTGATTAGGTAAAACTACGGTCAACTGTGCATTGATTTGTTTAGGTAATTTGGATGTTTTTTTATTTTGATCGGCAAGGAAATTTTGATGTTCACGTACATCACAACCATGTGCTAACACAAGTGGTCCTCTTGCCAGTCACTGTCAAGGAAGTTGCCATGCTTGAACCACAATATCGATCATTTGGATATATTACGCTTGAATTTTGCGAGGATCAATTTAAATATCAATTCATTGAAGCAGTCAGAACTTGCTCATGATGATTAATTTGTACTCTTCATCAGACGATACATGCTTCTTTTTTTATTTAATAATAATAATTCTGACCCTTCATGGGGTAGTTTGAAGAAAAACAAAAGAAAAAAAAACACTAAAATGATAAAACTAGACCATTATTCATGCGTCATCACACATCCGCCTCAGTTAACTGCACAAGAAATACGGGCAAGTGTGTCAGAACAATGTGAGATAGAAAATACTAAAATTAATTCAAGCACTTCTCATGAATCAATTCTGAAGATTCAATATTTCAAAATTTTGCAAGAGTGCTATGTCTGTAGAGAAGTACCTAGAGAAATCACGGAGACTAGATTTATTCAGGTTGTGGTCTATAGTACATCAAAAATGAATCTATGTACGTCCAATATTTATTTTTCAGGTACTTTGTGATCGTTCATTGTTCTAAATGCATAATACATAAAGGTGCTTGAGACTTGATGAGAGAGTGAGATCGAGAAGTAATTACTACCATTGCAAGAGGAGAGAGGAGGGAGCTGGCACTGAGAAGGGAGACGGGATGCGATCCTGATGGTGCTGCAGAGGCAGTCATGATCCACGGCTTGGAGCGCTGTACAACACTCCGGGCTAGGGTTGGTGTTAGCCGCACCGGGCAGCACAAACGGTGCACACACGTTGATGTTACCGAGCTGGGACGTGCAAGTTTGGGCCTCGGTCTGCACCACAACCAGCCCCACAACAACAAACAACAACGTGGCTCGGGAAATGAGGGAAACAAGAGACTTAAGGGCTGCCATGACTCAATGCTGGTAGCAGTATTTTTTTTAAATGTGCCATTTTGCATGGGTTTCTTCATCCATTTATAGCTTTGTTGGAAGGTGAAGTATTTGCGTGAATCAACTAATTATCGAGAGTTGGGAGCTCATAGGTTTTGCGTTGGTTCAAGTTAGTAGCGGCATGAAACTCTCTCCTAGGAAGTAGGAACCATTTCCTAGGCTGACATTGAAAAAAAAGAAAGAAAATTTGAAATTTTAGCTGAATGCTTCATCTTTTTATTACCGAGATTCGGACCAACTTACACGTGACTTGACTAATGCTGAGGGTGAACCCACCATTTACTAGCAGAGAGCTGGGGACGGAGCCAGATTTTTGGTGCGGAGGAAGCGAATATACACAATCAAAATTTTTTGTTGATGATAATTTTTTTTTTCAACGTACAAGTAGGGTTTTTTTAAATTGTAGTTGGGGGAGGAGACGGCCCCTACTAGCCCTCTTTTGGCTCCGTCATTGCTGGGACGCCACTTGAAGCCGGAACAAATGTTCCGTATTTATAGTACTTGAGAGCAAGGGCGGAACCAGGAATTTATTTCACCCTGGGCTAACCAAAATTTATATATGTGAACCAAAAAGAAGGCAAACTCGTATACAAATATATAAATGTTTAAAAATAAACAAAACAAAAGTACAAAAGAGTTTTTCCTCCCTTTTATGTTGTTGTTCCATTAGAGTATGTATACCAGAGTAGCAAAAATAAAATATTAGCTATTATAGCAACCTAAAACCGAGAAAATCCACCTACAACAATTAGATAAAAGGATTGGTAAAATACATTTCGCTACAATACTTCGGTATATATACTGAACGACTGTTCATCAACAATTTCTTTTATATTATTTTTCACTTCTCTCTCTTGATTTCTCTTATCTTATTAAATAGTCTCAAAAAAATTAAGTGTTTCAATTTTTCATTCGTTTGAATAAGTTCAAGATCTTATTTTTCTGATTATATTATTTTAAATGGTTATAATTAATTTTAACCATATTTTTAAATATATAAACTATCTAAAAAAAATTAAGTACTCCATTTTTTAATATGTTTAAATCGGTGCGAAGATCTTATTTTTCTGATCATATTGTTCTAAAATGTCATAATTAATATTTGTATCTAGAACTCTTATAATCAAGTATTTACCCTATAGGATCTCAAATAAAGAGCAGATACTTGATTACAAAAGTCCTAGAAAGAAAAATTAATTATGACCATTTATAATAAAATGATCAAACAAATAAGATCTTCACGCCGTTCAAATTGATGGTGGATTGAGCTAGGCTGAATGGGAGAATGGTGGGTTAGACTAAATTCATTTGGACCAAAACTTTACACAAAATTTTTTATTTTTTTTAAAATTCTTTGGGATTGCATCTGGGCTATAGCCTAGTGGAGCCTAAGTGTAGTTCCGCCCTTGCTTGAGAGGTTTTAAACATGAAACTTAAGGAGAGAGCGAATCCTTAAATTCCAGATTTGACCGTTAGGCCAACCCATTGGAAGTTTTCTACCGAATACTGAACATTTGTATCTTATATATCTTTTCTTATGTGGATAGAATAAAGCAACGGATGACGACGAAAGTTTGAAATTTGTTGGACTTTTGATATGTTTTTTTAATTTGACTTCAAAACTGATGGAATTCCCGAATTTGGTGCATTCCAAAAGAGTTATTGAAACTGGTGGCGCCTGAAGCGGGGCGACGATCGACTTATATTATGAGCAATGCTATGTGTACCGACGAAATTTGTAGGGAAATCGTACCGACCGGCCGCGCCGGGCCGTCTCCGGCCACCGGCCGGCCGATCCGAGCCGTCCAAAAATTCTATAAAAAAAAACCGAGGGGCCCACGCGGGAATCAACGGCATCCGATGTGTGTATGGTGCTTGATCTAAACACCCATTTTTCGTGTATATATACACACATGTATATATACACGAAAAATGGGTGTTTAGATCAAGCACCATACACACATCGGATGCCGTTGATTCCCGCGTGGGCCCCTCGGTTTTTTTTTATAGAATTTTTGGACGGCTCGGATCGGCCGGCCGGTGGCCGGAGACGGCCCGGCGCGGCCGGTCGGTACGATTTCCCTACACACAGTCGGTATACATATCATTTTCGTTATATTATTCATGGGTGCCCTCAAAATTAACTGCTGGAAATTAATGTTAAGGGGGTGTTTATGTCCATTGCTCTCCCAATTGTATAATCCCAACGCATTATTTTAAGGGCTTATTTGTTTTATTTTATTTTACCATAGCATCGCACGTCGACCAAGTTAAACTACTCCTCCCATCGAAGCTTTTAAACCAGTCTATAACGAAATTACGAACATTTTTCCCTGCTTCACGTCCCAAATCACATTTTTCTAAACATACTGTTTTGTGTGTGTCTCACTCTATTACCCTACTCTAGGCACCCCATGTCACCTTTGTTCCCGTACAATATTAGTCGCAAGATTGCACATAAGACCCTTATGAAAAAGAGACTATTGTGCAAACTTACAGTTGAAATTTCACGGGAGCAGAGAGGTACAGATACTTTTTCGGTACAAAATATTTGACATGTGTTAGGTCACATGTATCCAAAAGTGCATGTACCTTTGTTCCCGTGCAATGTTAGCCATAGAATTGCACAAAAGACTCTTTCCCGAAAGAGACTTATTTTCTATCGCGCTGTTAAAATTGCATGAAAACAGAGGTACATGCACAATTTTGGTACAAAAGAATTAACCTCACCCACAGAAGGGTTGGGTTGTACCTTAGGTAGTATGATGAGCTTAATTACTTTTAAAAACATTCCTGTTGAGTAATACTAGGGGTTGTTTCATTGAATCAAACCAGTTATAAAATGGAAAACAGAGAATAAAATCATGTACACAACCAATACAACTGTGATCTGTAACGTTTTTGGCTACATCAAAAACACTTGCTTGCATTGATGAATATTGGCTCTGCATTTGGCAAATTAACAAAATCACAAAAGAATTAAATGACTACATTTCCAAAAGGAGAAAGAAATGAAAAAAAAAAAAAACTATAACAAACTGTAAAAGAAAAAAAAAAACAGATTCAAAAATAGGAAGAAGAAAATATTTAGTAGTGCCCTGCCCTCCCCCTATGAAGACCCTTGTTGATCAGGGGAAGCAGGAGCTGTCCAGTAAACCTTGACTGCAAACAGAAGCTTCTCCCTCTTCATTGGCCCATCTTCATGGTCCACAATCTGGCTATCCCACTTCATTCCATCTATCACCCTCTTCACTTTCACCAGCACATCCACATCGTCCCTGAATATTACACTCCCTTCTGGCCTCAGGATTCTGTCCATTTCCAGCAGAATATCTTCCATTTCACATCTGTCGAGATCAAAGTGTATCAGAAAGCAGTTCAACTGCCCTTTTATTCTCCCAGAGAAAGGATTACGCGATGTCAGATGCCGCAAGGACACTGGCGTGGGGTCTCCGGCCTGTTCATGTTCGACCGCGTGGGCCGAGACGGGACAAGCTGGCAGTGCTCAGCGGTCGGCCAGCGCAGCCTCAAGTCACGCGGCTGAATATGAGTGAACCAGTGACCTCACATTAGCGCGTAACGTGACTTCTTAAAAATCTACTCTTCTACGTATTATAATAAAGGGAGAGCATCATTTGTCATCAAATTGAGGCTGGCTCACATTTTAGCAAAATATAAAATTTCCTGGCGTGTATAAATTTCATTATCCATAAAGTGTCATCAGTCTTAAAATATTCCTATTAAAAATAGCCTCCAGCTAGAGTTGACTTTTACCTGTTTGCATTCTTACTAAAAATAATCTCTAGAGTTGCCGTTTACCTGTTCTTGTAGAGGGTGAACACTGAATCAGCATGAATGAGATCATAAGTTCTAGGGTAAGTAGACATTGCTTCACACCTGCCAAATGGAACCAATTTCATATGAGCCAACAAAAGTCCATAAACAAAAATCAAGTAAAATGAAGTTCTTTGACTAACAGATTAGTTGAATTACCAGTTCTGATACGTTCCGATCAATCCGCGTTCGTAAATAACTCCGAGGGTATTGACCTTCACCTCGACCGGAACCACGTTCATCACCCAAACAGGGTCACCAACAAGAGCAGCAGCAAATCCACCCAAGTATGCATTCATGTCCAGTAGGTTTCTGTACCTTCCAGTTTGCCCGAGTTGGTTATTTACAGTTTTGTAGTAGGACACTCTCCTCTTCCACAGCTCATTGTCTTCTTGGAAAACCTCTGCTGTCACTCCTTCCACAGTTCCCCTTGAAATCCTAGGGGGCACTTCATTCAATCTCTGTGGCCATTTTGCTAATTCCCCACCAGCTACTTCTTGACTACCGGAAACCTCGGGCAATGGAGTCAAACAAGAGTCCATTCTTGTGTACCTGCAAAAATCGTCGAAAAGTCAGTCAGTAGTGCTACAAGCCTAACAAAAAAAATGAATTACAAAAATGTGTCCAGAATGTAGTGCTGTGGATAGAGGATTACTAACCAGGCCGTATTGGGATCCTGGGCGGGACACAAAGGCGGATTTTGGGTGATTTTACGGTTAGCTTTGCAGTGCAAGTGATTGATGGGTTTTTGCCATATAGCAATGTCACCCTGTTCAACCAACTTGTTCCAGCAGAGACTACTGGCTACACTTTCAATAGAAGTCTGTTCCGCATTAAGGTCCTCCTTTGTTCGTTGCCATCCTTTCCAGTATTTCTTCCAGCGGATCGGTGGACCGGACAGGATCCAGTATCCACCGGGCCTTAGAACTCGATCAACTTCCATCAAGTAAACGCCGCCTATCCCATGGTTCAATGCTATATTCGTCACAAGTCCGTTCTTATTGGAATTACAATATGCAATAATATTTTGGTGATTACATTTGATTACCATTTGATGTGTCACAAATGTATTGTGGAAAGTGTTTCATTTGTCATATAGTGAAGCACGCATTCATTCATATAAGAATTAAAACATCGATAGGCACAGAATGTTCACTTTGTCACTCAAATGCGTAAGGTAGGCCGTAGGCCGGAGAAAAAAACTTGACTGCAAAGTACGCTACTCCATGATCAAAGCAAAAGTAGATTTTCAATTGGAGCAATGAGATTACCATGTTGGCCCCATGGAATAAGGCAGCGAGAGCAGTGAGCCATGTCGAAAGCCATTGACGGGTAAGGAAGTCTAATGGAGGCAAGGACTCCGATCAAGGCAGGCACTCCTCGCTCGAGAGCGAATTGCACCTGCGCTTCATGTGAGTCCCTAGGTGCGAACGACACAGTAAGTATGTTTCGTGACAGGAGATATGCTCCCCAGCTTGCAACCTGCGCAATTCAATTCGCAAAATTTTTACTAGAAATTAATCAGAAAACATAATTTCAACGTTCCTTAGCTTTCCACATACTTGTATTAAGCGTAATTCCACAATCGACATCATCAAATACAGATTAGTCCAGCAAGATTATGAGCTGATTCGAAACAAAATCTAATAACACAATTTCCGAACACAACTCTGCACACAACATGTATTCGGAACTGTCCAATGTATGTAGATCTATATGCATACAACAACTCTGAACTCTGTTTTGGGTATTGCTGGTTGGAAAAATGACACAGATGAAAAAAGAAAAGGAAAATGACAAACCAATGTGGGGCCTGTCAGTGAACTGTACAAAATCAAACAATGTACGTTACTTTCCAGAAACAAAGTAACGTCGCAGAATTCATGAGGCTGTCTTTTTTTATCCCCCAAAAGATGATTCGATTCCTTTCTGGGTTAAGACAAATTAAGATCCGAAAGCTACCCTGGCCAACCACTTTCTTTTACTTGACCACCCCTCTCTGTTCTACAGTCAAAATCAGGTACTCTTTCCCTAAACGTGTAGTTATAGACAAACCTAATTCCCAAAATTCACGACACCATTAGATTTGACAGATTCAATTACTGTATTAGGCATAGGGAAAACAAGGATTCCAAAATCATAGTCCAAAATTCAACACACCCACAGGCCACACCCAGGTGGTCAAACTAAAATGGACTGGAATCATTCAATTATTAGCTAATTAAACAAGGCCAAAATTGCATAGAAAACTTTGGGGTAAATAGAATTGTCTCAGCTTTAATTGAACCATGCTATTAGATAATGTGATTGGTTTTTTTTTTTAAATTTGTTGAGTTGCGCGTAAATTTGCTTGAAGAAGCGAGCCATAATAAGAAAATTGATGAGAAGCTCACCCCGCAGCCAGTATCAATGGCGGTTCGAACAGACCCGTCTTTAAGATTGATCAACTTCCCAATATCATTGATATAAGCGTCCGCCCCATTGGGAAACATGGTCCCGCCGCCGGGGAACCTAAACCGGTCCCCCTCAGGCTCGTACCGAATCCAGTTCTGCACCGCCTTCTCCACCGTCAGCTCCTTGTGGGGCACATTCGCGTACCACGCCAGATCCCTGCTCGCGGGCCACTTGAACGGGTTCTTGTACCCGTACGGCGCAGGCACGCGGCACTTGAGCAATTCTTCCTTCGCGGGACAGTGCCTTTCCCTGTAAATAAGCCTCTCCCTGTCGAATTTCAGGGATCGTTTGGCGTCCTCGCACGGGGTGTACTCGCTATACTTGACGTCGCACGGGGGGTAGACTTTGATGGCGTCGTCGAGGGAGGTTGTTCCGGAGGTGTCGTCGTCGTCGTCGGCAGAGTGGTGGGAGGAGAAGTCTAATGTGGCGGAGGAGTGGCGGGTTGTGGTAGTGTTGTTGTTGGTGGTGGTGGTGCAGGGGATGGTGTGGCCGAGGTTGGAAGTGGTGGCGGAGTGGGTGTGTTGCCAGAGGCCGAGGGAGTAAGCGAGGGAACAGAGGAAGGCGACGAAGAGGAAGGGAGCGATGTGGGTTCTTTTTAAGGAGGAGGTTGTGGAGTGTTTTGATGTTGGGATGTAGTAATCCGCCATGGCTACGAACAGTGTGCGGCCGTCTCTCTCTCTCTCTCTCTCTCTCTCTGTGTGTGTGTGTGTGTATGGAGTATTATAGTGGGTGAGAGTAGAGAAGGGGAAGAGGGTCATGTGTGTGATGAGGATGTCTGCGTATTATATGTGTTCTGATACGTAGGGGGGGAAAGTTGGAAGTGGGGGAGGTGAAGAGAAAGGGAAGGTTGGGTTTGAATTTGGAAAGGGAGATGAATATGGAGAGAGAGAGAGAGAGAGAGTGAGAGAGTATAATAGTTTTTTTTTAACAGGAAAGTGGTGACGTGGGTTTACCTTACTAATACTCCAATGTAAATGATGACGCCGTTTAGGGTAAGTTATCTAGTAGTGCGAGTAAAAGAGGTGATTTTTTTATTTATTTTAATACTGTCCATGACGGACTCTCACTTGTTATATGAGAATAAATTCTATTTACCGTTGGTATAAAATTTTATTTTTTTATTATCGCTTATTATGGATTCATTGAATGTCTATTGTTGTGATCTGAATTATTCATTTTTTTAGACCCAAAATATAATGTTGTCATGCAAAAAATTAGTTTGATCAAAAGTCGATAAATATATCCAAATTTAAATTTCAAACACGAGGTAATTCTTTGTGAAATCTGGTAACCTTTATGCGGTAATTCTTGTTAGTTGCTTATCTGATATCTCGTTATATGAGTTTTGTTTTTTTTTTTTTAAATATGAGCAAGTGAACCTAATGGTACGGAAATAAATAAATCAAATTGTTTGGTGAATAAGATGCTTAACTGCTACGAATAACAGATATATAATTGGTTTATAAGCAAATTTGTGCATTAATTTTGCATTTACCTAGTTTATTTATTGGTAATAAATAATCAAATGACAAAGTGAGTAAAAAAAGAAACTTGTACTCTCTTCTTAGTACAATTTCAGTTATTCTTTTTGCAAATTGTGTTATTTTAAAAGTAAAATTTTAAAATAAAAATAACTACTCTCTCTGTCCCATTTTCATTTTCATTATTTCTTTTGTCTCTTTTGTGTTTTTTATTTTATTTTGATCCGCGTCTCTTTTGTGTCTATTGCCTATATCTTTCAATTGATAATGTTTTTCATGATTTCGACAACTTTGTATTTTAGAACAAATTGAAATATATCAAATAAGAACCATATTGCATATTTTTTGAGATTCATGTTGCAAGATATAAGCGATTGAAAACTGACACGAACATAGAAAAAAGGACAACCAAACTGTGCCTTTTTTTAAATTTTTATATCCCACAATTTATGATATTTTTCATAATTTTAAAAAATTTGTATTATAGATTTAATCAAGAACTATAAATTGAGAGATATAATAATTTAAACTAGAGGTGGCAATCCAAACCCACATTTCTTAACCCGCCCAAATCCGCCCACTTATAACCCAACCCAATCCGCCCATATTGTGTAATGGGTTGGTATGGGTTCAACCCATATCAACCCATATTTATATGGGTTTAGATGGGTTGAGAGTGAGTTCAATATGGGTTAAAATTAAAAATGGCCCAACACCTCTTTCTCTTTCAGTCCGCAATCTGTCCCCCGTCTCTCTCTCTCTCTCTAACTGGGTTTAATATGAGGAGCTCTGCTATTCGCAGGGACGATTCGCAGGGAATCACGCAAGGAAAAATGCGCTTGGACTCATTCTGGGTCTCACAAAAATCTAGAAAAATATCCATAAATTTTTGAATATTAATTTATGAGGCCCTGTAAAAATTTAGCTCTAACGGATACCGGTAAGTATTACTTTTGGATTCATACGGCGAACTGAACAGTTTCGTTCCTACGAATCTAAAAGTAATACTTACCGATATCCATTGGAGCTGATTTTTTACAGGGCCTCATAAATTAATATTCAAAAATTTATGAATATTTTTCTAGATTTTTGTGAGACTCAGAATGAACCCAAGCGCATTTTTCCTTACGTGATTCCCTGCGAATCGTCCTTGCGAGTAGAATTTCCGTAATATGAGTTTGGATCAAGCATTGACAAAAAGAAAATGACGATCAAGGTGAAACCGTGAAAAATACTGCAATATTACTGTATTATTTTCTGTTGACAAATCCCTCCACCAATTAATTTTCCTAATACAGCGTAACAACAGATCAAACTCACCGACCAACAATTTCACACCTTTTTTGGTGCCGGGTCGCGGTATATCTCATGCGGTACCCGCTCGGCACATTCGGGCCGTCAAATTTATCCACACAAATTCTCTCTCTCTCTCTCTCTCTCTCTCTCTCTCTCTCTGGCTTTTTTTCGTTTTGTTCTTATTCAATTTTTTTTCATGCTTGTTGTTTTGCGACAAGTATTTTACAATTTTTGATTCGCTCCAATCGGAAAAGTAAAAAATTATGACTTTCACCCAAATTACTTTTTCGATTCTATTGTCGAGACGAACTAATAGAGGTAAAAAGTTTCTCACAAAACAAGCAAATACAAACAAAAAAAAATTGAATAGAGACAAAAAAAAAAAGTCACTTGACTTTTTAATCCAAACCTAATCGGTGGCTTCAGCTCTTCGTAAGTCTCTCTCTGCATACATAAACTAGCCATGTTCTGCATTATTGATTTTAATAGTAAAACCAGAGACGATCGATTTCGTGTTTTTTTTTAAGGCATGACTTGGAGTTTTTTTTTCTTATTGATTATGAAACGTTCGTAGATGTGGTATTTTTGTTTAGCAAGTATGACTTTCGATATAGAGGAATTAGTTATTTTTTAAATATATATTTTTTTAAAAAAAGGAAAACGGGTCGGGTCGGGCGGGTTTGGGTTTGCCTTGACCCGTATTCGACCCGACCCGTTTCAACCCGTTTTCTTTTTGACCCATATTTGACCCGCCCATATTTGACCCGTGACCCGTTTTAACCCGCCCAGACCCGCCCGTTTGCCACCTCTAATTTAAACAATGACGTGAATATCGAAAAAAAGCTCAAAGATTTTGGGATAGAAGGATTATAAATTTTCAAAAATTTTAGTATTAACTTAAAAAACAAATGAACAAGGGAGAATAAAAATATACTTATTCGTGTTGGGCACCGCCAATAACACCATGTAACAGTGCCTCAAACTCATATCTATCACATACAATTGTCGGCTCTACACTTTTCTAAACTCTTTTCTACCACATATATTTGTGGGCTTCACACTTACAGTAAAGACCACAAAATGCGTGATGAAAAAAGGATTCCGAGACACCATGTGAAAGTGCTCCGTAGGCATTGATCAATAATTGTTCCTATCCTACATTCCTGCTGAATATATATTCTCCACATCAGCTGTCGCCTGTCTCTACTTTGTCCATCTCGTCAAGCTTTTAGCGGTATTATTTCTTGTCCACGTTATCCATAAAGAAGAGACGCAACGGAATAAGGCAGTAAAATATTTGAGGTATAAAATAAAATAAATTGGCTGACTATCTTGCGATTTTTTTTTTTCGTCAAGCTTTTAGCGGTATTATTTCAGTCCTTTTTTTTCCTTGCGAAGTAATGTGAGCTTTGTTCAATTCCACAAGCTTTTGGAGGTGATATCAATTTTTGTTCACCCTCATTTTATTTTCGCGAGGGTATACTCATTTTATAATTCATTTTGATAATTAGAATCATTCATTGGGTCCAATTCATTTTGTCAAGGGATCATGCAAAAAATTGAGCCCACCCTCAGATATCAGTAAAATCATGATTTAAAGATTCATATTTTTAATTGCGGATTTTGAAAGGAAAAAAAATAAACTCTCAACAGACACACTTGTTCATATCTAATTAATCGAGCTGAAATTGATAAAGCGGAAATTTTGCATGATCTTCTCACAAATGAATTTAGACAAAATAAACGATTTCGTTTATCAAATCGAGACACTTATAATTCGCGTGGTGGGTCAGTTTCTAAAGGATAAAAAGTTAAACCCATAAAAGCTGATGAAAGCACCACACGGGGCCAGCCTTGCCTGTGAAGCAGCTCCTTTTTACTGGCTGATGAGGTAAACCCAACGCCTCTCCTAAAGCAGCAATAGAACTAGATTTAATTGATGGAATTGTAAAATTGCTTGTTCCAATGTGTTTACTTTACTGATTGGTAAGGGTTAGTTGTACTGTTTACGGCCGTAGTACTAATCAAAAGTTTTTCTAATCAAACTGGGGGAAATTGGTGTTCAGTGGACCTTGGGGCAAATTAATCCCAGATTATGGACTAGTTTTCATAAAATTCATCTAAATATAAAAATAATTCTTAATACATGGAATGAGCCACGTAAAAAGACTAATATACCCCTTCAAGTGAAACCCTAAATCCCCAACCCCAAATCACTTCCTCCTCTTTTCCCTTCCAAACACTCCGTAGATCCCAACCCCCAAACCACTAACCCCACTGCGCTGCCCCCCCGCGCCCCCCCCCCCGACACACACACCCCCTAGCAAAATCACCTCATCCGGTCAATGGGAAAGGAAAAAAGGAAACTGGTTTTAGTATGCAGTGGTAGCAGAGATCTCTGGAGAGGAAAGGTCCAAAGCGATCCGGAGCCTTTATTACGTCCATACTCCAAATTAACAGGTTTTCTATCTAATTAAAAAGTTTTCTTTTTTATGAACAATAGTGTTTTTGGAAGAAAATTAGTTAAGGAGATTTTGTTATTGTTGAAAAATTATTGGTTGTTTCCACTAACCAAGTTGTTGAAAAATTTTAAGTTTTTTCCACAAACCAATATCAACTGTATTTTTTTTAAACTAATTAAAAAATTCAAAAGAATCGATATGCAAGTTAAATTTTCTAATCATCTAGCGACACAGTGAATCGGGCTTCACCGAGAGGAGTGCCCAGTATGTATTACCCAATCAGAGGAGCGTGTTACACGAGTAATCCAGTGGTCTTGGGAACCTTCCTCCATGACGCATTTTCGTAGAATCTATACACAATACACTTAATACTGGATCTCATGAAAATGTGTGGTGAAGAACAGTTTTGGGCACCGTGTTACCGTGCCCCACAAGACCAACTAATAATTTTCGATTTAAACACCCAAATAAAAGGAAAATGATTTCTACACTTTCTTTTTTGTTAATAACACTCTTTTTTTTTTGGTCTCTTTGTAAAACTTTTGTGCGTGTTTTTTTCCAGTAGAAAACAAATAAAAAGGAGTGCCATTAACAAAAGAAAAGAGAGTGTAAAAATCAATTTCCATATAAAATCACCAAAAGTAATTGTCCTTTGCGTCGTCACATTTTGGTGATGAGAATGCTGGGAAACTACGTCCAAGGGGGTAGTCGTCGCAGCAAAAAAGAAGATCAGAAGGGGCCAGAAGGTCAACCAACGCAACTTTATGTTTACTTTATGAGCTTTGCAATTCGCAGAGACGATTAGCAGAGAATCACGCAGAGACAAACGCGTTTGGCCCCATTTCGGGTCCCGAAAAAATCTAGAAAAATATCCATAAATTTTTGAATATTATTTTATGGGGCCCTGCAGTTCGTCCTTACGAATCCAAAAATAATACTTATCGATATCCGCTGGAGTTGATTTTTTACAGGGCCCTATAAAATAATATTCAAAAATTTATGGATATTTTTCTAGATTTTTTCGGGACCCAAAATGGGGCCAAACGCGTTTGTCTCTGCGTGGTTCTCTGCAAATCGTCTCTGCTGTTAGAATTTTTGTTAATTTATCCCGTATATATATATATATATATATATATATATATATATTATAGGATATTATTACTAATATAAGAAGTCCACACTAACAAAGGCTACTAGTAATATATGCATACACATATTTATTTACAAGCAGAGTTAAATTATAGAGCACTTGCTTAATTAGTATAATATTTAGGAGTATATTTTTCCTGCCTGTTACCGTTTCGCATCTTGTTTTCCATTACTAATTTTACAATTAATGGATCGATCCAACTACCAATATTGTACTACTAGTTTTTCTGGGGAATGTTAATTAGGAGTTTGTTTAATTTAATTGCTCTCCCAAATTCTCAATACTCGGCTCCCTTATCGACTAAAATGATTTGTTCTTTTCAATAAAGATTGGTCCCTGGAAAACAGTTTGAATTTTTCCATGAGTAAAAGACCACGATGAGAGAGAGAGAGAGAGAGAGAGCGAGCATGGTTGGAACAAATTGGAGTAGAGAGAGAGAGAGAGAGAGAGAGAGCATCGTTGGAACAAATTGGAGTACTTTTTTAATCGGACGGAGTTGACCAGTTAAGTTCAGCGCCACTTCATGTACGTACGTTGTTTCTCTTTTTTAATATTCTGAACATACCGTGTGGGTGTGGGTACTTAGAGCATGTGCACAAGACTAGTTAAACACCCAATCTTAGGTATTTTACCTATGCAAATGGAGAAAAGTGGGGTACAGCTAGGGATGGCAATCTCGGCCGACCCGTTCGAACCCTTCCCGTTCTCCGTCCGAAAAATTCCCGAACTTCGGGGATTCGTTTGGGGATCGGGTAGGGTATGGGGAATTTTTTTTAAAAAATTCGGGGATCGGGTAGGGGACGGGGATAGGTCTATCCCCGCCCCAAACCCTATCCGTCCCCGTTCCCCGTTCGTTCCCCGCCCCGCCCCGTCCCCGAATTCCCGAAATATATACTTATATATAAAAATAAATAAATATATACTATATTATATATCAATCCTGTTTTGGTAATGTTGGACAAACTATGGAACTATGAAATTAGTGCTGGCTGGAATTAACTTAATGTTGGAAAAACAATGTTGTAGATTAACTTATGTGTTGGAATTAGTTATTATGTGCTGAAAATTGATAGTACTTGCTAAAACAGTGAATAACGTGTTGTTATGCGCTGAAAATTGGTAGTATATGCTAAAATTATGAAATACACGTGTAGGAAATGGAGGTACTATTATGTGCCGCAAATACAAATCTTCGAATCCCCAAATCCCCGAATCCCCATTTGGATCCCCGTTCCCCGTTTGGGTCGGGGATGGAGGAAAAAAACAAATCCCCATTGGGGATCGGGTCGGGGATGGGGATGGGGTAGGGGGTAATGGGTAGGGGGTGGAGGTAGTACCCCCGTCCCCGACCCGTCCCCATTGCCATCCCTAGGTACAGCAGACTAGGTAAAAGCAGACTAGGTAAAAACAAAGGTAAAATACATTTAGTGTTTTTGCTCGGTACTTTTGGAGATGAACTGTAGCAAAGGTATAAATAAAATATTGTTGTTTCTCTCTCATCCCCTCTCTCTCTCTCTCTTCCCTTGACTTGGTAGGCAGCAGTGGTGTGTACTGTTGGTAGGTAAAATAGGAAGACTGGTGTAGCGTGGGTGAAGAATATGAATCGGTAAAGTGAATTTTTGGTACTGTTCACAGGCATTTTGCCTCACAACTGGTGTACATGCCCTTAGGGAGGGCTTTATATGGCTGGGTACAACCGTACAAACAAGGCTACAATTGGGCATTGCAAATGTTTTTTATTTCAAAAATGGATTCCAATTTCCAAGGTCTTGATCATTGGCACCAATGCAACGACTTTTCATTATCTTCGTTATGCACTAACCTCTAGCTACTTCGTTTTCCTTGCCGACGTGGGACTTTACAATCCTCGCCATTTAAGATCGCAACGTATTCGTTGCGCTTCATGGTCTAACAACTTCTACGCATCGAGCACGTCAAGTTTCTTAAGCTCGTCTCATGTGGGATCCTGTTCCAAGCACCTCAAGCTCCTCACTTGTCAGGTCCATCCAAACTCGTGTTTCATTTATGTACTTCCTCTATTTCCTTTTCCTTGCCGACGTAGGTAGGACTTTACAGCTTTAGAGAATTTTTCGTACATCTCTAACTACTAAACTAGTTCAAGACTAAGGCTCTGTTCCAGAAATCTTCTTAAAAAATAAGTATTTATTTTGTCACTTCTCAAAGAAAAATAAGAAGGTTTGTTCCACAAAATCTAAATAAGCAGCTTATTTCACATTTTCAAACTCAAAAATAGCGTAAATGAGAAATAATTTTTCAATTTTTTTTGTACCGTATTAAAGATCTCAATGAGATCTATCAAATAAGATCCATATTGATAGGAAAATTATTTACGTAAGCACATAATTTTTTAGCTTGAAATTGTCCTCTCAAAAAATAAGTAATTGTTCAATCTTTTGTGGAACAACCCTTCTTATTAGACAAAAAATAAGAATTTAAACCCGTTCTGGAACGGGGCCTAACACACACAAAAAAAAAAAAAAAAACCCAAGAAAACTAGTTGAAGGGTAGGTATTATTTAGATTAGCCTATATTTCTTCACTAGGTAATGAGTCTAATGACTATGTATTCTCCTTCACTGTGACAGGAAGTCATCAGTGGAGACTGGAGTCTTGCCCTTAAACTTATTAGTTTGCTAAGTACGGTAATTAATACTAACACATGACTTAAAATAATGAAGTATAACTATTGATTATATAGTCTACAAGTACTCAAGTACTATGACTATGGATCAGTCTCATGACTACGAGCTCTATCCTTCGTAGAAGTTTGAAAGCTTCCATTACGCGTAATGTATTGCAATAAACCTTCTGAGATCATATGGCACATTTCTAATTGGCTTTTCTAAATAACTGCAGATCAAGTCAATTTATACCGAGCTTTGTTCTAATTTTAATTGAAATGTCTGCAAGTGGGCGATAAGATTGATTCTTTAGAATTAGTCAAAATATGCGTAAACTGGTCAGACTCCTGAGTTTAAAAAAAAAAAAAAAAATTCCTGGTTTCTTTCTTTGGGATATAAAGTATTCAATAGTCGTCTCCTTTTTCAAAAGATTTTTGAGTATTCGTTTTGCATGTAATAATTGGACTTTTGAACTTATCTGACTTGATATAACATACAATAGTGCTACAAGTAAAACAAATTCCGTATTGCAACCACGTACAGATTCATTTTGTGTCCGTCTCAGATCCCACAAAGATTATCGGAGCCGCTCATGTTGTTCATAATATATTGTTTAGGGTCCCTATGAAAAATATCTCAATCCAATGCCAGTAAGGGCGTTTACGAATCATCCAACTTTGCTTTAGAAATTCAGGCCAAATTCTGAAGCAAAGTTATATGATATGATTCATAAATGTCCTTATCGATATAGGATTGAGATGATTTTTTACATGGACCTTGAACAAAATATTTTGAACAAAATGAGTGGCTCTGATTATCTTTGTGGGACCCAAGATGGGTGCAAAATAAATCTGTGCGTGACTACTGTACAAAGTTTGCTGTACGCCTAGCATTTCTGTATAATATATGCCTGTATGGATGTACAAGTTGTCATATTAAAATGCATTTGGCTTGCGATAGGCGCATGCCGCATGGAGTGTTATTTTCAATTGGCCAAAAGCTGATAGGGATTAGGGAGTAGCTAATAGGAAGAATATGAAAATAGGACTAAAGGGACACAAGAAAATAAGATGCATCTATCTACTTAAAAGTTTATTGCAATTTTACTGCTTAATTGAGTTGTGTTCGTTTATTGATGTCATAATGATACATGCCATTGATTCGATCTGCTTCCTCCATACAATTCGAATCGACGGTCTAATGGTGCAGGTAACGGATCTGCCTGTTTGATCAGATCCATGCAACTTATGCAAGTATCGGGTTGAACTATATAATCGAATAGATCAAAATATTTAATTTAAAATTTGTAGATCGAATTAAATGATTACCAGATAGGAGTATTTAATTAAATAAAATCAGGAAAAACCAACACCATCCATGGAGAATGTCACGTTATTAATCAAATTACTATTAAGAAAAATACTTATTTCATTAGTTATATATATACTAGTTTTTGCCCGTACCTACGGCACTACGCATCCCGATTAGAATTGTCTGTGCCTACGGCACTTGCTAGCAAATGGCTCAAACAATAAATCGATTCATTTGTGTGTAGTATGTGATCCTCTTTTTAGTAGCACAAAAGAGAATTACTCGTGCTTACGGCACTCCCCAAACTAAAATTTTAAGCTAGCTACAAAGAACATTTCTAACACCAAAAACTGCCAACAATGATCCCAATAGAGCATTACCTTTGCTTTTAGACAACCAAACCTCCAAAACAAAAAAAAACAGAGACAAAAAATCCAAAAAAAATCCCAATCCCAATCCCAATTAACTCCAAAAATTTCCAAATACCTTTGCTTTTAGGGAACTTTCTTTACCCACCGTCCACGCAACTCGTAGGCTTTCTTCCAAATGGATATGATTTATTTGTTAGACCCCTTTGTTGACACCAAAACTTTAAAAAAAACAGAGACCAAAAATCCAAAAAAAATCCCAATAAACTCCAAAAAATTCCAAATACATTTGCTTTCATGAAGCTTTCTTGGCCCAGTTCCTATTGTCCATGAAACTCAACAGATTTGAAAGATTTTGCCCGGTAAGGAACATTCCATGCAGCTTTGTTGGCCTAGATTTGAAAGATTTCGTCAGAGATTCAAAAGAGCAGCGAAGAGAGAGAGAGAGAGAGAGAGAGAGAGAGAGAGAGAGAGAGAGAGAGAGAGAGAGAGAGAGAGAGAGAGAGAGAGAGAGAGAGAGAGAGAGAGAACCAAACGCCAATAGAAGCAAGGGGTTTTTTTTTTGTAATATGCTTCCGACAAAATCTGATTTGGGTAAAAAGAACTGATGGCATTTTTGTAATATATTTGTAAGAGTGTGGGTGTTTTCTTAAGAGAATTGAAGAGTACACATCAACCCTTGAATCAAATAAATCTTAGCCCTCATTTCAACTTGTATTTGTGTGGTCCCCATACCTTTGTATTTTATTAGTTTATTTCAAACAAACAGACTCAGGCCCCGTTCTGGAAACCTTCTGAAAAAATAAGTACTTATTTTGCCACTTCTCATTCAAAAATAAGAAGGGTCATTCCACAAAATTCAAACAAAAAGTTCTTTTCACATTTTCAAACTCAAAAATAATGTAAATGAAAAAAATTAATTTTTTTTGCACCGTATTAAAGATCTCAATGAGATCTATCAAACAAGATCTATAGTGATAGAATCCTACACACCTCGGATGCCGTTGATTCCTGCGTAGGCCCCCTCGGTTTTTTTTATAGAATTTTTGGACGGCTCGGATCGGCCGTCCGGTGGTCGGAGATGGCCCAGCGCGGCCGCTGGTACGATTTCCCTCTCGGCGCCCATTGGTACCTATATAAATTCTACTACCAAAATAATTACTACCCTTCTTATTTTCTGGAACAACCCTTCTTATTCAACAAAAAATAAGTTCTTAATTCCTTTTTGGAACACAGCCTCAGGCTCCGTGTAGTACTATATCCGTCCCTTTTTAAGTGTCCTGCTTCGTAACTCCAACTTATTAAAAAGACATCATCATTATATTTTTCACATCAACTTTTTCTTCGACTTTCCCTACTTATCCATCATAGGCTAGGCAATCCAACCCGCCCCGCCCCGCCCCGAACCCGCCCCGCCCCGCCCCGAACGGGGCGGGTTTTCTATAATATTTTCGGGTTTCGGGTCGGGGTCGGGTAAAAAAAATGAACCCCGGCCGGGTTCGGGTAGGGTTCGGGGTAATAATGCCCCGCCCCTAAACCCGCCCCGACCCCGACCCGAAATTACCCGACCCCGACCCGGCGTACTTATATATATATATATATATGTATTTATTTATATATGTATATATATACTTATATACATGTTATTTCATTTTTTTAGCATTAATCCAAAAAATAATGTCTCTTTACTGTCAAGTAGCCTAATTAAATTTTAAAAAGAAATAAAAATTGATATTTATTGGTGTTTAGTGGATTTTTTAAAAAGTTTTCTTCAAATATTTACATTAAATTCTACACATAAAAAAATAGAATGAAGTATCTAAAATATTGATTGCAATTAAAAGTTTAAATTTGACTGTGATACCAAAAGACATAAAAATAATTTCAAAAGTTTTATTTTCTAGATAATTTTTATTCTTATTTAGCTTTTTTTTTTTTTACCTTTTTTTACTTATACTTTAATTTTTTTAAAATTTTACGGGGCGGGGCGGGTAAACCCGTTCCCCGATCGGGGCGGGAACGGGGGTACCCCAAAAAAACCCGGCCGGGGTCGGGGCGGGGCCGGGGGCGGTTAATGATTTTCGGGTCGGGGTCGGGGTATGCAAAAACCCGCCCCGCCCCGCCCCGTTGCCATTCCTAATCCATCATCATTACACTTTTACTCACTTACTTTTCAAAATGGAATATACTTTTAGGGACAAAATAGACAATTCATCAACTTTTACCCACTAACTTTACAAAACGGACATTTATTAAGGGACAACCCAAAATGGAATACCGAACTATAAATAAGGGACGGAGGGAGTACTAAATTGTACTTAGAGCATCCACATCGGTTTGCATAAAATTTGAACCAAATTACACCTAAAAGAATACTTTTTTTCCTCAATAAAGATATAGGGACCGACGGTCTCCATATCGACTGGGGACTGACTGTCGTGCCGGGCCTACTCTGGCCACCAGACGGCTGATCCGAGCTGTCCAAAAATTCTATAAAAAAAAACGAGGGGGCCTTTGCGAGAATCAACGGCATCCGATGTGTGTAGGTACTCGATCCAAATACCCTATTTTTTCATATATATCCCTCATTTTGTTTTAGAATTTTTGGATGGCTCGAATCAGCCGTTCAATGGCTAAAGTTTGATCGGTGCACATAGCACTACTCTTTTTTTTAAGTTTAACAAGTCATAAAACTTGGCCTACACACGATGCGTGTGCACGCCAATACATACAATGAAATCCTAGCAAGACTTTCAATTTGTAACAGTCCAAAAAAATCCAACGGACCCAACATCACGGTAAAATGGAACTCATACAATAATAGACATGAGTAAACATGCGTAGAACAGATTGGAGTTTTCACTTTTGCTCAAAACTCAAAAAGTGAGAATGGCTTTCATTCTTGGAGAGAGAGAGAGAGAGAGAGAGAGAGGAGCATTTGGGTGGTAACTGCACCCATGTGGGACTCGGGGGCGTGTTATGCAGCATCTGGACCGTCTTTCTCGATAATCAATGATCTAGATTTAAATAAAAAAATTTTGGGAAGGAGTTTAACTTTTCCCCGAAAAGTTTAATTTGCATTTGGACCATCCAAAACACTTTTGGACGGTTGAAATTGCACAACACACTGCGCAGCACGCCCCCGGGTTGACCCATGTGGGAACGTGGGCGTTTGTTATTTTTCTATTTTAGCCCTACTGTTATCTTAGGTGCTATGATGATTAAAGTCCATGATTATGAGGATTGAATTCTCACAATTAGGAAAGTGAAAAATGCATGTGATTCAAGCCTCAATGTGAATCTATGACAAATGATGCTCTCCCTTTATTATACTCCGTATAAGAGTAGATTTTTAAGAAGTCAAACTCTCTATTATACCTTTATTTCTATTCTAAAATACAGAGTATTCTTTTCTGCAAATGTTGTTTTATTTTTTTTCAAAGTAGTGATTGAGAGAGTTGGAGGAGAGAGAAACATTATCAAACATATCATAAGATAAGTGCTGGAGTGAATAGTGCCTCCTTATTTTCGAGGACAAATTGTGAAAGTATTTTAGGGAGGCTGATAAAGTTTATTTTATTTTATTTATTATTATTATTTTTTGATAAGTGATTTTCCTCTTTAATTTAGTTGAGTGAAATGTGGGTGGAAATTTCCCGGTTATAGTTATGCTCTTGGTGGTGCATGCGTTCGTATATGGGTCAGGCCCAACTCGAGAAGCCTCGTGGACTTATAAATTGTGGGCCCATATAATGTTGGGATCTGGGCTTAATGCGAGCCTAGAAAATCCAGGCCCAAAAACAAACAAGCAAAGAATACCTCTTGCTGTGATTTTTGGAAGTCGACAGCCCGGTTCGTTTTGGAATTTTGGATTTGGATTTATAGGTAATGAGTGTAGAAAAAAATAGAGTAATGATTGAAAATAATGGTAATGATTGGAGAAAGATCGAGAGAAAAATGAGAGTAATGATTAGAGAGAAATAAGATAATGATTAAAATTCAATAATCCAAAACCCCAAAACGAACGGGGTCTGATGAGAGGTTTAGGGGGATCCAGTCCAGTCTAATTGGGATTGGGCTAATAAAAGGTTCATCAACTATATACTATCAAACTATGTGCCAAATCGGATCAAAAAAAAAAAAAAAACTATGTGCCAAAAGTGCAGGAAATTTGTGAATGTGTAATGTTATCCGAAAATGTGTGTTTTATCCACTCCGCCCTACTGGACGTAATTAGCAAAAATCGTACGATGAAAAGGAGAAGAAAGCATTATACTTCCAGTGAAAATGCTTTGAATCTTGGGGCAAATTTGTGGGTTCGATTATGTTAGTGATTGAAATCGTTTATCTTTTATATCTTGTTGATAACAACAATTATGCTAAAATTCATGCCGATCGAATATTGATTGTTATGATTTTTGAACACTTTTAATGTGAAAAACTTACATTGTACTCATCGACACCGACATGATTTTTGACAGATTAATTGATGTCTTTGAGGAGCTCTAAAAGATGCAAGTTTCGGACCATCATCAAATGTGACAGAAATGACACAAATGTCCCTACAGCGCCCGTCGAGTTCCTCTGAAGAACTGGATCCATATTTTATTCCGAGACCAATTTAATTTGTTGATTAGTTTCTATATCTTTGGAACAACGAGACAATCAAGGTAATGACACCATTCATTAATTTTTAACCACGAAATGGCTCTTAATAACCCGAGTTATGTTTATGAGAAAAATTTCTTTATGGTCGTTTTTGTGAAAAAAGGTTTACGGAGTCCAGAACGCACGCGTCTAAAGTGAATTGGACAATCCGGATTTTAATATAACTTTTCCTTGGAAAAGTTTCATTAAAATTCGAAACATTGATTGCCGAAACGGACGGCTGTGATTTGGTGTCTCCGTAAATGACTTGTTCATGGCACACCCAGATGAAAAAACAACCGAGCAAATTAGTATTATGTTTGTATTTGGCAAACATACGAGGGGCATAGGTAAACCATGTAGAAACTTTACATCCAACTCAAAGTCAATTGACAATGAGTGGAGAGGTCCCAAGTATTATTAAGTGGTTACCCATTTCACTTCAAAGTAATGTGAGATTCTATTTTCTTAACATGCATCCCCCTCACATGCAGCCGCGTTTGAGATTTGTCACATGTAGCCACTTTTGGGTCCTATCATTGTGTAGCCTTTTTGCTGATCTGTCATCATGGGGTGTGAATTATAAATTTTATAAAATGTGAGGTGGAACGGAACCCGCTCTGATACCATGTGGAAACTTTATGTCCAACTCAAAGCCAATTCACAATGAATAGAGAGGTCCTAAGTTTTATTAAGTAATCAATCATTTCACTCCCAAGTAATGTGAGATTCTAATTAATTATTAAGTGATTAACCATTTCACTCCCAAGCGATATGAGATTTTATTTCCTTACAAAACCATGTTAAGTAATTGTCACTTTTCAGAAACGAATTGCCAGCGATAAATGCGACTTAAATCAACACACACTTCTTCATTACTACATCAAAAAACAAAAGCCAAGAAACACACTTCAACTACCGAACAAGAAACACACACTTTATCATGCTGCACGAGCTAGATGCGGCAAATTGAACCCAAACTTACTAATAAACCCAAACCCACCCACAAGTACTACGGGCAACGACTCCCAAAAGAAAGAGATACATAATCAGTACGCTAAAAGTAATCAAACTTCCAGCTGCTTCCTTATCTTCGGGACAAGGCACAAGTGTTTCTCCTTCACCAACGTTATCGAATTCTTCTCTTCCATGTCAAGGTCGGCTGGGTCCATGTCGCCCGGCAAGGACCAATCGAACAAGTGGATTAAAGTCCCAAGAATCAGAGGAACTACCTTGGCCGCCATAGGTTGTCCGGGGCACATTCTCCTTCCCGAACCGAACGGTAGATATTTGTAGTCGTTCCCCTTGTAGTCCAACCCGGACGCCAGAAACCGCTCGGGGTTGAAGCTCAGCGGATCGTCCCAGATAGAGGGGTCTCGTCCGAGAGCCCAGACGTTAACCGTCACGATAGTGTCCTCGGGAATGTCGTATCCCATCACGTTGCAAGATTCCAAGGCGCGGTGAGGAAGAAGCAACGGCGCAGGAGGGTGCAGTCTCAGCGTCTCCTTGATACAAGCGTCTAGGTACGGCAAGCGAGGTAGATCGGATTGCTTGATGTTGTCTTGGCCTAGTTCCTTTTCCAGTTCGTCGCGCAGCTTCTGCATGATTTTTCGATTTTTGACGAGTTCAGCGAGCGCCCAGGTAATTGTTGAGGTGGCAGAGACTAGACCAGCACTGAATAACTCCTGCAAAAGAAGATACATGCATATGATTAGGGACTTGAGATTTCAATAGTTGAGGAGAGAGAAAAGTACTCAATATTCTGTAGTCAAGGAGAGAGAAAAAAGTATTCAATATTCAAGGAGATATTCGCTCGTTTTTTGTTTCCTTTTTTGAAAGAGAGCGACTCAATTGAATAGTTAATTCATGCATTCTTATTGGTCACAAACACTATGAGTAATACTTCCAAATAACTAAAAAAATGTGTGGTAGACGAGAGTATAAACCAAGAGAAAGGGGTTGATCAAGTCATTGGTGAGCCCTCGTCCGATCAAAGTATCCAATAAGTCGCGTCGGCTCGAACCACCACTACTTCTTCGTCCTTGCTTTCTTCTATCACTTACGATTCCGTCCCAGGTAGCTAACATTCTCTTAAATACCTCCCTGAACTTGTTATTGATTCCAAACAAATCCCAATCACCCAAAACAGGAAACAAGTCTGTCAGATTTGGTGTTAAATCCAAATCCGCAAACCCCCTTATAAGTCCCCTCATCTCCCCATGCAAACCATCCCCATGCAATCCCTTCCCATCAAACCCCACCAAATCCCCTGAGAAAATCAAATTCCCCAAAATATTTAGGGTAACAACGTAAGCTTTCTCCTCAATCTCCACAACCGAACCCTCCTCGGCTCTCAAATCCTCAACCATTTCGTGGATTTTCTCCGACCAGAGCGTCGCCTGAGACTCGATGGCCTTGCCAGAAAACAGCTCCGACCGGCCAACCGACCTCATGCGACTCCACTGGTCGTCGTAATTGTCGGCCCGGGTTTTGAACTCGGGCCTCACGAACCGACCCGACAAGGCTCGGTCGTGGGTCTTGAGGATCTCCCTGGCTGCGGCCGGAGATGACCCCACGACGAGGAGTTTGGATCCGAGTTTGAGAGACATGAGCGGGCCGTGGGCTCGGGCTAGGCGGGCTATTGTGTGGTGGGGGAGTTTGCCTAGTTGGAAGATGTTTCCGACTACGGGCCACTGGTACGGGCCTGGTGGTATATGCGGGGCTCTTCTTGAAATGAGCTTTTTGGAAGCGAGGAAGGAGATCAAGGGGAGGAGGAGGAGGAGAAGAAGGAAGAAGGGATTGATTATCATCTCTGGAAACATGTTTGATGGCTTTGGTTTGAATTGAGTTTATTGTGTTGTATTCTTGGGTTTATATAGAAGAGAGACTTATGTTATGTCATGAAATCATAACGTTGTTGATTTTTAAAAAATTGATCCTCCATCATTATAAAAAGTTTTTTTTTGGTAACGGAAAAACAGCTTCACATCCAAACAACTATATGGACTCGACTGCACAATCCAAACCTCTCGGGGAGCAAACAACTATATGGACTCAACTGCACAATCCAAACCTCTCGGGGAGCCAGCGCGGCCACATCAGTCACGGCTCCTCATTTACTACAGGTTAGTTGGTTTAATTTAATATGTTACTTTTACGTTAACATTGATCACATGGGTCTGACGAGGAATTATAGGGATGTACAGTTAGAGTTAAATGGGGAGTGTTTAGTTGAAAACCACTTTGACTAGATCTCCTATTTTTCCTCCTAGTTTTGAGACCACTAACTGTTAGCATAACAAACTTACGTTATATTAATGTCTATGAAACCTCTGCTCACCTCTGCTTTGTTATTCAGCTGAAAGATATAACAGTGCACAACTCTATCAAAAACTCTCTCTTGCTTTACAAACTTACACACTGATAAGACTTATATTTCCTACCCGTTGATTTCTGTTCCAAACAAAATACTTTCACCCATCTTCTTTCATATATATAGATATTTGGTTCAACTATATATTTGGATTTCGAGTGTCGGGAAACTATTGGTTCGTAAGTTCAATTCACTGCACAAAAGAGAATTTGAAGGTCGATGTATCTTGGGGAAGGAATACCATTCAACCCTGTCCAAGAGGGGGTATATCGTTCCTTAGGAGAGCGCTATCACGTGCTTCAACTACCCAACAAGCTATTCTATTCCTTTCTCTATTTATTTATGTTGTTGATTTTGATCGATGAATATTATTTATATTTGTTATTCTACCAGAAAATTCCTATCGCACATATTTCTCCAACACTCATCCGATAAAAAATCGAACATCAAACTTTGAAACACTCCCAAAACCTGGACATCATCACCTGGGCAACTCGGGTGTTTGCAATCCCTCGAAAAGGAAATTATTATCAACAAGTTATGCGGACAAAATGCATGCGCAGTCATTTTTGCAACTCCTTTGTAAAAAAGTTAAGTACGTACGTGGCCATATATAGCTTTGTACTCCATTAATCTCTGCAGGGACCAATTAATTGCGTTATCCGTGATTGCCCAGTTATTAATCAGTTCCCTCTTCTTAATTAATACTACTAGCTACTAGCAAGCCCCCACCAGCAGCCAAAAATATGATATTTTGTGTTCATCTGTTTGAAACGTCACTGCCCCGATGAAAAATTGAAATAAAAGTAACTAGCGAGGCCAATTCTTTAACTCAAATAAAAAAAGGGGTGTGGTGGTATATTGTATTTATTTGCATGAAAGGGACACATAACAACTTTTCATGCCTTTTGGATTTGTATCTATTTTTTTACGTGCTAGTTAGTGAGTGTGTGTGTGTGTGAATGTGAAGGGCTAAAAGGCAAAAGAGTTTGAAACAAACCAAGCATAAAGGTGGAAAAAAGAGTGAGAAAGAAATGCAAATGGGATAGTGTTTAAAGGAGTAGGTGGCCTAACCACAGTTACGAGGCAGGTTTATGTGGCGAGAATTTATCTCTGGAACTTAGTGGCCTATATATATCAGTCCGGTTCTTATTCACACCTCTTCCCATCCACATCTTTCTTTTTCCGATCGAATTTTGATAATCCGAGTCGCTCAATGTGTTCAGAACGTGATTGTAAGGGTACTCGTGAGAAATCGGCAAAAAAAAAAACACCGGGAAGGGTTTGATTTGAGCAGTTTTTTATTGAACCGTTCAATAAAATACAAACAAAAACTGTTCGGATGAAACCCTTCCCGATCATTTTTTTTGCCGATTTCTCACGAGTACCCTTAAAATCACGTTCTGATCATATTGAGTGGCTCAGATCATCTAAATTCGATCGGAAAAGAGGAGGTGCGGACGGGAAGAGGTTTGGACTTGAACCGGACTCTCTCTCGCTCTCTCTCTCTCTCTCTATATATATATATGTATGTATGTATGTGGGTGTACCTTATATATAGTATGTACGTAGATGATACATAAATATGTGCGTCAATTGTATGATTATCCACTGCAAACCATCCATTGGCACGGTTTAGTTAGTGGTATGCTTTGGTTGTTTTTTTTCCTAGTCATTCTACCATCGATAAGAAAAAAAAGAAGAAAATAATTTAAAGTTTGAGGACGGAATTATTAAAAGAAGAAAAGTATGAACGTAACACCTCGTCTTAAGAAAATGATTGTTCTTTTGTGCTAGGAAATTATACATGAATTATGAAGAGACAAAAAGGGTGGTGGTGTATAGTATATATTTGCATGAAATGGACGCCTGCCAACTTTGCATGCCTTTTGGAATTGTATCTAATTTTTTACGTCCTGGATTAATCGTATCCGGAGCTCTTCAAAATGGTGAAGAGGCATGTAAAAGGCGAATAAAACAAACAAGGAAAAGGTAATCATTTAAAAGGCCCCCCAACAAAGAATCAGGGGGACACATTTTTGGTGGGATTTGAGCATTTTGACGTCGTTGTTGCAATAATTTATATTAGTTGAAATTACGGTCCAGGATATATTCTGTATTTTCCATTTAGCAATGGATATAAGGATTTGCTAGTTGGGCCAAGACGGATTGAGAAATTAATTTGCATTAGTTGGGGCACGCAAAGTAATAAACTTAGCTCGTATGTTTATAATTTCTTAATTAATAGTACGTTTCGTGCTAGTAAAATAACAAACTGATGATTATATTTGTAATTTCATCTCATAATTAGCAGAAAAAATTGTCTTTGAACAAAAAAATGATGTGAAAATTTTGCACTCCAAGAAATCGATCAGACAAATATCCTCATATTGGAAGTCTAGAGTAATTTTATTGACACACTATCACAAATTAAATTTATTGGATATAATTAATGTAATTTTATAAAATAGAGTGGGGGACTGCACCCCCATAGGCCCTCACCTGTATCCGTCCTTGGATGGGGCTACAAGTTGGTGCAACAAATTTACATATACTGTATATGAATTTCGTAGTAAATATGAGGATTTGATGGATGGGCGTTACAGTAAAGAGGCCGGGAAATAAGATTCAAAACTCAATTTGATAGATAGGTGGAGGGCTCCAATGTACATACTAAACCAATCAATATGTGTGGACCCTCCATTCGCGCGCGCATGAGCGTGCGTGCAAAACATACATTTCACATCACAAAACCATACTTACGAAAGGGTAGCATAGGCATGAGCTAGCATTTTGATTAACAATCAAACAAAATAAGCACAAAATCTTTTTGCCATCTTATAATCACACTTAAATGAAGGAGAGAGATTAATTTGTACATTGGATACATATAGAGGAGGCATGCCCCTTAAAACCTGGAAATGATAAACAGAAAGCCAAAAGCTCCAAACCATTAATCCACCATTGGAAAGCATTCAATACACCAAGGAGATTTCCCGGGAAAATCTCAACCAATGCACCTCCAATGTGTCTTTATAAATATATACGGGGTGTGAGTGTCTACTTGTTATTTTCATTATAATCTTGAAAAAAGAAAACTAATGTATCAAATGAGAAGATATTATAGAGATTCCTTGGGAGTGGAGGCATAATTTATGATTGGGAGTCGCACTGCATCAATGCTGTAAATATCCTTATGGCGGAAGTGCTACCTAGTTGCACAAATGTCTCGAACACAAAATTAAAGTCACATGCATCGGATGCTTCTGAATACATTTTATACTTTGTTTTCGGACATTTTTATCCGTATATCAGACTTCAGTGGTCATTTTTGGAGCTAGAAACCCCTACCAATCCTGTGGATATAGATTCATGCATGCGTAACTACAGAGTGTAAATTAAAGAGAGTGAGATCAGATAGAGAGGGGTAACCATAAACAAGACATTAATATGGTCTTAGTGGTGCATGTTGACGTGTGCGTTCCACTGTGGCTGTAGATCAACTTGAGAAACGTGACATTGAAGCTGCTGCATTGGGCTAATAAATAAAAAAACGGGGTTCTTTTAGGCATTAATTAATGTCCCGTCCCATAACCATAGATTATACTTGTGCAACTCTCAGCGTGCACAAATACCACTTTTTTGCATGAGTAGTATCCTTGTCCTTTACGCACAAAATCAAAATGTAATTTCGAACATTTGGAAAAGAGAATTACCAGTGCGCATCTCATGGACCATTATCGTGTCATTTGCATCCTTTTCCTTCACTTTAATCCCCGTGCTGAAAAGGTTGTCCGGAACCATCCAAGTATTTTCTATGAGCTTGAGTACTGTTGGGATATGGCAGTAGCTACGTAGTAGGGATTGGGTTGGGCCTCCAATTCCTTGGTGCGCTCTCTCTCTCTCTCTCTCTCTCTCTCTCTCTCTCTCTCTCTCTCAAACGTACACACACACGCAACATATCATATAGAGTATATGTAACACATGCATATGTTTACCAATTTCTTATGTTGAATGTAGTACTAAAACTTCAAAACAGTTAGAAATTTTCATTTTCAACAGGAAGGGCTATATGAACAATTCAATAACGGGTTATATTGTAAGAAGAAAACTAATTAAGTTACTATGTCCTGCGTGTTATAAGGTGAGCAAACACCACATGCAAGTCTTAGTTGTGGTGATTTTGGATTGAACGAATTAGGATGGATCCAGACCATAGTTTGCTATCACATTTATGATGGGTAGATGTAAGTAAAGTATTTGAGGAGAATGTCCTTTCTCAACTCAGGATAGGAAAATTTGAAACTTATCCCATCTAAGAAAGATAGTCTGGATTTATAAGGTTTGAGGGTCAAGAGAGAGAAACTTATTTCTCCTAAGTAGAGTTTGTTACCTGGCAAGGACCACTCAAATAAATGGATCAAAGTCCCAAGAATCAAAGGAACTACCTTGGCCATCATAGGTTGTGTCCAGGGCCACATTCTTCTTCCTGAACCAAACCGCATCCAGATATTCATAATCGCTTCCCTTGTAATGCAACCACTCAGAAAAAGTTTGTTTAAAATTCGGTCCGTAAATAAGTTTTCATCGGGATAAAAAATGTGATGTCAGTAGAATTTCTCAACTTTTTTTTCATCCCAATCAAATCTCAATCTGCCAAAACAGGAAACAAATCCGTCAAATTCGGAGAGTTTCCTCATCTGCCCACCCATATACCCTTCCCATCAAACCCCACCAAATCCACTGAAAAAATCAAATTCCCCAAAGTATTCAAACGAACCACAGAAGCTTCCTCCGCTATCTCCACAACTGAACCTTCCTTCGCTCTCAAATCCTCAACCATTTCGGCAATTTTCTTCGACCGAAGTATTCAGGTTTTTCCGTTGATTGTTGCACTCGCCTGCGAGTCCAATCCACGTGTTGTGCATTTTGGAGCCTGGGTTTTGAACTCGCGCCTCACGACCTGACCCGGGAGGACGGGGAGGCTCCCGTCCATTTTTTGGACAATTCAGTTGGGGTTCCAGTTTCGGCTTTTGTGAGTCCAAAAATCGCTCATTTTGTAGAGCTCATTTGTGTAATTAGCTTATCAAAGAATAGTAAGTACATGACCAAAACAAATTTATATACAAGGAAAAAATGGGATGAAGAAGATTAATTCAAAACCTAGATTTTCCATATTCTTTTGTAAAAATATATTTCGATCATGTATCTATCTACCAATGTTCGATTAAGCTATTTTTACTTACGTGAATGACCAACTAGACGAGCTCCATAAAATGAAGATGTCCGGATCATTGTTTTGGGCCCAAGATGGATCCACAAAGGCCCTTGAGGATTTGTTTGGCTGCAGCCGGGGATGACCCGACGACGATCGAGGAGTTGGGATCCGAGTTTGAGTGTGATGAGAGGGCCGTGGTTTGGGCTAGGCGGGTTAATTAATGTGAGGTGGGGGAGTTTTACTTGTTGGAAGATGTTTCCGATTACGGGCCATGGGTATGGGCCTGGTGGGCCTTCTGTTGAAATACACTTGGAGATGGTGAGGAAGAAAATGGGGAGGAGGAGAGGGAAGAAGGGATTGTTTAGGCTGAAAATGTCCTTAGCGGGTGTTAATTATCAAAACACGTCATTGGCAATCGTTTTCCCAAAATAGCGTGTTTAGATTCATGGTGGCTTTGGTTGGATTAATTGAGTTTATTTTGATTTATTCTTGGGTTGATGTAGAAGAGAGTTACGTTAACGGTTGTGTTTGGTTGGGAGTTTAACGTTATAGTACCATTAGTTTTGTTATGGTAACCAGACCGTTAAGCAAACCATAGCCAGCTAATTTGCAATAGGGGTAATGATTGGAGAGAGAGAGAGAGAGATGAGAAAGTAATAATTGAAAAAATAGAGTAATGATTGGGAAAAGAAGTAGGGTAATGATTGGTTTCCAAAACTAAAACTAAATAGAAATGGCAACCGAACAAAGCTATGATCCGATCTGTTTCAACCTGCTTAATAGTAACCCGCATTCAATCCGTTCATATTCAACCCACAACCCGTTTCAATCTGTCCAAACCCACTTAGCCCAGCCTATTTGCCACCTCTAGTGTTAACTATGGTCACCAATTATGTCAATTAATAATTTTTGCACAAATTGCTAATCATTTCCCGTCATAATCAACACAGGCCAATTCCCACCTACCCCGCCCCACCACCCACCCATAAATGAAGCTTTTTAAAAATAAAATTCATGTCCCTCATGAGCCAAATTTGATGCCAAGAAAATAGGAAAATACCTTTGGAGACCGGTGACAATGTTGGGTTTGTCAAAAGTGTTGCTCAATTAATCTATGTTGAAAAAAGAGATGAGATGAGTTTAATGCAACAATATGAATATGAAATTGTTTTTTTTTTCTTTTGACGTCACTAAAATGATGTCCAAATTTGCAGGGCTAGCTGTTTAGTTAACTTATTTTTTAGTTTATTTTTTTTCCCTTTGGATACATAAGAAAGCCCAAATGCTTAGAGCTAAAAAAGAGCTAGCTAGCACAGGAGAGGTGATCTTTAAGCACCAAGGCACATGTTTAGCTCGCGACTTTGATAATTGATGCACACTAAAATAGAAAAATACAGGGAATTTGTACATTGCATACATAGAGGAGGCATGCCCCCTAAAACTTCCAAACAATCAACAGAAAACCAAAAGCTCCAAGACCCATAATCCCACCACTTGAAAGCATTCCATACTCCAAGGAACTTTTCCCAGGAAAATGTCGAGCAATTTTCCCCAGAAAACTATAAATTATTCACGCCAATCAACCATATGAGCGCACAAGAGAACTAAGCAAATACGCCAGCCACCAACACAATCAATACGCAATCAATACAAGTATTCACTTCATTAATTGCCTTCTCAACTTAGGAATGGCGCAGAGAGGTTCCTGCTTCAGCATTGTTACATCCAACTTGTCAGTCATATCAATTTGGGCCGGATCCATGTTTCCCGGAAGAACCCAATCGAAATTGTGGATCAGTGAAGCAATAATTACCGGAACTACCCTTGAAGCCAACGGTTGTCCAGGGCAAAATCTCCTTCCTGACCCGAAAGGAAAATATTCATAGTCGGAACCCATGTAGTCCAACCGTGACGAAAGAAACCGCTCAGGTTTGAAGCTCAGGGGATCGTCCCAGATTTTCGGGTCACGAGCGATTGCCCACATGTTCACCAAGATTTGGCTGCCCTTGGGTATTGTGCAGCCCATCACCTCACATGTTTCAAGGGCGCGGTGAGGTAGGAGCAACGGGCCCGGAGGGTGCAGCCTTAGTATCTCCTTAAGACAAGCTTCCAGGTAGGGCAAGCGAGGCAAATCAGATTCTCTAATTGTATCTCCCGTGATCTCTTTTGAAAGTTCTTCACGAAGTTTTTGCATAGGCTCTGGATTTCTCATGAATTCGGTGAGTGCCCATTCAGTTGTCGCACTCGTGCTTTCTATGCCAGCACCAATTAGCTCCTGTAGAAGGTTAAAAACAATATTAACTAGAAGCAACTTTGAGTGTACGTAGATTTCGGCCGCCTCGATGTACCATTTGTCGAGTTTTAATAAAATTTTGTTGCTTTTAAAAAAAAGTGTATGTAGATATCTATTCATGCATGCGTGCGTGCATACAGCGAGTCATGCAAATTGAGAAAGAGAGCAAAGAGAGAGAGAGAGAGAGAGGAGTAAACCATAAACACGGCGTTAATCTGATCATCACTGAAGCCAGACTCAATCAAAGCATCAGCAAAATCTCTCCCGTTCCCGCTCCCTCTCCCTCTTCTTTCTTCCACCAGACCCACCCAAACACCGCAACACCTCCCGAATAAACCCAAGAACTCCTTGTACGTCCCTTGCCAATCCCACCCACTCAACACCGCAAACAGATCACCCAGTTTCCACCCCGCCTCGGTGAATCTCCTCACGTTCTGCATCAGCCCTTCCCCCGCCCCTCTCCCTTCCAAATCCACGAAATCCCTCGACAACATCGCGCGACTTATTATGTTTATCGCGGTGAAAGTCACCACCTCTTTGATTTTCACCACCCTGCCATCCATCAGCCCCAGATGTTTCACCAGCTCCCAGATTTTCCTCTCCCGGATTCCCACCTGGGATTCTAACGCTCTGGCCGAAAACAGCTCGCTCTTGTACGCGCTCTTCACGCGCCTCCACCTATGGTCGCACTCATCGTTGAACACGAGCTGGTGGTTGTGGATTTTGGACCCCTTGGTTTGGATCACTTGCGGCATGTACCGACCGGAGAGGATGCGGTCGTGGGTGTTGAGGATTTCTCGGGCGGCAGCCGGGGATGACCCGACGATTAACCGGTGGGAACCCATTTTGAGGAGCATGAGTGGGCCGTGGACTTCGGCTAGGGTGGCGAGGGAGATGTGGAGCGGGGTCTTGCGGCTTAGTTGGAAGAGGTTGCCTACTACGGGCCATGGAGTTGGGCCTGGTGGGAGTGGCGGTTGTTTTCTGGTTGGAGTGCGGAGGTGGGTTAAGAGGAGGATGAAGAGGAGAGAGAGGAAAACGAGAGGGAAGAAGACATTGGATTCTGCCGGTATTAGAGACAACAATGGTGAACTCATGGTGGGTTTTGATAGCACGAAAATTAGTTCATGGGAATGGAATTTATAGAAGGAGAGAGACTGTTGCAGCATACGTGTTTTGAAATTTTTCAGTGCCGGATGGGTATCACGTGATACTTGCTTGGTATATTCGAGCTGTCCGATGCGATTTTAGATTGCTTGGATTTGGAGAAAAAAAAAAGAGAGAGAAAGAGGAGGGGTGAGGGAGATAGAAGATTTTAATCTGAGCCGTCCAAAAGTGTATCGGATGGCTCGGGAGTGCTGAGCGAAGGCACTACTTGGAATATACCCGCTCGACACCGATAAATTTCTCTTATTTTGATGTGATTTCCTTCTTGTTTTGGGTCTCTTCATCATGATTGGAATTATTCATTGTAGACTTTGCTGAGTATTTTTTTCTTTTGATCGAGTACTTTGTTTGTTTGAAAAAATGTATATAATCAATGTCAATAACCACGTGATCGATGAAGTTATATTGAGAGAAAAGTTTATTTTTCTTCTCTTTCCGTCCTCGAAATTTGTCTAGTTTGTAAAACGAATATTTAAAACAATACATTTCTATCAATTAAAATTCGGACTAGTTTTTGTTAAATTAAAAGAACTTATTGTAATTTATTTAAGTCTTAAAGGGCTGTTTGAGAGGTTAATTTTTGCATTCCCATTTTCAGCTTTTCAACTTCTTGGTGTTTGGAGCACACAAGCCAAAACCCATTTTCCAAAATTACATTTGCAAATTTGATGAAAGGAGAGCAAAAGCTAAAAGGACCTTCGGAGGTCCTTTTCCCATTCTCTTTTTTGCCTTTTTCAATTTTCTTATATCCCAAAGACCGAAATGTCCTTTCTTTTTATGCTAATAACAAACCCATCTCTGGACAAAAAATATGAAGTACTCTGGCTATGCAATTTTTTTCTTGTTCTTCAGGTGCTACTATTTGTTTCCCCGTAAAGATGGCTAGCACTCAACGGAAACCGAGTTGATCATCTTAGGTTTTTTTTTATTGTTTTGGTTTCACGTTTTTTGTTTTTTGCATTACAACCAAATATATGAAATTAACCTGTTTTTCAACTGATTTATGGAAAAAATTTATTTCTGCCAAAACATATAGAGAGGATTTTTGTGTCACAATCTAAACTTTACAAAATTGATTAAACCATTATTTATGTACACATTATATCCCGTAATAAATGATCAGGGGTAACATGGTAAAAAATGAACTCATAATTCATTTTCATCACATATCTCCCAAATACTACTCCTGTTGCAAAAAGCATTTTGCACATATCATCCAAGTACTAACAGATTCAAAATACATTCTGACCATGATTCAAAAAGCCAAATATTCAAAAAGTTAAAAATGAAAAGCAAAAAAGTAGACTCCCAAACATCCCCTTAACTACTGTCAAAATTGAATTTCTTTAGACCAAAATGATTTATTTTTAAGTCTTGTTTTGCAGATCGAACAATTTTTTTGAGAGGGGTCCAGTGTTAAAGAGTTCGTTTGGGAGCCAACTTATATATTACTATCCATTTTGCATATTTTATGTTTGCTAGCAAGATTAATATAGAATGCATTTTCAAAACCACACTTTAGAAATTTGATGATCGTCCCTTGAGGAGTTTTCGCATTCTAATTTTACATTGGGTAAATTTCACTTACCTCCCCTGAGGTTTCTGACAATAACAGATACTTCCCCTCACGTTTTTGAAATTGCACTTACCTCCCATGTCAATCTTATCGGCTAACTTCTGTTAACAAAAAGTGTGAATTTCCATTTCTACCCCTTTATTTACCTCCCCTGAGGTTTATAATAATATTAAATACCTCCCCAAAAAAAATAGTTATATTTTTTTTTTTGTAATTGTTTTCACTTCTATTTTTTCCTTTTTAGTACAAGACAAAGAAAGTTGATTGAACATTGAACAAAAGTGTTGTAACCCAAATTAATTATAATGTGTGTAAAGTAACCCAAAACACCCTGAATTTTAAAAAATACGTTGAACTAATATACATAACTTAATTGATAAGTGTAATTTCAAAGACTTGATAGTTAAAGTCATTCATCTATAAAGCATAGTTTTTTTTAGCCAATATGCAAAAGAAAAAAAATTAGCATAGGTTTTTTGAGTTCATTTTCGTAATAAAGTTTTTTTTACCCATGTTAATGTAAAGTGTTTGAAGGTTCATTATTCAATGAATATGTGACTTAGAAATTCCAAAAGTTCAAGAAACAAAATTCAATTGGAGCAAAAGGAATTTTTGGCTAAAAATGTTAACATGTGTTTTTTTTTTTTGGTGTAAAAAAGGCGGTATAGGGTAGTAAAATATAATTATTTTAATATGAAGCTATATATTTGAGATTTTTTTATTCTTTGCCAAAAAAAAAATGTGCAGTATCATAAAAAAGTAAATGGACTCTAATTCCTTTGTGTTTATGCCTCGTATGTATGTGGCTTAATAAAAATTCAAAATTTTTTTGAAGCTTTAAAAAAAATATTTATACATGCATGTTTAAAACCAAAGGTTGATATGTGTTTAATTTAACATACAAATGTATGTATGGATATGTCTCTTTTAAGAAGTGATTAGGGACATTAACGTCTTTTAAATTGAGTTGGGAAGGGCATTCATGTCATACCATCATTCTAAGGGTAAAATGGGTAGGAAAATAAGTTTAGTTGGTGATGTCAGCGATTTTCATTAATTGTTAACGTTCTCCTAACGGAATGGGGGAATCTGCAACCAACCACTAAAGCAGAGGGAAAGTAAGTGCAATTTTAGAAACGTGAGGGGAGGTGTCTGTTATTGTCAGAAACCTCAGGGGAGGTAAGTGAAATTTACCCTTTTACATTCTTATTCTCCCCTACGTTTGGAAAGACCAAAATACCCCTGCATTTTATGATAAATTCAGATATTGCCTCATGGTATATGAAGCGATGGCCGTTATAATGTAGGTATTTAATATCCGCCCCCCTTTTTTTTTTAACTCAGCAATTTAATATCCGCCCTATATTAGTTAAATTTACTATCTCCATCACAAAATAATCTTACCTTAAAATGTTTTAATGTAATATTCTATTAGGGGTGGGCAGAAAATCCACTCGCCCGCGGACCCGAACAGAGCCGAAGGCGGGCGGATGGTTTCGATCAAGCATTCGGTCGGTCGTCGGTTTTCTAGATTCAAAATTTTCGATGTTCGGTTCGGCCTTCGGCTGCACACAATCTCTACTCGTTGAACCTGAACCGTCCGATTAAAAGGAGTTAAGGTCCACAATACACATGGCAGAATCTGAGGCTATGAGTGGATGATACACCAATACACCTTATCTCTATGGTCACATGAGACTTTTCAGATTATTTTCACTTTTCAGCATAAATAGTGGATCTCGGTCTCCCCCCCCCCCTCTCTCTCTCTCTCTCTCTCTCTCTCTCTCCTCTGCAATTTTGAAATGGAAATATGAGAGGTGCTTTTCCCCCATTCCCTGAGTCCTGACCACCCCCCACCCCCCCCTCTGTTCCAGTTTGTCCTTTTTTTTTTTTTTTCCTTCTTTTTTTCTTCTTCTTCTTTTTTTTTTAATTTGAATTTTTTTTCTTTTTTCTCCTCTTTATTTCCTTTTCTTTCTTTTCAATTTGAATCTTTTTTTTCCTTTTTTTAATTTTCAATTATTTTCTTTATTTGTTTCTTTTCCAATTTACCTTTCTTATTTTTTTTGTTAACTCAAATTCTATTTTCAATTAAAATTGACTTTATACTTTACAGATTTATGTGATTATGTAGACTAGTATGTATGTATACCTAGAAAATCTAAGAAAAACTACATGTAAGACAGTTAATAGGTTCAAGTCTATTTCTAGGTTTTGTAAAGTAATTGAGAGAAAAAAATAGTGTTTCAATTGATCATGTTTATTTGATTGTTTTTTTTCCTTTTTTTTCCTTTGAAGATTAAAAAATATAGTTACAAAAATAAGTGTTCTAATTTTCAATCCATTTGAACCGGTGCAAAGATATTATTTTTCTAATCATTTCATCATAAATGGTCATAATAAATTTTTCGCCCTAAGGCTTTTCAATGGACACCCTAAGAGAACTCTAAAACTAAATAAAGAATCTTAGGCACCCTAAGGCTTTTCAATTTTTTAGTTAAAAAATATAGTTGAAACACAAAGTCCTCCTTTTATGGCCTCCGGAAATAATATTTTTGGCACACAAATCAACATTTTTGGACCAGCCGATTGCTGTCTTATCTTGGCACTAGATGTCTATGTTCGTTTGGAAGTTTGGATTTGTTTTTATTTTGTTTTCCAATCATTACCCTAGTTCTCCAATTATTACTTTCTCATATCCCTCTATCTCTCTCCAATCATTACCCCTATTTCCAATCATTACCCTATTTCTCTCTTCACCCACTACCAAAACTAAACTAAACTCTCAACCAAATAAAGCCGTTATTTTTCTGATCATTTTATCGCATATGATCCTAATAAATTTTTGGCTCTAAGGCCTTTCAATGGGCACCCTAAGAGAACTCCTTATTTAATTTGATAGCTCTCTTAGGACTATCTTAGGGTGCCCATTGAAATGCCCTAGGGTGCTCGTTGATAAGCTGTAGAGCCAAACACTTATTTTTTTTCACCGTTTATATATTAAAAAATATAGTTAAAAATTAATCCATTTGAATCCAACTGTTTAATGAATACACTTATTTTTCTAATGAATCCAACTGTTTTTTTCCCCTATATACATTACCAAAAAATAGTTAAAAAACTAAGTGTTTCAATTTTCAATTCGTTTGAACCAGTGCAAAGATGTTATTTTCTGATCATTTCATCCTAAATTGTCGTAATAAATTTTTGGCTCCAAGGCCTTTCAATGAACACCCTAAAAGAGCTCTGAAACTAAATAATAAGTTTTAGGGTGCTCGTTGAAAAATCTTAGAGCAAAAAATCACAAAAAAAATATGATCTTCGCCCCGGTTCAACTGAATTAAAATTGGAACACTTAATTTTTGAATCATATTTTTTAATATAGAAAAGGTGTATTTATAGAAATTAAATAAAATAAATAAAATTAAATTAAATAAAGAAAGAAATTAAAGGGCGGGGGTAATTTACGGAAAAGGAGGGGGGTAATAGGGGGAAAAGGTTGCGGGGTCGGGAGGGAGAAATTATTCGTTGCCCCAAGGCAACATGTCATTTTACCAAGTGGTGCCTCTTACCAATCAAAAACAGTCATGGGGAAAATTGTCAGAGGGTGTTCCAGTAAGCATTCTTTTTTTAAAAGTTTTTTTTTTTTCAATTTTTAAATTCAAATATAATGAAAATGAAAAATAATTTTTTGATTTTTTTTCACCATATAAAAGATCTCAATGAAATCTATCAAACAAGATCCATATTGATAGGAAAATTATTTGCGTAAAGACGTGATTTTTGAGCTTGAAATTACCTTCCTTTTCCAAAAAGTTTTTTTTTTAGAAACGGGAACACCACCTCAGTCTGCCTACCAGGCATTAAATACTACTATGCACTGACACATACTTTTCTCTCTCCACTCCACTAAGGCACAACCTTCTCCCTCTAAAATAGTTGTGTAGACCAAATATTCAGGAGAAATACTTATTTCCGGAGCAGTCGGAAACAACTTGTTTATGATAGTAATCCATCGCAATCGTATTTTGAACGATCCGGATTTTAATAAAACGTTTCGGGAAAAATTTTAACTCTTTCCGAAAAAGTTTTATTAACATCCAGACCGCCAAAACACTTTTGGACGGTTGCGATTGAGCGTTGTAGACTCTTATTTGCGGTTGCTCCAGAAATAATTATTTTTGAATTCAAACTACAAGACTTTCCAAGATTTTTGATTTTTTCTTGTTCAATCTTTTTTTGGCATTTATTAGTTTTGTGCCTAATTTTTGTAAATTATTGATTCGTCTCGCCAAGATGAATCAAAAAAGTAAAAAGTTAAGACTTGTAACCAAATATTCATTGAAATATGGCTTTTGGGTTTTATTTTGGATATTTTAAAAATTTATTTGGGTAAAAATCATAATTTTATTTTTTCAATTTGTCTTGATGAGACGAATCAATAATCTGTAAAAGTTAGGCGCAAAACTAACAAACGTGAAATTTTTTTGAATAAGGACAAAACAAGAAAAAAAAACTCAAAATCCGTTGAGTTCCGCTAAGGGCTTTTTGGGGGTTTATTTCGTTTTGTCATTATTTATATTTTTCGTGTTTGTTAATTTTTGCGACAAATTTTTGTGGATTATTCGGGAAAATAATATTTTTTTACTTTTATCCAAATATTTTTTTTTGTAATATCTTTATCTTGTATATTTCCAAAAATGGGTAAAAGTCGTAATTTTTACATTAAACTGGTTTTTTCGGCTTTTATCTTGGATATTTGAAAAAATATTGGATAAAAGTCATAATTTTCATTTTTTCGATTCCTCTCGTCAAGACGAATCAATAATCCATAAAAGTTTGTCCCAAAAAACTAACAAATGTGAAAAATATGAATAATAGCAAAACAAAAAAAAAAAAAATCCCAAATAGCTCTTAGCGGAACTCAACAAATTTTGGGTTTTTCCTTGTTTTGTCCTTATAAAAAAAAATCTCGTTTGTTAGTTTTGCACTAGTATTTGTGAAGTGGAAGGTTCAAACGATATTTTAATCAATAATATCTAAAAGAGTTCTTCATATCTAAGTTACATAATGCGTGTGCGAGTGCAAGTATAGGAGCGCGAGCATAAAAACGTCTTTTAAAACTCCACCAAACAACTAGAATTCATGAGTGTACAAAGATTGAGAGCACAAACGTAGAGCGAGAACTGAGTGTGGAAGCGAAATTCATTTAATTTGAAGGATTATATGACTAAGTTTCATACATATTAAAATACACTAATAACCAAGAACAAGGTAAAAAGTCAACTTATAATCTATTTTGATGATTATTCTCCCAAATACTACTTTGTTACAAAATCAATTCTGTACATATTTGTTAAACAGTAAACACTCTATAGATTCACAATCTATTCCAACCACAAATCTAAAATCTAAAACTCATAATCCAAAATGCATAAAAAAACTAGATTTAAAAATACATTCTGACTATAATCTAAAAAGTCAAAAAGTTAAAAAATAAAGAATGAAAAGCCAAAAAGTAAACTCTCAAACACCCCTAAACTTCCAGACGGCGAATATCCATACGTAGATGAATCATGAGACTATAATGAATTGGATGAGCTAATTATCCATATATAAGATCATCTCCAACCCACTATAGAAATATCATTAGTCATCAAAAAATAAATCTAGAGATCATTATTTCACTCAGACTTCAAAACCATGCATTCTCGATATTAACCTTCTTTCTTCAAATAAAAGTCACACACTTGACTTCAAAACTCAATTAATATCTCTCTCACGTCTAATTTTCAAACATTTGTCGAATGTGTCCATCTTTGGTCTTATTCAGAAGGTAGCAAATACTTCTTTAATGATACCAGATCTTAGGTTCCAAAATACTACAGTATCAAAAATGCGTTTGATTTTATGAAATAAAGTCTTTCCCAGCGTATATGTGTGGTAAATCACGGTAAAGCTAGTGGATAGCAACATAGATAGCTTTTCATGAATGACATTAAGATATTCTCATATTCCACCCATGAATAAATAGCTAAATTTGAAGGAGCGAGGTATTGGTTGTACAGCAAAAGTTGAGTATTATTGATGAATAGTGCACATTGAAATGATAACCGACATAATCATTTTGATTTCATGGCCCACAAGCCACAGGGCATGTTATAAGGATGATTGACCACCCACCCCCACATATGAAGCTTCCTAAAAATAAAATTCATGTCCCCCGATCGGCCAAATTTGCTGCCAAGAAATAGGAAAATCATCTTTGGAGTCACAACCGACAATAACACTGGGTTTGTCAAAAGTGTCGCATCCTCAATTAATTTATGACGAAAAAATGAGATGAGATGAGTTTTAATCCAATGACTTAAATATGAAATTATTATTATTATTTTTTTACGTTATCGTTCAAATAATGTCCAAATTTACAGGGTTGTTCAGCTAACCTAGTTTTCTAGTTTTTTGTTTGGGTACATAAGAAAACCCAAATGCTTAGAGCTAAAAGAGAGCTAGCTAGCACAGAGAAGGTGATCTTTAAGTACTAAGGCACATATTTAGTTCGTGACCTTGATAGTTGATGCATCACACTAAAATAGTACTACTACTAAAACATAGGGAATTTGTACACTGCATTACATAGAGGAGGCATGCCCCCCTAAAACTTCCTAAAAATCAACAGAAAGCCAAAAGCTCCGAGACCCATATAATCCCACCACTTGAAAGCATTCAATACTCCAAGTGAGTGTGGTTCTGTATTTTGGAATTTTGGCACCAAAATCATCAACTAAACAAGTAACCATCCCTCCAGTATAAAAAATAAAAAATAAAAACAAGTAAACACGCTTTCACATTTAGTATCTGTTTGAAATTTGTAGAAAGAAGCGGAAAAGAAAGAGAAATTTTTTTAAAAAAAATCTTCCCTTGTTTGGTTCTCAAAGAAGAGAAGGAAAATTCCAATTCAACGTTCCTCCCAATTTTTCTTCTCATTTACACTTTTAAATTATTAATTATTTTATATCTTTTTTTTTTAATCCGTTATTTTATATCTTTTTTCCCCTTTCTTTTCCCGAGTTGCAAACAGAGCCTTACCCGCTTATCCAAATAGGGTCGGCTAAAAATTCGGGCTTACGGACACCAGCGGAGCAGGCCCAATATATATATATGTAAAGTTAACTGGCGGAACTCCGTAACCAGTTTTCCACAAGGAAGAAGGGAAAGAACGAGAGCCTACTCATCGGTTTTGCAGAAAATGGCCGACGATGGGGACTACGATATGGACGGAGGGTTCGTTTATTTTCTCTCTCTCCCTCTCTCCTCCTCTTCTGTCTAGCTTTGGGTTGTGTGCTTTCTCTTTGTTGTTTGTGGCTTAGGGTTTACAATCGCCGCGTAATTTTTCTGTTGACTTGAACTACTGTTCCTAAGCTGTTTTTAAATTCTTGAGGGTTTCAATCGAGACTCTGGATTAGACCAAACATGTGGGCGTGTTTAGGTTGATTTACTCGAGGGGAAAACCCTTCGGATAAAACATGGGTTTGGAGACCTATAGGCTATAACTTGTTTATTGCTTTGAGGTTGTGAGCCCCAGCAAGGCTTTATTTTACAGAGGCTGTAATTGCTGGGTTGGATTTTGATGATACGGTTACTATCATGTGATTATTTACACTAAGAGGACGTTGCCTTAAACACTCCAAATACTGTGGCCCTTCCATCAAAGTTGTATCCTTTGTTTCTTATTGATGATGGAATCGGCGTCTGTTTTGTTGGTTCTGTGAGGAGGTTTGAGAAAATTAGTGGGCTATCACCTGTGCTTGTCCAGTTTTTGAAAGTTCGAATGACTTTTTCATACCTTACGAAGGTATTGTTTCGACTAAGTTCACGGAATATGCTTGTGGCAACTAATGTTCATTTTGATGCTCAATGGGTTCATTAAGCCCCATGGAGTTGTAGTAACTAATATGGCATCATATGACGGTAAATTGGTTGACTGGTGAGTTGGCGACATTTTACAGGTACTGAATTCTGATATTTGAGCAATTGAGCATTCCCTGATGAATGCTGTTTAGTGATGTAATATTATACTGTAATATGTTTGTTGGACTGCACATGAATGGTTTTCAACCGTCTAATAATTTATGTTGAGGTTTGTGCATTAGAATAGTAGTCGGTTGGTATTTGTATTAGGTGTTGATAAGTTTTTCCTTTGTTTAGATACGAGGATGAGCCGCAAGAGCCTGAGCCCGATGTAAGAAATCTTTACTTGATGTGCCTTCAATAGTAATGGGCCTTACTGCTGGTATAAGTATTTGTGGTTGTTCGATATTGGTAGGAAGGGGCAGAAGAGGAAGCAGATAACGAGAACAATGAGGACACTGCTGATCCCCTTTTAGCTGAAACTGATGACAAAGGAGCGGATGAACCAAAAGAACGAGCTCGAAAGACATCGAAATACATGACAAAGTATGAACGTGCAAGAATTTTGGGTACTCGTGCGCTGCAAATCAGGTAAGATATTTGGTGGTTAGGTTTAGAATCTTGTTGGATAAAAAAAACTGAGTTGATGATGTATTGTATTTGACTTTCTTTGAGCAGCATGAATGCGCCTGTGATGGTTGAATTGGAAGGTGAAACTGATCCACTTGAGGTTAGCAGTGACCTTCTGTAACAGCATTGATGGATGCATAGAATTACTTGTTTCTTTATTCTTCGACTGCGCCTTGCACCTTCATGTGCATATAATACTTAATACCTTTTTCACTGACATTAGAACGTGGCACATAAAATAGTTAGCACAAAGGTAATATATTTGAACTCCGCGTCTTTAGCTGGGCAAGTAATGTCTGTTAACTTGACAGAAAGAAAAGAGAGAACTTGAATTCCAATGTTGGCTCTTTTATTCATAAGGTGTCAGGAAGAAGTTACGTAGCATCCTCTGTAAGTTTCAGGGATTAGTATAAGTTCCCAGGTTCCTTTTTTTTTCATAGGTAATTTCCTTTTGTTACTAGTTGCCCAATAAGAGTTATATTCAATTTGCAGTTGCCGATGAATTTGAGGACCGTATTACAAGTTTACAACTACGCCTTGATGTATTACAAGTTTTCCCCTTTGGATGTAAAATACATTGCTTCTTCTCGTTGGTGCTGCCCTTGATGGTGTATTGTGGTTGATGGAGGGTGATGTGGCCATGGTGGGCCTTCTGGGAAGACTTTTTCACTTTGCGTTGGGATGGATAGAAGTCACCAGTGAAGGAGGTGAGACGAGAAGCGGTCTTAGTTGGTAGAGAGTGGATGGCGGTTTAGACTGCTGGGGAACTCTCACCAGAGATGGAGGATGTTGGGATCCTCTGTGTTATAGTCAAAGTTATGCAAGAGGGTCGAAACATGGGGACGGCTCATCGATGGACAGCAGACTCAACACCCTTGTTTCAATAACTCAGAGAATTCTCACCTGCTTTTCGTGTGTGCATTAGACCTTTGGGTCGTTGCAATAATCTCTCTAAAATGGATGAGGTGTAAGTCGTCTGAAGATTGGGGATGATGAAGCACCTTGACTAACCTCAACTCTATCCCCCAACCTAAATGACCATATGTAGGGATCCGGAGCGAGGCTTCTAGGACCTTCTCCCTATCTAGGCTGTTATGGAGATGTCAGAGTTCTCTCCCAGAGACCAATCATTTGGGATGTGAGCCTAGGGGAACCGAGCAGATGTTTTGTGGGCCCATCATCTAAAGGAATAATCATACCTTAGTTGGATGCAACTGTGGGTCACCGGGGCATAGGGCTTGTTTTCCTTCACGGGGCTGACATATGGCCTTCATGTTTTGACAGAACTGGAGTGGTGATGATGAGGCGACACTGTGTGGCATTTCCGTGTGTTCACACCTAACCTACCTTGTCTATCGGTTTGGTTTTACCTCTTAATTCGACATTCTACCAGTTTATATTGCACTGTTGTGTGGGTGTGGAAGATAGACTCATTTGACCCAAATTCCAAGGTTTTGGATCCTCCCCTGAATCAAGAACTCAAAGGGTTTTTTCCCTTGTTTCAAGGGGAAGTGTTCACACTTTGAAGTTGTGCTGCAATCTTCTGTTTATCCGAGAGACATGTATTTATATTCTAGGTTGGTGTCGTTGGACTTCATCTATTCGTATGTTCTTCCAAAACAGAAGTAAAAGTAAAAGACGATTATACCTTGTCATTGCTTTTAGCTACAAGTATTGTGCACTTACACTAGCAGAAGGTAGTCCCACTAGTGTCATACTTTTTTTTTTTAATTATCTGCCCCGTAGATTGTTTTCTAAGTGCTTCGTTCTTTCTCAATATGTCCTATTCCGGTTGGTCCTCTTTCTCTCCGTACTTTTCGGGAAAAAAAATACAAGAACAGTTTACTAGTAGGTAGGCATCGTTCATGGCTCACATACAAGTAAATCATGCTCTAGTTTAGCATTCGCCTTCTAGCTTCATTAGCTTTTGGTTACTTGTTTATCTGCTCTTTTAGATTGCAATGAAGGAGCTACGAGAGCGGAAGATACCTTTCACCATTCGCCGCTACCTGCCTGATGGAAGGTAGAAATCCCCATCTATTTATCATTTCCTTCTTTCTAAATTGATAACAATTCCGAAGAGAATTCTAGTGTTTCAACCTTCAACCATCATTCTGAAAATGTTTTTTTAAAAACCTTTTCTTTTTATACTCTGTCAATATCTGTGGTTTTTCCAGTTACGAAGATTGGGGAGTGGATGAACTAATTGTCGAGGATTCATGGAAGAGGCAAGTTGGAGGTGATTAGTCTAAAGTATGCGCTGGTGGTGTTGTGGTTCTGAAGGTCATGTTTGTAATGGGTTTCTTGAATGTTAGGTTGCCACCTTACAAGCTTTGATGTTTGTGACCTATATGCACAACTTCTTTCAGTGTATGTTTGCTACTAATGGGGTCAGTAATCTTGATTACTACTTTTCAGATCAACTTAACTCCTAGCTAATCAGGTTAAGTTTGGAAGCTACATATGCTGTAATTGGTGGGCAGTTAAGCGTGTTTTATCAAATCTGATTTGTTGGCCATCTTTTTATTTTGCTATGTTATTTCCGATCCGTGGTAAGGGAAGCAGGGGAATTAGAAAACCCGAGCATCGTGGTTGACAGAAAAGCGCCTCATCTAAGCCAACCTCCAGTCAACTGCTAATGTTTAACGACTTAATTTGAACTGCATTGCTAGTAATTTCTCATGTCCGAAAGGGTTCTTTCTCCATGATGCCACCCCTGATCTTGCTCAATTCTTACCATGGATACGGAAGGAGTCCCTTAGTTTAGTTTATTGTCTTCGGCCTTTGTTTTGCAATTTTTTCTGTTTTTTTGTTGTGCGTTTCTTCTTTCAGAAACAACATGGACACATGTCAGGACACAGATCCAGATACAGATGTGTTTGCAACTGGTCCAAGCGTGAGGATTCCACATGCATTGTGTTGTGTGAGGCTCACGTTACCGAATGTTCTAGACACATATGTTCGTTTTTTCCTTTACTTAAAAGAAGAAATCCAAGTACGTGCAAAATATGGCAACTTCCATTCAATGTTCTTCCCTCCTTACCTCAGCAATCTTAGGGTATTTTCATGTTCCAATTTGTCATGTTTCCGACATTGTTCGACTATATCAGACAGCCACCCTTAAAGATATCAAGCTCCTTTATTCGTACCTTGTACGGACATGCAACAAACTTTTGTCACCACGTAAAAGATGAGATGATGCCTCCCCTAATTGGAATTATCCAATCACCAACAATCTCTTCGTTATGAAGTAGACCAGCAGCACAGCAGCTGTATACTACTACTTACTATTCACCGCCTTTACTTTAGCCTATATGGTATCCGGAGGTGCAGTCCTGCAGATGTGGGTGTCTAGTGGAGTACTTGAGAAAGAACTGGAATCTTAAATAGATTTCCCCAATGAAGCAGCAGCAGGTCCATTAATTCTTCGTACCCATCTCCCTTATTTTTATTGTCATTTTCTTAGTTATGAAAAAAAATCCCTGTTCTAGTTATTCATTGAATGCTATTATACTTGTTTAGTACTATATCATTCCCCAGAAAAATATTTTGGTTGCCGGTACTTAGACATTTATTGGTAAATTTTTAGTGGCTGTTTATTGTTCAATTTACTCGGTGGAGGTGCTTGACAATGATATTGAAAAGAGAGAGAGAGAGAGAGAGAGAGAGAGAGAGAGAGAGAAGAGGTAATGTTCATCGGTGGTTATGATTCTTGAGCGGGGATGAAGCGGTAATATATGATACCATAGAGTAAATCTGGTAAAATGGATGCAAATTTCTTACTATATAATGGGCTGACATGGATAATTAGCAGCCATGGCGTAACTGCCGAAATGAAAAGAACCATCGATGACACCGACAAAAATTGTCCGACAATAATAGATAGCTGCAAAATGTCGGCAAAAAAATGAATTTAGAAAAATGAAAAAACATCATTGGTTATAGAGGCACTCGAAACAATGACGGCGATGAGAATGACGGCAATAATATATGAGAGACTAAAGAGTATCTCTTTCCAATTAAATAACTGTGTGTTCCGTTGATCTCTTCTAAGCTTAAAGCTGATGATTGTGCTATTTTGAAGGAGAAAATTCTTCACAGAATTTTTAAATGGGATTCTAAGGCATTATCTTATGGTGGGAGGGCTTTGCTCATTCAGTCTGTTTTGTTTAGTATTCAAGTGTACTGGAGTTCTATTTTTATCATTCATAGTAAAGTGATTAAGGAGATTGAATGTACTCTAATGGCTTTTCTGGTAGTGAGCTTAAGCATTCTGAGGCTAAAGTTGAGTGGGATCAGATTTGTTGTCCCAAGGAGGAAGGGGGGTTTGGGTTTTAGAAGAATAAAGGAGTGGAATAGGGCTTTTATGCTTAAGGCATTTAGGGGCTTTGTGTAAGAAGTCTGACACTCTTTGGGTTAAGTGGATACACACATATTTCATTAAAGAGAACTGTCTTTGGACTATGGATATTTCTTGTGATTCTTCTTGGACTATGAGGAAAATCCTTGGCTTAAGGAAATTGTGTCAACCCCTTATTAGATGTCTTGTTGGTAATGGGGCAAATACTTTTCTTTGGCTGGATAATAGGCACAACTTGGGTCCTTTGTATGCTAAGTTTGGTGAGAGGGTTGTGACTAATTTGGGCAGAGCTTTATGGGCTAAAGTTGATACTATTATAGAATAAGGTGATTGGTGCTGGCCTAGATTGAGAAATCAGTCCATTCAAACTATTATGGCTCATAGTTTAAGACCAAATCCTAACAATGAAGTTTCTGTTTGTTGGTTACCTCATCCATGTGGCATGTTTACTGTTCAGTCAGCTTGTAATGCTATTAGGAATAGGTATCCAACTCAACCTTGGCACACGATTGTCTAGGGTGGTAATACTGTCCCTAGATGGTCTTTTATTCTTTAGTTGGTTGTCCTTCAAAGACTTAGCATCAAAGATCGGTTGAGAAGCTGTGGTATGCAGTTGGATGGCATATGCCCTCTTTGTAAGTCTGCTAATGAAACTCACCAACACTTATTCTTTGAATGTTCTTTTTCCACTATTGTATGGCAACATATGGCTACCACAAATATGATTTTGGAAGAGGTTCTTGACCGGTATTGTGGGCAGGTCAATGGTAAAAGTTTGAAATTTATTAGTCTTCAATGTTCCCTTGCAGCAACTGTCTATGGTCTATGGAAGGAGAGATATTGTTGAATTTTCCAAGGTAAAGTGATGGGGCATGATCAGGTGATAAGAAGCATTATAGCTGATGTTCGGGATTTCCTTAGCTCAAGGAGAAAGATGAAATAGTCTCTGGAGAATCAATCTTTAGTTTTGATTGAGGCTTATCTAATAGAATTTTCTTACCTGTTTAGTTTTCTTGGTTCTTGTTTGTTAGTTTTGATGGCTAGTTTGGAGTTGTTTTTTGCTAGTTGTTGTAAGGGACTATATCCCTAGACTTTGGTTATTGTTGTTTGAGCTTAATAAGATATGCACTTATCAAAAAAATAATAATAAGTTAGAGCAGCTATGCCTATGATAAAAGGCGACCGAAGTAAAAAACAAAAAACTAATTTATTACTTGGCAATTATAATAAGATAGGTACTTACTAAAAAAAAATAGAATTAGTTGGGTAATGTGACTGGTGCAGCACATGCCAAACCAGTATTAACCACGTTTGAGTCTGGATTTCCAAACATCCATACCCACTGCATGGCTGGCTGGTCAAATAATGGTAAGACTTTCCAAAGTTTATAACCCCGTTGTTGTTTTTAACGATTAGCAGCTTAAACTCTACGCACATCCTTTCCTTGCAATAAAAAAAGAAAAATGAAAAAAAAGAGAGCTTTCTCTCTCCCAATAAATGACACCGCAACCTTGACCTAGGCTCTGAGCCCATGTGCATTCTAGTAGTATAGGTCTCCAGCTTGAGTAGATAGAATACTATACTATCCGCAACGTACTAATCATCTACTGTAGATGGAATGGTTTCATACCATGTACTCTCGTGCATTTAATGAGAATTCAAATCTCACTTACTAAAGCTAAAGCTCCTGACATTTGTTGAGGGGGGAAAACGCTAACATGGTGGATAAGACCTCTTAATTTTTTTATTTTTATTCAAAAAAAATTACATTTGTTAGTCTCGCGTCAAATTTTTGTGTCCCGTTCCTCTCTCCCTATGTTATTTGGTAGATTAATAAATGGTCTGTTGCTCAGGAGAGCTGAGCAATGATTAGAGTAGGGCATCCTGATGGATCATTTATAGATTTTGTTGGACCTACTTTGATTATTCATTTTTAGAGCTCATAAAGATATCAATTATGTTTAAAATTATATTAATCGAATTCAAATTGATGTTACTTCGGAGGACATTTATTTTAAAAACATAAAGTCGAGATCAATTAATTACCTGAAGATACATACATACGACTATGCATTTGTTGATATCCTCTTAACATGATTTTGACACAGTTGATATTCTCCATGAATTTTATAAAACAATTCATCCTTATTATCAATGTAAATTCAAGAAAATCCCACAAATAAGAATTGTGGGTTCAGTAAGATTCTTCATATATTTATGTCTAAACTTTTGTTTTATTGGTCAAATAAAGAAGTTATTTCCTAAACGCACTTTACTTTGATGGGAAGTTATAAGTATCAACGTTCACTAAGAAAATTGGTTCTATAAAAAAGCGTTTAGGGTTCCATCTTTTTATGATATATTACTAAATGACTAGAAAAGAAAAAAAAAAAGGACAAGTGAAAGAAAACCGTCTATCCTTGTAGGATTTGGAGTGGCCCCATGTGCCATGGTGCGCAACCACACCCACGGCCCACCACACCTGGTCGCAGGGTCGGCTCTGAGATTTCGGAGGCCTACGACAATTCTTGAAAATAAGGCCCTTAATATCCTATCACTTAACGTAAGGGTCATCATTTAGCCCGAAGGCCCGCGACCCGTCCAAAGCCCGCCAGGCCCGCTGGGCTTTTGCCGGGCCCGAGCCTGTAAAACGGGCGGGCTAGCCCGGCCCGTAGTTTGTAATGGCGGGCTCGGGCCTATGAATTTTTACTCGGCCCGCCCGTAGGCCCGGCCCGTGAGCCCGCCAATGGGCCCACCAATTAGCCCAAAATCCCACAAAACCCTTCTTTTTTTTTCCCTTGATTTAGTTTTGCCCAAGGAAATTTAAGCCTGCCCAGCTTTTGGCCCGCCGGCCCGCCAATTGGACTAGCCCATGGGCCGGGCTTGGGCTTCAACTTATGGTAGGTAGCCCGGCCCGCCCGGCCCGCCAAAAAGAAAAAGCCCGGTCGGCCCAGCCCGTGCCGGGCTTAGGCAGCGACTTGGTGAGCTGGGTCAGCCCGATGATGACCCTTAACTTAACGTTTAATTCCTTTTTTGTCAATTCATTGGGTTTGTTTGCAATGAGAATTATTGTTTAAGAGGAAAATATGCATCTATGTTAATGATGAATTCACCACACTGAATAATTTTTTCATAGACCAACAATCTCGACGTCATGTGATCCAATTTTATTCTTGGCTGTCCTCCGTTTCATTTTTACTAGGCCATTGGACCTTATGTAAAACATATTCATGGATTTAAAATGAGCAATATAGAAACACATATATCCTACTAGCTAGGTACTAAAAACAAGTGGAACATTTTTGGGGGCTTAAGACTTGCGCCTCATGGGCTTTAGCCCAGAGCCAGCCATGCTCTGTCGGTGTCCATAGGATTTTCGACTTTTTAAAGCTTCCCGGGAATACAGCTACTATCTACCGAATACCGAATCGTTTGCCGCTGGTTATTCCTCAAGTTCACGTTTAAACTTTAAACAGATTCCTCCTTGACCGTTTGGAAACAAAAAAAAGGAAAAGAAAGAAAGAAAGAAAAAAACAGATCTGATTTGGGGCCCTTTTCTAGTGTTTGTCGGCAGATAAATAGAGATTGCACAATGACAGTGCTGCGCCTTTCTAGATATGCAAACGAGCCGATCCGATCCGAATCAAGTTTTACAATATTGAGGTTTGTTTGTTAAGTTTTTAATGAATTCGAACTCAAGCCCGATGAAAATAAGACGAGTCGAGCTCAAGCCAAACTGGCCTAGGCTTGACTCAAGCTCGAAGATGTTCACAAGCCGAATATTACTAGCTACTAGGTTCAGGATTGACTCAGATTTATTAAAAGAGCCTACAACTGAAGCTCAAGTTCAATTCGTTTAGCAGACAAATCAAACTCGAACAAGCCTTCACCAAGTTAAGTCTCGAACAGTTTGCAACCGGTTCTGTTTATTTTACAGTCCTATCCCTTGTTTGGTTTGCGTTTTGAGGAGGGAGAAATGAGAGTAATAATTTGAGAGAAAACTTATTAGAAATCACGCGCAGAAAGGGAGATTGAGTTCAGAGACCTAAAAACGATCACAGTACCGTCAAACTTCAGGGGGTAATAGGAAAATTTGCTCAAATATAGAAAAAGAAAGAGTGAAAAGAGGTTAGTTATGTCATCATTAGAAGGAGACTGGATATTACACTTGGGCGTCGTGGCTCCTCGGGGGGTTAGGTTATCTCTCTAATCACGGCGAAAGTCTGCTAAATAATGAGTATTCTATATGGATAACACTATTTGTTGTTTGAGTTTTATTATTCCATGCACGTGAATTTTGCGAAATAAAAAGATTTAGGCCCTGTTTCGTTAAGAAAAATAAGTATTTATTTTTTAAATTAAATGTGATATATTTTGAGAAAATAACCTATCTCATAAAGGAAAAAATAAGTATTCAAAAAATAAGAATCTTAGTGGATCAGGACCTAATATCCATCGAGTGATTCTAAAATCACCTATTGTTTTATGTTAACTTGTGAAAGGAACATTGTGAAAAATGATTTGGCACTCCAATTATTTATGATAACACTCAAACATTTGTCTTTTAGTATGCCTTGCTATGTACTCCCTCATCCCAATTTAAGTATCCCCTAAGGGAAATCGTGCTATTTAAAAATTTTGCTTTGAACTTTCAAAATTAACCTTAAAAACTATGAAGTTAATTATATGTATTAAAATCGCTTATATCTTTTAATATAGATTTCAAAAAATATGCAATATGGATCTTATTTGATAGATCTCAATTAATTTTATTATATAAAGTTTTTAAAATCATGAAAATATTATAAATTGAAATATATTTTCAATCTAAAAATGAAACGAATATAAAAAGCTGTTAAATCAATTAGGAAGAGAATGTTACTTTTTAGGGGTAAAATTGAAAGTTTGGGATACTTTGATGGTTATTTTTAGCAAGTAGACACTTGTTTTGGGACATTTCAAAATAGAAATGTCTTAAATTGGGACGGAGGAAGTATAATTTTTAGAAATGTGATTTTGACACTTCACTTTTAGCCAATGACACTCCATTTTTAATTTTGTTTTCTCACATGATTAAGACACAAAGAGTGTCGGTGGCTAAAATTGAAGTGCCAAAATTAATTTCCTAATCTTTACACTAAAAAGTAAATTTTAGAGTGCTATCAAAAAAAAATGAAGTGTCAAAATCGTTTTCTTTAGGGTAAATTTCACTGACCTCCCCTTAGGTTTCTGACAAAGACAGAAACCTCCCCTCATGTTTCTGAAATTGCACTGTCCTCCCTCCTGCTTCTATTGTTTGTTGCACTTTACCCCAACCGTTTGGTTGACGTTACGGAAAGCAACTAACGGTGATGAGGTCAGCATGGAACGTATAAACTAAAGGTTGAAAAATTAAGTGTTCCAAATTTCAATCCGTTTGAATGGGTGAAAAGATTTTATTTTTTTATCATTTAATTCTAAAGGGTCATAATTAAATTTTGACTATGGGACTCTCGTTGATTAATCCTAAGAAAGTCGTAGAATCAAATATCTCTTAGGACTAATCAACAAGAGCCATAGAGTCAAAATTTAATTATGACCCTTTAGAATTAAATGATTAGAAAAATAAAATCTTTTCACCCATTCAAATGGATTGAAATTTGGAACACTTAATTTTTCAACCTTTAGTTTATATATTAAAAAATATTGTTAAAAAAATTAAGTGCTCCAAATTTCAATTCTTTTGAACCGATAGAAAGATTTTATTTTCTAATCATTTTATCCTAAATGGTTATAATTAAATTTTGACTCTAGTACTCTAGTTGATTAGCCCTAAGAAAGTCGCACAACCAAATATCTTAGGATTAACCAACGAGAGTTCTAAAGTCAAAGTTTAACTATGACCATTTTGGATAAAATGATCAGAAAACTAAAATCTTTTTATCGGTTCCAACTGATTGAAATTTGTAGCATTTAATTTTTTAACCAGTTTTTTAATATATAAACTGCAGGCTAAAAAATTAAGTGTTCCAAATTTCAATCCGTTTGAATGGGTGAGAAGATTTTATTTTTCTGATCATTTAATTCTATATGGTCATAATTAAATTTTGACTCTAGAACTCTCGTTGGTTAGTCCTAAGATATTTGATTGTCCGACTTTCTTAAGGCTAATCAATGAGAGTCCTATAGTCCAAATTTAATTATGACCATTTAGGATAAAATGATCTGAAAAATAAAATCTTTCTATCAGTTCAAACGGATTGAAATTTGGAGCACTTAATTTTTTAACCATATTTTTTAATACTCCCTCCGTCCCTTTTTAAGTGTCCTGCTTTGTAACTCCAACTTATTAAAAAGACATCATCATTATACCTTTCACATCAACTTTTTCCTCCACTTTCCCTACTTACCCATCATCATTACATTTTTACTCACTTACTTTTCAAAATGGAATCTACTTTTAGGGACAAAATAGACAATTCATCAACTTTTACCCACTAACTTTACAAAATAAACACTTATTAAGGGACAGTCCAAATTGGAATATCAGACTGTAAATAAGGGACGGAGGGAGTATATAAACTAAAGGTTGAAAAATTAAGTGTTCCAAATTTCAATCCGTTTGAATGGGTGAATAGATTTTATTTTTCTGATCATTTAATTCTAAAGGGTCATAATTAAATTTTGACTCTAGGGCTCTCGTTGGTTAGTCCTAAGAGATATTTGATTCTACGACTTTCTTAGGGCTAATCAACGAGAGTTCTATAATCAAAATTTAATTATAACCCTTTAGAATTAAATGATAAAAAAAATAAAATCTTCTCACCCATTCGGATTGAAATTTGGAACGAGAGGAGGGTGAATGGAGAGAAGAACATGTGTCAGTGGATTTAATACATCAACGGGGCTAGATTTTCTGACTGACAATTTACTCAGAAGACAAATTTTTATTGGTGGGAGGTACCACCAGACAAAGTAGACATGTTGCCCTTGGGGCAACCAATAATTTCTCAGTCCTTTTTAGCTTTTCCCCTTTTACTTATTTATTTTAATCATTACAAGTACGTGGGCATAAAAGTAAAATCAAGTTCTCCGTTGACGGACGTTACCGGACAAGAAGCAAAGGGGAGGACAGTGCAATTTCAGGAATGTGGGGGAGGTTTCTGTCTTTGTCAGAAACATGAGGGGAGGTCAGTGAAATTTACCCTTTTCTTTAACATTATTCATCAAATTAATTGCCTTTGGCCATTTGACAAAAAAGTCAAGCGGGACCCCCATCTCTTCTTTTTCCCCCCTCATCTTTCCAAGAATCCAAACAAACACAAAAAGGAGAAAACAATAAGAGAAATCTGTTTTTGCTACTCTTTTTTTTCTTCGCTACGCTACAATATTGCCTCACGTTCGAGGGGAGAAGACTACAGTGACAGAGAGGATGTAGTTATGTGTAAAGAACCCATCTCTCGGTTCTCTCCACTCAAAAGGTACTTCCATCTCTGTTTGTCCCTTCAGTGCTTCGGAACTTGCAGAGTACCATTTTCCTTTTCTTTTTTAATTCCGTGAGCTTTCATTTCTACGATGAATGTGATCTTTCTATTTTAATTTCATTAAAAACCTCTTATGCTTTTCTATTATTGATTTGATTTGGTTTTCTGCATCAGTTTGTGAAACAGGAGTCAATGTTTAAGTCGTCTTTCCCCGTGACCTTCGATTTAATAATAAAAGCACCTTAATTGCCAATAATTCTAGATTTAAACATTGTTTACGTTGTCGTATGATTCTGGGTTGCTTCCTGATTTTTGAATTTAGTTATAATTAACCCATTTTAAGAGTTCTTTACACCAAGGGCCTTGCCTCTTTACTCTTTCCTTCTGGGTATATAAAAAGACTATAATTGCTAATAGCTCTAGATTTATAAATGTTTTCTGTGGTCATTTTGGGTTGCTTCCTGGTTTGTGAATATAAGAAAGACCTTAATTGTCAATTAATCTTGATTTAACAAATGATTAGGTAGTGATATTGTTATGGGTTGCTTCCTGATTCCTAAATTTAGTGATAATAAACCCACTTTCATTGTACTTCACAGAAAGCCTTCCATTTCTTTCCATCTAGGAAACAACTGAAAGCCCTTTCTGTTGTCAGGTAAGTACGCGTAATCTCGTGCTTCTGGCTTTACGTGCCGTATCTCGTCTGTGTTTGCAGAGTTATTTGTGTCTCCTCTGCTTTGAGTTGTTGTTTGTGACTTGATAGTAGAATTGTTCTCTAAGTGTTTGATAAATTGCCAACTATTTCGGACTCACGAGTCAACCTGTTTCGCAACGTGAATTTCAGATTTTAATTGTGAACAGAAAGTTCTCTACTTATGACCCTGCCTTTACAAGGATGAATAAAATACTCCATTTTATGATATTCTCGTGCATCAACCGTTATAGTGTCTTCATGAGTATCGAGATTCTAATTGAAACTAATGTTTCCCTCAGTCGTCGATAGGATAACCGCGATTGAACTACTACTCCTGCCTGCAAGCTAGTGAATTTATGTGTACACAAAGAAGGGTGAAAGTTCTAGGTAGCCAATACTTGAAGAGTCTTTAGGTATCGACATTTACCCTGTGAGTTACTGACTTGTGTATTTCCAGTTCATTTGGGTTTTGTCTGCTTTATTGAATTTCCCATTTTGTGATTCGAATGATGCATTATTACCTAGGGAAAATTGAGGAAGTGATTTTCCGAGTCCGGACGGAAAGAAATTGCTTTTCCTACAATCATGCCGAGGAACGATGACCACCGTTTGAACTTTTCAATCCCAGATGAAATTGCAGAGAATTTGAAGGAGATTTGTCCTGATTTTGGGGACCTGAGTCATGAAGAGGTCCTTCAACACCAGGTCTTATGTTTCAGATTTCTGATATCTTTCATTAATTAGAAAAGAGTCTTGTTATGTCGTCCATAATGGGATGTATTCTGCTAATGGTGAATATATGTTGCAGGAAAGTGTTTACCGATCACTTAAAGGAAATGACAGTAATAAGGAGAGAAAATCTGATCATGGCCAAAGCAGTGATAGTAGTCGGGGCTCTAGGCAAGACTGTGAGTCTTCAAGGCGTGCAAGTTTTGATTCACAACTGGCTTTGGATGAAGCTCTGGCTTGGTCCTTGCAGGATTTGGAGGACGGATTTGATGATTTTAACATATCTGAATCCACCGGTGCTGCCACTGGTACACCTAGACAATCCCTCCTTTCATTTGAATTTGGTGTGGTTACTAATGCAACCAGTATTATGTATAGGTTATTTATGGCATATGCAGCTGTTATGCTAAATGAAAATTTTCCAATCTTCTGCATTTTTAACTATGGATGATGCTTGGTGATAACAATGCGAGCAGTGGGGATATATATGCCAGGAATGCATTACTGTACTTAATATCCTATTTCTGTAGTCATGCACTTGAATGCTTCTATTCTCGAGGCGCTTTAAGAGCAAAAGGTAGTAGACCAGCTGATGGCCTTTGCATTTGCATGGTTGTCCAGTGTGATGATTCTGTATTTCTGTTGGGGGTTATACATTCCTAAGCCCCTTAGATTTGTTAAGAGCCTACAATCAGTGTCATAGCAATAGAAGTAATTTCGTACTAACAGAATTGAAAAGGAGGAAGGATTTTGGAAAGAAGAGCATGGACTTCTGGAGTAAGCTATGATTAAGGTACGTAAGCAACGAAAGCCAATAGAGTGGCATTAAGTTACGGAGGATGTGTTATATTTACACCTGTATTACATAGACTAAGTAGATATGCCCAATTCAATTGCTATTGCTATTGCTTGGGGGTGTTGTGGGGGGGTGGGTGGGGGTGGGGTGGTGGTGGAATGATTTGGTATATACCTAAATTTTGGCATTTCATGTACATTATGGTTTGAGTTTTGACGTTATACACGGCGCTTGCCTTTCTTTCTTTCTTTTTTTTTTTAATCACACTTCTACCCTTCAATTGTTGAACTAAAGACATGATTGTATTGGTGTTTTCCTGCATTTTCATGGTAGAAGTAATTCCATTGTTTTATGTATTTTGCAGAGAATAGAGAGGTTAGTTCTCGAGAAACTCCTACCACGGTAACGCCGCTATTTCTCAACTCTTAGATGACTTTGATGGCATTATAAGGGCATAATTCTTGTATGATATTTAGCTTCAATTTAAAAATTGCAGTCTATAAATCAGACTACAAGTGAAGATGCTATAGATCCAGATAATATGACTTACGAGGTAAGTTTACTCATGTACTCTATAATCATTTTACCTTTTGAAGTGTGAATTTTGAGCTGAATTTGGTTTTGTAACAAATGTACCACTAAATCGTTTTGACACAGCTAGGTCATATACTCGTAATATTTGGTAATGTAACCTTCTGAATGTGTTTTTGTTAGCAATTACAATCATTGGGGGAATCAGTTGGCGTTGAGAACAAAGGACTGTCAGAAGGCCTCTTAGCTAGACTGCCAAAGTTCAAGTACAGAACGGGCATATTTTCGAAGAAGAAAATTAAAGAAGAGTAAGATCTATTTCACCTATGTTTTCTCCTATCAAATAGTATCTTGCATATTTGCTAAATGCAGCGACAAAGGGAGTAGAATACACTTACAGACTTTCACGTACGGCAACCCGCAGCAAAATATATGGAGTCACTGCTTGTTCATTAAGATGAGTTCATAGATGAAGATTGTTATATGCTCACTTGTGCACGTTGTTGTTTGGGAGAATAAGAAAAGTGTATAGGGTGTTTATAAACCCTAACACAAATAACTATTATTTATATTAAGAGATAACTTGATACAAGACTTGTTTAACCGATGTGGGACAAGACTCATAACAACTACTTAAATATTCCAACACTTCCCCTCAAGATGGAGAATAGATATCACAAAGTCCCAGCTTGTTACATAACAACTCTAACCGGGGTTTGAACAATGACTTAGTAAACATGTCAGCCAATTGAGTACTTGTAGACACAAAAGAGTAGCTGTCACACCACCAACTAACTTATCACGCACCAGATGACAATCAACTTCAATATGCTTAGTTCTCTCATGAAATACCGGATTGGATGCAATGTGAATTGCTGCCTAATTATCACAATACAATTTCATTGGCAATTGCACACTAAATCCTATCTCCTCAAGAAAAGATCGCACCCATACAATCTCACATGTCGTGTGGGCCATTGCTCTATACTCTGTCTTTGCATTAGACCGTGCAACCACTGTTTGTTTCTTACTCTTCCAGTTGACAAGGTTTCCACCGAGAAAAACACAATATCCTATAGTAGATCTCCTGTCAGAAGGTCCTCCTGCCCAATCAGAGTCAGTAAAAGCCTCAATACGTAAGTGACTATTAGCTCGATAAAACAAATCACGTCCTGGATGAGCCTTGAGATACTTTACTATTCTAAGAACAGCCTCCCAATGTGGAAAACGAGGAGCAAACATAAACTGACTCACAATACTAACTGCGAACGAGATATCTGGACGTGTAATAGTAAGATAGTTTAATTTACCAACCAAGCGACGACATTGGTCCGGGCTAGAAAACAGCTCCCCCTGATCAACACACAATTTGACATTAGGATCCACAGGAGTATCGACAAGCTTCAACCCCAATAAACCAGTCTCATCTAGAATATCTAGCACATATTTTCTCTGCGATAAACTAATGCCATCTTTAGATCGTGCAACCTCAATACCCAAGAAATATCGCAACCTTCCCAGATTTTACAATTTGACATTTGGATCCATAGGAGTATCGACAGGCTTCAACCCCAATAAACCAGTATCATCTAGAATATCTAGCACATATTTTCTCTGCGATAAACTAATGCCATCTTTAGATCGTGCAACCTCAATACCCAAGAAATATCGCAACCTTCCCAGATTTTTGGTATGAAACTGACTCTGCATAAATACCTTCAACTCATCAATACCTTTTTGATTATCACCCGTAATAATAATATCATCCACATAAACAATCAATAATACTTTCCCTTGGTCAGATGAGAGAGAAAAAAACCGAATGATTAACTCCGTCTACCAACAAGTCGACGACCATAAACAAATCATGGAACAATACTTGCTAATAACAATACTAAAATCAACAGACCTCAATAATCCAAATATTCATACTACCGACGGTAACCAATCGAGAACACCAACCAATAGGCGACATAGACAGCAACAAATCGAGATTTAGATCGATACCTCAGAAAACAACACATAAATCGAGATGCATGTAACTGATCCCAACTGAACAAGGCTAGAAACACTGAACGAACAACATGAGACAAATCTAGCTGTCAGTGAAAACCTTTCAGACTTTTTCGAACATAAATCGTGGGATTCTGGGCTGTTTTGAGCACGATTCAGGGGGATTCAAACCATATTTAGGAGTTTTGAGAGTTGATTATAGCGAATGAGGGTTGATTCGGGCTCGATGGGGGGTGATTAAGGTTCGATTAGGGTTTTTCAAGAGTTCCAAAGGTTTTTCAGCAATTTCGAATGGGTTTGGTGCATGGGGTTAGGGAATCAAAAGGGATTTTCAAGGTGAACAGTGCTAGCGATGAACAGTACCGCGATGAACAGTGCTCGCGGTGAACAGTAACAGTATGTGGTGATGATGGGTGGTGGGGCGTGGGTTACGATTATGATTAGGTTTAGGGTTGGAGTAAGGGTGGCTTTGATACCATGTTGTTTGGGAGAATAAGAAAAATGTATAGGGTGTTTATAAACCCTAACACAAATAACTATTATTTATATTAAGAGATAACTTGATACAAGACTTGTTTAACCGATGTGGGACAAGACTCATAACAACTACTTAAATATTCCAACACACGTAACCGTAAAACACCATTATTTTGGTTATCCAGACCTTGTACTTTGATCTTTCAGTTCCTAGTGAATCATCGACGGCCTTAAAAGTTTAATAGATTATTTGTTGCTATCATTAATGTTATAATTTTCTTGATTATTATTTTGAAATATTTACATGTAGGTGTGTGATATGTTACATGATGGTCCAAAGTGGCGAGTATTTGACAATTCTGCCTTGTGCACACCAGTATCATTCAAAATGTATTACTCGTTGGTTGAAGCTCAACAAAGTAAGTTATATAGAACCTCTTGCTTGCTCTGTTTACCATAACGAAGTTCTGTATCCCAATATTTATCTGTGATTCATTTGAGGTCGTAGTGATTGTTAAACTGGTCATAAAACTATGTTTTGATAAGTGTGTTTTGGCAGATTATTATCAGTGAAAGTGGTAGTCAAATTTTCCAAAAGATTCAACTGTTGGCTTTTGTTTTGTTATCAGCCAAAACAGATTATGGTAACTGTCATAGTCCAAAACCTTTTACTAACACACACACGCTGTACTAGTTGAAAATTTGCACATGTCGGCCTTATATCTGTAGAGGTGACCTGAACCTGTGATCTGGTCAAAGAACTTTGAAACTTTGAACATGTTTTGCTTTAGGTCCTGCGACTGGGTTAGCAATGGTTTGGAATGCATAGTTTGGTCTTGGAAGGATCCATAGACGTTCCTAGAGTCGACTTCACTCCGGTTCATACACGCTGTACTAGTTGAAAATTTGCATATGTCGGCCTTATATCTGTAGAGGTGACTGGCCTTATATCTGTAGAGGTGACCTGAACCTGTGATCTGGTCGAAGATCTTTGAAATTTTGAACATGCTTTGCTTTAGGTACTGGGTTAGCAACGGTTTGGAATGCATAGTTTGGTCTTGTAACTTGTAAGGATCCGTAGACCGTCCTAGAGGACCCAGACTACACTGTCGTCTTGCATGTGAATCTTGGAACAAATTTGAGCAAACACAGCTTTATTCCTCTCGTTAATATGGACATCTGATAGTCAATATCGAGCTTTAGCCTGTTCATCATTGTGTAATGAATCGCAGGTCTAGGGAGTAGTTCCTACATTTGTATCCATTGCTTCCAGAAAAAGAAAAAGGGTTCTGAATTTGTTATCCATTATTTAGAGCACAGACGCAACTTGAAGTACTTGGAAACAACTTTTCAATATTCAACCTGCTTTTTCAACATGATAAAGTCGATCAAGTCTAGAACACATGCATGATAAAGGCAACATCAATATTTTGAAGCTCTTATTTGACCGATTTTTCGTGATGAACCAAAGGGATTCTTTCACGTGGTCCATTTGTTTGCGAATGAACAAAAGTTGTGATGCCAGACCAAAGCAAAATGAGGCTTTTTGTACAATATTTTGTACCTAGGAAGCACAGACACGGGTACGAGATTCGGACACGTGGAAACGTAATTTCTTTGAAAATTAGGACAGGGACACATCAGAGACACGTTGAATGTAAAATGTATTGGTTTTGTAGAGGTATGTTATGAATTCATAAAAAATTTGAAAACATTATTTCTATCAAATTAAGAACAATACTATGAAGATACAAATCAATGGTCCGCATATAAATACATGTGAACTATATACATTTCTGAAAATTCACCCTGGACTGAGTTTTACTTCTTTTTAATGTGTCCTTAGCAAGTCCCAATAGTATCGAATATAATTAAAAAAACTTGAACATGTAGTTAAGCATGTCTGACACGTGTCCAGAGAATGTCATGTCATCTTCTTGACTGACGCATGTCAGACAGGGATACATGAGGCCGGTAGAAGTGTCCACGCTTTTTAGTTTTGTACAATACTTTGTGACTATGGTAGACAGTTTGTATAAAAGTAGAAGGTTATTAATCCTCCATTGAAGTAACATCTCTCCATTGAAGTAACATCTCTCTCTCTCTCTCTCTCTCTCTCTCAGAACTGCCCGATATGCCAAAAGGAGGTGACTGAAGACTAATCGAAGGACGCTCGCGTTACATCCCTGCCACTGGTTCTTATTCTGCTTGTACATATTGCATTGTTCCTTTTTGTTAGTAGATGGAAGTTGTACCTCCTTGTGGAGGGATTAAACATGCGTTATTAAGAAATTCTTAGTTTCTTTTTGGCTATATAGAAGGCAGAATTTGACATGACCCTTGCATCTGAAAAGTCTTAGGAGTATTTGGTTATGTTGGTTTTTTCTTTTAATTTTCATTTTATTTGTAAATCATTGTCGTGTGATGAAAATTGACTTATAGAATTAATACCAGCTTTTTTCTCAAAAGTTCATGAGACGATTTCCGGCGTCTCTGCACTATATGATCAACTATTACCGTTCCAGAAGTCAAGCAATCAGGTTTCTGTTTTACCTTATTTGTTTGGAATAAAGTTCCTTACTATGCAGGGAGTCTAAGATAACCGGTATATACTTGCGTTGATATATACAGATTTTTTTTGGTAATCCAAAATTTTATTAGGAGCTCAGACAAGTACAAGTATTAAGGAGGGCATAAATAGCCTCCAAATTACAACAAAAGAAAGACAGGATGAAAGGAAAGCAATCCTGGTGTGCCCCAAATCACACCAACACACGCGAAACAGAGGATATATGTGGTTCCTTAAACTCGGGTACTCTAAGAGAACAATCGGAGCAACTGATTTAAACCGGATGAAAAAAAGCTTTTGATGTAGAACACGTGGAGGCCCAATTTCATGATTAATTAGACCGGTCGAAGCCTTGGAAGTCCAAACGTTGTTTAATTACAAATTACTCGATTTGGCAACTTTCGGACGAGCTCGGATTGAGCCCAAATTTGGTAGGCTGACTTGTTTTCGCGCTGCGATCAATATTCACCACCCTAAGTTCATGACTGATGGTGTTTTTCAGCCTAATTCCTTCGTTTAGGCCTTCAATTGGACGTTTTTGCTGTTTTAGGAAATATTTGTTTCGTTAATAACTTTTAGCGCATAATTCCGTAGAAGTTGATTCTTTTTGGGAAAGTCATATTTTTCTTTCCTTTTTCCAATTTTATTATTTTCCCCAAATTTTGGGAATTTTCGTTTTTGAGTTAGAGTTTTGCTAGGGTTACGCCTTTTCCCTATAAAAGGGGTTGTAACCTAATGTTTATGGAACTTTTTATCAATAATATTCAGACTTTGTCTTTTTTTCTTTAGGATTCAAGAACTGCTCGTGGTTTCAAATACCTATCATTCGTTTGATTAGTACGCAACTAATCTCTTTGTTATTTCCGCTGCGTCAGCTTTACATGTGAGTTATCTCAACTCGCTTCACTCCGGTTCTCTCACATCGGTAGAGATACAAATGCAAGGAACCAGAGGATCAAACCCTCTCTTTTCGAATCATTCTCCATGCCAGACCAAGCCTCTACTCTGGTGGCTGAAATGGTCATATATCTGGGTGAATGAGGAAGTGGTTGCTTAATTGTCTCCACATATGATAAGTTTGGATGCAAGTGGATGGGAGCCACACCCCAATAATAATCAACATATCCTTCCAAATTTCCAATATATACTACTGGTACAAAAGAATTAACGAATTGAAAGCCCCTTGGCCCTAACATCAAAATTGATTTTTCTCAAAGACAGAATCAGGGGATTTTTGGATGCACATTGGAAGACTCTACTGTGTGAGGAGTATAACGTCTAGCTAGCTGTCACTCCATTTACGAAACAAAAAATGCTAGGTGTACAACCATCCGAACACAATGCCAAATACAACCCCTCACATATACGTGGATCTTGCGCGTTAAATGTGTGTGAAACCCATGTGTATGTGAGAGAATGTGTTTCGTGTTATGTTCGGAAAATTGTGCACCTAACATCTCTCCCTACGAAAACTCTTTCAATATTCTGTGTGCGAGGGCACCATGACATAACCCACCAAATGACAGTTATAGGCCTCCAATAGCACGCAGATCACAGCAATAGCGTAGGCCCATATATCACATATCAGAACCATTCATTTGAAAACGACCGCAACAACGAGAAAAATGTGCAGTGCAAAACCTCATCTCGTGTCCAGAAAACCACTACTTTAAAGTATAAACTTTCCACTAACATTTTGGGTACCACATGGTACCCACTCAGTCCATTTGGACCGTCCATAAGGACTGTCCATAAGTGTGTTGGAGGATTCAGATTGAAACCCTTCCTCTCCTCTCACCCCACCAATCTCTCTCCTCTTTCTCTCTCCTTTTTCTCTCTTCAAATTCGAGCCGTTCAAAACAGAAATGGAAGGCTCAGATGGGCCAAGAGGGCACCACGTGGTATCCACCCGGAACTGAAAAAATTTCTCCATAAAATAGTACTATTTTTTTTTTTGGTCTATCAACATTATGTTCTGAAACTATTATTGGTTGACCACATTATTTGGTTATGGTTGTAATAGTAGTCTCATTATTATAGATTAGGGAAAATCACGGTTAATGACGTATTTTGATAATTAATATCCGTCAAGGATATTTTCAGTATTAACAAATATTCTCAGCATGTTCTTGACAGGTATTAATTATCAAAACACATTCTGAGCCGTCATTTTCCCTATCGATTAAGACATGCATACATTTAAGTCTTCAGCAGACTTTATTTTTGTCTATATATAAATTATAAAGACATGCATTTGGTTTCCCATGGGTTACTCTATTTGTCTATATAAAGACATTTGTGAAGTTAGAAAAAGTCTGACATATTGTGTTCAATTATTTTCTTTACTTTTCTGCAAATTTTCTTTAAAAAAAAAAAAAAAAGGAAGAAGAAGAAGAAGAAGAAGAAGGAGAATAAGAAGAAAAAAGCTACGCGAGCTTTGCGGCTGAGAATTCGGATGGTAAGCTTTCAGTGTCAAAGTGATTGCTATTGGTTAGCTTTTTCCAGTGAGGGGTTGCGTACAAGTGAATTGTTTGGCTTGGGCTTTTTTTTTTTTTACAGTAAAAAGCGACAATTTATTAATCTTTAAAATAAGAAGTACAAAAAAGCATCATTTATTAATTTTTGAAATATATACAGAGATTAAAGGGAACGGAGGCACAAAGATATCAAAATGGAATATAACATCTCAACTATGTTGGCATCTTAAACGCTTGACAATAATAATAGGCAGCCCCGAACCAAGGAAGAGCAAAACAGTTTGACAAGGGAGTCAACCAAGGTACACCAAGAGCAACCATAATCCTGATTACAAAATAATCCAACAAACTTAAGTAGGCCCGTTCAAAAAAAAAAAAACTTAAGTAGGCCCTTAGAGCATCCGCAATGGTAATAATCAAACCCAATAACTAAAATGTAACACGTCAGCATTTGATTATTCAGTCCATAATCAAACTTAACAAACTTAACATTCACATTGGTTATTTTTGCATCCCTAACAAAAAAAAAACTCCACAAACGAGTTCCAATCACGCAAACGAGTTCCAATCACGCACTCGACCACACCAAATTATTCGTCTCAATAAGACGATTCCAATGTGCGATGTTTTTGAGTTATTGAGTTTTGGTCATTGGTAAAACCGTAAAAGCTATTAAGTTTGGTTATGAAATGAGTGAAATTTGGTTATTTGCTAAAAGACTTGGAACTTTGCTTATTACAATGTGGGGTATTCTTTGAGGAGATTAAATTCTTTACACCGTCGGCGTAATCATTTGTTTCCTCCAAATCAATTATATTGCGCTACGTCACCATATTTTATTGATTGGGACCACTGTTTTGCAACATGGCGCAATGTAATTGATTTGGAGGAAACAAATGTTTACACCGGCGGTGTAAAGAATTTAATTATTCTCCTTTTTTAGTATTGTTAAATTTGTTTATCCACACCCATTTACTTATTATAATGGGGATGCTCTTAGTGGTGGGTAGAAAAAATCTTAATGTCTATTATCTTGTAGAGGTGGGTTTCTTATACTACTATTATTCAAAAATGAAAGTGATTTTCGCATTTCATATTTAGTTATTGGCACACTATTTTTTTTAATCTTTATCCTATGTGAAATTACTAAATTATTCTTTATCTTGTTAGTGTTCATCCACTTTAATAGGTATTGTTGTAATTTCAAATAGGAAAAAGACAAAAACAAAATGACAATGGTTAAAAGTGGAGTGCCAAAATCAATTTCCATTCAAAAATCAATTCAATCTCACATGGGCAAGTAAGTGATCAAATAATAGTATTTATTTTTAGATTAGAATTCTAGCCCAAAATTTCAGACCAAGAGTTGAATAATTGGATCAAGCATTTATCAGTTGATTTTTAGGTAACAATAACTACAAAACCAAGCCCCACAACTAATTAATGAATTTGATTCTTAGGTTCCGTTTGTTTGGACGTAAAATATATATTTTTAAATATTTTATCCACTTTTTGTTGTTTGGCTAGAAAAAGGAGGAAAATATTTTCAAGATAAAACATTTTGCACCAACGGGGTGAAATTGTTTACCTTTAATTTTGACCGTAAGTCATTTTTGTATTTCACCCTCCGATGGTCCGATATTTTCTAAAATCACGTATTTCATTTGTGAAATCTAAGATGACAGATACATGTATATGAGGGGTTGCGGATGATTGTCGTGTACGTAGGCTTTTTGCAGATTGAAACCCTTTTGCACAAGTCTTTACTTCACTAACTTTTCATACTCTTACTTCCTAATTCATGAGAAATTATTCAGTGACTTTAAAACACCACGTGGTAGTGCGCAGGGCATTCAATAGTTTTTGCTAATTCATACTTCCTTTTTTCCTCTTTGCCATCATTTCATTGTGTGTAGTAGAACCATGTGTCGGACTCCACCAAATCCATGCTTCCTTTGATCCTCTTTGGCATCACATCACTCAAAACAGCATATTTTCCAATTTTCTTATTTTCCAAAAAAGGCTCAATTATCTTGCTTTTGTTACTATCAAGGCTTATCTTTAGTGATTTGGTCTGAAGATGCTGAGTGCTGCAGAGAACCTATTTTGTTGAACTCTTCTACCCTGTGAAAGCAGGATCTCGTGTCCCTGCAGTGAGAGAGACCCACTGCAAATTGCAGCCCTCCAAAACGGCATCGTTTTGGGGGTGTATTTGGATTGCTTATGTACCCGTGATCTCTTTTGACCAAACACATTCACACACACTCTCTCTCTCTCCCCCCTCTATCTTCTTCTTAAATTTGTTTTCTTCTTCAAGTTCCTTCCTCCCCCTCACCCTTCAACTACAAAAAGTACATGAGCTGCAACAATAATCAAAGAGGGACCAGAGCAATTTGAGTAAACTTCTGATAAAGTATCATAAGAAGATGATTATGGTAAAAGAAAAAAATAGGATTGATGATAAATTTGATCTGTCTTTCTTGGGATACCATACAGATGTAACCAAATTAAAAGAAAAAAAAACCATCATGAATACAGGGTTGGTTTCTTCTTTTAGAAATATTTGATTATTAATTGTTTCCTTTGCAATTCGAAGTTAGGAACTTTTTTCCCATATAGATTTGAACTATAAATGAAGTTTTGCTTGATAACCCAAAAAGTTGGGGAATTAGGGGAACAAATTTTTAGCATGGGGCACTCCATCACTGTACTTGAGCACTTGTAGAAGAAAACTTAGCACTTGGAGAAGAAAACTCTTGGGGGGGGGGGGGGGGGGAGGTATGTGTGTTTGGTCAAAGGGGATCACGTGTACATAAGCAATCCTACTCCGCCCCCTAAACAATGCCGTTTTAGGGGGCTGCATTTTGCGGTGAATCTGCCTCACTGTTGGGACACGGGGTCCGTGAAAGCAATGCGTCATTTGGGAAGCTGCATTTTGCGGTGAATCTGCCTCACTGCTAGGACACGGGGTCCGTGAAAGCAATGCCCATTTAGACATTCTATATAGTATATAATGCAGATGGGTGTTCCAAGCAACTCAATGTAGTGGAGCCTATTTTGGTGTATACACTTTTTTGAAGCTATGGTTTTTTTGTTTTTTTAATCCGTTTTTTAAGCTGTGATACAAAAGTGATTCTCTCTTCTTCGTTTTTTTTTTTGTTCAAACGGAATAAAGTGATTCCCTATTTTGTCCTCATAAATATTACAGTAAGTTTTGACACTACTTTAATGGTTTGAGGTCATTATATAAAGACGAAAATCTAAATAATTAGCCTTTCCACTACGTAATTGAGTGCATCTTTCTCTTTACTTGAAATCCTATTTTTCTACTCTGGATTTTCTGCCATTCTCATAGGAATTTATCATTTTTTTTTTCTTTTATAACATTCTCATATCACCCTAACATTTCAATAGGATTATCCATGAATTACATTACTGTGAATGTGATTCCCATGATCTTTGATTCCTGCCATCCAATCGTAACCTAATAGTACAGGATGGGGTCTTGTCTAGTGTGCTTAAGTTCAGTCCGGTCCAGTTTTGATTTTTGTGGAGTCAAGATAATCGGAATCGTTCATTGTGTAGAGCTCGTCGAGTTCTTTGAGTATGATAAAATTCAAGTTCATTTGAATATCGGTAAGTGACAAATCAAAACACATTTATCTTGAAACAGATGGGTTTGCATCAGTGTGCTTAGTGCATTTTTTCCAAGATAAATGTGTTCCGACGAATGTTCAATGAACTTGATTTTTACCACCATACTTGAAGAACTCAACAAGTTCTATACAGTAAACCGTTTCGATTATCTATGCGGACCAAAAATGGGTCTACAAAAATCAAAATTGGACAACTAGAGTCAACCGCACTGGACAGGCCCCTCTCCCTAATTTTCTCTACAAATCCGTTTTCGGCTCGTGTTTCAAATACAATCGTGCAAGGCTAATAAATTACGTACGCCTAGTTTTTCACAAGCTTATTCTTACTACTACAGTATTATTCTATTTCTCCCTCTCTCTCTCTCTCTCTCTCTCTCCTAGTACGTGATCTCTACTTTCTCTCTTGTATATGGGGGCTGCGTTTTCCAGTTCAGCCGAAGAGGGTATTGGCGCTGAGAGTAACGACCCGTTGAAGGCGGGTCTCGGGGAAATACCCGAGGGCTGCGTGGCTCTGGTTCTGATCAATCTGGACCCTCCAGAGATTTGTGAATTGGCCCGAATAAACCGGGCTTTCCGTCAAGCTTCCTTGGCTGATTTCGTATGGGAATCCAAATTACCAGAAAATTATCCGAGTCTCGTGAAGAAGCTTTTTGATGGAAGAAATCCAGAGATCGGTTTGTCCAAGAGAGACATCTACACTAGATTGTGTCGTCCCATTCCCTTTGATGGTGGAACCAAGGTGACACTCTCTCTCTCTCTCTCTCTCTGTGCGCGCGCGCGCGCGTGATAGTTGTAGATAATGGGTTAGTGTGGTGTTGGGTTAATATTGACGGTTGGCATTGCAGGAAGTATGTATGGAGAAGAGAAGTGGAGGAATTTGTGTTTCCATTTCTTGGAAGGGAATGAAAATAACTGGTATAGATGATCGGAGATACTGGAATCACCTCCCAACTGATGAATCCAGGTTACTCTCTCTCTCTCTCTCTCTCTGATCGGGGATCTCTACGCTGGTTCAACCCACCCTTTTTCGATTAGCAAAAAAAATAAAGGCTTTAGAAAACCTTCTTTATTATTATCCCAATCAAGATAGAATTCAACATTTACAAGAATAAGAATTAAGCAATTGTTTCTCTTAATTTTAGTGGAAAGATGGATTATGTCAACATGGACTTCAATTGCGTGCTCGGGTTAATTTTTGGTCATTAGTCAGCTCAAATGTTCAATTCCTTCTCTATTCCATCTTAATTTTTCTTGATTAAATTATACAATAGTTAGTCATCTCCTACGACCCCCTGAAGCAACTTTATACATGGAGATTTTCAGCGCATGCCTATGAAATTAAGTTGTTGCGTCTACGAATGAAAAAGACTCATTCAATTGCTCTAGAAGATTTTTTTTATATAATTTTATGGCTCCCATGTTTCCCTTAACTTGCTTCTCACTCATTCTAGTTCTGAATCTTGATTTTTTGATACTTTAAAAAAAGAAGTTCAAAATTTTGAATTAAACACTAGTCAGACAAACGTGTTCCCTTTAATTAATAGAAATGACGTTTGGGTTGAATCTTGTGACTGCAACCGAGCTACAATTTCTCCAAAATCCTTAATACCAATTGCGAAATATAGGCGAAAAGATCAGATCCTTTTCTTTTGTGTATTGATAGGGCAATTGGGAAATTATAAAAACCATCCGTAACAATCTATATTTTTGGTTAGTTACAGATAACAAAGATGAATTTGTTTGTTCTATTTGATGCAGTATATAGAAAATCATTGTATAACGCCACTGTACATCTGAACTGGCATTTGCCTTTGTTTTGATCTGTAGCTTCCACACAATCGCATACCTTCAACAGATATGGTGGTTACAAGTAGTAGGAGAGATGGATTTCCAATTTCGATCGGGAACCCATAGCCTTTACTTCCGCCTCCAGCTCGGTAAACCCACAAGAAGACATGGCCGGAGGGTCTGTGACCTAGACCAGATCCATGGTTGGGATATTAAACCAGTTCAGTTTCAGTTTTCCACAACAAACGGGCACCATGCCACGACCCAGTGCTATTTGAACGATCCGGGGAAGTGGGTTCACTACCATGTGGGAGATTTTCCTGTTGACAACCCCGAAACAATGATGAAGATCAAGTTCTCAATGACACAGATTGATTGCACACATACAAAGGGTGGCCTGTGCTTAGACTCTGTGCTGATATTGCCCAAGGAATTAGTTCTTTTGTGATCAGGGGAGAGGTTAAGACAGTTTTAAGTGCTTGCAATTTACCTTTGTACTTGTTCTGGTAGTTGGGTTCCTACTTGTGTATTACTAGAAGAAATAAATGAACATTTTTTTTTCCCTTTTTGGTTTCTTTTATTTGCTTGGTTACACCTCAGGGATTCAAAAAAATGGCGTCATAATCAAATCTAATGCCTATGGTAAAAAGAAGAGAGCATCTGTGACTTGTTAAGCCTCCAGCAGCCAATAATTTGCGGAAATCAGAAAACACCAGATGACATGAAATCCAAGGAATTAAATTGGCGAAATACCAAAACACAGCTTTAAGCATCATATCCACTATGTTACACTTGGCAACCGAAATCCCACAGTCAAGGGGGCGGATTCCAGAAAGAGATCAAGGGATAAACTTTGATACCTACTCACTACAATTGCTTGACATCAACAACTCGCGCCACAATACACGGCAGAAAAAAGAAACACGAAGAAAATGTACGAGGGCTTAAAATTAGATGATTCAAGTAACCTGTACAAAGAAGAGGTACTTCGCCCAATGGAAAGTTGAAAGTAGAGCCTCAAATGCATGTATCATTCATTCCAGTTAAAGCCCATAGTATCGTCGAAATCACTATTGAAAAACCCATCTATTTCCTCATCTGACAAAGGAATATTTTGTGGCAAATCAGGTGCTTTCTGGTTAAATCCATTATTGCCACCTGCAGCGGAGGAATCACTATTGGATGTGGCTTTCAAACTGTTGCATCCGCTGGGTGTAGGACCCCCACCACTTCCTGCCGCACTTGTAACGCCTGATGAGGGATTGCTTCCACACGATATTCCACCACTCGTCACATTTTGCATCCCTCCCCCATTGTTGTTGTTGTTGTTGTTGTTCATATTTTGCAATAGTTGCTGCATCATTTGCTGTTGTATTGTTTGGCTGCCCTGACGCGGTTGTAGATGGCTCTGTTGGTGCATGTCATAACCATTCAAAGATCGTTGATGAAGACTTGGTCCTTGAAATGGTGAAGATGGATTCTGCGAGGAATTATTGAAGGAAAATGACGATGATGCTTCATGCTGAAGAGAACTAGAATTCGAGTTCATCGAGTTCTGCCTTGTGAGCAGATTCTGGAAGTTACTTATTGAGAAAGCAGCTTGTGCGGTGCCACTTAATACTCCTCGGTGAACCGTCTGATTGTTATTGCTCATATGACTGTTCAGTCCAGGATGCTGAGTCGTCAGTTTATTAAGAGCGGACCGATCAGTTGGCAGACCCTGAATGGTTGCTAGCTGCTCCATATCATGCATACTCTGAATCTGAAGCTTGGCAGCATTAGAATGTCGAGGATAATTTTTCAAGCCCTCTGCCAAGTATTATTTGTATCAGATACAAGCGGGGAAAAAGATGATTAACAAATATAGATGGCAGATTATGCATTCACTGATTCACAATCATCCACGGCCTTGTTTATTTGGATGGACCAATAGTGAAAAGATTAGTAGTTTTGCGAGATACATAACCTACCGGATTAATAACAAGGAATTAATAATGCCAGATCTTCTAAGCTATTACAAGTCCAATGTTTTATGGGATGTCATATACCATGGATATATAATCCTAGCTGCAAAAGTTCCAGCCAAACATGGGATATGTGGTTCTCATGGATTTATTGTCCAATCCAATACTTTAATCCGGTGAAACAAAAAGGGCCTATAGACATTTCGCATATGACTGGGAGGAATAAATGGGCAAGAATAATGGCATGAAAGTAGTTACCCATTGGCCCAACTTTATGGTCACGGCAGAAATCCATCAAGTCCTTCATACTATGTACAACCTCAGATATCTGTTACAAGTCATGGTGGACTAGCATAAGAAACCTTAATAACAATCTAAAAGAGTGACAATTTTCCTTAGGAAAAAACATGTTGACAAAGAAAGATACTCACTTGTAAGCACCGCACATATCTTTTGGAAAATCCTAAATCATTTAGTGAATGCGACTCCAATGACCTTGCCAGCTGACGCCCAGCAGTCACAACCCTGAGATAAATTGCAACACAAAATATCATGCTCCAGATTCTTAACAAATCAAAAAACAACAAAAGCTCATGCTCGGAAAATATGATCCATGAATCCATCCAAATTAACATACAATATTCTTAACCAAATAGGTAAAGAGGGTAGGATCACAAGAACATAATTTAATTACTAATCGCTGGAGATATTTTGCTAATTAACTCACTTATTGCTGTTTGTTTGTAAGTCCAGATGAGAAATTCCATCAGATCCTTTCTCAGCAATTGTACTAAGACATTTCTGTGCAACCTGTAGCAGCTGATTTACCTGCAAAATATGTACATTTCATGAATATATATGTACCATAGTTTAAAACCCTTTTCATTTGTGCAAAGACAACAGGAATTGGCTTCACAAAAAGAACTGATGAGGTATACGCATATGGTAACAACTAATGGTAATTCCAATATTCAGAAGAATTAACTTTTTTTGATTAAGTGATAAAATTTTATTGAAAAGGCATCAAGGGGGATGCCACATGTACAAAAGAAAGTGAGGAATAAAAAAAGAAAAGGTCGAATTATACCTATACACCCCTCTATACTCCAAAAGTACCTAACATGTCAAAGAATCGACTCAAAGTAGGGTTGCGCTCCTTCGACTCCCAACTAAAAAGAAGTAGAAATCAAAACTCTTAATTTTGAACAATAGCCTATCCTCCCTGTCAAGATACCTACGATTCCGCTTTCTCCAGATTGACCACATCAAGCACAGTGGGATCATAATCCATAGACTCTTATTATTCAGAAGAACTAACCATCATTTGAGGAAAGAAATTCTAAACATCAAGACAGGCTCTAAAAATATTAGTTAACCCCTTTCGCTACAAGTCCACCTCTTAAGAAGGTGGTTAACTTCTTTTTTGTCATTACTTCCATTCCACACTTTGTAGCGAAGAACAAAAGCCTTTTCCCAGTGCTTGGAAAGACTGTGAAAATCGACTTCTGCATTAGGTTTATCTGAGAGTATCAATATCTTTTGAGGAGAGGAGGAATCACCACTGTGGAACACAATTTAATAGTTTCCCAAAATAGGCTGAGTTTGCTTAGGGGTATAATTGGCCGACAAGAGGGAAGATTTTTCATTGAAATGTAGAACTAATACTCCTGTCTTTTGTCTTTTCGCCATTTGTAAGCTTGTAGTGAAGTACTGACAACGAGTTTCAGTTAGGTCTGCATTAATCAGTTCCATCCAGTTCTCACTAGTCATAAGTGTTCTTGTGTTGGATGGACGACTTATCCACTAGTCCACCTCCATGGTGTAACTCATCCATCCAATTAAATTAAATGTGGCTTCCAAACGCACGCATGCACAAACGCAAAACAATAAAGACCTCCAAAACCATAACAATTGAATGAAATAGATATACCAACATCCAAATTGTCTCATGAATCTTGAGAGCCAACCAAGTTTATGCAAGAAGTCGGAAAAAAAATCGTACCTGGGGTGCAACCAACCTACGAGGAAGAAGTTCTTCATGGCGGCGAACACAAAATTCCCAAGATAATATCTGAAAGAGGGAGGAGTATAGGAGTGCTAACATCAAAAGATGGGAGTACAGGAGTATAACAATCGTAAGATTCCAAACAGTATTTTATTACCTTTAAATCACGGGTGAAAATAACACGAAGATGACCCTCACGAACAACACGAAGTTGCTCATATACTGTCTCTTGAACTGCCCTCCCATACTCTAACATCATTAATCCAGAAGTAGATCTAACTTCTTGGGGCAAGTCCAGAAACAAAAGTTCATCAATGACACCACTCCCGAATTTGATTTCATTTAGCCTAGGAAGTACTTCAAAAGTCGCCTCTGTCAACACCCACCACAAAAGGGGAGAGAGAGAGAGAGAGAGAGAGAGAGAGAGAGAGAGAGACAAATAAAATGTGTTAGGGAAGATTAAAGAAGCTTATCAAAAAGCGACAGCAAAACACTCAACTGGTTGTAGTGTGAAACAAAGTAAAATGAGGTAGGGCAGATATACTGAACCCGAGTTAGAAAGGTTCTAATGATCAACTGTAAAACACAAACAAAAAACAGCTAGTTGTACTGAAGTAGATAACCTCATATTGAAAGGGTATATAATCAATACAAAAACACTGCAAAGGTAAATCCAATTAAAAAATGGGAGTACTAAAGACGATCAACAGCCAGACAATGAACTCACATACAAGCTTGTTGAGGTTACTCATGTTTCACATTGGAGCAAACATTAGGTACTCCGGAGTATCATGTGACAAATGCCTATAGGCTACATGGTACTCCCGGTCAATGAGTTACAGCAACACACTCTATGGGTCACCACTCATCTCCCAACAATACAACAAAAGTTGTTGATGTCCCACCCGCAAAATTTGTCACTACTTGATTGGTTGGGAGTATCATGTTGAATGGTACTCCGGGAGGATTGAATAACTACCCTTTATGTCTATATCAACTATATAGTAAGCTACTTTACTTACGTGTGTACTAAGAAATACAAATTCTAGGGTTTTAGAACATTCAAACATCATACTCAAAACATGGAAACATGGATCAAAGAGTCACAGATAAGGACGAACTGTACACAACCAAGGATCAAAGAGTCACATGATTACTGGAGATCATGAAACCCGCCCCATTCAAGAACAAAAATTCTAGATCCACTTACCAAAACCCCTTCCAGATTTTGAACCACAAATGTCACACTGCCAGGCACCCTGAACAAGAAAAAAGAACATCTGAGAAATTTCGCTCACAATATATGCAAAACTAGGCATGTAAAGCGAAAATTAAAGAAAATAAAAGAAATGTGTATGTGCATTCATCACAAAATTCTAGAGTTAAACACATGTGCAATGAGTGATGCGCAAATACAAATCGGCTGCTGGTATAAACAATTATATCTGTTTCTCCCACAATTACTAAGACATTAACTCCTACACCAAAACCAAACAGTTTTATTGCACATGCATTCTGTTGATTGCTAGTCTTGCCTCATAACCATCCTAACAAGTTTCAGGCACTTCAGCTGATTGGCTTCAGATTTTGGAAAAATCAAAGCACAACAGTAACAATATTGACCAAACTATAAGACACATGCCAACAAACTTGGGGTTTAACTACAGTGAACATCATTTTGGCATTGCTTACAGCACAGAATGATTAGAATCCAAGCGCATCAAGTATAAACTATAGACCAAAGTACATTACGATGCAAATGCACCTTTTGGAGTGAAGTGTACTAACAGTAAATAAAGAGACCTTGGTTGCCTGCGGGAAAACACCAAATGAGGGATGTCCAACATTATCATATAATGACAAGCACCATCTTTTCTTTGCACGTGGGGAGTAATACTCCGAAACAAACTTCCTCCAATAGGCAATAGAATTGTCCTGTTGAAATAAGTATTACCATGACAGAATCAGACCAACTTTCAATACACAAAACTATTGCATCAGGAGGAAAAAAAACTGCAATTATGAATGCAAAAATGAGATAGGGATGATCATATCTCAGAGCTCAAAAATTTTCTACGAAAGTCCAGGGTGAATTTTGTAGAAAATTAAAAAAAAAACAACGGGAACTAGTAAACTGTTCGATGTAGTTTATAATAGACCAACTCACAGGGGGCCGCTGCCGCTGATGATACAGGTATTGCATTAGTCTACGAGAACACACACCATTATCATAAGGTCGTTCTCCTGAAGATACAGGCTGCATGCCCTGCTGTTGAAGCTGTTGTCTAAACTGCTGCTGTTGCAGTAAGTGGGCTCTCTGCACTGGTGGGATAGACTGCAGAAACTGTTGCTGCTGTTGCCGCAGTCTATGTTGCTGAATTAGAGCTTGCAACTCAGGATTGTGGGTTTGCAATTGCAAGGAGTCCTGTCTATGCAGTGCCTGTTGTATAACTTGCTGATGCATTATATCTTCCTGCTTTATATCCAACCGGGGTTTCTTCTGCAGGTGGGACATGTCGGGATCCTGAGTGAAAGAGCCACGGACCCGTGAGCCAGTGGGAAATGAAACTTGGCCCATTCGCGACGTAGGCAAGGATGTAGCACCAGAAGCCCCCTGGTGCTGGTGCTGCTGCTGCTGCTGACTCCGCGATACCTGTTGGGAGTTGGTGTCTTGATTGGAGTTCTGCTGCACTACACAGGACCCATCCATAACCGAAGAGCCGGACATGCTAACATTGTTGGACGAAAATGACATGGGAGATGCAGGTATGCGCATGTATGACTCTGTGTTAAAGCTAGAACTTCTCCGGAGATTTGGCCCACCTGAAAGCCCCGAGTTGGCATCTGTAACCAACGAGCTCACGCCAGCACTCGGTCCAGGGCTCGCCACACTGTTCAAGAACGTATTACTCGCGTCTCCGGAAACAGGACTGTTATGCGAACGTCCAACTCCTTGAATCGAATTCGATGAATTCCCAAAAGATGAACTCGGACGGGAGTATCCCACAGCCTGTGATTGCCCATCTCCTTGGAAAGAGATGCCGGAGCTAGAGGAAGAATTCGCTAGCCCTCTAGCGGTCCGGGTAGGCCCCATGGATGGAAAAGCCCCTGGGTGACCAGAATCCAAGTAGCTATCCAGATCCAGCGTCCAAAGCCCTACTATAAAACTAACAGGATCAAACAACTCAAGCCTCTTCCAAGTAAATAAAGAGACAACTTGCCAAAAAGGTAATCCTATGTGATCATCTCCACAGAAAAAGGACCAAATCGTTTCAATGGTTCGACCAGGGCAACTGTGTACAGAAAAGCATCGCAAAAAGAAACCTTGTTAGCGAAAAACCCATTATCAAGAACAATAAAGATCAGAATCCGAGTCACCCCAAAGCAAGGTCACGAGTATCAACGCAAAATCAGAATATCGTCATCCAAGACAATGAATCCCAATTTTAACTCTAAAAAGCCCTAATTTCCAAATTAACCAGCCCCCAAAAAAAAAAAAAAAAAACTCCCAAAGACAACAATTTCTCAGAATTCAGAAGGCTGCATAGCCAAGAAACCACTCAATTGTGTATAAATAAATCTAGAAGAGGGAATAGTAGAGCGGACCTCAGAATGAGAGCTGGAGAGGGCAGAGAAACGTTTCGCGTCGCGTCCTTCGTAAGTGAATCGAAGAGAGAGAGAGAGGGGGGAGAGAGAGAGGGAGAGAGAATTGGGATCAGCTATAAGTAGCGGGAATTGCAGATGGGCGAGCACCAAAAAAAAAAAAAAAAAAGGGAATTGCTTAGGATCTGCCGGCTTTACCGGTTTCGATGACCCACGAGACCGGCTATAACCGGTGACCACCCGGAGGTCGGTCTGGGGTTTGGCGGGGTACGTGGCATGTTTTCCGTTTTCATAGTCTGGTAAGGAAAATCTTCTTAAAAAAAAAGTATTTATTTTAGATTTTTAAACTTAAAAATAATGTAAGTGAAAAATAATTTTTTAATTTTTTTTACATCGTATTAAAAATTTCAATAAAATTTATCAAATAAAATCCATATTGATAGAAAAATAATTTGCGCAAGCACATAATTTTTGAATTTGAAATTGTCTTCTTAAAAAATACTCTTCCGGAACGGCGCCCTAACTTCCGATTGTTGGACATACATCCTAGTTTTTACATCCACTTACATATCCACACTCGTATGATCCACACTGATATGAACGGTGGTGCTAGCAAAGTTGTTGATTGTATTCATACAGAAAAGCTTTGTGCACAGCAAGCTGTGCACAGCCGCTGTGCACAGCTTGCTGTGCATGTAGCACAGCTGGTATTCATATACGCCTTCCGTCTTTGGTGTCGTGTCATTGACTTATGAGCCCTCTCTCACAGGTGTAGTATTGTAACCATTTTTCCTTGTTTTGTTTATTACCCATTTGCTACTGCAGTAAAGAGATCCATGATCTCTGAAATTGGTTTACCAACTCCTCCCCCAACCTCACTGCCGCTGCAACCATCTCCTCCGACCCACCTTCCACCGCCTCAACCACCCCCATCCCCTCTTCCGCTGCCGCCTCTGTCATCAAGTACTTCGCCGCCCTCAACAGCACCTCCCTCCTCACCTATGGCGACCCGATCTTGCTCCGTATCACAGCCACGAACCACGCCGGGACAGGCAGCCCAATGTCCATCTCGCTCATGTACAAGAACTCCAGTCCTTTCACATCAAGACGCAGTCGTAGGAGAGGGCGAGGATGCTGTCGGCGGCAGAGGCATGGCCAGTGACAGCGGCGATCGTGGGCACGGGGAGGTACATCAGGTTGGTGACTAGGGAGCGGAGCTTGGAGGCCATGAGTTTAAGAGAGAAATTAGGCTGTGTTGTAGATTTATTTGTAGTCTAGGATTTCTCTCTATATAACAGCTTATATAGTAGAATACTTTTGTCTTAATTTAATTTTTTTTAAAAGAAGTGGACTTAATATCTAGAGTTTCTCTCTACATGAAAACGTTCCGTAAAGAGAAACAGAAAATGAACCACAACAATCGGAAAATGATTTCCACAATTTTTTAGAGATGGAATTTGTGTGACTCACACGGTGTGAACTTTGAAGTATAGGGAGTAGGGACTGCCTCGGGACGGTTGCCCGACCAAGCACTAATGCTACTAGTACAAACTGAGCAAAACAGATCTAGTGTGAACATGATTTTGGGACCCGTCTCCGGTTCACAAACATGATTAGAGCCAGTTATTTTGTTCAAAATATTATGTTTAAGATCTTTGTAAAAGATTAGTTTAATCTGATATTATTAAGGATCTTAACAAATTATTCAACTTTGTTTTAAGACAAAGTCGGATATTTTGTAAATGCTTTTAGTCGTATAAGATTGAGCTAATCGTTTACAGAGACTTTAAACATAATAATTTTAAAAAAATGACTAGCTCTGATCATGTTTGTAGTACTTGAGATGGATCCCAAAACCATATGTACATTGGATCTGTTTAATTTGCTACCAGTAGCACAACTTTCCATTTTTATTGCTCCCTCTATCCCAAATTATTGTTCTCTATTTATATTTTGGGATATCCCAAAATAAATGTCTCCTCTTCACCAATAGATTTTTAAGTGATTCATGTTTTTGCCCTTTCTATTTCTCTACCATTTTTTAAAACCTATTGTACTATAATTGTACCGTAAAGTATGGGTAATATAGAAAAGAGCTCTGCTATACACACAGATAATTTGTGCATAGATTGTGCACAAATTTCGTTGTGAGGTCCACCATGGGACCCACACAAATCATCTGACCCGTTCATTAGATGTAAAACATTTTTTCAAAGATTCTTGTAAAAAATAAGTTCAATCCGATACCTATAGGTGCTTCATCCAACCATCTAACTTTTCATTCAGATTTTCGGATAATGAAAAGTTATATGGTTGGATTGAACACGTATAGGTATTGGATTGAGCTTATTTTTTACGAAGACCCTTGAAAAAATGTTTTACATTTAATGAACGGCTCGGATGATTTATGTGGGACCCGTGGTGGGCCCCACAACAAAATCTATGCACAATTTGTGCGCAGATTGTATGTGTGTGTAGATTTTCTGTATAGAAAAGTCAAGTATAAAGCAATCGTACTATTGTACTGTAATTAATAAGTTGGATTCCCTAAAAGGGACGAGCAATCTGGGACGGAGGAAATATAAGGTATGGAGTAATCATTTTGTCAGAGATGCTATTGGTACAAATAATTTAGTATATACCTTGCATACAAAACAATTTTGGGCTCATTTCGGATTTCAAAAAATGATCCGATCCATTCATTTTGTTTAAAATATTTTGTTTAGGGTCCCTGCCAAAAATTAACTAAATCGAATATCGATAAGGACATTTACGATACATCCAACTTTGTCCCTGAATAGTTTCCAAAAAAATGATCCAATCCATTCATTTTATTTAAAATATTTTTTTTAGGGTCCCTGCCAAAAAATTAACTAAATCGAATATCGATAAGGACATTTACGATACATCCAACTTTGTTCTTGAATAGTATGAATTCTGAAGCAAAATGGGATGCATCGTAAACGCCCCTATCGATATCCGATTTCACTAATCTTTTGCAGGGATCCTAAACAAAATGAGTGGATTAGATCATTTTTTTGGAAACCAAAATGAACCCGAAATTGGTCTGTACCCATTGGTACAGATACAAAATCTGTTGGTTTCTATTTCCTATTTTGCGGACGAGCTCTGCTACGCGCAGAGACAATTCGCAGAGAACCACACAGAGACAAATGCGTTTGGCCCCATTTCGGGTCCCGAAAAAATCTAGAAAAATATCCATAAATTTTTGAATATTATTTTATGGAGCCCTGTAAAAAATCAACTCCAGTGGATATCGATAAGTATTACTTTTGGATTCGTAGGGGCGACTTGAGCAGTTTCGCCTCTACGAATCCAAAAGCAATACTTATCGATATCCACTGGAGTTGATTTTTTACAGGGCTCCATAAAATAATATTCAAAAATTTATGAATATTTTTCTAGATTTTTTCGGGACCCGAAATGGGGCCAAACGCATTTGTCTCTGCGTGATTCTCTGCAAATTGTCTCTGCTGTTAGTATTTTTGTTTGCGGACAACTTTTTCATGTGACCCTGGATAAGAACTCAATTTTCTAGAAAGAGTTTTCTACGGGAAAGGTTTTCGAGAAAACGGTTTTTCCCAACAGAATCCCAAAACGAATAGACTACGAGGTAACTGATGTAATCGCAATTTGCTCCGGTTAGGCTTTTATCGTTTTTTTCCAAGTCATCCATAATTCTTTAGTCAAAACAAGCAAGAATTCATTTTGATCGAACCGGCTAGTTTCGTTTGTTTACTTTGGGGCATGTCCCGTTTCAAGATTGAGTGCCGAAATACTTTCGATAAAAAACCAAGAAAGAGATTCCCAAAACAAACGGGGTTACTCATGTTTTCGCAATTCGGTCCGCTTAGGCTTTTATCTTCTTCTTCTTTTTTTTTTTGTTGTTGGCAACAGACACTCCGGTTAGGCTTTTATCTTCTTTTTTTGTTGTTGGCCATAGACATCTCGAATATCAATGTAAAACTTCTAACCTTTGGCTAACTTAAAATTTTCTCTAGAGAGAAAAAACGTTAGTATCTTTTACAATGCTGACTTTTTTAACTCTTGTTCATATTCTACTGATACACCTTTTTTATTCCTCACGAAAGATTAACCCAAAAACTATTACAAAAACTAACCAAAAGATGCATAATTTGTCTTTAAGAAAAAAAATTTGGGATGGGCTTGACCCTTTTGGTGTTCTGCGCTTGGTTTTTAAACTTTTTTTTTTATTCAATCCTTGGTTGGACTTCCTTTTCCTCTCCCCCAACTTGATGTACACATAAAATTTGTTTTGCCTATAAAAAAACAAAAAAAAATCTTGTCTTTAAGAAAAATGGAAAATGATAGTCCAAGACGCGTTTTGATAATTAATACCCGCCGAGTACAAGCTAAAAACATTTGTTAATATTGAAAATTTCATTGGCGGGTATTAATTATCAAAACACGTCATTAGCCATCATTTTCCCTAAGAAAAATTAATTTGGGCAAAATCGACGGTTAATAGGAGTATTTGTTATTAGGAATACCGGGATTGGACGAGTAGTACTTGCCCATTATGGATTGGGCATGCTTTTAGTTCGCTTTTGCTATTGAACCATTTTTGCGGGACCCAAATTGAACAACCCCTACACCAGCACACTGATTGGTTGAATTTACGTAGTTTCCATCTGGAGTTTATACCATCTTGTGTAGAGATCAGATCAGAGGCTTTGGGTCTTTCTTTGGCTGGATTTTCTATTGTACTTAGGGCATGTATGATAAAACTGAAACTGAATACTGAAAAATTAAGTACTGAAAGCTGAATGTTGAATTTGTTAAGCTAAAAAACTGTTTGGTAAACATATTAAGTATTGAATTAAAAAAATAATAAATTAATTTTAGTTCTGATTCTCTCTTAATTTACTAATGGTCACAATGCACTTTTAATAATGGTGGAATGGTGATTATGGTGGTGGTTGCGGCGGCGGCGGCAGTGGTGTTGGAGTGCTGGCGATAGTGGTGTGATGGTGGTGGTGGAGTGATGGTGATGTAACAGTGGCAGTGAGTGTGGTGGTGGTGGTGGTGGCGGTGGAGTGATGGTGTAATGGTGGCAATGAGTGGTGTCGGTAGATTGATAGTTGTGCAATGGTGGCATTGTGGTGGCGGCGGCGACGATGGTGTGGTTGTGGTTGTGGTTGTGGCAGTGTGGTAATGGTGGTGGTGATGGAGTGACAAGGGAGTGATGGTGGTGGCGGCGGCGAAGTGGTGGTGGTGGTGGTGGTGGCAAAGTCGTGGTGGTGGTAGTGGTAGTGGTGATGGTGACGAAGTGGTGGAGTAGTTGTGGTGGTGATTAAATGTAAGCACACAAGAATTCAGCCAAAATTAAGTAGCTCAAAGCTACTTAATTTTTTTTAACTTTTTAGCCTACATTTTAAATAGGGCTGAATTTGTTAAGCAATGTATAATGTCGTTATCAAATCTACTGAATCACTTATTACTTAATTGATTCAGTTTTAAGTGCTGAATTTAGATTATCAAATAAGCTCTTATCCTGCCGCGGCAAATTTCTCAAGGTAAAATAGTTGGCCGTCTTGTTTTCAAGATGGTAAGGCGTATACAAGCCAATGTACCGAAGGTGTCGCATTGGGCTCTGTTTCATGGATAGATTTGTGTTTTCTTAGGCTCTCAAGGATAAATTTAGCTTAATCAATTCTATTTTGTATTTCTTGATACGCTTTGTTTGTTTGGCGTGCCCAAACGGAGAACAATGCTTCAGCTTTTGAATTGGTTTAAAAAACAGGCCTTGTGTCCCGATTTTATGACTCGCACTCTTCTGGATTGGGCCTCTCCTTCTCGGATTTGCTCCATATCTCTTGAGGTTGGTTGGCTCCGATGACTAGTCTCAACTCAAATAGAGAAAAACACAAACTTAGTAGGAGGGAAGAAGGCATGCCTGTTAGGGTTTATCAGATGTATTTATAGGAGTGCCCCTACCATGGAAGCCAAGATGTCCTGCATGTCGTCCCCGTACCAGGGTGACGACCACCACTATCTTGCCTGGATGCTAGCCAGATCACGGAATGCCCTTGAGCTTGTCGGCCAGCGCCTTATCGCACCACATGGCCGCACCGGGTTGGCCCCTTGCACCTGTACCGACAACCGTTGAATGTGCCACTTGGCCGGGTGATGGGCCAACCAATCCCAATTGGGCGATTGGGCTATGAATGATATTCCGGCCCACTACACTGAGGTTGGGTGATAAATGTGTGGTTCTTTTGGCTAGTGAATTCCCATTTGGATGAGAACCTGTATGAATTTGCACCTGCCAAAAAATCCTTGTGTGGAATCAATATCGATCATTTGTCCAAACTTAGTATTGTGCTTTGTAACTTTGTTTCAAGTGTCTTTTTAGCCTGGTTCTTGAGAGTACTTCAGAACATGAAATACTCTCGACACTTTTGTTTTTTGGAATCATAAACGGTGTCATTGTGCAAAATCAGCAGTTTGAATATGAAAGAGGAAACCTACTCCTGTAGTATAAACCATTTACAGCTTATTCGATTAGGGATACCGGACATGAACCCGGAAATTAAACTTGGATTACCTGCTTCTGCAGTAGGCCAGTTGTAAAAACTCTTCCTATTCAAGTCTTGTTCTATATTTCTATGTAAAGTAAGAACCCATCCTGGAAAATTGTGCAGGGTGCGACTCCAGTGGATCAAGTGACCGTCCCCTGAAAGTGCTGAGCAAATCTTTGTCTATTAACTCGAGAGTACGTATTCAAGAAATCAAGGAATGATTTGTTATCTCTTTATGAGCTTTGCATAGGTAGCATGTATGGCCAATATGCTCCTATTGATTAGCCTTTGTAAAGGAGAAACAGTACTAGAAGATAGCTGGTTAACAAGAGAGGGTGAAAACACCCTCCATTTTGAGTGGGAATCTCTCTTGGCCATCGAAACAGCAGGACAACATTCTGAAAGTATAGTTGTTTTAGTAAATTGAAGGAAAAAAAGGTTCTCAGCGTTGTACCACTTAGGCTCCATTGAGTTATATGTTGAAGGTTAAGCATGTTGCCCAGAATTTCAGAGTAACTTTCTTCGGCAAATTTTCTTTCTCAAGTGTTTAACAAAACCGTTATGCTTATGACCATCATTCAAACTAGCAAGTGAGACAGTGTTCGAAATGTTTCTATGGTTCGATCAGGCTTGACGATCAGGAGAAGTAAAATAGAATCAGGATTTGGCTGAAGTCTCTTGTGTTCTTATAGTTCATCATCAAAGCTTCAATTAAGTACCATCAAAAGATTCGACTTAACCAAAAGATTATGAAAGATAATTTACTTAGTATCTCACGTAGAAACTGTTCAAATATTCTTTCTCCCATCTTTCTTTTCTCACTTGATCTTCCACTTCACATATTTGAGCAGTATAACGTGTTTTCACGCGCATAAGTTCTCTTTTGAGGAGATTAAAGAAACTAAAGTTTCTACAAAACCTTCTCCAAGCCATGCACCAGATTCTGAAGACAGAAGGGAATAAAGTGTAATTATTTACGAAATACTGAAACGGAATCAGAAAGAAATATTGCTGCAAGATTCAGATTTTTGGGTACCTTAAGCCGCACAACTTTTCTGATAGCGATGATTAGGCCGGGCATGAGACACTGCACATCTGTGATATCATGTTTGAGGGAATAAACCTGTGACCAACAGTTCTCAGATGAGGTTATTATGTTTTTATGTTAGGAGGGTATGATTCTCTTAAGTATGAGTTGGGCCACCAACCACACCTCTCCTGGACCGGAAAAGTAAACTGATGTACTCGATGGAAGCCCCGGAAGAACCATGCTGTGAACACGGACTCCATCTTCTCCCACAACTTGCCCCCGTGCCTTGCAAGATAAGAAAATTGCGTTTGAATCATGTCGATGATCTTGATTAGAAAAAATGGTCAAAACAAAAGCAAAATTCTTGATTAGACAAGGATACAAAAATCCTTTATTTTTCATTCGGGTTTCGCTACTTGGCACACGAATTGGGCTCTCCATATTTATGTCATTTCCAAGTTCTAATCAGACTAACACCAGATATAGTTGACTCCTCTCATGTTGGCTTCTTTACATTTATGGGTACCCAACGTGGTTCAGTTTTGAGTTTCTCCTTACCAAAACGTCTGTTGAAATATCCTCTTTGTTGTAGATCTGACCGAGGTTTGAGAGGTTGTTGGCGATTTGTATCGCGTCTGATGATGGAAAACCCTGTCCAGCAACAACATTTCCAGTACTGTCATAAATACTCATAATTTGAGGTATGATTATCTCCTTCTTTATATCGTCTAAATAATTTTTCAGCAGTAGAAAATCATGCTATTTTAGTCTTTGTTCGAATCCACGAAACGATGAATGGTTATAATGCATATGCTTACGTCTGAAATAGCTCTACTCTAACCTGGAATGTAATGTAGTTGGAGTGGCTTGGAACTTATGAATGAAGAATATGCAACTGGGATTTACGACTTTTAAATGGTTTTTGACAAAAGATTTTGCTGTTGAATATTAGATTTCTAATAGAATCATAGATACATGTACACTACCTCAAGTGCACTTATTCATGCTTGTTTTTCTGCCCCCCACATTTTGAAGGGATGCCACAGGTAATTTTTTGTATCGTGATTCCCGTATTGATTGATAAGCTCAACAGCTAGATTCAAACTAGGTTGAATGTCTTGGGACTACGTAATGTAGGTGTAACAAAAAAATTTAGAATCGTCTGAGGTCTAAAATGGAAATAAAATGTTGATATGATGTTGCGATTCGATAAAAGTATTCTCTAACTTACCCCTGCATCTTGTCTGGACTCAACAATCTCGACATTTTTGTAGTGGAAAGATGCTGAAATTGCAGCTTGCTGGAGGAGTATAGATCCTATGGACAAAGTCGGCGCAATAAGACAGCCCTAAAACATTAAATTCCAAAACATAAAGAACGAAGAAAACGAATAAGTTCATCACCAAATCACAAACAAAATTGGTATACTGTGCACTCACATGGTACGGGGAAAGAAAAGAGAAACCAATGAAACAATGTGAAGTCTCACCCTGCGCTCACCATGGTGGCCTTCTCACAGAATGCCGATAGTGCTGCTACCGTGTCTAATTTAATCCGGGGCACATAAACCACACTTTTCATGCCAAATGCTGTTGCCTGTATAAATGACAGAGTGAAAAGAAATGGGCTACGTTCATACTTTTATCTTTTGAGTGTTGTTATTGGTAGATGGCAGGGCAATCGGAACTTAACGTTGATTAAGAGAACTAACCTGTTTTACGTTATCGTAAACTGTGGAAGGGTCGGTAAAATCTACGACGACTGCTATTGCCTTTGACTGAAAGCAAAGTGCATTAAGTTTCTGTCGGTTAGAACACCCAGAAAAGAAGAATGAAACGGACAACGAAAAATAAGCTTGGTTTGAATTGCAGTTGAAGTAGAATACCTGAGATATAGAACCTAGCACCATTGTCAGATCATTCACTATGGGTATTTCAAGCGGCTCTTCCATGTCACAAACCTGTTAGAAGTACACAAATTAGAGGGAATGTAACACTGAAACAATTCGGAAGAATGAAGAACAAAAAATGAAATGGTGAAATTAAAGAATCAGAAACATTTCCAATATCTTCTCCAACAAGGTAGGAATCCACTGCACCAGCCACTTCCATCCCTCTGGCTTTTGTCACTGCAACTACTGCTGCCCTTCCAATTTCCTTGGCTGCTCCATTTATGATTACCTCTTCCAACAAAGAAAAGAACTCTTAGTTCCAGTAGTCCTGTATTAGTCATGTAATCGGTTTATGACAAGACGTAGAGTTGGGACTGAAGTTGCACCTTAATGTTGCTTTGAGATGGCTGCATTGAGCAACAGATCGACGACGACGTTCTTCGTTTTACATTCCAATAACTTTTATGGTTGGTAATATGAAATTGGCTGCTTAAGGTTGCCATGGCTGCTCCAAGCTATGTTCCTGATCTTATCTGAAGAGGGAGGGTTTAACATGTAGATGAAGTTTCCTTTCCTACCATTGCTGTTGTAGTTTTCAAGATAAGGTTTCTGAGCCTTTTGTTAAGCCTTGTTTGGAGGGACTCCAGAGACAGTGACATTCATTTCTAAAATTTCCAATGAAACCAGTGTCAAGTGGTGGGCACCAGGACAAGGCTAGGCAGTAGCATCAGGTCCAGCATTATTTCTGTTTTTGTTTTCATTTCCTTCATATTTGAGGCATGCAAAGAACATTGAAAACATAACACAGCTGTCTGTGGAATATATGCATCACTTCATTCATACCGTCATCTCACAAAAACAGAACTTGGGTGGAGGCTTAGCAGGTTCGAGTGACCCCCCACCCAAATGAAGACAGGACTAGACTCTTGTGTCTCTCACCCAAAGCTACAATATAAAAAGGGCCGGTGGGGCAAAGGATGGTGAGCCCCAATGCTGATGTGATTCCTCCAACTATAGTCATGAGCGGAACAGTGGTCTCCAACTCCAACATCGTAGCTGTTAATTTTTGACGAATCTCTATTTGTTGTTTTTGTTTGAGCTTTTTGGGTCATTTGTTGTATTTCCAGAACCAAGAGTCCCTTAGTATTTTTTGGTTTATGATTATGTTTCGTTTCCTAAAAAAGAAAAGGGGGAAAATATCACATCATCAATAGCACCCATCATCTCCAATGGACTGATAATTCTAATCATGGAGAAAAGGGTTAGTTTGGCATTCTAATAGCATATTAATTGGACTGTACTGTTAGTACTGTGGACCAAAATAATTACTACAGTAGAAGTGAATAGAGCAAGAAGCATTGCTGTATGAGCCTTTCTCCATCTGACAAGTTATCCAATATTTTCAAGGGAAACTTTTATGTGGGCTCTAACACACATTTTTATGGTACGATATATCTCTAGTTTCTCGAAGAAATTGGATCTTCCCTGGTCCTTATAGATAACTTGAATTGGATCTTCTCTGGTCCTTATTTATGTGGGCTATAACTATTGATGGTTCAAATTTTTTCTGCCTGGTCCAAAACTTGAACTGAAAATAATTGGAACCCTTATTTGAATTTTCAACATCAGGCTTTGATGAGTTGATACCACACCAATTTACAATAGTACATCATCCATTATGGTGGAGGACCAGTTACATAATTAGTTAAAAGAAACAAATCATGTGTGTGACAGATCAGCCACAGGTGTGATACCGTCTAGACGAATTCATGAGGTTTGACTTTTTTTAATTACTCAAATTACTATTAGCATAGAACTCCTGGACATTAGTAACCATTTCACGAGGGTTAATACTTTAGTAATGTTGACTTAGGCCTCGTTCTAGAACGGAAAATAAGTCTTTATTTTTTAAAAAGACAATTTCAAGCTCAAAAATAATGAGCTTACTGAAATCTAAAAAATGCAATGTGAATCTTGTTTAAAAAATATCAGGGTTAATACTTTAGTATTGTTGACTTAGGAGTCTAACTTTCCACTATTCACAAATTTTTCAGAAACCTTCTTGGTAGTTTTTTTTTTTTTTTTTTCCCTTTGGCTAACAGTTAAATCCCTCACTTATTTTCTAGCTATCTTATGACTATTAAAACACACAAATCAATCCTCTGGAAAAATAAATAAAATAAAACAATTGACTTAACTCGTAACTTTGGGAAAATGGACTGTAATATTTAAGAGCTAAACTGGCCAATCAGATATCGTTGAATCACTCAGGCAATTGGTATAAGAGTTGTGCTATCAAAATCGCACCAACGGTCGCGCCGGGCTATCTTTGGCCACCAGATAGCCGATCCGAGTTATCCAAAAATTCTAAAAAAAAAAAACCGAGGGGGCCTATGTGGGAATCAGCGGCATCCGATGTGTAGGATGCTTGATCTAAGCACCTTATTTTTTATGTATATACAAGAATAGGGTGCTCGGATCAAACAACCTACGCACATCGGATGCAGTTGATTCCCACCCTCTCATTTTTTTTTTTTATAAAATTTTTGGACGGCTCGAATCGGCCGTCCTGTGGCCAGAGATGGCCCGGCTCTACCGTCGGTGTGATTTTGATATGGGGAATGTCGGTCTATATAGCTTATTGTTGGTGTAATTACCTTACATATAATTAATGTAAGATAATCTTGTTTTGGGTATAGTGACTTTATCAGCCACTGCCAGATGTTTGAATCATCTATTAGAGAGCAATGCTAACAAAGATAGTAAAATCTCAACCATGTCAGATTCGATTTTTCTCAATAGCAACTCTTGAGGCTACCTCACTTTAGGTGTAAGCATGAAAAAGACTGTGGCAATAATTATAAGAATTAATTCGAGATGCACGCCAACTGACTCGAGACACTCTGCATTAAAACACAAAATCTCAACCAAAGAAATGACTTTGGTTGTGTTTGGTTGGGAGTTTAGTTTAGTTTAGTTTTAGTAGTTGGTGGAGCGAGAAATAGAGTAATGATTGAAAATATGGATAATGATTGGAGAGAGATGAGAAAGTAATAATTGAAAAAATAGGATAATAATTGGGGAAAGAAGTAGGGTAATGATTGGTTTTCAAAACTAAAACTAAAAAAAAAAGGCAACCGAACAAAGCCTTTATTTTTAGAGCTTCAAAGAAATGAATATTGAGTTTGCATTCTGTGTCAAAACAGGAAAAATTGTAGAGTTTTGTTAACCCCAAGGGTGGCTTGGTGGTCTTGGTATAAGACTTAAGTGTTTGCTCATTCCTAATGTCTCAAGCTTGCTTTCCCTTGTCAGTAATTCTTGGAGCCACCTTATCACTCGCTTAAGCATGAGAAGAGCTGTGGGGAAAGGCTGTAGAATTAGTCTGAAATGTGTATAAGCTGACCCGAAACAACTGCATCATAAAATAAAAGTAATAAAAATGAATTTAGTGTTTTGTTGCTACACATATCCCAAGTGGGGGACACTGTTTGTTCCTCTACAACACAGCACGTGATAGGACCAGAGACCGTCGGGGTAGATTTAATTGGAAGAATCTTCAGAAAACCAATTGTACGATCTTTCATTCATTGTGATTCTGGTGGTTGTAACAAGGGGTAATCCTTTTCTGAAGTGAATGGAAACATGCAAAATGAAAATTCAAAAAGTTCACTCGGGGTTATTCTAATGAATAGTCACAAAATGCATTATGCAATTGGCAGCCAAGAATTTTAAAATGCAAATGCAAAATGTAAAAATAAGAGCAAGTTTACCGGCATAGGTAAACAATCGATATATCAGTTTTACCTAATCAAAGTGGGAAATTTTAAGCTGCAGCAGCATAGGTAAACTACACGGTAGAGTTCCTTTGTAAACAATACTTCGCTTCTTCTACCGAAGAACTGTTCATTCGGTTCCCTTTGTTTATTCTTTTTCCTCTCTCTCTCTCTCTCTCCAACCAAGAAAGAAATGGTTCTGGAATGAAGAAAGAAATAATATTTTAATGAGATTAAATTCTGTCTTGCTCATCCGGACAGATGGGGTTTTCCGCCAGCATCTCCCATGGGCCCTTTTAGCGTTTTTTTTAGTAATCCAAACCGTGCATCTTATAGGGCCTATAAAATGATGTATCTACGCAAATAATCAATTTGTCCAGACAAAAAAAATGGATGGCCTGGATTTGTCAACTGTTTTTTAAGTTAAACTGTCCACAACCGTTTATTTTTTCATTTAAAAATTCAACTTTTGACATATCTATCGATGTTCGGACAAGCTTATTTGTTGCGTAAATACATTATTTTATAGGTCCTACAAGATGCACGGTTTGGATTACCCCAAAAAAATGCACAAAGAGGGCCCACGGGGGTGGTGAAAACCCCCCTCTGTCCGAATGAGCCGGACAAAATTTACACTCTATTTTAATAAAGGATAGGAAAAATAGATAGTATTGATGTGGTGTTAAAAGAGATGTGAGCAAGTAAAATAAAAAAATTGAACTGTTCATTAGCATTTTTACGTAACAACTGGTGTATACATGCTCTAATAAAGTTCCAATCAAAGTAAAAGAAAAGAAGGAGAGAGAGAGAGAGAGAGAGAGAGAGAGAATCAGCTCAATTAGCTAAACTATTTATATTTTCCGTTTTAGAGTCTTTTATTCTATTTTGAGATGTTTTAAAATGATTATTCCTTTCTAAAAATAAAAGTACAAATTTGATAAAATTTCAAAAGTGTTCTTCATCATATGTGAATACAAATGATGCAAAATAGGTACTTTAGAATATAAGGTTAATAGTGGAAAGTAAGTGTAATAATTATATGTCTCCTAAAAATGTTGAAATCCCTGAGAGGGAGAGGGACTCTCATTTAGAAACATAGGAAGTATGATTCTTGTTTATCTTTTTTGACCTTGTTGGTTGTGTATTTTTTAAATTATATTTGTTGTTTCATTTACCTAAGAAAAACGTGATCTTTTTTAATTAAGTTGCCGTTGTCAAATTGACTTTGATTTTTTACGGTGGTGTTGTACACATCAAGGCTTAAAAAACAACAGTTTGGATCACATTTTAGAACTCGGTACGAGGCCCATGTAGAGGGCAATTTAGGGCCTTTCAGCTAGCTTAATCCGACATCCTTGCAAACAATTTTACAACACTGTTTGGTTGCCTGGTTAAAAACGGGCAGTATTTTTTAATTTTTAATAAAAGTTTTGGAAAACTCTTTTAAAAAACAAAACCGCACCAATCATCTTGATATTGCATTCATCATAAGACAAAAAGCAATCAAAAAAGGTTCACGAGTAACATCTCTTTTGGTGACCGGTTGTCTTTAAAAAAAAATCCAGCAGACAGAAAACAAAACACTTAACATAAACCACCCATGTTGAAATGTTAGTGTCGTATTCTTAAATAGAAAATGCCAAGGCCACCGACGGCCAGAGCATCGATCGAGAACCAATGACAGGCATGCGGGCTCATTTCGGGTTTCGCACGGATAGATCTGAAATTTGAATGCATAAAAATAAAAGATTAGATCGAGCACTTATACATATCGGATTGAGCTGATTTTTTACAATTTCACTTGTTTTTGAATAAAGTAATTGAACGGCTTGGATCATCCGTGCGGAACCCAGAGTCGGCCACACGTGCCCGTTGGTTCCCGATCTGTGCTAGCCGTAGCAGAGTTTTTCTTAAATGGTTGTAAAACAGGTTTAGGACCACATTTATAAGGGGTTGTTCGGATAAATAAGTCAAAATGGCTTATTTTTTGTCTTTATTCAAATTTTTTTCGTATTACTTGGCTTATTGTCAATTTTTTGGAGATTATTGCATCTTCATGACAAGAGGAATCTAAAAAGTAAATTTTTTTGACCGAAATCTAATTTTTTATTTTTTTTGAATAAAGTCGAAACAAGTGGCTTATTTTCGTTTTTTTTTGCTTTATTTGGCTTATTTTTGGAGGGAAAGCCAATGGCTTTTTAAGCCGAACAAGCCCTAAGTAGGTTGTCATTGACGAGGGCTCTACCTGCCAAAGGTCACACCAAGGGCGCCGCACAGTATGCTCTTTTCTTTTTTATCTGCACAGAATGCTTGGTGTTCCGGTTCAACCGCTTAAAAAATAAGTATTTATTTGTAATTTTTAAGTTTAAAAGTAATAAGCTTACTGAAATTAAAAAATATACAATATAGATATTGTTTTATAGATCTCATCGACATCTATCAAACTTTGAAGAAAAATTAAAAATTATTTCCTTAAACCTATTATTTTTAAGTTTGAAAATAGATCCTTATTTTTTAAGTACTTATTTGAGAAAATGAAACGGAAAAAAAAAGGGCAGAAAGGAAACATGCTACTTGCTAGGGTAAACATTTCTCACATACCATGTATGGCCATATTAAGGATCCGTTTGATTATAGAGATAATGGTAAAAAACGCAAGAAAGGGAAAAAAAATATACATTCTTCTTTTTTGTTCACTTAGCAAGAATATCTAAAAAAGTAGTAAAAAGTGAATTTTCCTATATAAATCTCTAAAGCATGAGAGCTTACTTTACTTTTTCTCACAAATGTGCAGAGAAATTTTATTTTCTTGAGAAAATCAACAACAATTACTCTAACTTTCTTCTTTATCATATTTTATCTTCTAATTTTGACAATTTTATCCCCTCCAAATAATGATAACTCATTTTCTCTATTATTTTCTTGCAAAACTCCATTCTAATCAAACGAATGTGAGAAAAATAATAATTTTTCTTTTTATTTTCTTTTCTTTCACTTCACTTCACTTTCTATCATTTTCACTTTCCATTTTATTTTTCTCGTTAATCAAACGGACCCTAAACGATTCTTAATTAGATGACTAAACATGTAATCGTAGGCTTTGTTTGACCTTATCTGAATAGGGCTGCCAACAAAACCGAGTTGCTTTGATGATAAAATACCCATTTTGTATAGGTCATCAGAAATATTAATTATGTTAAAAATTATGTCGATCGTATATCAATTAACACATGTGTTTCGATTTGGCGTGTCAATATGTATTTTTTATAAGTAAAAATAAATGTAAATTGAAATTATACTATTTACAATTTCGGCTGACGTGATTTTCAACCATCGTTAATATTTTCAGAGAACTTTGAAACACGAAAAATTCTGATCATCGGAAAGGGTCGAGAACGATCCCACAATAAACTCCAACAAAGGCCGATTGATGATTATGAGGCTAGAGAAAAGGCTGGAGAAAATTCTCTCCATTAAGCTTTATGTAGCACTTAATTGACACTTCTCAACCTTCGGGGTGGTAGTTCAAGACTGAGGCGACTGGGTTTAAAAAAAAAGGGCTCTTCCCTTTCCACGTTTAAGACTAAATAGTTGGGGGTTGTTCTTCTAAAAAAGTCAATGGCTTTTCCGTAAAAAATGAGCCAAATAAAGTCACAAAAAAACGAAAATAAGCCAATTGTTTCGTCTTTATTCAAAAAAAATTGGATTTCGGTCAAAAAAATTTACTTTTTAGATTCCTCTTGTCATGAGGATGAAATAATTCCCAAAAAATTGACAATAAGCCAAGTGATACGAAAAAAATTTGAATAAGGACAAAAAATAGGCCAATTTGACTTATTTATCCGAACACCATGTCCACTTGTATTTTGGGTGGGGTTCTAATGGCGGTTTTCATGCAACATGGTAATTGAAAAGTATTTTCATCTCCTATCAGGTCTATTATGACTCAAATCCAGACATCCCATGGTAATTGAAAAGTATTATCAAAACATGTTTTGAACCGTTATTTTCCCAAAATAAAAACTTAGACTATGTAAAATTTTAGTCCATTAAGTTTTAGTACAACTCATTTTTCCTTTTTAGCTTAACACACCCTATATAATTATCTTTTTTGAAAGAGAACTTGTTGAATATATCAACTCAGATTCGATAATAAATAATTTCTATTCCCTAAAAACTATGTGGGGCACAACTTTTTTTTTGTACCACTTTAATATTGTATGTTCTTTGTACTTTTCTTTTGTTTAAATTTAATAATAACATATAGCCCTTCTAATAAAGGCGCCCTTAGACTAATAAGTTGCGGACTTTGCCTTTTCCGATCGAATTTCGATGATCCGAGCCGCTCAATGTGTGTAGAACATGATTTTAAGGGTACCCGCGAGAAATTAGCAAAAATATAACCAGTATGAGCTTGATTTGAGTAGTTTTTATTTGAACCGTTCAATGAAAACTGCTCGGATGAAGCCTTTCACAGTCTTTTTTTTTTTTTTGTTGATTTTACAGTCTTTTTTTTTTTGTTGATTTCTTGCGGGAACCCTTAACGTCACATTTTGATCAATTGAGCGGCTCGGATCATCGAAATTCGATCGTGAAAGGCAAAGTTCGCAACTTGTTGAATAAGGGCGCCCTTAGTAGAAGGGCTCCGTACTCCTATGTTTGTACAAGTTTGTAGGATATTAATTATACGACTCTTTTGGATTAAATGATACATTATTTTATTAAATTTTAACCCAAGATAGATTGGATTTCTAGTTCCGCCCATGTAGACGCGGTCATCCCAGTCCACCCTTTTTTTCCGTGGCAAAGAAAAAAAGAAAATTGACATTTCTCATTTTTTATGGTCCCTAATCCTACGAGTATCCAATCGCCCTTCAACTGTTGATGAAAAGTTAAGGGAACCGACAATTACCATTGCCACAAATCTTATACCGACAATTACCATTGCCACTAATCTTATACTCCTGTACTAACTACTTCCCCGTAAGTCATTAATTAACGTTTTTTATTATCCTGTTGATTATTTTAGTACTTCAGTGGTCGGTACCCTGTCCCTGGTCAAATGTTACAAGGGAATTTACAAACCAACTGCTCAAAGACCAAGGCTCCTCTCTAGTTTAAAATTTTTTGAGCCATCTCAACCCCACTTTGATAATAAATACAGTCTATTTTATAAAATTTGTCGAGAATATTAATCATATGAAAAATAAATCAATAAGTAATCGATAAAGAAATGATGAAAGCATATTTAGGTTTTAGATAGACGAAAAGGATATGAGTAAATTCAAAGGGCTGCATACCCCGCGCTTACATATTGCATATTTAGTTGAATTAAAATATTACTCTCACTCAAAGTAATTCTATTCGCACAATTTTGAAAATAAAAAATATCAGACACAATTGTATCTGAGACAGTTCGATGCCTTCGAGCTCGCAAGCATCGCCCTGATTCCGGACAAACTCATGGAGTATGAAATTGTGTTTTAAAATTGCGTGCGCGGATACTTTTCCGGACAATATGGTAATGTTGAAACTCCAATCATAGCTTGTTTACAGTTAATTAAAAAAAAAAACTCGTTATTAATATTAGTAGCATCTGGACAAACCAACCGACGGCCGCCGCGGTTTACTTTAGTTTAAAGCTTGGTTTGAATATCTCCACGATTAGATTAGGGAATGATACGTTGTACCGTCTCTATCGGACCACGTATGCGTGGGAGTATCTAATACTTTCCCACCCCGCAAAAAGATCAATCCCCACGTGAGAACACCCATCCACAGTCCAGAAACAGCCACGTCTAAGTCGTCAAGTTTCGTTTGGATCGGACGGCTTAAAAGTGTCGGTGCCTCTGGAATGGGTCGTACGTGGAGGAGAGAGAAAGTCAAGGACGGGGGACTTTCCTTTTTTGGCGGTAACCGACAATCGACGCCTGTGGATTTCCCAGAGTGTGACGTAAGCGACTGTATCTAGTACCCCGTTCACGCTACTGATTAATTTATGCATTATATTTTTTTTATTTTTTCTTTATTCAATTTTTTTTCGTTTGTTAAGCTTTTTGTTGAATATTTTTTAAAATACTTGTATAAAAATAAAAAAAAATTTATTTTTTCGATTTCTTTCGTCCTTAATCACTCGTATTACATAAAAGTTTGACGTAAAATTAACAAATGCCAAAAAAAATTGAATAAAGACAAAATTAAAAAATTATTCTGTATAAGTTAATTACTAGCATAAACACCCTGCGAATTATTAGATGGTTTTCGGGGACTTACACACATATGGGGGGAGAACCAGCGATTAAGGGGTCCAAATGTTGGTAAGCTTGTTTTTTTTTTTTGATCATGGTAAGCTCGTTTGGAATGTGCAACTAGTGCAAATAAGCAAGATGCTACACTCATCACCTATGTATGTCATCTTTGCCTTAGCCTTTGTCATTCTTTTTTTTTGGGTAATTCTGTCAAATTTAGCAACTGGTGTGGTTGCTTGGACTAACTAATCTAAAGCTTCGTACAGTTGTACGTTGGGAATATTTTGTGAGATATTGATTCCCCAAAAAAGAAAAGTGAGGTGAAATAAAGGAAAATGGAATTTATTTTTGTGTGTGTCTGTTCTCTTGACAAGAAATCTTGCAGTGAAGCAAGAATTCTTTTATTTTGGCAAGATCTATTTTACAGCAAAGTGTTTTCCAGTGGAAAAGTTGAAGCTGTGGATTCTACAATTTTCCTATAACTGAACACATAGAAAAGTTGATTTTTCGGTCATTTTCCGTCCTTTCCGTGCAAGAGAACGGGGCCTAAGCGTACTAGCACACCTCGACTTACTCAGGAGAATGACTGCCACTGCCAACCTGCAGCTGCTCGTTTTGCATTTGTTAAAAACTCATCTAAGATCGGCCATGCTTCAATCAACAAGGGGAAAAAAATATATACTACCTGTCAATTTTAGCTTTTCTCTTATTGTTGCAAGGTCAATCTCCCCATTGAATATGTTCGAAAATTTCAGAGAGAGAGATGAGCCGAGTTTTATAGAGGATCAATAATTGAAAATGAAAGAATCTTCAGAGTAGTTTTTTTTTTTTTTTGGTAAGTAAAAATTTGGACCATTTCTCGATTTGTGCGTGTCATCCTTGCGCAGAGGCTATACTAATCTTCTCTGTATCGTTCCAATTTTATCGGATGTCCCCAAAGAGACTTCAGAATAGTTAGCTTAAGATGTGATCTACTATTAACATGGATGGGGAGTGAATGAGATAATGATAATTAAGATTAACCAATATAATCTCTACTGTTTTTCCCATAACAGTTGATGACATATTGGAAGTATACAAGTTCAATTTTGCGGGGACAATGGTGGCAACAAAATGTGCACAAAATCTCTCTTTTAAAAAAGAAGACACCAAAAAGCATATTCTTTACCACTAATGATATAGGTACCGACATGGGGGAGGAAAATCGTACCGATTGGCCGAGCCGGGCCGTCTCCTGCCACCGGACAGCAGATCCGAACCGTCCAAAAATTCTAAAAAAAAACCGATGGGGCCCTTGCAGAGTTGCAGGAATCAACGGCATCTGATATGTGTAGGGTGTTTGATCTAAACACCACACACACATCGGATGCCGTTGATTCCCGCACAGGGCCCATCGTTTTTTTTTTTTTTTGAATAGAATTTTTGGACGGCTCGGATCGGCCGTCCGGTAGCCGGAGATTGCTCGGCGTAGCCGGTCGGTACGATTTTCCTCCTCCCCGGTTGGTACTCATAGCATGACTCTATTCTTTACCCCACGGAGCTTTTTTTTTTAGGTAATGAAGAGTGGTATCTGGGCCAGCTTACGCGCACTACAGGATTAATTTCTCCAGTCTCTCACCGGCCTTTGCTAACCCAAAAAGTTTTTACGCATCGGGTGGTCCTAAGAACTTTTCCAAAAGGCGTATTCTTCTATATTTTCGTATACTACACAAGTAAATTTTTATTGATGTTAAGCATGTAAGAGAATTATATACAATAACGTACAATATATCAGATTAATCATATATATGAGGTCCCCCGCAACTAATCATACTCTATACACGCTTATCCAAAACGTATTCCAGGCGCAGTAAAATAAATCAACAACGAAAGACACTTAATGCTGCTCGTGCTCAAAAAAGATCAACTACGTTAGCCCTGGTTAATTAACTCAATTGGAAAGTTTTTTCCAAGGCGACAACTCATGTTAGTTGTCGACTCACGTCTGGTTAAGTTTTCACGTTAAGCTTCAACATTTTAATACTCAATTTGACTCGATTTGTTCACCGTCTTATTTCAATTAAAAAAAAAAAGTGTATGGATTGGACTAACCAACAAACTACACGATCTTCATGCTTATAGGGACTCCACATCAAGCATCAAATTACTATGAAAAAATAAAACCCAAAAAAAAAAAAAAAATCCTTACAACACAACTTGTACCACGTTTTCCACACGGATTCCATTAATTTAAGGATGGAATTTGATTCCTAAGGTTTCCTTGATCCAAGTTTCCCATCATGAAAGGAAAAGCTAAACAAATTAAAATAAAATAAAAGTTCACAACTTTTAAAGAAAATCACCCATTTTAAAAATCAATGGAGACATGGAGATCCTTGTCAAATACTCCATCCTTTTGGAAGTTGTATCCCCCCTCTATCAACAAAAGACATAAAGGGGAAAAAGTTGATGTCAATCACATAAAGGAAAAAAAGTTGATGTCATTTACTATTAATCTTCAGAAAAAAAGAGGCCCTCTCCAAGTAATCATTAATTCTAATCTCAAGAGTAATCATATGCATAATATCTCTATTATAAAACAGAAGGGTGTGAGGACAAATTGTTAGAACGACTTAGATTCATTTGATCTGAAGGCTGTAGTGCATCCTTCCACTTCCCGGTTAAGTGCCCATGATTTTCACCTAAATCACACAACTGCCATCCCTTTTCAACAGAGATGAGTAGTGCCGTAGGCACGGATTATTACTAATATTTTAATATTAGACAAAATGTCACTATCACTTGACAAAGTTTCCTTTCATAAAAATTTAACAAAAAAATACGAATTAAAAAGAATAGAAAATGATTTCCGAACAAAAGAAAAAACGAGATGGTGTTTGGTGGTCTTGGAACATTATTATCCTACTGCACCTTTCATAACATGCAACATATTCTCCAAACAGTCCTGCTATAAGCAGGGACAATCCACAGGGACAACGCGTTTGGCCCAATTTTGGATCCCAAAAAAATCTAAAAAATTTCACCCCTACTTATCCAAAAGTAATACTTACCGATATCCGCTGGAGCTGATTTTTTACATGGCCCCATAAAATAATATTCAAAAATTTATGGATATTTTTCTAGATTTTTTCGGGATCTAAAATGAGGCCAAACACGTTGTTCCTGCAGATTGTCCCTGCGAATTGTCCCTGCTGTTAGAATTTTCACTCTCCAAAAATTCCAACATAACAACGCTCATAGTGCTGCCCGTCAAAAGGACAGCACGCCCCTTGAGTCTACTTAATACCATACCTGACCCGCAAGAGTCAAGACGGTATAGTACTATAGTAGTTGTTTGGAACTTTAACCCGAAATGGCAGAAGGGTAAAAGGAGCAGTGTTGAAATCTAAGCATTCTGTGACTACTTTGGGAATCCGACCGTCATCTTTTCACCGGCAGCGAAAAATCGAAATGTTGTTGGTTTAAGTCAAATAGGTGCGCGCATGAAAAAAAAGTGAGGATATGAGTGCGAAAGCATCTTCGAAATCATATTAAACTACTAAAAATTTGTGTGAACCAATATTGAAAACACAAAACACAAAATGAGGATTGAAAACGATAGCTAAATGGGGTTCGGGAAATTATGCAACACACACGTTATTATATTCAGACGGAAAGTCATAAGTCATTAACCCGTGTGGCGTTTGATAACGGATTGGACAACACAACCATATACCCGATTGCGATCCGTCACCGGCAAGTCCACATCGGCACTGGCCAAAGCCCACACTCCCCCCCCTCGAAATCGACACTTTAATCTCCCTCTCTCTCCAAAACACACTTTCTATTACTCGTACTTATGATCTTCATAATTAACTAAACAATCATTGGTTCCACCCAAATTACCATTGCACCCCTCCTTACCCTTCACACCGACGGAATTGGAAATTCCCCTTCTTTTGTTGTCTACCCTTGGACCATTGGTGAATCGGAAAAAAAGCAAAAAAAAGGGTACGCACACTATTAACGTTGCCGTATCCTTGTTTGGTTTGAGTTTTGATAAAGATTTTTAAGAAGGCAAATTCGGGGCTCATGTTTAACTACATTAATTATATTTTGTTATACCCATTTCAAGACCTATTAATAACCACATTGAAAATACAAATAATTACATCAAAAATAGTTCAAAAATTTCTTGAATGACAAAAATGACCACAACTCTTTATATTCCTTTATCTATATCTATAAAAACAAAGAGCAAAAATGACGAAAAATGGAAAAGTGGGAATATATCCCACCACTTTTTTCTTTCTTTTTTTTTTTTTTCCCTGTGAGACTTGAACAAGAATTCAACCTTTGCCACCAAGCAAACTAATGTATGAATTTTTTCCTTGAGTTTCTTGGAAAGATTAATTTTCCCTTACGTACTTGATGAAGAGTTTTTTTATAGAACTATTTTTGCTAGATCATGGTATTGCATTATGCAGGAGCATAGATGGTATGTGGTGTGTGTACTGGTTGTCATAATAGGAGTATTTTTTTGGGTAAAAGTATACTGGTTGTGATATGAGGCGTGAGTTTGTTTGGAAAAGTGATGAAATAGATTGAGGAATTGAAAAGGGATTTCAAGGGGCATTTTTGTAAAGTAAGTGGTGTAGTGGAGGGCAATTAAGTCATGCAATGCAAGATATACCTTGAGTTTTGAAAGGAATAAAAAAGGTTTTGATAGGAACAAAAAGGGTTTTGGCATTATCAATTCCCTTTAAAGTATCAAACAACTTAGGGGAGAATCTTAAAATTTTCTCTTCTCTTCCACTTCTTTCCACAAGTTCAAACATAGCCTAGTTTAGGAAGTGAGGGCCCCGTAGTGTTGCAACTCACTACATGGTGTAATGAATAATCACATCCGTCTATTTTAGCAATTAACGATTCAGATTAAAAAAAAATATTCTTCCATGGAAGAGTTTCTTTTAAATCCAGACATTTGAAAATACTCTTAAACGACTACGATTACTCACTACACCCTGTAGTGAGTTTGCTCACTACCCTGGGTCTATAGTTTAGCACTAAAAAGATTGTATTTATTTTGGTTGAAAATTTATTGGACTTGGTTTATTTTATTTTTCTGATCTATAGGCTCCGTTTGTTTCGATGTAAAATGTTTTCCATGTAAAATATTTTTTCAGAAAATAAATTTTAAACTTTTATTTTTTGGTGTTTGGTTAGCATTTGAAAATATTTTCAGAAATCAACAAAATAGTGAATAGGGAGAGGGGGCCATAAACAGTGAAGAGATATGAGAATATTGAAATTGAACGAGGGTCAGGACTAACGATCGAAAAAATGAACAGTGAGAATCGCAGTAGAAAACAACGGGTTTATTTCGGAAAATAACTTACGGAAGATATAAGGATAAGCCATTTTCATCTAATTGATAGAAAATATTTTACATGTAAAATGTTTTTCTAATTTTTTACATAACGAAACACCAAAAAATAGGTAAAACATTTTACACCCAAACAAACGGAGCCATAATGTCTAATTACTCACACGCATTAGCAAAATTGTCATTTATTACTTTTGCTTGGTACAAATGATCTCGTGTAAACAATTTAGAAAAAAAGAAGTTACACTTACAAAAAAAAATAAAAATTAGTGCATTTTTCTACCGCAAAGGATTTGTTTATGTACTAAAATTGTCCTTACTTATTTATGTAGTAATATATAATAATAATAAAAAAACACATTTGATGTTTTAACTTATAACTCCAGAAAACAAAAATTTATGATAAAGATTTTAAGTTTTTATTAAAAGTTAAAACACTCAGATAATTCAAATAACCAGATTGTCTAGATTTAAAAGTAGTACTGTATGTATTTTATAAAATACCAAAATACTACTCCGTTCGTCCCATTTTCACTATCTATTTTTAAATTGCGTGTAATTTTTTAATTGTTTATATTTTTTAATTTATAATATTTTTTATAATTTTAAAAAAATTTAAATTATAAAATTAATTGAGATTTATTAAATAAGAACTATATTGAATATTTTTGAGATTCACATTAAAAAAATATAAATAAAAATTATAAAAAAACAAACAAAATAATGATGAATAAAAATATGACAATGACAAAGCGAGCTGTAGTTTAAAAAGTCGTAATAGTACGGAGTATATCATTATCAACCCAACAACAGCCTCATATTTACTCTCCCTTTCTCTCTCTCTCTCAGATAACCTTCCAACAGAAGCCTAATTGGCAGCTTTCGTGTCCCATCACAGAAATTATTTTACAGAAAAACAAATACTCCATTGTTAAAGGCAATATAAAAATACTCGAGGGTTCACAAGCCACAAGGAGTAATATAATACTCAGCGTCTTATATATATAATCTGCTGGTAATTGTTCTCTTCGTTGTACATTCAATTTTTTTATATTTCGTTTCTCTCTCTACACCCTCTCCTCCTCCTTTCGGTGGTCTTCTCCAGACCAAGAAGAAGAAATAGCAGAGAGAAAATTCATCAATAATTCCACATTCCTTCCATTTTCAGACTCATACAGCTCTTAACGTCTTTCATTCGTTATCCGTTGTGTCCAGATTGTTGTTGGGTTAGATAATTTTTGAGGGTTTAATCCACTAGCTACATTTGGGCCGAAAGAGATCTGGAGATTTCCTATCCTAGAGAGAAATTAAAGCCCAGAAAAGTCCCTGTTTTTACGGGACGTTTGAGCCGATCGACGACTGTAGTCAGGCGATCTATCTGCCGGTTTTCTTGGCGAGTAAGATTTCGAGATTCTTGGATTGCGATTTTAATGTTTCTTTCCTTCAACGCCACTGGTTCATATCCAAATGGGGATGTATAAAAACGGAGATTGCGAGTGACTGCGCGTTTTCTCTCTCCACGTAATTCATTTTTCTCTCTCCTCTCTCTTGGAAATTTGACGCGTGTGGTGCTGGGGCGATGAGGACGGCTGAAACAGGCGACGACTCTTGCAGATCGTGAGAAAGTCAAACGATTGGTACAACTCCGTCGTGCTAAAACCCGTTTCGGATTCAAACTCTGCTCGACCCGTTTGCAACGAGGTGAAGATGATGAGAATGAAAACTAGAACAACACCGCCGCCGCCACCGCCGCTGCCGACAACCAACGGGAGCTCCGCCGCCGGTGAGTGGGAGGTGAGACCCGGAGGAATGCTGGTTCAGAAGCGAACGGATTCGGATCAAACCCGTATCCCACCGCCCACTGTCCGGGTCCGGGTCAAATACGGGTCGGTCTACCACGAAGTGAACATCAGCTCCCAAGCCTCCTTCGGTATCCTCTAAATTCTCTGTCCAATGGCGTTTTCATTTTTTTTTTTTTTGTATGGCAAAACTTTCGTACTCCATATCAAGACAACTATAATATATGTGACGGGTATTGTAAGTCGCAGAGTGGCCTCGGTGCCATGATCCACTGAGATTCAGTCCAAAGAAATGGATTAGGAGAGTAGAGTTTCGAAGAGTAAACGAGGACTCTCCTAGTGCTGCTCGCATAAACTCAACCTATTCCTCAGCCACCCGATTTGTAAATGGATTTTTTCAAGTTAGTCCATTGATTTTGATGAATTTATGGCTTTGGGATTATTGCAGGGGAATTGAAGAAGATGTTATCAGGGCCCACGGGCTTGCACCACGAGGATCAGAAGCTGATGTACAAGGACAAGGAGAGGGACTCCAAGCAGTTCCTCGACATTGTTGGTGTCAAGGACCGATCGAAGATGGTGCTGGTTGAGGACCCAATTAGCCAGGAAAAAAGGTACCTCGCGATGAAAAGGACTGCTAAGATGGAAAAGGCTTCGAAATCAATCTCCGATATCAGTTTGGACGTTGATAGGCTAGCCGGACAGGTATAATTTTGCTGTACTTGGTAATTTTTGGAAGCATTTTTTAGAGGGTAATAATAAGTTTGGTTGATTGAGTGTGAGTTGAAGTTTTCTGATGGAATTTTGGTTGATTGGAATTGGGTAGGTATCGGCTCTTGAATCGGTGATTTATAAAGGTGGGAAGGTTGAGGAGAAGATGTTGTTGAACCTGATTGAAATGTTGATGAATCAGCTGATTAAATTGGATGGGATTGTGGCTGATGGGGATGTGAAATTGCAGAGGAAAATGCAGGTAGTTTTGACTTGGCATTTAGGATGTGGATTTTAGATTTTGCCATGTAAATCATCAGTTGTGTGAGAAACTGACTCAAAAATTGGAAATTGCCAATTTTGGTGTCACCTACAATGCAGGTGAGGAGAGTGCAGAAATATGTTGAGATTCTTGATGTGTTAAAGGTCAAAAACTCGACGCCTACGAGCAACGGAAGCGAAATTCCGCAACAGCCATCACCAGTTCAGCAGAATCAACCACAGAGGTGCTCAAATGGGGAAATTTCTTCCCCGAATCAACCTAAGTACTCAAATGGACAAATTTCTGCGTCAAGTCAACAACCAATGTACTCGAACGTAGAAATTTCTTCCCCGAATCAACAACCGAGGTATTCGAATGGGCAAATTTCGTCCCCGAACAAGCAGCACCAGCTGAGGCATTCGGTTGGGCATTCGCCAATCCAGACAGAGCCCCAACCTCAACAGCAGTCGAGGCATTCAGCTTCCGGCGCAGCAGTGGTCATAACCACGCAATGGGAGACGTTCGATCCCGCCCCACCTTCGACATCGAACGCCGGTAATCCAGTACATCCCAAATTCAATTGGGGCTTGCTTGAGTAAAGCAATGGGTGAAGTAAATGTTCTAGTGTGTGTGGATGCGTGCTTTTCAAATTGTGTCAAGTTGGTTTGGTGTCTATTCTCCATTCTTTTGTGTATTTAGATTTTGCTAGCAAACCCCCTTTCTCAATTGTTATTCAGCAATAAATGGGGTTTTCATTTATAAAAGATTATACTACATTGTTCTTCTTCTTCTTCTCATTTTCCTTGTTGTCCTCCTAAGCCATTGCCATTTTATGTTTGTGGCATTGGCAGTGATGATAATAGTATATGTATGTAGATTTGTCACTTGAGATAGTAACAAGGATCATAAGTGACGGATAAGTGCATTACTCTCTCTCTCTCTCTCTCTCTCTCTCTCTCTCTCTCTCTCTCTCTCTCTCTCTCTGTGGTTCTGCGGCTTAGAGCAGGTTAATTCTACTTCTGGGACTTTCTAGTGGTTGGTGCATGATGATGAATGTGGTATGCCTTTCTTCTTGGTAAGGATAGAAGATGACAAAGAAGAGAATATGAATGAAGGATGATCTGTTCTCAAATCAACTAACCCACTCAACTGATAGGAAGAGAAAGTTTAATTATAAAGTGATCCGCAGGGAATGATGACAGTGGATTAGTTTAAACATTTTTCAAAGATGTGCTTTTTTGGATCCCTGTAACTTCAAACGCACTTTTTCCATGTAAAGAAGCTGAAAACTTGGCATCTTTTGCCCATTGTAATCAACTTAGGAAGTGAAAAACCAAAGTGGAACCGTTCTTTTATTTTTTTTGCAGGCAAGAGTGTTCGAACTAACTTACACGTATTTCGAGTAATCTTTTTTACGGTTCAGTTAAAGGTAAGACATCCGTTCTATTTGGAATCAAATCTGACTAAAGTTCATAAAATTCTCAAGTTTTTCGAGAAATACTAGAAGAGATTGCGTTTTACGATGACAATGCAGATAAATGTAAGGTCTGTGTTTTGACTTTATGGATTATGCGTGGGCTGTCGGTAGACCTAAAATCAGGTTTAAATTGAAGGAATGCATTCTGAGTTAAACTCAGATAAAGTTAAATATGTATTCTGCTGTTGACGAGTTTTGAGAAACAGTAGAAGGGGTGGGAGTCACAATATGGATGCACATCTGGACTTGAGAGAAATGTGGGAACTAAATAGGAATTATCTGTCGAGAGTGAGAGAGAGATAAAAATCACTTTAATATGCAGACTGGGAGACACAAAATTGAGCTTACGTAGTAGGGTAGTTACTTGATGAAAATTTCATTGTGAATAAGAACCCATTGGGATGGTAGTTCAAGTGGTTGAGTCAGCCCGGTTAAAATCGTCTCCCCGTTCCACCGGTCCTGAGTTCGAGTCAACTTAGGACTAGATGGTTGGGCTATGGAGGCCTTACGTCCACTTACATTTTAGTGGAGTTCTGGTGATGAATCCTGCGACATGGTGATGGACAAATATATTCTCCCTAACCGGGTCAACTATGGCTCAGATCCGAACATTCCAAGACGGGTGGGTTCATCTATCATTCTGTGGTCACATGCAAAGAGATTAACTACGCTGGTCGCCCCAACCCACATTTTTTTTGAACTCTTGAACTTTTGAAGTGGTAGGGCTTTGCGTGCCAAAGTTATTATTATTATTTCCTATTTTGACTGATTTCCAAAGATCTAGCACGACAACAGGGTAAATACCAAACACAAAGCATTCTTCAAAAGCCATGCACTTGATTGCCGAGGTCCCAAAAATAGAAAAGGAGGTGAGAGCTTTATCAGGTCCAATAGAAAAAAAAAAAGGAACAAGTTCACACCAAATATTAGGAAGAACCAATGGTACGCGAGGGTTACCCTTAAAGTTGGACAAACCAGCATTAATTGTGCACACCAACTTTTAAAAATTACCCTATAGGCAGTTTTGCTATAATTCCGTGTCCCACGGGGAAATCCAAACAATAGTGTCCGTAGGAACGCCAGTGGATACATTGCTACAATATGAAGCTAAAAGGCTAGAAGTCGAGAAAATTCAAAAAGCAACCCTCGAAACTTCTTATTTTAAGTTTTAATAAGTATCTTCTACCACCCGAATCAAATTCATCGCTTGCATACGAACAAAAACACACAAATCCTTTAGTGAAACTAAAAAATATCCGTCCTTAATCTCCTGATGCACGTAGTCAAGGAAATTAGCTGAAGGAAACTCACTCTTTCTCTCTCTCTCTCTCTCTCTCTCTCTCGGCTGTGGTTGTTGCCTAATGATTATCTTTTATACCTTGCTTCCCATGGAGGATTCAAGATGAAAAAGAAGGGGAATATGTGAAAAAGGTATTTGTACTCAAACAACTAATGCACTCATCAATTGACAGAAAGGGAAAGTCTCATTGTAAAGTTCCTGCAGGAAATGATAACGGGGGGATTATTTTAACAATTTAACCCTTTAAACAGACCCGTGTTTTTGGATCCCAGTAACTTGAAAAACACTAAAATTTCCAAAAAAGCTGAAAACTTGGCATCTCTTCCAGGCCACTTCTAACAGCATTAGGTACCGTACCAAATGCCCACTACCAGCAACCAGAGAGTTGACCTACTTCAGGATTACGCCTCTGCTCAAGTCTATAAAATTTTCAAGTTCCTCATGGAAAGAGATATATAATAAAGAGACCTGCTACACACGGGTTCGGCTCCCCTCCAGTTTTCCACTGTCCAGTATGAGCCAGTGTGTGGTTGGGATGCATTATGCCAAATCCAAAGCTATCCAAAGCTCCACGTTACTTCTGATCTCGAATGGACAAACAGGTTGATTATTGCGTTAACGGAAATTGAACGGAAAACATAAACGGTCATTTTTCTTACAGTAAAAAATATGGTTAAAAAATTTAAGTGCTCTCATTTTTAATCCATTTGAATTGGTATAAAGATTTTATTTTTTTGATCATTTTATCTTACATGGTCATAATGAATTTTTGGTTTTAAGGCTTTCAATGAGTACCCTAAGAGAGTCTAGAACAAAATAAGAAGCATATACTCTCATATGAGAATCTTAGAGAAAAAAATTCATTACGAACATTTAAGATTAAATGATTAAAAAAAAAGATTTTCGCACTGATTCAAACGGATTAAATATTGGAGCACTTAATTTTTTAACCATAATTTTTAATATATAAAAAGTGTAAAAAATTAAGTTTTCCAATTTTCAATCCATTTGAACTAGTACGAAGATCTTATTTTTTTGATCATTTTATACCAAATGGGCATACTGAATTTTTGTTTCTAAGGCTCTCATATAAGAGTACATGTTTCTTATTTTGTTATAGGACTCTCTTAAGGTGTTTATTGAAAACCTTAAAGCAAAAAATTCACTATGATTATTTAGGATAAAATGATAAAAAAATAAAATTTTCGCACTGATTTAAATGGATTAAAAATTTGAGCACTTAATTTTTTACTGGACCGTTTATGTTTTCCGTTCTGTTTCCGTTAACTCCATTGTCAAGCTTTTTATCCATTTGAGAGCAGAAATAACGTGGAGCCTTGGATTTGGAATAATGCATCCCAGCCACACACTGGCCCATACTGGACAGTGGAACACTGGAGGGGAGCCAAACCCGCTACACACACAGCAATCTGTGCACAGATTTTGTTGTGGGGCCCACCACGGGTCCCACACAAATCATCCGAGCCATTCATTAAATGTAAAATGTTTTTTCAAGGGTCTCCATAAAAAATAATCTCAATTCAATACATGTATGTGCTTCATCCAACCATCTAACTTTTCATTCAGATTTCTGAATAATGAAAAGTTATATGATTGGATTAAGCACTTATAGGTATCGGATTGAGATTATTTTTTACGGGAACCCTTGAAATTTTTTTTTACATTTAATGAACGGCTCGGATGATTTGTGTGGGACCCGTGGTGGGCCCCACAATGAAATCTGTGCACAATCTGTGCACAGATTGTATGTGTGTGTAGACTTTCTGTATAATAAAGCATCGATCGATCGATTCTGGTGGATGAGGCATGGGTTAGGGTGGGAGTGTCGGTACGTTTCACCGAATGATATGATCAACAAAAATGCTACATACACAACGGTTATGTAAAACACAACACACAACTAATCTCTAGCCATTTATTGCTGTACTGAATGATCAGAATTCGCTCAAATACTTCTCCATAAAAGTTAAACTTATCCTTGGAAGAGTTTTTTTAAAATCTAGACAGTCCAAATACATTTGGACGGTCAGAATTACACACACAAGCAACACAACAGTTGTGCAAATAGCTTGTGTGTGTAATTCTGACTGTCCAGATGTATTTGGACGGTCTAGATTTAAAAAAAAAACTCTTCCAAGGATAAGTTTAACTTTTATGGAGAAGTGTTTGAGCGAATTCTGACCATTCATTACAGCAATGAATGGCTAGAAATTGGTTGTGTATTGTGTTTTACGCAACCGTTGTGTATGTAACACTTTTGATATGACCAATGGATATTATTAAAGCAATTATGAGGAAGTGTACTCCTGTTACGTAAAACAAGTTCAAAATCTTAATTTATTCCTCTTGGTCCATGAATGAGTTCGCGACAGAGCATTCTGTATCGTAGGGGTTCCACTAATTTTCGCGGTTTAGGTCAAAGGAACGCATTTTTGAAAGCTACAAATTTTGGATCCTATTCTTCAAAAAAAAAAAAAAGTTTTGCTGCAGGAGAAGGGCTGGTTTTGGATGCCAAGTTTTTATTTCCTTTTCTGATCTATCTCGAAAGATTCATTAGAACATAAGTCCTGCACTACTCAAAAATGTATTTTGTTCCCGAGCTTCCCTCGTCGGCCCTTGTCGTCTCCAGATTGCGTAGAAAAGGGGATCTCTCTAATGCAAAGGGCATCACCCCACCGCGCGGTGAGATTTATTGAACTAATCATCCGTTTAGCTGAGATTTATATTAGCAGAAGAATTTGAGAAATGAACACATGCTCTTAAATCCATTCCAGAGATACGCTATAATCATGAAGTCTATATTGTTCTCCCTGTAATCATGCTCTCTCAAGTTCGGTAACCAACAACAAAATGCACATCGCACTCTTTTGTAATTAACTCAGCATCCGGCCCAATGAACAGATAATCCGAAAGGCTAATTTCATTGTCCACTTATAGGAGGCCCGTATAAAAACGATGCAAAACTCATTGGGCAAAATGCATATTGCTTTCTATACCTTGCAATTTATATCGAGTCTAAAACTTCCTGTAAATGTCCTTAAATAATCAAAATGTAAATAACAAACAATTGTTACTAGGTCGTACAAACACACCATCAATATACAAGCATCCAGGGCCAAAACAAATTACGGTGAAATTTGAGCCTTGCTATTGTGTTTAGGCCAATTAGGATTTTGGTTATTGACAATGGGAAGAGATGAGAATGATACAGAGAGAGGACGACTATAGGGCCCGAAATACTCCCTCCGTCTCCGATCTTTAGTCCATTTTGAGAGTCCGTGCCACTTTTCAATTGATTATATCATGCAATTTATAATTTTTTAGGTGATTTTGAAAACATCGTTTAAAAAAGCTCATTGATATCTATCAAATAAGATCCATATTACATATAAATAGTATTACCAATACAAAATTATAGTTATTATTTTTATCTAGTTAGAATAGGATGAGAGACAAAAAAATAGAGACGGAGAGAGTATACAATTAGGACAATAGGCAAAGAGGCGTTATGAAAGGGCCACAGCAGACCAAAATGAAATGCAATATTATACCCGTTAACAGATGGGTACAATGTATACTCTATTAGGATAGGCCCAAACAGAAAGGGGTTGGGCATAGACAACCCACTAATTAATTGAAGGCCTTTTTATGTTTAATTACCACAGCCATGGCAACATCCTTTTATTAGTAGTACTCAATGTTATTGAGAACCATGCGCAGGGGTTCTGAGACCCACAAAGAACAAGACTGATATGGTTTTGGGGCCATGGCTTCTTGCAGAACCCCAAGTTCTATCCCTGTTAGTGAAGTTTCGTTGATCGGTAAAATAAAGGTACACAAAATAATTCATCTGTACTTCAACAGTCCTAAAATCAAAACCTGTGTAACTTAATTGCATAAGAGAATTATATTCTATTCCATCCGTCCCATTTTTATTCGACGGAGTATCTGATATCAATACTCGGGTTGGAAAATCAAAAGGAATGTGCCATTGTGAAATGTGAATATAATTCTACAACTCGACTCGAATTCTTAATATAATATTTTAGGACAAAATTATGGATGACATCCTTTTTTTTCTTTCCCTGAAAATTATGGGGGCCATTTGAAACGAGTACCACAAGTTTATTTGCCGGCTAATGGGAATTGGGGGCCCAAATAGTTGGCCTTGAACTGTGGGGCCTAAAGCAGAAAGCTACTATATTCAAATTGTAAGGATCTAGGAAAAGTTTTGCCGAAAATATTCAGGAAAGTAAAATTAATGATTGATATTCACTTTGATATGTATGACCTAAATATTAAAGTTAATCTAAACTATTGATTTGCGCAAATAGTTGGCCTTGAACTGTGGGGCCTAAAGCAGAAAGCTACTATAACGAAATTGTAAGGATCTAGGAAAGTTTTGCAGAAAATATTCAAGAAAGTAAAATTAATGATTGATATTCACTTTGATATGTATAACCTAAATATTAAACTTAATCTAAACTATTGATTTCTCTTTCAGGGACATTTTCGAAGAAACTTTTTCCGTACGGTAACATTGCTGAATCCATTAAACAATCGGCTAAAGAATGCTTAAAAATTACTCCGTACTAAAGAAGACTTTAAACTAAAGTTTGGCTTTTCAGATAAGCCAGTAGCCCCATGTTTGACTTGTAATTGCGGCCGTCCCATTTACCAAAAGACAGAAATTCGTTTAATATTTTCAACTTATTAGTCAAGCAGAGCAAATATTCATGCTCGTAAATACTCTGATGGGTTAATTAATATGCGAAAAAGGTTACCAAAGTGGATGAAATTTTGCTCATCAATTTTTGGTTATTGGGCCCTGCTGTGCCGTGCAACGTATCCTTTCAGATGTAGGACTTGTTGAGGGTTTTTTTTTATACTTTTTTCAGGCGATATACATCAGCGGGGGATTAGTTAGGGTGTTAGGGTTAGCACAAGAGGTATAGAGATTATCCATAACTCTAGCCCCAAAAGTCCCGCTCCTCATGCAACTCGAACTTGGTCACCACTGGAGGAGGGAGATGGTTTACCAACTTCATAATAATATATAGGACTTCTTGAGGTTTATTAGTGGAGTAGTATTATTTTTTGATGTGAACATATTTAAGGTGTTCCAGATTCATTAATTAAAAAAGGTACTTATTTTTAAATGTACGATGTATTATGAGAGAATGATCTGTCTCGTAAAGCGAGAAATAAATACTTATAAAATAAAAACCTTAATAAAACGGGGCCTTAAATGATATCTTAATTTTGTACTGAAATTACAGTTCTCGAATCTTGATGGGTAAGGGCTCGTAAAAATGTTAGTAGCAATATAGCTTCTAGCTCCCACTGCTTATCCATCAAAGCTTGTTGACTTTCTGACCATATTCGCGGGATTCTCTGATGGCGAGCTCGTTCCTCGGTCAGGTAATCTTGATAACTTGGATTGGGCAGAGGTAGGCCTCCAGCATTGTAGGGAGGGAGATCCACCCCAGCAGAGCCGGCCCCGGGGTAAGCCCCACAAGATCTTGGACTTGGGCAACTCCCGTCATAGGGCAACTGAAAAGAAAAATGTAAACCCAATGTAAACTTGTTTTCTATGACTTAATAGTAAGTGGGCAACCAAATTTGGGGTTGGGCTTAGGCACCGCAAACATCGGGGCCGGCACTGCACCACAAATTTGGCTTCTACCCATAGGAGATACTCTTGATGGGCTTTCCGAGTCATCTTGCAGCCGGTACCCTCTCCGCGGTCTCGCGATTTCTGCATTCCTAAAGATGTAATCCCTTTCAGACTCTGACCCTGTTGTCGGTGATGGTATAGTCGAAAACCAAGGACTCAGATCTTCAACCGTAGAGTCTCATAAATTGGGATGGAAGCGGTCATTTCCCGGAAACCTATTAAAGGAACCATATGATGTCTTTCACAGTGTAGTTGATTCTCTTTCGCCTATCGGTCGGCTGGCTTAAGCAACTTTCGCATTTCCTGTTGAGATCCCAAGTCTCCAAGCAGGCCCTCTTGGCCACCCACGACCTTGGCTCTTTAGAGAATCCCGCTCCTATGTCGTAGGACTTCTAGCTCGGCAGTCTACTGGGTGGGTTTGTTTATCCTTCCAGTTTTGAGTGTCTTCTTGGATAGTTATAGCGACCCATACTGTTTAGTCCATGGCAAGAGAAGAGGGTAGAAGCCTACTTCCACAGTTATCTCTGAATTGCTTTTTCAACTATCGTCGATTCAATATAATGATTTTCGAAACTTATCTTCATGAATGTGTTCAAACATACAGCTCGTTGGAGGATATATTTAAACTAAAAGAAATTATTTAAAGGTGTATTTGGTAACCTTTTCAGTTTTTTGTTTTTAAGAAACTAGAAGTAGAAACAAGTTTATGCTTTCATAAAAACAAAAATAAGAAACATGTTTGGTAATATTTATATATTTTTTTAAAAAAACTGGGAAAACACCTTTTTATAGTTTCTATAGTTTACATAAACTCTAATAAAAGTTTATGAAAAACAAAAAAGTATAAACTTGTTACCAAAACAAAAAGGCGGCCTTTCACCATTGATCAGGGTTAGAACCAAATGCCCCCTAAGTCCTTCCTTTGTGGGAGGTCAGGGTTCGAACCCCTTCGTGAACGTTTGTGGTTTAGGGATATGAACAGCCTTCAGACCATTTGTGGATCGAATATCTTACTTACTAGCATCCCTAATCACTGCTGATGTATACCGGTTGGGAAAAAAAGAGGAAGGTAAAAATCAAACTAAACAACATTATTAAATTAACCACCTAAAAGCTTACTAGAGAGCGATGATTTTGTTATTTATTTCTGAAAAAATATTATTCAGGTGCGGTGAGATTCTCCTCCTTCGGCTAAGTCAAACACGTTCATGCAAGCATTATATTTTGAAGTATGCGGCGATACGAAACACGGCATCCATGATCTCATCTAACTCTATATTAAACTTTCCAATACAAACTCATCTACAGGATTTATTGGCTACTTGATTTACTATTATTATTTTTAGTAAATAACAATTAATTTGTTATTGGTATATATGTATTGTCAACGATTACTTAATTACTTGCATTTTTTTCATCGACAAGGCGGCATTTCACCATTGATCAGAGTAAACTTGAATTCTTCTTCTTCTTCTTCTTCTTCTTCTATCCTTTTTGTTGGGGGGGTTTATTTGCTTTCACGGATGGTAAATGATGTTGACCTTCAATGGAACGGCTTGAGAAGGCCGCGTCCACTTAATTTACATATAATTTTTGGCCCTTCTTTACCTTCCCAAAACCCTCAACGTTATTAATCTACATGATAAAATACAACTGTCTTTTGAATTTGAATTGAATGGCTTGAGAAGGCCGCGTCCACTTAATTTACGTATTTTTTTTTGGCCCTCATTTACCTGTCAAAAACCCTCAACGCTGTTAGTCTACATGATAAAATACAACTGCTCAATTCAGAAGATACAAACGAGGATCCCCTCTGTAGCCGTCTGGTGACGCAGCCGTCTTTTCGATTCAAAATTGATTCTTCTTTTATTTAATTTTATGCATGCTTTAGTATCACTCCATCCATTGTTCCGTTCTTTCTTTCCGCCTGATCATTTTAACACAAACAACCAATTAATATCACTTTGCTACAATATTGGTCTAGCTAGATCTTTGACTGTGTTGGGTTGGCAAGTTGGTTTCCTGCGTTAATAAAATGCTACACTTTAAATTTGCGAGGATCTGAAACTGCAGTACTGCTGTCGTCAGATGTGATGGAATGCAAATTTAGGTAACCTATTTGTTGATGACGGACGTCGTTGGGAAAGGAATTTGCTGAGGTCTCATGAGTCAATAGATTTGTGCGAAGATGTTTTCCTTTTTTAAGGCTTATACTGTAGTACATAGTAGGATAGCAAAATAAGATAGAATGGCGGGAAAGTTCTTACGGTAACTAGTTTGGATGATCGTTATGTTTTTTTTTTGAAACGGCAAAAATAAGTTTCATTAACTCATAACACGAAGTACAGAGCCAATAGGGTCATGGATACACTGGTCTGACCATTTATGATCCTCATCTCCTAACCATACGGAGAAAACTAATTAAGACTCAACAAGCTGACTTCCAACTAGGGCAAAAACCCAAACAGTCCAGGTTGGTAAGAAACCAACACAACCCAAAACAGCCCAGAAACCCAAAGGGCAAAGCCCAAAAACCTAAATACAACACAAACCCCAAACCCTAGAGGACACAAAAACCTTCGCCGCCTTCACCACCGTCGTTGCCACCGCGCCTGCCAAACGGCATCACAGCCACAACAAACCCCTACGCAGATCAAAACACACAAAATCGCCGACCAAGCAAACCTCCATCCACCACCCGCCTCCATGTACCACCACCGTCGCCGATTGGAGAAAACTTAGCCCGTTTTGCACACACGCTCCAGACCACCAAAACATACCAAGGCAGAGGGCGAATCCCAGAGATTTGAAGCATGAGGAAAGTAGGACAGTAGCCTTCAAGAGCCCTGGCCGTTAAGGACGAAACCAATCGGCGAGATCCCGACGCCCAATCACCAACCACCAACACGTCGCACTCCACCACACCGTTATTAAGCCCCAAGTCGGATCCACCCAATGGATCCAACGGGAGAGACAATGAAGCAGAAGGAGACATGAGCATGGACGGGAAAACGCCGGCAAAGAAAAGGAGGAAAGGAAACAGAGCAACCAAGAGAGAGAGGGTAAGGGGAGAGGGAGGAGAGAGCCCGAGGGTAGGAAGGGAGAGGGGCGCCTCTCCCCCAGGCGGCGGCGACAAATAGTAACTAGGGCAGAAGAAATTGAGAGAGAGAGAGAGAGAGAGAGAGAGAGAGAGAGAGAGAAGTTTGTTGGTTGCTTTGGATGATTGTTATGTTATACTAGCTTAACTAGAAGGCACCTTCAGGAGGGCTTGTTCGATCGTTAACTTAAGGTCTTGAAATTTTAATTATAAAAGAAGAAAAAACTTAATTAGAAGGCACATCCGGGAGGAGTCAGACATATATACAGTAATGCAACCAATTTTATATGGAAAAAATAGAAACAAGCCACAAGAGTCAAAATGTGTGAGACCTGATGCCTTTGCAAAACCAAAATTTGAAGCATCTATGCCAAAATTTTCCTTTAGCGGTATTAGAAAACCGCCGGTAATACTAACAACCGTTGGTAATAGTCAAAAAATCGCCGGTAATAGACCAACGGTAAAGCAATTGTCGGGAAAACAAAAGCAGCGGTAACAAACCTTTGGTAATACTAAAAACGGCATTACAAAACCGCCGGAAATAAAATGGGAGGTAAATTTTTTTCACTTTTCCCGTGAGTCGAACCCGAAACCTCCGGATCTACTCGCACACGTGTGACCAACTGGGCTAACCCGCATTTTGGGTCAAATAGGATTAATTATATTATTTGTATTATAAGGGTCAATTTTATTATAAGCGGTGGTAATAAACCGCCTATATTATTAACAATCGTATATTCTACTTTTTCCGACGGTAATTTAAAAAATAGCCGGTACAAGTCACTAAAAACGGCAGACTTAGGAAAATCGCCGTTTTGGGGTAATTATTCCCAATGGTCTTTGTAATGCCGCTAAAAGTGTCTTTTAACGGCATTTATTTAATGTCGGTAATACTACCGTGGGTTATAAATATATCGATTCATGTTTAAGTTAGCCTTTGGGATGGGCATTCATTGATTATTCTCCAATTGCCGGTCGACCGGAATCATCACCGACACGCCTGCCTGCCTTACAGTTTTTTTTTGTACTCATATAACTCAAAATTCTCCCTCTCAACAATAAAATTGGAACCCTAAAGAAGCTGTCGCCCCACATCTCCCTCATTCCTCTCCCCTCAGGGTTTTACGTCCCAATGGGTGACTGGTGGGGAGGGATTTCTCCCCCTCGTGGAATTTTTTCATCTTCCAATCCTAAATTTCGAAGGTTTTCTCTCATTTCCCATTCACCGCCATCCTCCTGCTCCCTAAACCACCATCCGCCGCCCCTCCTCCGCCTCTTCCACCGTGTAATTTGACGGCTTTTGGAGGTAGTCCCTTGCAAATCGTGGTCGCTGGAGGCGTCCTCCCCCCGCCAGAGTGGAAGATCTAGGTTGGTGGATGAAATTTGATCCGGTACGATAGATTTCGTCCTGTTTCGTTATTGGTTTTTCTCCTTTTTTCTATTTTCTCCTTTGGTGTTCCCTAACTTCCCTGTGTGGGATTTCTCCCTGTTTATGGGGCTTCTATCACCTCTATGTGGCTGTTTTTGGTTGTTTTCTGCGGTACTCTTTGGAACGATGAGTTTTAATTGGAGTTGGGTGCAGTCTTTGAACTGAGTTCCTCTCCTGTTTGGTTTCTTGATCCCTTATTTATAGATGAAGTTTTCTCTTGATATACTGTTTCTTGGATGTGTAATATCACCAGTTATCGTTTTGAGAAAAAGAAAAAAAAAAAACAATAAAATTGGTGCCAAGTACAGCTCAAAGCCTCAAACCTACGGAGGTAACGGAGGCAATTGAACCAGATCGAAGTGCCACTCCTCCCTCTTCAACCACGCACCACAAAGTAGTCCTAGGGAAAACCGAGTTGCTAAGCCAGAGCCAAAACCTAGCACTAGTCGATACGTAGTAAATGTAATGTAATGAAAGTCTTGTAGTATGTCAGGAGTCAAGTATGTCAGGAGTCAAAAGGTCTTGTAATAGTAACCTCAAATTATATGGGGTACTATTACCTTGATATAAGACATGACGTCCGCTCTCATGTCCGTAGTCCCTCCTTTCGCCAATGAAAGGAGGGCACCACCTTTGTATTCGACAAGTCAGTGGAAGTAATAATATCAGTGTCTTTCTAATATCTCCCCCTACTTTCTTTTCCTCCTTTTGTTTAAGCGACTTTTGTGAAATGTAATGAAAGTCTTGTAGTATGTCAGGAGTCAAAAGGTCTTCTAATAGTAACCTCAAATTATATGAGATACTATTACCTTGATGTAAGACATGACGTCCGCTCTCATGTCCGTAGTTCCTCCTTTCGCCTATAAAAGGAGGGCACCACCTTTGTATTCGACAAGTCAGTGGAAGTTGACGAAGGATTAGCCCCACGAAGTAGGCCTGTCAATGGGCCAGATCCGATCCGGATCCGATAAGACCCAAATCCGATCCGAATTCGATAGTGGTAATCCATATCCGAATCCGAAAACTTCGGATCCGATCCGAAAATCCGAATCCGATCCGAAAACTTTTTTTACTTCAAAAATTTTAGCAAAAAAAAAAAAAAATTCAAAAAAATACAATTTTTTTTTCAAAAAAAAATATTTTCCGAAAAAAAAATAAAAATAAAAATACAACTTCTTAAACATTTTTTTTTCAAAATAAAAAATTTACTGTTTTTTAAAAAAAATAAAAAAAAATAAAGTTCGGATTCGGATTGATAACGGATTTAATCCGATCCGAATCTTGTCCGATCCGTATTTGAATTACCGGATTCGGATTATCGGATATCGGATCGACGTTATCGGACTCGAATCGGATTTTTCAGATAGGATCCGGTCCATTGACAGGCCTACCACGAAGCAAATACTGTGATGAAGACAAATCCAGTGGAATTAATCGGACTCCACACTAGTAGATAGCGAGATTGATTCCACAGTAATTAATTAACATATGTATGCATAAACTAAACTGACCACTAGGAATTATAAAAAAGAAAAATGAAAAAAGTTCGAAAAACATGTTTATGCCCACCTTTAAATTCCAACTAGAAACTTTGAGTTCTACGTTGTTAGTCATTGCATGGTTCAATGGTTCTGCTCAAATGTTGATAACTCAATTGTCTGGATCAGCTTGCGCGTATTTCAATTAATCCTGGGAGACCAACCCCACCATCCTTCTGCTCAAATGTACACTCGCTTTTGTGTTTTTCTGAAGGTAAGGCGTGTCTTGAAAGATGAAATAGAAGTGCCGTTACCTTAACGATAAACTCATATAAATTATCTAACAATGTACAGTACATACGAGCTTGAAAAATTCTTCTAGTATGAATAAACAAGGAGTAGAAAAAATCTTGCGGTGTATCATCTCTAGTAATAATCGTATCCAGGCGATAACAATAGATCAACAAAACCTTATATATATAGAATTACTATGTATATCAAGTTTTTATGACTGAACTATAATAACCTGAATCAACTAATCATACAAAATCGCCAGAACGTTGGGACCAACCCTATGTGATCGATGTTACTATTAATTCATGTGGTATTCAAAATATGATCGACTGTGAGTTGAAAAATTCAAAATTAACATCATTTTCAGCGATGGGATTTATGCAAATGCGCTTCGAATCTGCCGCCAATAAGAAAAGCCCTCAATCTTTTTGAGCTTATCAGCAAAGGGAAAATATTGTTTACGGAGGTATTGTAAACACTTGTTTACAGCAACCATCCCAAAGTGTTCTGGACGGTCCAGATTTTAATGAAACAACTATTTCCCAGAAAAGTTTCATTAAAATCCAGACCATCCAGAATACTTTTGAACGGGTGTGATTGGTTGGTGTTATAAACAGGTTATTTACTTACAGCACATTCGTAAATAAGACACCCTCATCAGCAAAAGGGTGGAAGCATTGGAAGGAGAAAAAAGGTACAATAGCCTGCTGGCAATTACTGAGGATTTGCTCATTTAATTTTTCTACCATAGTTTTAAATTTCCTCTAAAAATTAGTTTAATATGTTAAAAATATTAAAGTAACATGGTAACTAGTTTAATAGACAATTAGTTTATTTTCTGTTTATACTTATGTGAGAAAAATATTTTTTTCATTGAAAAAATTATTTTTAATAAATAACTGGACATCACCTAAATAAACACGGATTTAATTTTTTTTTTTTTTGTATTCTCTAAAATAATAAGTAGATAAACTCAACGGAACTTCTAATTAGTTACTATACTATCTTTGAAGACACAACTAGCATACAAACATTATATGATCTGATGTATGCAATTTAGGAAGTCTTATATTCCTTCGGCTTCTGCTAGCTGATTGGATTGGATGCAATTTAGGAAGAATAAATCGACTTGAATATGGGATGCGATTCAATTACATTGCCGCTCTTGACTACTCCGTATGTAGATAACGATGACTGATTGTGTGGATAGAATCTTGTTCTAGTTAAAAAAAAAAAAAAAAAACTTGTGAACATATACAATGTGGTTCGGGAAAAAAAAATAGGGTGAGGAGAAGGTGCTGAGAAATTTCCCGAACTTTCGAAAGACATCATCAATGTATATGTGCCAACTACGACTCTTTTTAGAGTAGTATTTATCAGTACGGAATACACATGAAAAATGAAGAGAGAGAGAGAGAGAGAGAGAGAGAGAGGCGGCAAATATTTGAAATCAGTTTGATTAAGAAAGGTTAACATCTCTTCAAGATCAGTTTGATTAAATTGGTAAAAAAAAATTATTAAAAAAGGTTAATTACAAAGCACTGGCAAGTTAATTTCCCAATAAAATAAAACTTCTCATCCTTTTGCATGATTTTTAGTTTCCAATTAATTTTCTCTTTCACTCCACTCTACCAGTAGCATATCTATTATCGACGTGTGCATAAGCTAGAGAGAGAGAGAGAGAGAATAAATCGTTTGACTTTTCTATATAATTCATTTTTTATTATTATGAATACTACATTCGACCAATTAAGGTTAATCCTTAAATAACTATTACTTTATGTAGGTGCATGTATTTCTCGATTGGAAAAAAAACAAGATTTATAAGAAGAACATTAAAAAGTTTGAGAGTGCTTAGTCCACATTGTACTTTTAAGCGTAAATTAGTAACTATAAATATTTTCTTTCAAGATTCCATCAATATCTTTTATTTCAACTAGAATAAACGTTCCTTTCTTTCACTCACTTTGACTTTTTATTATAATATTTTGTTCAAATTAAATAGACCCTCACGTACTTCCATACAACTAAAATAAAAAAAAAATCTAACAAAATGCCGTAATTTTTTTTTTCCATTTTTCATCTGCTATATGTACATTTTTTTAAATTCAATTGCTTCACACAAACTGCAAAAATGTTTCTCTAGACTTTCCCGTTGACAAAACTGAAAAGGGTTTATGTAAATCTCTGGCCTTTGATCCTGATCAGTTGCAACTGGGAGCATAGCAGGCTCTGGTTTTGTTCCCTGAATGTGAACCTCATCTGATTTTAAAAATTGGATCTGAATCATTCAGAATGCATTTTGCGGCGAGTTGAACATCTATGCAAAAAACCAAAATCGTCCGGACAGCAAAGGCTACATGATAAAAAATATGTGTAGAAGTGCATTCAAAAAAATATATTTGACTTTCTATATTTCGAGAACAATATTAATCGAGTATAGCTAAGATCTTGAAGTACTCCGATAAGTTTTTTTTTTTTATAGTCTAATTGTGGATGTGTTTGCAACAGCTGTTGATATAGATTTTAGATTTTTGTTTCAAATTCTGCTGCAGATTTTAGATTCTGAATTTTAGTAAAATTTGAGAAACCTGTTTGATGTAACTGCGAGATTATGAGAATTTAATTACTTTTTTTTGAGAATTTGTGTTGCAGAATCCCAAAAGCCACTCAAATTCAACTTTGAAATGTTGAGAGGATTTCTTTCAATTTTCAGTTATGTAGGATTTTTGACAAACATTCTAAACTGATTTTTAAAAGTTAGAATCTAAAAATCTATTAAAATAATTTTCGCAAACTCCCACTATTTAGCTTTATGAATTTAAGTTATTTAACCGTGCGAAATAAATATTTCCTAATTCGGCATGACAAACATTTTCAAGTGCTACAGGAGTGGGTGTATCCGAAATTTTTGTTTTTCTCGACGAAAGTTTGTTAATTAGTGGTAGGTAGTGAGGTTTGAATATCTGTCAAACGCGCGCACGCGAGTATATGGCGCCTACCACTTGGCTACCGCTTCACTTGCAGCAAGAAGTTAGCAGAATTCCATAATCGTTTGGATCTTTTGTGCACAATTTTTTTGAGGTTATTTACACCAGATCAAAGTACTTTATGAGTTCTTCAATTTGGTATAAGAAATTCAAAAACATAGGCACAGAAATATTTTAATTTTTTATCCGAAAAAATATACTGACTTTTTGTAGTGAATACTTAGGCAGAAAAAACACTTTTCGCATGCAGCTATTACGTACGATGAGAAGGTCAACCATTATTGAGATAATGCATGGAATAAACTTTGAAATTTTTTATTACAATATTTTATACCCTATATCAACTGTTGCTTTTTATAATCTAAATGTCAACTTGGTTTCGAAGTTCTTTATTCTTATATTATTTGGATTGCAAAGGAATGATGCTTATCTTCAACAACAAAGCAGTTGATCTTAACTAAGTGGTAGAACTAATCAAAACAAGAGCAGCCTGTGGGTCAAAATGTAAAAGTGTATACGGTAGAAGATTTTAAAAAGTGTATACGGTAGAAGATTTTAAAAAGAACTTTAATGGTGTTAGAAGGCTCATGATTTAGTGTATTTCTGGGTGTAACTTTGTTTTTACTTTTCTTTTTCCCTCGGGATGTGGTGAACTTTCTGGTTCTCCCTTCTTTTCTACTCGATGTACCCTTTTTGAGTTTAATAAAATCTTTTCCTTTGTCGAGAGAAAAAAATGTTTTGAAGGTAGTCCGAGAATGTTTCTTTCGAAAACAAAGCAACGAAAAATCCAAGTTGATTTTTGGGGACCAATTCCACTATTTATTAACCAAGTCCAATTAATTAAAACCGGAGCAAAACTTTATGAGATCTTAGCTTGTAGCAAACTTCTAGACTTAGAACTGATCACCAGCCCAAACTCTTAGGCTATGTTTAGATGACTGGAATCTCGAGTAGGAATAAGAACATCATTACTGGGAATCAAATTCCTGAGAATTTTCACGAGTAGGAATAAAATATAATTGCTATGAATCAAATTCCTAGAAATTTAATACGATAGGTAATTCCATTCCAGTGTTTGAATTATTAAGTAAGCTTGTGCAAGAAATAATTATTTTGGAAATTGATCAAAGTCAACATTTCCTTTTTTTCAATAATTCAACCAGGAATCTCATATTACCATGGGGTAAGACTGTAAGGAAATGATCGTATTCCCACTCAATTTGACAATGTGATTCCTGGTTAGAGATGTATCATCATCAGAAATCACATTCCTATTTTTGTCTCTTCTAAATGTTGGAATCATGAAAGTATGACATCTCATTCCCATTGCTGTCTCTTCAATCAAAATGTCGAAACCACGGAAGTATGACATCACACTTTCATTCTTTCTTAAGATTTTCGCCATCCAAACTGAGCTAGGGTTCTCTCTAACCCTAGCCGCAACCGCAACCCTCCTCCTTCCTTCCCCTCTCCCCCAGGTTTTACACCCTCTTTGGGCGGCGGGAGTGGCGGGATTTCTCCCTCATGTGGGTGTTTTCCTCTCCTGATTCTAGATCAAGGAGTTCTCCCTCTCTTTTTCCTTCTTTTCCCCCATTCTCCTCAGCTGCTTTTCTGTTCAACTCAGCCTAGTGGTGTGACTCGGTGATGTGACTTTGTGCTGACTCGGCATGCTAGGTGTTTCTCCTAGCTTTTCGTTTGTTGGGTTTTCTATTTTCTTTCGTATGTTGATGGGTGTTCTGTTTTCTCTTGTGTTCTGTTTTTATGGTGCTGGGTGTTAGCTGGGTTTTTTTATCCTGTTTTCTAGGGTGTGAGTTTATTTATGGGTATCACTAAGCTATTGGTGGTGTAAGTGATTCCTTTGGAAGGCTGTGGCCTGTTTGGCTATTCTTTCCTTCCGTTGAGGATGGTAGCTAGTCTCTCTTTATTTGTAATGTTATTTTCCTATCAATGGAATTATGGGTGTTCAAAAAAACTGTTCGAATGGTAAAACTGGTCCGATTCGGACCGAACCATCCTACTTGGTCCGGTTCTGCTGTTCTACGGTCAAGTTATGATTCCAAAAAAATAAGAACCGTTAATTGGCTTATCTCTTGTATTGGTTGAGTTATTGGATTTAGTTGTCTCGTGCACTCTAAAAATTGATGTAGTGTCCCGAATTTGTATTCATATAGTAATTTTTTTTATCCGCAGTATTCATATATGTTATAAAAGATCTTTTCTATCGATTGACAAAAAAAAAATTGAGCTAGGGTTACATGTATTGGGAATTATCACGTGGCAATTCGATGATTCTGATCGATTTCAAATCTTAATTGTTCATATTAAAATTCCATATTGATCAGAATAAACTAGCAATATTGAGGAGTATTACTTCAGGTACTGGTGTGTTAATAAGTACTTGATTTTTGAATTATAAGTGATATATTATGAAATAATGACCTATTTTTTAAAACGGGAAATATCTTAGCAATTTTTGCTAACCTTGTGGTGCCGTCTGATTCTGGTCCAATCTGGCAGCTGGGCTCCTTGATCTTGCGAAGAAAGAGTTAAACGGCCTTGTACATGAATTCGGTCGGCCGAGTGACTGACTAAAATAGATTAAGATGGTCTATATTTTTGGTATTTTTTGTTTGAGGTTTTTATATTTTTATCCCTCAAACTGTCACCTCTTTTTCTACTTTTTGTCTTGCAATTTCGTCCTTAAACTATCCAAATCTCACACCCAATGACTCAATGGGTGGGATTTGGACTCATTAAAGGACTAACTGGGTGATCTTGATAGTTCAAGAACGAAGTAGAAAAATAGCTGATAGATAGAGGGATAAATATATTAAAAAAAACTCTTTCTGTTTTGATGTTTGTTCTTTTTTTTAAAATTTTTGTCAAATTCATATTTTATTTTTTGGATTAATTAAATGTCTCACCAAGAGAAGACTAAAAAGTAAAAAGTTCACTAAAGATGGCAAAAATATCAAATTAAATTTTTTTTTGGTATATAGTGTAGTCTTATACTGTATGAACTTTTTCAACTTAGGTTCATGTTTCAGTACTTTTAAGGTTTCCTCTCGTCGAGACAAGCAATTATTCGCAAAAATTACAATGAAAATATTAAATTAAAAATATGAAAAGTAAATTTTAACTAAAAAATACTGAATACAAGAAATATATATATATGCTTTGTTTGGTTGGTGTTTTGAAAAAAATTTTGAAAAATTGTAGGGGTAATGAGTGGAGAGAGATAGAGAGAGAAATGTTAGAAGTAGGGAGAATCTAGGGAGAATCTAGGAGAAATTTTTTGAAAAATTCTTTTTGAGTTTGGAAGAGAACAAGGCATAGTGTGAACAATCATCAATTGAGGGAAAATGATGGCCCAGGAATTTACTAGTAGAATTCTAGCCAGGCATACATTGGGAATGGTCCCTCATCCGGGCGCATGAATAATTCCCCTCCTTATGGATGCATCCAATCGGGCCGTAAAACTTTTCCGCATGATGCTCTAGGAGCTTATCCACAATGGAACACCAAGAGCGAGCAATATATATATATATATATATTCAAGAGATGATTTTCCGTTAGGACGACCTCACATATTTCTGTAATTCAAAATAATTAATACTGGATGATAGGTAGATGTTCTAATTGCAAAATTCGCTCAATAAAAGTCACTTTCTTCTCCTTAGCAATGCATGCATGAAATCACGAACCAAGTTCGATCGATATAACGTTGCAGAACGAGCAAATATTCTGTCCACAGAATACTGTAGTCTTTTTGCACATTTTAAGTGCTGAAAGGCCGGTTTAACACTATCACCTTAATCCATTCTTTTAATTGTTAAGGTTCTGGCACTATTTCCGGCCTAGCTCCCAAGTCCTATAAACATAGAGAAGAAAGCCAAGGCTCTTGCTCGATGCGTGACGGTTGCGTGTTGTGTCGTCATTTCGGATATTAATTTGACCGAGTTCGGCACTAGTTAAATTACATAAGTTACGCAAAATTTCTTCCTACATATTCTAGGTAGTACGATATGACTGATAGTTTTTCCTTGGCCACATAATCATGATATTTGGTTTTTTTTTTTTTTTTTGAAATCATTATTTTTCTTTCATGATATTCTCTTTATTACAAAAGAAAGCAATAATTATCTGCTTAAGTAGTTATACTTGTAACGTGTCATGTGTTCAGTAAATAAGCATGCACACTCACATCACCTTATTAAGAATTTATGTCTCGGCCATCTACTTTTCACAATTTATAACATGAAGTCTGACATAGGTTCTGACGTAGGTTCCAACAATCTAATGTCATTGTCTATAATCATGGTAGGTACGAAAACAAGCATTTAGAAAAATATCAATTCGATTACAATTACATCTCGAATATTCAATGAGTTGTCATTAGCATTATTGTACGTCGGAAATCGTAAATTTTCCCAAAAATCTCCCATCAATCACACACTCTCTCTCTATACGGTTTACTAACTTGGCAAAAATAATCCAACAAGAAATACTACAAAAAAATGTAGGAGCATCCTAAACTAAATCACCACCAAATAAATGAGTATCATCCTTGATTTCACCTTCGACTGGCTTCTTGTCTTCCTCAATTTCTTTGCTGACATCATCAACCACGACACCACCAGCCGTCAACTCTTTAGCCCTCTCCGCCTGAACCTCCCAATCGGTCCGACCCAAAACGACCAACATGGTCACCATACACGACCCCTGGGCCGCCAACATCCCCAACCACAGGCCCAAAAAGTCGTACCCGGCCCAAAACCCCAACCCGACCGCAACAGGCATTCCGACCAAATAAAAGCTACCCAAATTGATATTCGCCCCGATTTTCGGCCTCGCTGTTCCTCTCAAAACCCCGCACCCAGTCGTTTGTGGGCAATTACCCAACTCACATAGCCCAATTACGGGTAAAGCCAGTGACGTCAGCGCTATGATTTCTTTATCCTGTGTGAAAATCAAGGCCCACGTGTTTTTTACCATAAACGCAAAAAACAGGGCAGAAAATCCCAAAGCGAAGCTAAAACACAGGCCGACTTTTGCGGCCAGCTTCGCTTTGAGTGGATTTCCTGCACCCAATTCATTTCCCACACGTGTTGACATGCTGAAGCCGAGAGAAGACGGGAATATGTAGATGAGCGACGTCGTTTGCATAAGGATCCCGATCGAAGCGACGGTCGCTCTGGGGTTCACTAGCAAACCACACAACAAAATCATGATTTCGTACCACCACCATTCCAAACACACCGAAACGCAACTCGGAACCGCCATTTCGAGCAGCGATTTCCACCCTTTTAGGCATTCTGTGGATAGGCCTCCCCACGTCTTTTTGTATATTCCGGAAAAAATTATGTATGCGATTAGCAAAGTGACGAGAATGAAATTGATCAGGACCCCGCAAACGGCAACACCTTCGATACCGAGATTGAGATTCATGACGAAGAAATAGTTAATGGGTGCGTGAAGAATCGTTGTGATTGCGGCGCAGAGTGTCACTGGTAAGGTTATGGATTGAGCTCGAAGGTAAATCCGTAATGGGTGCAAAAAAGAAAGGGCTAACAAATCGGGAAGGGAGTAGTGGAGGTAGAGTTGGGCTTGCGCGGCTATGGATTCGTCTTGGCCACAGAAGAGGAGGATTGGTTTCATGTTCAGCCAGAGCAGAGCAATTGGGCATGACGTGAGCAGGAGGAGGAGGACGGTTCTTTGCAACGAGATTCCGAGGAGCGCGTGTTTTTGTGCGCCGAAGGCCTGGCCGCAAATGGGTTCCATTCCCATGGCGAGGCCGGAGAGAATGGAGTAGCCGGTGATGTTGGCGAAGCCGACCGCGAGGGACCCGCCGGCCAGGGCGAGGTCGCCGAGGCGGCCGAGGAAGAGCATGGAGATCATGGAGCGGGAGTAGAGCAAGAGGCCCGTGAGTATCATTGGGAGAGCTATGTTGGCTATGGATTTTGATTCTTTGAGGGCTAGGGAGAGGTGGGTTTTTTTGTGGGGGTCGTGGGTTTGGTTTGGTGTTGGGGTTTTGGGGAGAAATGGGGTGAACATGTCGGGTTGGTTTGTTGCGTTGCATTTGCTGTAGACAGGAGACAAAGGTTTCTGGCACATTTTTACTTTGTTAGTGTGTGTGAGTGTGAGTGAGAGACAATGCGTGTGAGTTCTTGGGTGTTTTAGAGAGGGGTTTTATAGGGTTTTGGGTTCAACGGCCTACAAAAACTAACTTAAATATGAATTGATACTCGCGAAGGTGAAGTATATATGGCATGGCTTTCGCCGTCGCGAATTATTACATGGCATGATTTTTGCCGTGAGTTACTTCTTATCTCTCAATTAAATGAAATTGTGCGCTAATGTCTCTCTCTTTTTTTTGGTCGAATGGAATGGCACGAGCTAATGTCTCTACTTGAAAATCTATCACTGTATAACTTGTTAGGAGAATCACGAGAACATAATACATGATGAGATTAAATTCTTTCTACCGGCGGTGGAAAATCTCACTTTTCCACCACCACCACCTTTTTCGGTCTTACCGTGTATTTATCATTGATCTGAACTGTTTATCTTGTAGACCCCACATAATAGTGCATCCATTCAAAACATAAGGTTGATCGGACATCGATAATAGTATCAAAAATTGAATTTTACTTTGTAAAATTGATAATTTATCTTTATTATTATTGATAACAATTAAATTGTCCATTTTACACCAACGGTTGATAGATAGAATTTATTCTCATACATGATACCCCTTCGTAACATATTACTCCGTACTATTAAAAAGCCTAGGGTGGAAAAGTTTGTTTCATCCCAAGTTCGTGAAATAACTTTTTGACCCCAAGCGATTAGTTCCATTTTGGGGACACTTGTTGGTGCTATTAAGTGTCACATTATGAGGTTGAAGTGATGAGCAATTACATAATCTTTCAGTAAGATTATATTTACATGGCGCTTTTCCACTTGCACTCACTCTTGAAGTCACTCACTTGCATTTTTAAGGCTTAGGCCACAAGAGGAAGCCCATAAACCCTCTCTCCGTCTGAAAACTTTTGGACACACAAAATAATCAAACTTTGGACAAATCAAAAAATTGAAACAAGAAAATTTTATTTTTTGAATGATTTTTTCGTCCGGCCTTTTGAAAGGTTTTTGTATCCGGCCTCAAGAGTGTGACTTTTGAGATACTGTTTCGAGATTGTTTTATGAGTGAGAAAGCACAACTAATATATTCTACTTTCAAATTAGACTTGAGAATTCAATATTACTCAAAATTCCTTTTGCACATTAATCTAATAATCAAAACCATGTAGTATGTGCTTACTAAGAGCATCTGCAATGGTAATAATTAAAATCAATAATCAAAATGTGTCACATCAGCATTTAATTATCCATGTAGTTCATAATCAAACTTAACAATCTGTACTTCTACATTGGTTATTTTTGCATCCGTAACCAAAAAAAATCCTATTATACACAATGCACATTTGTCCAATCACAAACGAATTCCAATCCCGCACCCAACCACACCAAATTATTCGTCTCGATGAGATGGTTCCAACGTGGGGTGTTTTTGAGTTATTGAGTTTTGAGTTTGGTTATTGGTAAAAATTGTTAAGTTTGATTATAGAATGAGTGAAATTTGGTTATTTGCTAAAAGACTTATAATTTTGTTTATTACAATGTGGGGTGTTTTTTGAGCATTGTTGTTAAATTTGTTTATCTACACTCATTTGCTTATTACAATTTGATGCTCTAATTCTTTATAATTGAAAGTCAAAAGAGTAAGACTTCTCCCTCTAGTGATTGATTAGATTTTCGATATTTACCAATTCTATATACTTTAAAATTACTTCTTGTCATTTATCATGGTTAGTTATTAAAAATCAAAACATTTTTAATTAAATTTCCAAAAAGAACATAATTTTACGATATCTTGAAATAGAATGGAGCATTTAACTAGCAATATGAGACAGAAAGAGTTGTAGAGTAGTACAGTAGGGTGTGTTAGGATGATTCAAGATCCTTGAAAATTTGCAATGCCAGAAACTGTTTCAGCCTTGTCTGTCATTTCCATCGATCACAACCCATTTCTCCAGTTTCAAGGATTTCCAAGGCTCCATGTGGACTAGTTAAACCCATTGCAAAAGATCGTCTGATCAATCTGAATTGCAAAAATGGTCTATCGCGAAGAAAACTGGCGACGAAAACCAAAATTCATCGCCAAATGGTATTTTTTGGCGAGGAAATCGGATTTCGTCGGTAAATGGGAATTTTTTCGCAAGAAAATTGAATTTTGTCGCCAAATGATACCTATTGGCGACGGAAAAAAAATTTGTTGTCAAATGGGACATTTTCACAAGGAAATTAATTTTTCGTTGCCAATTCTTAAAAAATTTAAAAATTTAGAAAAAAATAAATTTATTTGAAATAAATAATTCTATTTTCTGTGTATATTTCACACTTTGGTTAATTTGAAAATTCTCAAAAAATGTCTAGATATATATATGATTTTGCATAACTATCAACAAAGGGTTGGTTGGCCGAGTGGTTGGAGTCATTGTTCAAGAACCTGTGGGTCTTGAGTTCGAGTCCGTGCAATAGCAAAGTGGAAATTTTTTTTTGGGTGTTTTTGGCGACGAAAATAAATTTTGTCTGCAAAATGTACATTTGACGACAAAAAAATTCATCTCCAAAGGGTGGCACACCTTTCGCGTGAAACAAAAGACGACAAAATGGGGCGATGAAATTTTTTCGTTGCCAAAAACTTTAGCGACGAACTTGGCTTCTTTGGCGACGAATTTTTTTCGTCGTCATAGACCTTTTTTGTTGCAGTGACTCTTTCATTACCATGCACGATTGTGTCTCGAAATCGAGGATATTCTCATTTGTTTGGCGTAAGGTATTATAACAGGAAGACGATAGGCATGGGAAGTTGGCAATGCATCGAGACTACAATAGATCATGACTACGGACTTTTGCATCCAATAATGAGAAATGGAAATTGATGCTGCAGCCGGCCGTCACAGATCTTCCCTCCATATCACAGCATCACCCACCTGAGCAATCTTATTCTTTGATTGCAGGTTCATGATTTTAGCCACTGAGAGTGACAATGACATGTTTACCGCGGCGAGGCGAATCGTTGCTCTGATCTTGTCGGCGAATCAGGGTAGAAAACAACATGTTATTTTAGTTGGATTTATTCTCTCTCTCCCGCCTTCTGTTCGCACCAAGTCAGATATTTTAATGATGCTCGAGGGATTTCATATATATCCGTACGACTAATTATTAATTTTTTTGTGCAGCCTCATTAGTGAAAAACAAACTTGGTAGAGTCGTAGCATATTTTTGTCAAGCCTAGAACATATGCGGGCATTTTAGGGTGTTGGTTCAACCCAAAAGGGTACAAATATATGCTAATCTTGCTGATCTTGATGTGGAATTAATGGGATTTCGTTTGAACACATCGATACAGATACAATTTTTTTTAAATAACCGAATGTCCGGGTCTACTAGACCATCTAATGTGACCACGCATTTCTGTTATGCACATCAATACAGACATGTTTAAAAAATATGCCCCAAATTCTTTATGCACCACATATTCGTGTGGTCTCGATGACAAAATGTGTGGGTTGTGTGGTAGTGATGAGTTTTGGGGCACCGCAGGAACATAGAATAATTAGTCAGACACGTTGGTCCATTTTAACTGCGGCGGATTTTGGTAGAGTCCGAAGGGGTCACGGATCTCTTGCTTTGTATACTTACCATTTCACCCGCATGCAAATACTAGTACTACTCTTTACGTTGGGGAGTGATTATCACACACTCCTATTTCATAACCGCAATCTTTTTTTTGTCTTTTTATGCGTAAATTTACATGATTAGGCTTTTATGAGTAGATTTTGGGTTATTTTCAAGGACACCCCTTCAACTATTACGTTTTGTCAACATGACCCCTTCATGTTTAAAACTCATCAACCTCACCTCCTCATCTATCAAAATTCATCGACTACACCCCTTCCGTCCAATTCTGTGAAGAAATGTTAACATTTTGAATGGAAAACAGGAAACTTAGGCGGAAAAAAAAATAAAAACCCTAAAATGCCCTCCAAAACCCCGTCTCTCTCATCGCTACTACTCCATCTCCTTCTCGTCTCCCTCATTTACAAACCCTCTCCAACTGTGATTCTCCTTTTTTTTTTCTGATCCCAAAATACTGTGATTCCCAAACCCAAAAATTTCAAAAACCTGCAAAACCAAAAATTTTAAAAACCAGCTTTTTTAACCATCTCCCATCTCTCCTCTCCTCCCCACTCATCTCATTTCTCCTTATCCAATCTGAGATTTCAAAACCCAAATTTCTCCTTCTCCCAATTAACTCCCTCCACCTACCTCAACACCTCCTCCGCCCTAGCCTCCTTTGCCAACCCCTTGAACCTCAACCCACCGTGACTGACCCCATAAAATGCCGTCACGCAACTCGAGTTGACTCAGATTCCAACTTGTCCCAACCAAGCATCCCTAAAAAAACCTCCACACAAACTGCCAAGTTACACAAAGCCAACAAAACCCGGCCCATCATATGACCCGACCTCACCATACCTAGTAAAGTTTGAACCGACCCGAGTTGAGCAGCTTTACCCGATTGCTCAGACCGAGTGAGAGGTGGTACAAGGCCTAAGCCGAGTCATTCTGAGTTCACTCCGATTCGGATCGGAGGGCATGGAGAAGCGGCGACAATGAACACCTAATTTTAAGAGGTCACTGTGCCCCCAAACCCATTATCAGTGGCTCTAATGGAGACCAAGAAATGGGATTTTGTGGGTTTTAGAGATAGAAAAGTCGTGTGTCAAATGGATTTTGGGAGACAAGGATACGGGGAGGTGGGTTGGAGGCGATGAGAACAAGGCCATGGACATTGGGTTCTGAGTGGTGAAAGGTCAGGGAAGGAGCAGGTTGCGTAAAAAAAAAATTGTCCAAAACCTAATTTTAACAAGACAAAGGGTAACTTAGTCTTTTCTTTCGTTTCCGTCCAAACTTTTAACGGAAGTGAGCGGAGGGGGTGGAGTTGATGGAAAATAAAAGTTGAGGGGGTGAGGTTGATGAATTTTAAACGTGAGGGGGTCATGTTGACAAAACGTGACAGTTGAAGGGGTGTCCTTGGAAATAACCCGTAGATTTTTTTTTAACACTTGGAAGAGTAATATTGTAAACACACATTACAAGATGCCAAAAAAAAGGATGGGAAAATTCGTCACCTATTTCTTATATAGGTGACGAAAAGTAGGAGTGAAAATCACGTATTCTTTTGCTCCCACTCTAAATCTTTGCTCAATGTCCATGTTCTCAATCTTCACTCTTAAGAATTTTTTGGTTGGGAATATATTTGAAAGACGTTTTCACATTCACGCTCGCGCTCCTGCAAAGGATATGTATGTCATCCTTCTTTCTACTGTGCTACATGCATACAACGACAGCTCCAAGACTTAAGTTCAGCAATGACAAAATTACAAATAAATTTTTTTTTATACAAAACTCTGTAAAATGCACAAATTTAAATTTGGATGAAATTTTATTAGGCCTAGTTTATTTTGTTTACTTGAGCTATAGTACTTACTCATAAACTTAAGTGTTTTTTCACTTAACTTTGACTACGTATGAATGATTCAGTGCCGACAATATTAAGAAAAAAATACAATTATATAACAAAAATACAAAAAATTTAGTGCTTTTTTTGAATGCAGAGGATTTGCTTGAACCCCTGAAAACCACTAGAGCCACCCCTGCATGCATAGCATTCACCAGTTGCTAAATCGTCGGGGTAGGATCAAGGCAGTCGTCCACCAAACAAGGGCCTCGAGAACCCTCAGGTTTGAGGTTCAACTATGAGTTGCATGCTATTCACAAGGCTTATACAAGTTTTAAATGAGTCTTTCACTAGTAGGCAATGAGATTGGTCTAGTTACCGAACTAATTAGTCAATATTCCACTTCAGACCTTAAAATTATAGGAAAAAAATACTGTAGGTAGGTACGTGACTTGTGCCTTTAGATAATTGTCAGATAACCCCTAGTTATTAACCCAATTTTTATTCTGACAAAAAAAAAAAAACAAAAAAAACCTAGGGTTGTAATTTACTCTCTTTTCTTCAACTTTTTGTACAAGAAATCTTGAAGAGACCCATCATAACTTTTTGAAATTTGGTTTCCGAAATGGAGGTGTCCGAAATTTGCTTTCAATTCTATGTTCCACTTCAGACCTTGAGCTTTCATATTCTCTAAGACTAACACACGCTCACATCTACAGAAACAAAATCTACAACGAGGAAACCCTAAAGAGGCAATAGCAGCACGCAAATGGATTTGTAAAAACACCAAAATACTGATAAAATAAAAATAACAGTTTAAGGCAAAAAAAGACATCCACCCCACACAAACTAGAACAGTCATCCAGAAAATAGGATACCACATGCAATCAATTTCCAACAAACTTTAAGTAACATAAAACCAGCATCAAATATAGATACCTTAAAAATAAGAAAAATCCATAACTGAAAAAACATTAAGTCAAGTTAAAGTCACAGACGGGCGATAAAAAAAGAAAAAGAAAAAGAAAAAAGTTCACAGACCTGGATCTCTTCTTTTCTAGTTCGGACCAATTTTGATAAATCCATTGCATTAAACACAGGTTGAAAGAAAGTAACTACAAATTAAAACTCCCATTAGGCCCCAGTATCGATATTTCATAAGCTTGCTTCCAGCTTGATAAAACCAGTCAGTAGCAGAAAATTTGCAGATAGCACTACAAATCTTCGAACTACTGATACAAAGCAGTTCATCATGCTAATCAAGATCTCGATCTTTCTCTCTCTCTTTCTCGTGCCGGTGGAGAACGACTGCATTGTGTCAGTAGAGGAATACATAGATAAAGATTATACTAAGAAAAAACCAATAAATCAAAAATGGATGCAACCAATAGATCACAACAAGAACAAGTTACAAGACAAACCTCTGGTATCTCTCATCCCCAGGGCTCTCTCCTTCCTCATACTTTGGACTCTCTCTCGGTTCATGATTAGAATCAGGGTTGCGGCCACGAGGATAGTCATCAATGATCCTCTCTCTTGGAGGGCTTGGGCTGCCACGACCATGATCAGGAGTAACTCTTTCTCTTGGGCTGGGTTCACGGACATGATCAGGACTAGGCCTCTCTCTCCTAGGACTGCGGCTAATGCGGCTGCGGCCATAATCAGAATTAGTCCTTTCCTTCCGCTGGGGACTCCGGCTATGCCCACGGCCATAATTTGGACTCCCCCTCTCTCGACGAGGACTGGGGCTACGGCCACGGCCATAATCAGGACTAGCCCTCTCTCTGCGAACAGGGCTCGGAGATCTTCCCCTTTCATGGCCTCTCCTTCCGGGTGACCTATCGCGGCCCCTATCAGGGCTGTGGCCATTTCTCCTATCATCATCATCTTTGACTGCATATTCCACTGAAATAACCCTATCCATCAGCTTGCTGCACACCAAACAAACACACAAGTCATAACACGGTATCTAGAAGGAACTTGGAACTGAGAGGAAAATAATTAATAATGACGACTTAACATAGAAAGGTAAACTTTAGTAAATAGTTAACTCGAAGAGACAACAAAGTTCAAAACACCTCATGTTTGTAGCTTCTATTGCCTTGGTGGCATCCTCTTGTGATTCATATTGAATGAATGCAAAATTCCTTCTAATCCTCACATTCAATATCTTCCCATACGGATCAAAGTGCCTCTCCAAGTCCCTTGTCCTAGTATGATATGGGTCAAAGTTGATAACAAACAATGTCTTTGAGGGCCTCGAATTCGTAGAAGATTTTTTAGCATTCTCGGGCCTCCTTGTGACACGTTCTTGCTGAAACACAACAATAGGACAACTGATACAGGATATCTAACTTAAAATAACCTTCAAAATTTACAATTTTGATTTTGCGAATATGCATTACCTTTGTCCACTCAACACGAAGGCGGCGCCCCTTTCTGCCATATTCATAACGGTCAAGTCCTCGAATTGCATCCTCCGCATCTCTATCATCCTCCATATAAACAAATGCAAATCCTACAGAGAAATTAAACAAAATTTATCCAAATGAGAAAAGAATTCACTTTCTTACTTGGAGAAAAAGAAATAAGTTAGGAATCCTCATTGAAAGGATTCTGCCAAATGATATTGCATTGCCACCTTCATAAACAATGCGATTGCCCATAATTATACACAAAACTAACCCCAGGCGAAATCGATAAACTATTGACCAGTAAAATCAGTAACAGACCTTGTGTGATGAAATAAATGATGTCAGGGAACAAGAACGGAAAGGTGGATGTCTCATGGTAGGATAATGAAAAGAGTGCCTTCTCCATATATTCTGATGCCTCTGCATTGAGGTTGGCATGGTTTCTACCAGGGAACGTGTCTGAAAATGAAAGCTGTGCTAAATTCATGAGGCATGAAATGCATTGGTGTCTGAGGATAGAGTGGGATTGTGATGTCAGAGTGGCTCTTCTTGGAAACAAGAAGAGGAAAGTTGTCACAGCCAGGAAATGGAATGCTGACGAAGCCCATCGATCAGTCAGGAAGTGTATGGACATTCCAAGATCCTGCGCCAAAGAATTAGCTGAGAATGGGGGTTTTACACTTCATAAAACATACTTTTCCTTTTCTCATCAAAAGATATCTTGTCACCCCACTATTGCTCAACAAGGGAGGGCTGTGGTACTGATCATATGATTCGGATGATATCCCTGCCATAGCACACTGAAAGCAGCCACCTTTCGAAGGAGGAAGATGCCATTGAAGCTCGCTGCTGTGGAATCCATGTCCCAGATTTCACATGTACAGGCCTTCGCAAATCTTTGTTTACCACAGTGAGTTTCCAAATTACGCATATTAAGGGGGGTTTATCTCATAAACCAGATCTTATAAAACTAAAATGAACGATGGAGTAATTAAGTATAAAAGCATAAGACTGTTTGAGGCTTGAAAATGTTGAAATATAGCACATGTCACTATCGGCCACCAACGCATACAGCTTCTGCAATTGACTTCTGGTGTACCTGTGGGACTACAGAGGCCTCCATATTCACTAGCTAGTTAGTTCCCAAAAAACCATCGTTATCTTCCCCACCCCAACAAGTTGGGGGATTGCTGAGTATGTGTATTTTGCAGGATTTTGTCTTATGCTTCCATATGCATGGTAATGAGTCAGATGTTTGGAACTTTCCCGGCTGAGAGGGCCCGAAGTATAATGAGCAGTGGAGCCGTTGTCCAAACCAAATTAGGAATTCATGACCAGGTGATAAAGTACTCTATGTATTTGCAAAAGTAAAAAATAACCCTTTGAAAAATATAAAATACAAATAAACAACGATCATACAAACAATGCAATGTCTGACCAAGAGCAATAAGTCAAACTTACCTGACTTCATATCCACTCTATCAACCTTCCCATACTTTCTGAAAAGTCGCTCCAGATCAGACTGCCGAGCCTCATAATCAAAGTTTCCACAGAAAATGGCCTTCATTGTACCTACACATGAAGAAATAGCTTTTTTTGAAACCTTTGAATCCCAGAAATTAACGAAACAGAATAAATCAAACTAAGTTTCACAAGTTTGATAGAGCTCCACTAGTACAATCGGCATGGTAGAGTCATTGCTAATTAGAATAAGCAGAAAAACCAAAATGGGTGTTGTATTAAAACAATCCAAAATGGAGCAACAGAAAATGTACAAAATCAGAGATTCAAAACGAAGCTGAACACCCATTTTTTTCCCTTCTACTGGGATTTGGGATGAATGTCCCTAGTACTTGCAATGCCCCATCCCACAAGTGCGGTAATCAATAATTTCCCCTGGGGGCCAAGAGGATCAAACCTCATCATGGGAGTCAAACCGATGACATACACTTCATGAGGTGTATCTCGACTCAGCTTACCATTCAGTTAACTCCTTGGAGTTGGGGTTAACCAACGCTACTCAACTCAGCATAACCACATTGTTGTGGAAGACTTTGAAATTTGTCAAACCCAAAACACTAAATCCAGCTTATAAGATGCCTTAATTATTTGGGTTCGAATGGCACATCGAAATCCCCCAAAACGTCAAATCAATAGCAGGTACAGAACGAATTTTTTCCTTCAAAGTCCAGATGCAGAAACGAGATAAAGATACCCAAGAAAGGCCTTAACAACACAAATAAAAGAGCATTACACCCTCAAAGCACCAATTATAAAAACTCTGGATATTTCATATTCACACAAAACCTACGACACATAAATAAATAACTGACAAACAACAGCAAATTCCCTAACAACATGTCCATGAGTCATAGAGTTGTTTTATGCGTGTATAGGCAGTTAGAACAGTTTAAACAAGGCACAAAACCAGTATTCGTATTTATAACGACACCTACAGCTAGAAGAATGGAAACCTTAGATCAGAAGAAGATGGTAAGTTTGATGCTAAAAATCTACTTGAAATAGAAATTTAAAAAAAACAAAACAAAAAAAACAGCTCACGAGATTCAACCAGTTATCAGATCCCGAAATTTTCTCAGACTTTTTTGCCAGTTTTATAAGGTAACCAAAGAGATCTGAGAGATCATCAAAGGAAATTGTTTGAAAATTGGGAGATCCCACGGAAAATAGGGTGAGAAAAGTTCTTACCTTGGAATGTCAGAAACCCTAATTCGGCGGATTGAACAAGAACAGGAGACACAGAGAGAGAGAGAGAGAGAGGGTATCGTTGAAACCGGCTGCAATGAGAAAGTCGTAAAAAATGTAGGAAAAAAAAATCGAAATAGTCCTTATAGTTTAGTATTTGTGTTAATTTGGTCCCTGCAGTTTGAATTGGTTTGATTTACACTCTATAGTTTTCATTTTGTTCCAACTTGATCCAATTACTAATTGCCGTTAGACTCTGTTAACCCCAGACATGAATGAGGCCATTTTCTAAGATTAAAACCGTAATCTGTCATTCTCCTCTTACCCTAATATACCTCTAAACCAAAACACAGAGCTTCATTGTCCCATTCTCCATTTTTTTTTCACTGCTTCCATTCTCCATTTGTTGCACTAGGGATTTTACCTTCGATCGAAACGTGTCTCCTTTGTCTTCGGGGGAAGGAGTGAGAGAGATTAGGGTATGAATAAATGATCCGATTCCTATGAATTGAGACATGGTTCTTAAAAAAAAGAAAAAATGAGGAGTTTTATGTTCTATAAAAAGGATTCACATATTTTTGAAAAATATTTGAATTTTAGAAAATAAAGTGGGTTTTATTTTAAAAAGGACCGAGTTTTCATCAAGCTGCCTACATATATTCGGATAAAGGAGAATTAGGACCATAGTTCGGGCCACAAAAGGGGTTTAGAAAAAAACTTAGAGTCTCCGCTGGGCATAGAGTTTAGGTGTGTCTGGTCACCTCTTGATTATCAAAAGAATAATTCAAGTATTTTAGAAAAAAGAACACGAGCCATAGAACTCGATTTTTTGAAAAAGTGACTCCGTTTTATTTTTTAGGAAAAATGTTGTAGGTCTGCGAGGTTAGAGAAGAAATGGTTCAGTAATTCACTAGAAAATAGACCCGTTTGTGTCTGGGGTTAACGAAGGCTAACGACAGTTGGAAGAAAATGGAAACCACAGAGTGTAAATCGAGCCAATTCAAACTACATGGACCAAATTGACACAAACACTAAACTACAGGGATCATTTCGGTTTTTTCCCTTATTATCATTCCCGAGAAATTACACTTTTACCTTTTGAATTTTTCAATACTTCAGTTCGGTCGCTTTACGTCTTATTTCAACATTTAAGTCCTCTCTTTTTTACCCTGTGTGCAATACGGACCTCCCAAAGTGATGAAAAATAAAATAGAGGAAAGTTTTAAAAAAAAAAAAAATTCTACCCTTGTTTGGTTTGAGAGAGAAAAAAAGAGATAAAAAATGGCAAAATAGAGTTTAATGCATAGTGAAACTCTCCTCTCGGTTTTCTCCCATTTTCCTTCTTAATCGTACTCCTTTCCTTTCTCCACTTTTCAGTTTTCACGAGCTTCAAACGAAGTGTAAGTCCTCTTTCTACCACAATTTTCACTTTTTAAAAAAAATTTAATTGTTCATTTCAATTTTTCAAGTTATATTAAGAAAATATTTTCTAAAAATTCCATTGAATTCTACTTTATGGAGAAAAGAATTTGGCTTTGAAAAAAATATTTTCCAGTGTAAAAACGATAAATGTAAATCTTCCTAATCAAGTATTGATTTTGAAATTAAAAAAAAATTAATTTGGATTTTATGTCAAAATAACCAATTCAAGAGATAAATCAAACGGAGCCCAAGTTGTTAATTTATAATCTCTTTTCCTCGAGCAGATGCTGAACCTCTCTTCCATTCTTTTTCAAAACTTCACTAACACCTCTGTCGCCCCCGCTATCATTTGGAGAGTGGTACATTATAGATCACAAGGTGATAGTGATTAATTAAGGAAAATGATTTTCGCACTCCTTGATTTACTGCAGGCGCTCCACCTTTTTGTTTTTTACACTGTGGTGTTGCCAGCAATACCACAGTGTAAAAACCAAAAAGGTGGAGTGCCTTAATTTTGAAGCGCGAAAATCACTGTCCTTAATTAATTAAGCATCAAGCTTAGTCCGGACCGTGTAAAGAGGTACTGAGGTACTAATAATTGGCTAATTGCACACACTAAGCAAAAAAACACATTTATTTATCCAGAAAACTATATATCTTGCAAGAGAATCGTCACTTGTTCCTCCCACACTTATCAAAGTGCACATACACAAACATTTATGGGCATCGATCACGACTCGCGTCACTGACTCACTATAGTACTTTCTTTCTTTCTTTCTTTTTTTTGAACGGCAAAAAAAGATTTCATTCATCAAATAAAAAGAAGAAAAGAAAAGCATTAAGATAGCCTCGAAGAATGCACAATACTCTCTTAGAGCATCCACACTAAACTCGTTATTCTCATCTTTTCGCCACGGTGGCGAGCAAACCTCCAAAAAAAAATGCTGGGCACCAGACTACTCGCTTCTCCCTCGCCAACATTTGAAAAGTGAATAGTTCTTCGTGTTCTTTAACGTGCCACTGTTCATATGTTAAAGAGTTTTTCCTTTTCTTTTTTTTTGGTTTGTTCCAAGGGTGTGATTGAAATATAAAAATAATATTTTTAATGGGATAGTTTTAATATAGAGAGTTTGATGAAGTAGACATTTTAAAATGATTAGCTAAAGTAATAAAGTGGCTTTTTGCTCTCTAATTTGGTCTAAAATTTAAACATACTGGTGCAGATGCTCTTACTACTTCTACTCGCATATTCTCAACCTATCTCATCTACTCTGAAGTTTTTCAGAGTTGATCAAGTGCCAACTAAGAACAACAAAAATAAAATAAAAAACTTGAAACCCACAACACCTAAATGTATACCCCTTAAATTTACAATCCACATCCTACGATGACAAACCAGCAAAAAGACTACACGATGATAGACCTAAAAAAAGACTACATGTAACAGACCTCAAATGTAGTTGCACGTGAGTGGGATGTTAAGAAAATATAATCCCACATTGAATGAGTGATCACTTAATAGTAGAGGAAAGTCCACTTTCACCCTTGTGGTTATCGCCATGTGCGGATACCCCCCTTGTGGTTTAAAACTGACCACATAACCTACCTGTGGTTTTGAAAATGTGCAGATAGACCCCCTGCAGTCATGTTTTCCATACATATTAACGGACACAACATTAAAAGACCGTTATACCCCCATCACGTCCCTTGATTCTTCTTCTTTTTTAGATCTAACCACACCACCTGTATACCAAAAATTGAATCCAAACCGTTGATATTGTAAATTTTGACAAGTACTACGTCTATGCCAAAATTCAAGTCAATCAAAAAATGAAAAGCTCATGGTCAAATCGATTATGTTATGAAATTAAAATTTCAAATTTGAATTTACTAAAAATTAGATCACTGGGTTATTGATGCCTGATCGAGATGATTTTTTACAAAGATACTCTATTCTTTATTTAATACATTATGAACGATTTAGATTACATTTTAGAGATGTGTGCGATACACCTCCATTAATATGGATGGAAAACATGACGGCAGGGGGTCTATCTGCACATTTTCAAAACCACAGGTAGGTTATGTGGTCAGTTTTGAACCACAAGGGGGGTATCCGCACATGGCGATAACCACAGGGGGTAAAAGTGGACTTTCCTCTTAATAGTATATGTTGGGGCCTCTCCACTCAGCCAATTAATTTTGAGACGAATACAAAATTTCCACAGCAAATTGTAGTAAAAGTAAAACAACTCCAAATATGGGCAACATGCACTTTCATAACTTTAACAACATCTCATAACATAAAACTCCAAATACTTATTTAAACTTTGCATATTAAGTCCAAATATCCAAAGTCTCATTATTCCATGCTGCTAGATTACTTATATATATAATTACTACGTACATATATATTAGGATCCAATTAACCAACTGGGTCTAATATAGATCGAAACTTTATTTCCCAGGGATGTTGGATCAAGGGCCCTCTCTAGGGTTTATCATATCCGTTGAACTCGCTTGCGCCAAACAGCATCGGCTCCAGGAAATCTTCATCTTCAAGCTGCAAAAACAATCGTAATGAAATCTTTGTGAGGAAAGATTTTTAAGACTTTGAAATTTCAACTGTTTAGACTTTTCCCCCAATTTGGTTTTGAGAGTTTGTCAATTACTACCTGAGTCTAAATTCTAAATTAAATACATGCAGCTAGAGAGGAAGCTACAAATATATGCAGATTATAGACTTGCCTGAGGGAACTGATCAAACGTCTGGCCAAACGCCGGAAAATACTCATCGCCCCCGTCGATGTCAAAGTCGGAAAACATCATCTCACGGCCTAGTGGCTGGAAACAGTAAAAGCAGCGAATTACGATAGTCTAATTAATACTCTGATTTTGCGTAAATAAAGTAATTAAGATCAACAATGAAATGGATTATTAAGTTGGTCGACCGTGCCTGCTCAAGAGACTGGCCATTGATGTTGGCTATTGGGTTATTTTCCACATGATCCTCTCTAGTACTGAAAGAGAGTGCAGAATTGAGGACTTCGACATCATCCTGTCGTTAACACAGATAGCATTACATTGGTACGATATTATTTATGCAAGAAAGTCAATTAAATATTAAGCTGACCCGTATACCTTGAGTTACAAAAGAAACAGACAGTAGAACTATTGATTCGTCAATAATTTTGTTAGCTAATCGAAGTTCTACGAGTTTTTTTTCCATACCTGAATCGGGGTTTGAATGAAGTTGATTTCGCTCGGAATACCAAAACCACATTCGCCATACGGTTGCAGGAAAATATTGGGGTTGCTATCGATCTCAGAGATATTGTTAGTCATGACATTGTTATCCAAAAGGGCACCAAAGATATAGTCACTCTCTCCTTCATTCCCAAGAGCATTTTCCAGCAAAATCGGAGGCGGAAGCGGCATGGCTAAAGTGTTTCCATCTTGAATGACATTACCCAATGTCGCTGAGACATAGCATCCATTCTCTAAACCGGTAGAAGACAGTACTCCTTGGCCCAAATAATCATGGAAACTGTCGTTCACTTCGGGAACGTTACTCGTACTTCCACTTTGGACCACATTGATTGAACCATGGTTAGAGTTCAAATAATCATCGAAAATGTCGTTCAGTACAGGAACATTACCTGTACTCTCACTCTGGACCACATTATTGATCGAACCGTGGTTAGGGTTCAAATAGTCATCGAAAATGTCGTTCAGTACAAGAACATTACCTGTACTCTCACTCCGGACCACATTGATCGAACCATGGTTAGGGTTCAAATAATCATCGAAAATGTCGTTCAGTACAAGAACATTACCTGTACTCTCATTTTGGACCACATTGATCGAACCATGGTTAGGGTTCAAATAATCATCGAAACTGTCGTTCAGTACAGGAACATTACCTGTACTCTCACTTTGGACCACATTGATCGAACCATGGTTAGGGTTCAAATCAGATGATAATCCGACCAGCCGCCCGTCACTAGCCAATCGAAGTCCAACATAACTACTATTGCTTTGATAATTGGGACTAGGGTTCAAGTTAGAACTGCTAAAATCTCCAATATCTCCATATCCTGTGAGGTGGTCATTGGTGAAACTCTCTAGTGCTACCTGATCTTTTTGTTGGTATGGCTGCATAAAAGTCGCACCATTCACGATTCCACCAGCTGAAACATTTCCATTTCCATTCCCATTTAGTGACAAACCAGTTGGATGATCGCTTGGTTCCATTCTGATGGTAGAGGAGTTGGCTTGGTGGTAAAGGCCGGGATTTACACCGCCAGCCAACGGTTGCTTAAAATTGGTCTGATTGAGGAGTAGGCGCGATTGGCCGGATCCGAACACAGGTGGGGAGTCGGTAGATGGAGCAAATTTCTGGTTGGAGTAAGGGAGATCCGGTTGGAGAGATTTTCCCAATGGGGCTCGGTCCAGATTTCGCAGAGACTGGAATTGGGGCTTCTTGTGCATCAAGGAAGGCTGTGCCATCGCGAAATTCGATCGAAAGGTCCTTTCGATCATGCTCCTTTCGCTCGCACATTGGATTTTAGTGCTTGCTTCTGAAACTCGTTTCAAGAAAATCCGGTACTTCTGCAAGTTCATAAAATTGTCGTCGAGATATATATAGTGATGGGAAAAGGCCACTATTTCTTTGTGCACAAAATTTTTCCTATATTGAAATTCTTTTTTACGATACAACATAGTATTTATTTTTCTTTAAATGCTCGCACTCCATAAACATTAAGTGGAAACTAGCGGTTGGGGGCACACCCTCTGTATGTGCATGTAAAAGTGCAAGTGAAAATATTTGGGGAGTGGGAGTGTGGGTGGGTAGTTTTTTTTTTTTGGGTACTGAAGTGGGTGGTTAAGTTTTAGGAATTTTACTATTTCGCCTTAAGTTTAATCATGTTACAGTAAAATCCGACGTAAAACTTGGTTTTGATTTGGACAATGTGAAAATCACTTTTGTGACACGACTTTAAAAACAGGTCACACCAAAAGCTCTTCTCCTTTTATATGGAGTAGAATAGATAGATGTCGATTACATAGAAATTTCCTACAACATACTACTAATATCATGCATCTAACTTTAAGGACAAGAATTAATTTTGGTAAAAATGGAACACCAAAATTGGCAAATTAGTAGTCATGAAAGCTATGGATGACCCCATGCAATGTACTGAAACGAGTGAGGTAAGCAAGCTATGTAACCTAGAATGCTAGTATAATTTTTTTCCCGTTTATTTATCTATCCAAAAGTGCTACAGAAGCACAACACGAAACACAACCAATCTCTATTCGTCCGTTGTTATAATAAACGGTCAGGATTTGTTCAAATTCTTCCCCGAAAAAAATTAACTTTTCCCTGAAAGAGTTTTTATAATCTGAACCGTTGAAAACACTTTTGAACGGCCGTAATCAGTTACACAACCGTAGTGTAGGTTGTGCACGTAGCATTTCTGTTATCCATGTGTTGGAACAATTGAGTCACAAATTCATTCCAAAAGTGGCATTTTAAGCCCTAATAATTTAGAGGGGATGAAAGTAACAAACCTGCAAATGACTGGCTATATTTTCTCTGGTTAATCCCGGCACGTTCATGAGCTCTAGAATTTTCTTCGGAACGGCCCCTGGATCACATTAAATTGAACAGGGGAAAAAAATTGGAGAAATAAAAAGAAAATGAAAGAAGAGAACAACCATCAAAAAGTAGTATGTCAACAAGAAAATAAAAGAGAAAAAATTGAAAAAACCAATTCGCTATAATAATTTGAACAAAAAAAAAAAAAAAAAAAAAAAGCTTACTTTCAATGCCTACACATCGAATAGCCTCCAAGAACTGGTTGTGAAGGGCATTTGTCCAAACAATCTTCGTCTTTTTCGGGTTACCGGAATCATCCTCATTTTCCCCCTCTTCATCGGTTGCTGGGGACTTTCTCTTCGAATCCCTTGTGTTTCTTCGATCTTCATTCCTCAACGACGACCCTGACCCTACTTCTCCGTTGGAACCTTTCTCATTTTCAGATGTTTCTTGAACTGGGGAATGATCGGGGCCATTGCTGAACGGGGCTAAGCGACCTGCCAAAGCTGTGGGATGTACGAATACATCGGTAGAGGAGCTAGCTCGTTTATCAGCTTGTGATGTCTCTCGTGCACTTTCGATTGCCTCGATATGGGCTGATCTGGGCTTCTTCTTCACAACCGCGTATTGCCACAAATTTTTTAGGTCATTTGGGGATATTGGCTTCACTAAGAAAAATGCAGCTCCACTTTGCAGTCCCCTTAATATGACACTCTCTTGGTCATCAGCTGACATAACTGCATCGTAAACAAACTTATACCAAACACACCACGGTTTTTTTTTTTTTTTATATCAATTAAAGAAAATTCTATTAATCTCCGCAAATGCAGCATAGTTTACAAACAATAAAGATTCAAAACATCGACGAGGGTATAAATAGTTTAGAAACCATATATCGAAAGGTTACAGTTTCTATATCTATTTGCTATTACAATCTTGAAATCATTTATCAAGACTAGAAAATGAGGACTATGACGCGGCGAAGAATTAGTCGCTAAATTTTTGAAATTGCAGCGGTAGAAATTCGCATGTTGATGCTAATTGAATTTTTTTGGGGGGTGAAAATCCAATTTGGAAAAAAAGGATAGCCAGAAAGGCTTGATGATTAATTGTACGGCAACAAGAGTTAAAATTAAATAGAAAAGGAAATAATTGAAATGATACTTACAAACAACAGGTAAATTGAATTCTTCATCGATTTTCTTTTGCAATTCAAATCCATTCATGTCGGGCATATGCACATCTATCACGACAAGATCGAACGCGCCTCCCGTAACTCTTAGGGTGCACAACGCTTCAATTGCATGCTTAACCGTCACAACTGTTGTTGGAGAACAATCGCGATTTGGTAAGTGATAATGACCAAATCTAACCATGCATGCACTAGGAACTTAATTAGTATTTCGTTAATATTTTACCAAATAATAGATTATCAATAATACCGCGTAAAAATTCCTAGGAATTCAAAATTTAAAATACACGCTCCTCAGAAGCTCAAAAAATGAGATGAATTACGAAGTTTATTATGTTCCATACACAAGAAACGAAAAAAAAATGTTTGAGATCTAAATGTACATCAAGATCTTGAGTCGCATGCAACTAGATTCTCTTTGATATCGCCTTAACTTAAGTTTCTTTGATGATTTTGAATCAAAAAGACAAATAACCATTACCAAATGTGTATACTCTCATGAAAAATAGTTGCTATATATCAAAATGCATCTTTATGAGGATGTAATTTCCGTTTATGCACAAATTATCAACAACAAACAATGAGGTTGAAGTTTGTTTCAATTGATGAACAAAGAAATAGATCCACATGCAAAGAACTTATAAGGAAACATGGTGAAATAACAGAGTTAACCGAAGTTAAGATGAGACTCGGTCTTTTTTTTTCCCGCGTAAATTTGAAGGAAGTTGTGATGATTTATTTCTCATTTCTACTTCTTAATTCTTCTGTCAAAAATTACCAGGAAGAAAAAGAATAGATCTATTACATAAAAATAAAAAAAATTTAATCCAAAGCGTGTACAAAATGAAAGATCTTTAACACATAAGTTAACAAAAAACACCACACACAAAAAAAAAAAAAAGTTATCTATTGGTACCTTCATATTGCCATGATTTGAGTATAGCAGAAACAATGGCGAGGCATACGGTATCATCGTCCACAACCAAGACGCTTATCGATCCCATGGGCTTTCCACTTGTTTGGGACGATTGGTTTGATGTGACCATCTCACCAGCCATTTTTACTTGTAACAATGGGGCAGCTAGTTAGATACAACTAGGGCTATATATATGTGAAAACAAGCATGCGTCAACTTTAGAGATATGAGCAGGTTGTCACAAGCTCCACTCGATGGCGAATGCAAAGAGATCAGAGAATACCACCAAGTGTCATGAGCTGTTTTAGGGCAGCAGAAAAGTGGTCATGAGAGAGAGAGAGAGAGAGAGAGGTGTTTATAGATTTCGAGAGATTTTTCACCTCTTGTGAGTGTTTTTAATTTCGAAAAACTACAGCTTTTTTGGTTCACAGTTGTGTCATTAGCTTAGAAAAAAGGGTAGTCCTAGGTATGACATTAAAGCACCAAACCGTATAGATAGAATGTTCATACATTGGATTCTTTAATTGGAAAATCACATTATCTGTCGTATCTTTTAATTTAATGCCTATTTTCTGTGTTTCTCTCCTTTTCTACATTTTGAGTTTTTCAAAAAAAATAATTAATAATAATTGGCCTTGGTAGCTTTTCAATATATGATGGGACTATTGAGGTTAAGCTGGAATGAGTTATTAGGGTTCTGTTGCCAATGATCACTATGAACTCTTGGAGTAGAGAAATCAGCAAGTTGGTATTTTTCTCACTTTTGTACAAGTCAATCTCTATTTTTACCCTTTTTTTTGAAATGTGTTCATAGATTTTAATTCGAATTAAGATCGACAAAAATACAGTTAGACCGGTTTTGTAGTTTGATATATTCGGTGCACTTAATGCTATTGACGAGGTTGTCGTTATACGACATGTACGGATTGTCGGTATAATGGCAGAAGTCAGAACCTCATACAATAAAATTCCGCGGCACTCACTTATTGACACAGTTGTCGTTACATGACAATACGACATGTACGGATTGTCGGCGGAATGGCAAAACTCGAAACGACACTTTGTGATACGACGCGTGTCGTGGCATCGATTCATTCTTGTTTGACTTCTCTAATTGAAATATTTATTAGGCATGGATAAACTTGCTAGTAATTACCATACTCACACAATCAAATAAAATGGACACAAATTGAAAAGCTTCCTAATTGAAGGGTCAAAATACACCTACAATAATTTTATATTATTTTCATTAATTAAAGATAGATTTATTAATGAAATTCGGTAAAAGGGTACATCGAGAACGAAAAAGAAAAACACCCAACAAAGAGTTGAGAGGGCGTTCCGCTTTTATAAAAAGTGGGTTTTTGAAAAAGAAGGTGAATTTCAAGGTCAAAAATCATGTGTTTATGCAAATAATTTTTCTACCAATATGGATCTTGTTTGATAGATCTCATTAAAATCTTTAATACGCTGCAAAAAAATTCATAAAATTATTTTTCATTTTCATTATATTTGAGTTTAAAATTTGAATAAAAGGAACTTTGGGAAAAAGAAAGGAAAGTGGAACGGGCGATGACAAATAAACTAAGCAAACCAAATACATGTTACTCCAATTTTATGTTTCCTAATCCCATCCAAGATTGCATTTCCTCTTGACCCAAAATTGGCTACACTAATTTCTTATTTCTTATTTGTATTTTAGAATCGGCTGCCCATGTTAGTGGAGTTAGTCCGAAGTGTGCGCAAATTGACTTGAAACACAGTGCATTATTAAAAAAAAAAAAAACCTGTAGTGGAGTTAATTAGTAAATTTAGTTTCACAGTACTATGGATTAGGGCACATTTAATTGGTGGAGACAAAGGCCCACGAGGGTCCGATGAAGTAAGCCTAATCCCTACATTTATTGTCCCCACAAACGCCATATTCAAAAACCAGGTTCCTGGGCCCGCGCATGGCTCTATTTCAGGATCCACAGTTTCTCTAAAACCACCATCCCATCCCAAACTCGTTTTAAGACAACTAATTAGTGAAATCAAAGTAGAGATTTGTTGATAATATTAATGGTCAAAATTACTTAGTAGTTCAAAAACATCATTAACCACGACCTTTAATTAAGACAAGCGGGTTTAATTAGCTGGCCAGCTAGTTGAAAAATGTGAACGCAGATAAATGGCCTGCTTATCTCTCTATCTCATCTCTCATCAGTCAAAAAGTTGACAAGGCACAAAATCGTTTTTCGTATCTTAGATTCCTGTGGGGATAATGGGATGATGAATGACATGCATGGAGCCCTCTTTTGATGGTCTCCACGTACGTACTCTTAATTTAAGAGATAAAAGCCACAAGGAAAGAAAGAAACAAATTGGAGATAAGTGTGATACCTAAGAATATATTTAGTACTTTTGTGTTTTAGTCAAACTATTTGTGGATGCATGAAATCGTTTTTGTATTTTAGATTCCTCGAGGGGATAAGGCTACTAATGACCAACATGGGATAAGGCTACTAATGATTAATATGGGTTTGTTCTTCAGTCAGAGTGCGAGCATGTTGACTCAGACATTTGGTTATCCAAAAAAAAAAACATTAGTTTGTTCTGAAGAGCCTCCGCGTACTCTTTGTACTCTTGGCATTGGCAAAGGTCGATCAACAATATATGTCTAACTTTAACTACTATAGTGATATAATTGCGAGAAATCGATAAACGAACTGAGAAGAGAGAAACTTATTCACTGCTCACGGCTCCGCGCAATCTCAGCTGTCTATTTCGGCAATCAATGGTCCGGATTTAAAATAAATAAAAAAATCTTCCAACGAATTTTTTTGTTTTAAATCCAGACTGTCCAAAATATTTTTGGACGCGTGTGATTTAGCGCCGTAAAGTATATTCATGGTCGTGAAAAAGTTTTTCTCAATTGAAAATAGCCATACATTAATAATGCATGGGAGCGGAAATGGCATATGGCACCTCCAAAGTTTTGAAGAAAAAAAACACACACACACACACTATTACAGAATATGATATTTTGGTCCTTCCAAATTTTAGTAAATCTAATTATGCATCCTCTTTTTAGGTAAAATTTATCCATCCGCCGCCACTATTTGATTATTCAATTCACTCTTGGACGCCCTAACTAGCACACACATTTTATGACAGTACAAAAATATCACTTAGTGTACATCTTATATCCAGATGGCTTTCTCCTGTACGCTTCAATTGTTTGTATCGAGTTACTTTGCCTTTTATTTATATTTATTTTTTTGGTAATTGTTGCTCTGCCTTTTTTTGGAAAATGGTTAAATGAATTCTCCGGCTCATTAAAGCCCATATATATATGGTATGGCATTTAAATAATTTTGCTACATTACAAAACTTAATTACCATAGATGTGACCCACCTCATACAAACTTTTACACCTCATTTCCTATGAATCAGATTTCCGTTACCCAGGAAAATTTTATTTAGGTTTGGTCCACGTAATTAATTAATCCGAAATGGTTTTTTTTTTTTTTTGTAAGGATGGTGTGTTCTAGTAGGTCCCATGAAATATCATAACTCTTAAACCAAATGAATTTAGCAAGAGGTCAAAAAAGATTGGGAAAAGAAATATACTAGCTAGGTGGCTTTTTAAGGCCATGAATCGATCGAGAAAACAAAAAAAACACTGGAAAGATTTGATACATTGAAATGCAGAACCTCCTGTTTGGATTTATTTGGATGCAGAGTGTGGGAAGGATGACGCAATATATAAACCGACACCCAAAACTCCGATCAAGAGGAAAATAAAATCTCCCGTAGTATATAAAAGTCTGAATTCCCATCTTCAGGGGCAGATCCAGTGTAAGCACGCGTGACCCCTTTGAAAATTGGCCCCCAAAGAAGGGCTTCCAAGTAGGGCTGTAAATGAACCAAATAGCTCGCGAGCTCAGCTTGGTTCGGCTCGTTTAGTAAACAAGCCAAGCTCGAGCTCGAGTACTCGGCTCGTTTACTAAACGAGCCGAGTGGAGCTCGGCTCGTTCGACAAAAACTCAGCTCGTTAAGGGAGGCTCGACTCGATTAAAGAGGCTCGTTTAGTAAATAACTAAGCTCGGCTCGTTAAGGGCTCGGCTCGTTAAGGCTCGAGCCGAGGTCAAGCTCAAGTTTTTGACTCGTTAAGCAAACGAACCAAGATCGAGCTCGCCAAAGCTCAGCTCGGCTTGGCTCTGCTCATTTACAATTACACCCCTACTCGGCTACTTCCAAGTTCAGGTAAGTAATATATACAAAATATCTCGAAAATCACTAAATCAGATCGATGGTTCCAGTGGTAGTCTTGCCTTCTCATGTGTGACAGGAGTTCAAATCCTGGCATCAATATTTTTCATTTTTTGTGTGTTTCAATGGTTCAAAAAAACCCTCTCCTGGATTTTTGAGTGGGCTAAGACTCGAACCCACACTCATGTAGCATTGGTATCATAAAGTCATTTACAATTATGTCATTTGCCACGCAAATCAATTAGTATAACTATAAGTTTCATGTAAATTTTTTTTAAAAAATACAGTACTCATTTTCGTTAACATTTTTTATTTTTTCTACAAGCTCAAAGTTAACTAACACTCATTTGATGTATATATATACTCATTTTTTAATTAAATAATAAAAATTGATGTGAGTCCGCCTACGACTTTCAAATAAATAAGGCAATTCTAAAGGGGTGACCCCTCTGTAAAAAGTTTCAAGATCCGACACTGCCCATCTTAGTAGTAGTTTGTACTCTGTCTTAATAGTTTATACTCTGTCTTAATATTATCGGAAAATATTAGTATTCTTCTTCAGAGGGGCGATAGCTTGTTTGTTTGTTGGAGCTGGTATATCCTCCTTCTTCTTTTTTTTAATAACCGAGAAACAGCCCTACAGTCGAGCCACCCAACTACACAACCCAAACCTCGGGAGGAACTAGCGTGGCCACACCAGTCATGGCCCCCACTTACTATCAAGATACTCACCCGGTGGGGAATCGAACCCTTGACCAAGGGGAGTACTCCCAAAATCAGTCGTTCGCCCTTACCACTGGGGCAACCACTACCACTGGATGTGTTAGACGTATTTGTTTGCTAGAGCTTCTCTTGTAGCATTGGAAGAGTAGTCCGATTGGTTGGTGAATTTGCTTCGATTCTCCTTCTCAAGCTTCTATTTGTTCCGCTAAAAGAGATTCAGGAAAAGATGGAATAGGAAGACGTGTTTCTAGAACAAACAAGAGCTCTCATCCCGCCATTGTCTTTCTAAGGCAATGGAGTAAAGGGATGCCCGACTCAAAAAACACGAACCAGCAAGGCAGAAAAATGAATAATGAAGAAGCCAGGAGTAGGAGGAGGGACTTGAACCCTCAACCACAGCCTTGGCAAGGCTATGCTCTACCATTAAGATATTTATGCTAGGAGTCAGGCCGCAGAAAAGTAATTTCTTGTGAATTTCTTAGTTCCGACATGGATGTCTTGCATTTGACTGGACTGGGAAGGGGATAAGTTGAAATGCGCGTAAGCTGACCCGGACGCCCCTAACCGTAAAAAAAGAAAAGGAAAAAGTTACTCATAGAAAAATAAAAACGTAATAGTTAATTTCGTTTTTATCCCCTAAACTATTCACATTTTTGTTACTTCATCCCTAAACTATGAAAACGATTTATTTCATCTCTCAAGTTTTCAATTACAATCCATTTGGTCTATTAGATGACGGGAGTCCAAATCTTGGACGGAAAAAAGTAAACGTGACCACCAAACAAAAGACAACGCACACAGATAGCTTGTGAGGCCCACTTTAGCTTCTCACACAAACATTCCGAAAACGTTCATTAGATTTGAAATAATATTTCGAATAGCCTTGGAAAAATTAGCTCAATTGTATGGTTTTTGATCCAATTTTTTATCTTTTCATTCAGAATTTAGGATATTCTAAATCAAAAGTTAGCATATTAGATCAAGAATTTATGGTTATTTGATTGAGCTAATTTTTTTATGGGCCATTCAAAAAATTATTTTAAATTTAATGAACATTTTAAATTGTTTATGTGGGACCTCAAAATGGGCCTGTGCACGTAGTCTTTTTGTTTGGTGACCACATGAACTGTTTTCTATCCAAAATTTGTACTCCCATTGTCTGTTAACTAAATGGGTTGCAATTGGGAAGTTGAGAGATGAAATAGATCGTTTTATTATAGTTTGATAATGAAATAACAAAAATTTGAATAATTTAGAAGATAGAAACAAAATTGACTCAAAATGACATTGTAATACATAATTGTTACTCCTAGTACTTGTGAAAAGAATCGTCACTCAATCTTGTAGCTTCAGCTAATGCTAAAAACGACTCACAAAGATGAGAAAATTTTCAATGCAACGATTATTTGTAACGCTCCTCTCACATGGTGTGAAGAAAGAAAGGAGGATGCAATGGCTACCCAGGCATATAGAAGGATGCTGCCAGAGGGTGGAGGATCACAAGGTTTGATGTTATCCATCGCCATGAAACTTTCTTTGTATTGCTTCAGGTTTCACCCTATTTTCTATGGCCTTGATGTGCTTGTGTTTTGATTTTTCGGCAGCTGCCGCTAGTTGTAATTTTCACTCCAACATAGTAAACATTTTGTAGGTGATGAAAATAAATTTTTCGGCAGTGCCAATCTTTTGTAACTTTCACTCTAACATTATAAAATTTTCGTAGGGTATGACAATAAATGTATGAAAAAAGCATTTGAGTTCAATTTTTATGTTAAGCTCTGAATGTTTGATCTTCTGCATATAGAAGAAACGATTTTGTTTTTTTTTTTTTTTTTGTAAAGCTCTGATTGCTTGATCGTCTAAAGTTCAATTTTCTGATGGTTGTATGGTATGAATAACTATGGAATGAATATAAGGTCTGTGATTCCTTGCGGAGGGTAAAGAAGCCCACATCCTCTCTTCTTTTTTTCTTTTTCTTTTTTATCAGAGTACATGTGAGATAAATCTATTTTTGCAACGCGTATTGCATTATATACTGTACATTCAGCTCAGAGAACACTTACAAATTCGACAAGCAAGCTACATTGCATAGTGAGCGAGTTCTGCAAAAAGTTTAAGAACAAAAACTTGTTTAGTGCAATCACATATTTTCAGACAACCCCGGTCCCCAGGGGAGGTGGGTGGAGGGAGGATGGTTGGAGCCAGGAGGATGGGCGGCATTAGGGGAATAGAGGCCAGAGGTGGTAACCAGATTGCTGGAGGGTGGGGTAGCCTAAGGTCGCGGTCAGATGGCGGAGGGGAGGAAATGAACAAGTGACACGGTTCTTTCTTGCTTCTTAAAATACCACCTGGACTTAGAAATAATGCAGTAGTCTGATGTCTTCTAGATTCCAATATTTTTGAAGAAAACAAGTGACGTTACAAAAGAGTTCGTACCAGTCTTCGGAGACTCGTGGTTTGATCTCACTTTTCAAGAAATATACTGAAGACTAGTAGAGGATTACCAAAAGGAGCGTAAACAACAGATGCTTTTCGAAAGAGTGCGAAATAAGCTCCTAATGAAGATTTTTCTAAGCCTCAAACTTCAAGTCGGTTGTCCAAGTACCTTGCACACTAGGGTGCTTTGTGACATGTCTCGTCTTCAGCTTCACGACTTTTCTGCCCAATGCATTCCTGAGCCTGGTTGCATGTAGCAGTACATCATCTTGTGTTAAATTCTTCACACATACCACCCGCTGGTTCTTGTTTTCTGCATATTGGGTGAACAAAAAAGCAGTTCAATCTTCTGAAAATTTGTTCAACCTTGTGGTTAGCATAAATACATATCCAAAAGTTACAGAAAATTCCTTTCCAAAACTCCACTAGAGACAATGCTATGAAAGCAAAGAAGCAGATGTCATTTCCCAAAAAGATTTCATAACGGTGCTACGAAAATATATGGCTGGAAAGAATGTACAGGACCTTCAGGGGCTCTTGTGGAACGTCAAGTTTGCTACTACAGCAGTTCCAACATGATGTTATAACAAAACCTCTCAGTTAGCCAAAAAAAAAAAAAGACACCCTCTCACAACTGTGCAGTTAAAGCTATTCATCTCTCAATCTGTAGGAACTGGTGTATCCTCCTAGATGTATTTGTTTGCTGGAGCTTCTCCTGTAGCATTGGAAGTGCATTCATGTACTTCTATTCTTTTTAGTTAGCAAAAAAAAAGCAGGGATCCGATGTGGTTCTATGCTGATCCAGTCTCAGTGGACACAAACATAGCAAAATGCCTATTGATCATTTACAGCTATGTATGGTATATCAAGTGACTGACTGATCATAAAGTAGGCCAGATGCATGGAAGGCTATTTCGCAACAAGATGTCAAGAACCTGAACTGCTCTCAGTCGTCAGATCACAATTTTGCTTTTGAGTGAAATTAGCAGCTAATGTGAGTTTGAGCTTTGTCTAAATTCAAACCCATAAGTTTGGATGAGAGTTCACATCCAACTGAGCCAAACCCATCCAAGTTAAAAGGGTCAGCAGCCATCAGCCAAACTTGCGGATTTGTTTGTACAATCCCACAGACTTCAACAAATTAATCCAGTTAAGAAGTGATCAAAAGGTAACATAAAAAGTAAGGCCTGCTTGAAAACGGGAAAGCAACGATTAGAACCTAGTTAGAATTTGATTCAACCTTGCTTCAAATGAAATACCAATATTATCATTAGCCATTCTCTTCATCAGAAGACACCAAGCATAAAATCATGTCTTACGCTCAATCGAATTTGAAGAGCATGGCCTCAAGTCTCAACAATATTTTCTATCAATTCTGACACCGGAGTTGGGTACCACAGACGTAAGATAGAACAGTTTGATAACCTAAATTTAGAATGGCGGCAATGGCCCAACATAATCAACCAGACAATTCTATAACTGGCTTCATCACTGCGCCCTAAGCCAAATTTTTGTTCACATAAAGAAAAGGAGCAGAAGAAGAAAAGAGAAGTTGATCAGAGTCATTTATTTATTATTTCATTTTTTGAGAGATAAATTCTTACTGTAAAGGCCCTTCAAATGAGGATGTTGACCACGGATGAGCTCAGTGACAACTTCTAGCTGAGGATTGTTCTCTTTAAATGCCGGTAAGTTGGATTCCATAAATGCCCTATAACATAAGCACCAAATTTCATCATTTTTTTTTCAAGAACATGTTGGGTGATCACACCCCTAATCCACACCTCTGAGCACAAAACGAGAGACAAACACTAAGAAAAAACTCCTTGTATATATTTACACACATATACAACTTAAAAAACCTCTCCAGGAGAGCCACAAACAGGTTCTCCACTCTCCCCTCAATCCTCACCCTCTCCCTCATTCGGTGGCTCTCCGACGGAGCATCCGAGCATCACCGAGGAGCACCGCTCCTCCTGAAGGAGGAGCCTCACTCAACTCTCCCACTCTCCCTCCAATCACTAGCACACACTCACAGCCCTTTACAAACACAAAAAAGGGCTTTTATATCACAAGGGTAAAGAGCAAAAGGAAAACCAGGTCCGGTGGACCCCAACAGAACACAGATTTAATGCGAATACAGGCCAAAATAACTTTCAAAGCCAAGGATCTGAATACCGTACCGGCTAGAGTACCAGTTTTCCTGAAAAAGCCTATAAGGGATTCTGAAACCCAGTACCGGTGAGATATCGGCTATCATTTCGGATTTGTCACTATTAGTGTTATTTACCCACATGAATAACATATTCATTTATTAAAACCAAAAATTCATTTTAAAAATAGTTTGATACCGTCCAGTATTAACCGGTACCATACAGTATTTGACCGGTATCGTCCAGTATTGACCAGTACCGTCTAGTATTGGAACAAAAAACGTAACATCGGTATCCACCGGTATTTGAGCCAGAACGAAATTAAAAGGTGTAAGGTACCGGATTTGGTCAATACCAGTACGGTATGGGATTCAAAACCTTGCTTTCCCCCATTGACTACTACCATTCCTCATTTTTATGAGTGTGCCTATTCCATTGGGTAGGCTCATACTTTTATCTTTGTCCAGTGTGCTTTCCTTGGTTTTCCTCCATAGCAGCATTATATGAATGATTCTTTATCATTCTCCTAATTTGCCTTGGAAACAAAGAATATGAACCAAATTAGAAAAGGGTAGTGCAACTAGATGCAACTATAGTCGTTTTTCTGGGCGTTTGCGCAGCAAAAGACAAAAACTGCATAATTTTGTTGTCAATACGGTTGAAATTACTTACTGTAACAAAGCTTACCTGATACCCCTGCTACTTCCTCCCCAATCACAATAGCTCACAATTAGCTTCTGAAGTTGCCAAGCACCTCTCAATGCCATCTATATTTATATCACAAAAAGGGATTAAAACAGTAGTTTCAACAAAAGCCAACAAAAAGTATATTGGTAATAACTCCAAGCCATTCTGCCACTTCTGCCTAATTTGCCACAATGGGACACTTTAGAAAATTATGCAGAAGTGGCAGATCAAAATTTAGAAATATGATCTGAATCTTACTTATTTATGGAAGTTCGGGGTTTATCTTCCAAATGGCGAACTAATCAAAATACTTTCTGGTACAAATCAAAACTCACAATCTTGCAACTTTTAAAGAGTGGGCCGACTGTGAGTTTTGAATCTTGATTTGGTCGTCTTACTGTAGGCTTAGATTCAAAGTGTATTGAAGCAAATCTCTTTAATGAAAAAAATTACTGTATTATTCGAATGATTACCGATTCTACCGAACTGTGGATGAATGATGGCAAATAGCGATGTTGCACTTTGACCTTCCCCTCTCCTACTTTGAACAGAGAGAGACGGTGGACGGGGTGAGACTTGAGAGAGAGAGAGAGAGAGAGAGACGGTGTGCGGCGGAGGGTTTGATTTGGGGCTTTTGGAACGAAGAAGTGTTGTGTGGGGCAAGAGTCTGTGGGTTCCAACGACTCCGGTCTACATTTGGACCATATTTGGGCCGGCCATAATGATTAGAACCATTCACTTTTGAGTAAATTACACTAAGCCCCCCTCAACTAATTCATATTTTTACTTAACCCCTTCAGACTACAAAATCCGACATTGTGCGCCCTTTAACCATCCAGAGTTGACACTTAACACCTTTTTGTTAGGTCTCCGTAGGAAAAATGCACTGACGGCTGTCTCCGGCCACCGACGGCCTCCGAGCCGTCCAAAAATTTTTTTTAAAAAAAACCGAGTGGGCTTTAGCGGGAATCAACAGCATCCGACGTGCGTAGGTGCTCAATTCAAATACCCCATTTAAATTCTTGGGGTGTTTGGATTGAGCACCTACGCACATCGGATGCCGTTGATTCCCTCGTAAGCCTTGGTTTTTTTTAAAAAAATTTTGGACGGCTCGGATCGGACGTCCAGTGGCCGAAGACGGCCATTGATGCATTTTTCCTACGGAGACCTAACAAAAGGGTGTTAAGTGTCAACTCTGGATAGTTAGAGGGTGCACAATGTAAGATTTTGTAGTCTAAGGAGGTTAAGTGAAAATGAGGGTTAGTTGAGGAGGGTTAGTTGAGGGGGGCTTAGTGTAATTTACTCTTCACTTTTTAGAAATCGGCAAGAATATTGATCACCTCAAAAATCATATTGATCGAATATAATTTGATATAACTTTGAAATGCATTAAATTTGAAAAAAATATGTGCAACACTGAATTGCAACTCATTTGACCCAATTATCTGAAGATAAGTTTCAGTGAAGTTTTGTTATGTTATTTTTTCCTCATTTATGATTAGAGCATGCTCATGCCTACAACGTATCTAAAGGCACATTGCTAGTGCATACCCGTGCCTGAAGTCAAGACTTGAACGATCACCACACTGCAAATAAATACTAGATATTGAACCCAATATATCAACCCCTGTCCAAGATTAAGATTATAAAATCAACATTTTAAAATTTAAATATACCAACTAATGCTCTGCATCAACTAAATCAGTAGGGGACGAAAAATAATACTAATGAAAACTTTTTTTGGTACTGTTTTTGGCCTTCTGGTTTTATAAAAATGAGAAAGCAATAAGAGTAGGGGACAAAAATTATCATCTTTCTAATTTGGTGTTTTTGATTTATGTAGCTTTATACCTGAGAAAAAAAAGGATGAAACACTCATGAACTATTGTTCACACAGTGCATGCGCTTATCCATTTTCCAACTTAAATGGATGGTCAATAGCCATCACCTGCTTCCAAAGATTTTCCAAAACACATACAAGTGAATAAAAAGTAGTCTACTTACTATAAAAATCAATTTACTTCTACAGATTCACCGAACATGTGTTAGGCATTCCATTAAACATCTTATTGGCTACATAAAAAAGGTAGCGAGTACATGAAAAGGAAGAAAGCTAGAGATGGAAACCACGGGTTTAAACAGAGCGGTATCAATGATTTTGCAGCGACGTTATGGCCATCATATGCTTCGTCGAACCACACTCAACCCATTTCTACTGCCTGCGTGTGGAGGGGGAGAGAGAGAGAGAGAGAGAGAGAGAGAGAGACGAAACCTACAGGGTCGAACCACACCCAACCCATTTCTACTGCCTGCGTGGATGGAGAGAGAGAAAGAGAGAGAGAGAGAGAGAGAGAGAGAGAGACGAAACCTACAGAACGAAGGGGGGAATGTGGTTTTGAGAGAGAATTTTATTTGAGATTCCTCCCTCCCTCGCTAAAATGCCACTCAAATGTAACGTATTTACCATGTCATATTGTAAGATCCAACAGCTGTAACGTATTAAAAATTCAATCCAACCAAAAAGGTGCTTTTGTTCGTATGTGTACAAATTTTGGAATATTCTCTTAAGATACCGCTCTATCTTATAATAACATATGTAAAGATTTTAGTGAGAGAGTGAAAGGAAGTTTGAGAGCTTTTTTTCTAACTTTTTCTATTTACCTTTTGAAATTTTTAAAAATATAGGAGAAAAGAGAGAAGAAAATAAATTTTATTAAGAAAATGTCACATAGGAGAGAGAATTAAGGATATAGCTTGATTTTATTTTTAGAAACTACATTTAGTATGTGTATGTGGGGGAGGATCCCGTTCAGTCGTTCAGGACCAGTTTAGTCCAGTTTTTTTATCTGAGCCGTCCAAATTGGACTTTCCAAATTCGTTCGGGTAAATTTTTATTACAAAATATCTAAAACACCCCGAACAAATGTTGGCTGTCCAAAACACTTTTGGACGTTTTTTGGATGGTCCAGATGCAAAAAACTGGTCCAAAGCAACTTCACGGGATCTGACCCCTTCGTAGTATAGATTTCGTCCCTCTTTCTTCTGCTATTGCATACTCCTGTATTGAAATAGGAGAGGTAAGCCGATCGGACAAACATTGGAGATCAAGATGTACATAATACTGTACTATTCACGTAAAATGTTCTAAAATGCTGTCTTCAACTGTTCAAACAATGCCCACAGAAGGATGCCAATTACAGTGTCTCTGACCAAGTTATTTAGAAGTGTCCCAACCCAAGTATAGGAGCCATCACCGGATGGCTTCTTTCCGGCAAGGTCTTGGAACCGCAAGTTGCCCTGATCCGATATTAGTGCGTATATCACTCCGTTAAGGTGCCCCTTTCCGATAACCCCTACAACTCTCTTACCATTTTTCACCGCTTTGCTCCTCTTCAAAGACCATGCAAGATACTGGATCCAAAAAAAGGAGTTAAAAGAAGCACAATTTAATCCTAAAAACGTACCTAGTTTAATATAACAAGAATTGAAATAGGAAAAAAAATTCATATTTAACTGGTTGCATCTGCTAGTATAGCAAGCGACAAAATTCATAACTATCTTCTATGACAAAAGTGACAAGCACCTATTAGTCACACTACTTAATGAAATAAGAAGAATCCAATCAAGTGAGTGAGAATGTTTTCTTGTTTATTCTTTCTCATCATTTAGGTTAGGGAAAAATTCAAAATACCCCCCAACCTATACACCCAAATTCAATTAGACTCCCAACCTTTTAAAAACTTCAATTTTACTCCCAACGTTATATTCCGTTAATCAAAATGCCCCCTTCAGTCCAAATTACTAACGGATTCCGTTAAAGGCTCCGTTAAATAGTATTCGGATCGAATTTCGATGATCCGAGCCGCTCAATGTGTTCAAAACGTGATTTTAAGGGTACTCATGAGAAATCAGCAAAAAAAATGATCGGAAGGGCTTCATCTGAACAGTTTTTTATTTTATAGTTCAATAAAAAACTGTTCAGATGAAGCCTTTCCGATCATTTTTTTTGCTGATTTCTCGTGGATACCCTTAAAATCACATTCTAATCACATTGAGCGGCTCGGATCATCAAAATTCGATCCGAAAAGGGGAGGTACAGACCCAAGCAAAATCCGGACGTCCGTACTTGAATAAAATCCGGATCGATCCACACCTCCCCTTTTCCAATCGAATTTCGATGATCCGAGCCGCTCAATGTGTTTAAAATGTGATTTTAAGGGTACTTGCAAGAAATAAACAAAAAAAATGACCGGGAAGGGCTTCATCTAAACAGTTTTTTATTGAATAGTTCAATAAAAAAACTGTTCAGATGAAGCCCTTTCCGGTCATTTTTTTTGTTGATTTCTTGCAAGTACCCTTAAAATCACATTTTAAACACATTGAGCGGCTCGGATCATCGAAATTAGATCAGAATACTATTTAACGGAGCCTTTAACGGAATCCGTTAGTAATTTGGACGGAATGGGGCATTTTGATTAACGGAATATAACGTTAGGAGTAAAATTGAAGTTTTTAAAAGGTTGGGAGTCTAATTGAATTTGGGTGTATAGGTTGGGGGGTATTTTGAATTTTTCCCTTTACGTTATCATTATTAAGATGAAAGCAATAAGATTTAGGTTCAAAACTATGGCACGGAAAGAGGCTTACTGTGTCACGCTCATGTATAAGAGGCCGTAGGAGAGATGGGTATGAACAACTTAGCTGCTCATACAGCTGCGAAGAGCTATCATCTGTGCTTGATTCCTGCAACAACACACAAAGAAAGAGATTCAAGAGCATGCCACTTTGTTAGGTACGACCATACGAGTTAGCAGATATGCAGCTGCACATCTGGAAGTTTGAGAAGGAATACAGTTGCTCACATGTCTAGATAAGAAATTTTCAAAAGAATACAGTTTCTCACAAGTTTGAGAAGGAATACAGTTTCTCACAAGTCTAAGTGCCTTGTTTGGATAGTTATTTGAAAAAAAAATTCTCAACTCAAAAAATACTCATTACTCCTACTTCCAATCATTACTCACACATGTCTCCAATTATTATTCTTATTTCTCTCTCTATCTCTCTCCAATCATTACCCCTACTTCCAATCATTACCCCTACTTCCAATCATTACTCTCATTTCTCTCTCCACTCATAACCCTACAAAATTTCTCAAAAATTTCTCAAAAACTCATCCAAACAAAGCATAGATAAGAAATTTTCAAAAGAAAAACCTTCAAACTGTTCCTGGACATATCAGCTGATGATGTTATGCCACGAACAACGGAGAGGACTAGGTCCAGTTTCTCATTCCATTTAAGAGAATTCCAAGCCCTTTCAAGCTGCAAAACATCTTGAGAAATTAGTAAACCATCTTTTCATAGTGTAAAATTGCCCAACTAAACGCAGAACGGACAAAACTAGTTTGTTTGCTTCAATAAGATCATTATTTACCACACATACACACACACAAAAAAAAACCCTAGGTTATTAAGGCCTATCAAAAAAACCAATCCTAGGAGTTCAAATTGCCATATATCTTTCATGTGCTAAAGTACATACAGTTATTTCAATTGGCCGATCCCCCAAAACTACTTGAGCTCCAATTTCTTCAGATACTTTTCGAGCAGCACGAAACTGCATAGTGATGGGAAAACGTAATGTCAGCTCATCAATACATCCAAAAGTTTGTTTCTCTTAGGCGTCAAATACCTCATCCCCAAAGGGCCGGTTCATATCCGAAGAGACTTTTGACGAGAAAACTGCCAACAGTAAACGTAATGCGAGAGCAGTCTGACCCCCTGTCATTTCGAAACCAATGTCAATCTGTGCTTCAATGGGGCACGGCCACATGCACGAAACATCTAAGACATTAATCTACCTAGGTTTAAGCTACGACCAACAGCACCAAAAAATCCAGTGCCACTCATAGAGAACATATTCGACCTCATTTGCTCACCATCATTGGACATGTACATAATTCCAGCTCTGAAGATGAAATCTGCAGCAATTGAAGTTAAGCCATGGATTGTATACTTTTATAACAAAAAACATCAAAATACATTTCTTACTGAAACTTTTCTGCGAGATGTACTCAGACAGAACCTATCAACTTATACATCACAACTTCTATCAAAAAATATCTTCATTTACAAGAACAAGATGCATCTGTTGTATTTCTTTTTTCCCAGGCCGTTTCCACAGATTACAAGTTTGAGATGGATGGTGTGGTTCGCCCACAGCTGGAATGCCAGAATATCAAAACCTAAACAGAGGGAGGCATGAAAGACATGAGCAACCTTGTTTGATTACACATAGAAATTCCTACGAATGCATTACTTTCCTGAACAAATGCAATTTAGCCAGTTCTAATCCACTTAAGAATTATCAATTCTCCGCCAACATGATCGTTTGTGAAGCAAAACAGTGGGAAGGGAGGAAGACAAAGATTTTGTTTTGGCTAGACACAAAATTCACATGGCAGGGAAGAGACCCTCAGGGTTAGATAACTCCCAAATTCAACCTCCTTGGCCTAATGACTGCACATCAGCATTGTACACATACCTGGTCAGTCCTACCAAATCAAATCAAACAAGATCTGCTACATAAATGCCAATCATCCAAACGCATTAACTCTTGTATATCTAAGCCAACTATCTTGGATATCCATTAAGTCAGATCATATTCCATGCCTTAATATTCTTGTGTCAAATACCAGTTTTGCAACATCCAAGATAATTAATAAGGCAGCTGCTGGAATATTATGGAGGTCCTAGGCTGTTTGAGCACCGAGAAGTGGCAAAGTGTGTCCCAAGTAGCAACCTCTTCTTATTCAGCAACTACCCCGACAGTTTGACCGTGAGTAATAGGTGAGTTCATTGTTAAAATCTTTCCGAACCTGCTTGCATACGACCCTTGGAAATTCCAATTACATAGATAGCTGGTGCCACAAGAAATTGCGAAAAATACTTATGCTATATCCCGCCAACTTAGGTCTCCCTTGCCAACTTACTTTCTCCTCTAGTATCCCAGTCATGTTTCCACATACCTTTGCCAGCCATTATACAGAAATTACATTCCACCAAGGGTTTCCAGTTATTAGTTATCATCATTATTTTAGTCGGTTATACTTTCGAGCCCTGTATGCAGCTTCTTATATTTATGTCAACATTTCATTACACTAATCTCTTGCTCTTCTAATACTTCCAGTAGATGGATACCATCCCTCCACACCATCAGTTGGTACACAACAAAGGGAAATAAGCTCATAGCAATAAGAGAACAACTTAGCCACCAACTGGATACCACTTTGCCCATGATACCAACGTTATACATGGTGGAGCTGATAGTACTGTACTCCAAGCCATGTTTCTCACCGTGTAGTAAAACAACAGCAGCGACTGTGGACGTGGCACACAATGGGTGAAACGCATAAAGCTATTGCTCTTGTGCATGAGTCAAGGTTTCAAAAATCGGACGTTAGTTATGATAGGTAATGCAGCCCCAAACATTTGATTGCATTTTCCAACTGAAATGGAAAATGACAATGGGAATTGCATTGTACATAAAAAATAGGCCTAAGAAGACTCGATCCAAAGCTAATCCTGATATGTTCCCCCTCTTCGAGGTCCATCTCAAGGAAAATGAAAACCAAGATTTGCTTTATCCGGTATCAGACAGGAGCTACGAACGGCCGATACGTACCGGTTTTTTAGCCTTCCAATACCATCACACCCCGATATACCGGTGAGATCAAAAATCACATGGGTATCGGCCGGTTCCCGTTATGTAACGGCCTCTTTCAGCTTAACAAAGCGGTTCACGGCCGTTACAACCAATACTCTACCCATACGGGTGATTTAGGCACTTCAAAAAAAAAGAATTTGTCAAAGATGATATTTAAAAATTCACGACCGCTACAATCAACCGTTATGTATTGTACGATACTCCCGGTACCTTTGCAATTAATATTATTCTTTTTTGGTACATAAATAGTGTGCATGTAAGGTATTTTGTCACTTCCGTAAGAGAATATTTGTCCCGTCACACCACAACATTATTTATAGTGGGCTCCAGCGCACCTCCGTTGGGATCGAAGCTAATTTCTCATCACGTGTGGGTGATTTTATGAATACTTTTAACCCCAACTAGAGACTATTATGGAAGATCGTGAATGAATCCTGAGTTTCCACCACCTGAACCAATCCTCATTGATAAATTCTGCATATTATGGAAGATCATGAATAATTTTTTCTGCCACATTGCATTCATTAGTAAAGGTACGTATGTGATAGACTGATAGCCAATAATGATGTAAATGGCCCTGAAAACTGACGCAAGGATTCGCCTAATGGACTAATGGTATGTTTGGAACTTTCTTTGGAAGAGAAAGGAAAGGAAAATTAAAAAATTTCTCTTCCATTGTTAGGTTTGGACAAAAAGAGGAGTGAAAAATAAAAATTATAATACTAGTATTGTCCACAGCATCACCTTCCTCAAGTTTCAAACAGGGCATAAGAGATTTGCTCCCTGCTAAACTTTCACTTTCAAACCTCTCCAGTGCTATTAACTCTTTTTGGGACCAATACGTGCTTGGCCGGTCCATTTAGGCTTGCCCGGCTTTAATCGGTCCCCTAGTCGAGGATAGGATAAGTGCCAAGGTAGGTAAACTCGTCTATACAAGTGAGCTCCAAAAAAAAGAAGGCCCCGAAATGGCACCAATTCAACAAAATTGACCAAAATCCAAGTAACGAAACCAGACTTGCCTGCTTCTACAAAGCTCCACGACAACATTATCGGGATTAACAGCACGCACCACGCGCTCCACATCCAGCGCCGATTCGCGAGAGATATGGGTCGTCCCAATCAACCAAATCGCCTCGGGCTCCACGAACTCGGCCCGCCAATCCGGCACCGGACCGAACCGACTCTTCAGGACCAGGACGAGGGTTCCGTTGTCGGCCAAATCGAGCAGCTCGGGGTGGGCTTGGGCTATTGCGGCCCGAGAGTCGGGCAGGAGGGTGGATTTCTTGTAGTCGAAGTCTGGTGGGGGAGTGTTGAGTGAAACTCTGTTGGGTTTGGAGGGCCTGAGAGAGGGTTTGAATGGGTAGCGGTAGAGGTTGAGGTTAGTGGTGGAGGCGAAGGATTGAGAGGAAAGGGTATCCATGGATGAGATGAGAGGGAGGGAAGGAAGGAGAGGAACTGGTTCGTTGATAGGAGGATGGAAGGTCGCGGACTCGCGGTAGGTAGATTGGTCGATTATAATTTCAGCTGTAAAGCTAGGCTGTTTCATCAGTAGTTTGGTTTGGTAATTTAGTTTAGTTTAGTTTAGTTTTAAAAGTGGATGGAGGGAGAAATAGTGTAACGATTAGAGGGAGAAGTAATGATTGGAGAAAGATAGAGAGAGAATAAAATTAATAATTTAAGATATAAAGTAATGATTAGAGAAAGATATAGGGTAATGATTGAAAACTAAACTAGTAACCGAACATAGTGTTTAACTTTGATTATAGGAGCTCACCCCGACATTCTATCATCTTTGTTTAAAAAATAAAATAAAATTATACAATAGTTCGGAAGTACGGTCACCTATCACTAAATGTATGGACCTCACAAAAAAGTACGATTGTAAAGTAATCCGGAGTATCACATGACAGTGCTTCCGAACTATTGAATAATTACTTGTTCGTAGTGTAACAATGGACTCTTCATTTGGTAATGATTCAAAACCCACCTCCACCCACCTTCCGTTGACAGTGTAGATTAGAATTTTCTTGAGTCGGGTTTAAAAATTTAGAAAATTAATTTTGGCATTCCACATTCAGTTATAGACACTCTGCTTTGTTCGGTTTCTAACTTAGTTTTAGTTTTAGTTTTTGTTCCAATCATTACCCTACTTCTTTTTCCAATCATTACCCTATTTCTTCAATTATTACTTTCTTATCTATCTCTATCTCTCTCTAATCATTACCTCTATCTTCAATCATTACTCTATTTCTCTCTCTACCCATTACCAAAAATAAATTAAACTAAACTATCAACCAAACACTACCTCTATTTTTTTTCTTTTTTACTCAAAATTATAAAATTACCCTTGAAAGTAAATGAACACTAACAAAAGAAATGATAATTTGGTAATTTTATATAAAATAAAGACAAAAAGTGGAGTGCCACTGGCTAAATGTGGAGAGGCAAAATCATTTTTCTAAATTTAATTAATTATCTAGTATGAAAGTATTTATTTATCTAAAAGTTGCACGTCTTTACACAACGAATTATTATTTAAGAATGGAGGGAGTAACATATTCTTGTAAATATTCTTCAAAATCATTTACATTAACGAAAAGTTCTAATTGGTAGTTTGGTACTATCTTGAATCTTCCATCGGATGATGAACCTAATCTTTGATCCAAAAAAAGATAGGACTGGCACAGAAAGAAAGTCAATCAATCGCTTGAAACACCGAAACATTAGGGAAAAGAAATTTATAGGAAATAGGAAACAACCTCCTCCCTAAGCAAAGGACTCATAAAGTAAGTTAGGCACCATAAATTCACATGCATTTTAACTGATTTCATGTTTCTTTAAATATCTAATAAAGTGGAGAAAAAAAAAAACTCCCAAGAAAGAGCACCGCCTGAAAGCGTCACTGCTCTCCAGTAGCAATCTTGCTACCCAAAAGTCCACACTGACAGCACATATATTGACCGCTTAGCCTACTGCACGCCTGGTGGCTGTCCCCTCTCTCTCTCTCTTGGAAGCTGCACCAGTTTAATGGGATTTTGAATTTGGGTATTACGATTACTGATATTTTCTGCCTTTTTTTAAAAAAGCTGGGGCCCACAGAGCCACATAGGCGTGCGGTAAACTAAGCGGTCAATATGTGCGATCAGTGTAGACTTTTTGTGAAAACAGCAGAGCTACAGTCACCGACCGCTTGTGGGGTCCACTCCGGGCTCCGCACGAATGATCCGAGCCGTTCAATAAATTTTTAAAAAAAACCGAGTGGGTTTCATGTGAAATAAGCTTAATCCGATGTGTGTATGTGCTCGATCCAAACTTTTCAAAATCAGATGGTCCGAGCCGTTCAAAAATGAAAGTTTGAAACAAGCATGTACACACATCGGATTGAGCTTATTTCCCACATAACCCGCTCGGTTTTTTTTAAAAAAATTATTGAGCGGCTCAGATCATTCGTGCGGGGCCCGGAGTAAACCCCACACGCTGTCGGTGGCCGGTCACCGACCCTCCTGGTCGCTGACTGTAGTGTTTTCGTTGTGAAAAAAGGCACACAAAAAGTCATGATGGGATCACCACCACTCATGCTTTTATTCATGATGACTCCTACAAAAGCAACATTGCACAATCATCAAAGATAAGCTTACGGATCGGAGGCATTGGCTCCGATCAGTTTCCTTCTTCCCCGGCCTCTTCATAAGAGCAGCACCTCCTGCACCTTCCGTAATAACCACGATCGCAACATCTATAACGGCATCCCCCTCCTCCGCCTCCTGGGCCTCCACCGTATCCGCAGCCATTGTACCCTCCACCACCATACTAGGCGTCCTCTACCCCATTGTTTGTCAGCTCGGCTGCGCAAATGATAAACATGCTTTTTAGTTGAGTGTTCGATGTGCTTTATGTCATAGAATGTCATAAAAAGACGTACTATTGGAATTGTATTCACGTTTTCAACTCGTATGCAATCGCATATATTAAAAACAGAATGAACAGCACAAAAATGACACTCCATCAATAAAAAGCTTCCCGTCCAACCAGGCACAGTAACTGTAATTTGGTGACCGGCTTCGAGCATAGCACAACGTACATGAATGTGCAAATTCCGTGTGAAGTTGAAGCATCAGCATAAGAATCATGAGCCTAGACTTGAGCAAAATCAAATTGCAGGGGGTCCAAACTACCGATGCAAGTTCCTCATCAACGACAATAGCCTTGTTTCCTCCCACATCGAAAATTTCGTATGCACTACGAGCATGTTGTTTCCAGGGATCGAGTGCCTGCAACTAATATATACACTTAATGCAGCTGCACAGAACTCTTGAAATGTTGGGGATGCAGACAACTTTCAGCAACAAAGTTAAACAACAGAGATCCGTGATCAGCGCGGAGAGTTCCGCAGCAGGTAGGCATGCGGGCAAGCTCGCGGCAGGTGGTGCATGGTAAGTAGGCACGCAACCAGGAGAGGTCTCGCGGCCTAAGTCGGTTGGAGGGGTCCAGCTATCACTTAGGATTTGCCTATAAATATTAGTTGTTGTATTCCTTTCTTCTTCTTTTTTTTTTTTGAGAGAGAGAGAGAGGGAGAGACACAGTACAAAGAGAGTGCAAAAAAAAACTTTTCTCAGAGAGGAAAGAGAAGATTTGTTATCATTAGTTTTATCTCCGTTCATAGTGGACTGGTGTAGCTCACGGAGACGTAGGCAAGTTGTCGAATCTCGTATATCTGTGTGATATGTTTTTCTGTTTCCACTTTCTCTTCCTTTTTTCTGAATTGTTTTCTGTGACAATAGTATCCCAAGATTCTGAGTGTTTTTTTTTTGTTCGTCGTGAGTCGAGCACGAGGCTCCGATTTCCCAACATGAAAATCCATTCTTCTGAATTGCAGTGCGTTTTGCTGCAAAGCAATGGGAATTTAATGGCAGCTAGTTATAAGCTTATGCTTACCAAATCATGGAACAGCCACACAAACAATCAAAATCGTGTTACTACCTAGGAAAGAAAATCGGGGATGTGAGACTCCTCCATTGCATCCCTTTGCATTTTTCACGAGACAAATTCAGCACAAATTTTTAAGAGGACAAATTCAGAACAAACTTTTAAGAGAAAACAAAAGAAAGCAATTATTTATAGACTTTTCAACTTTCAACATAGCACTGATGTCACCTTCTCTAGAAACAGGGTAGGTACCGGAGTTGGATTCCTTGTCTCTAGTTGCAGATGGAATACCAAATATACCTCGATCTGTTGATGCCTTTTTTCATACATTTTGAAAGACAACCCATTTTGAGCTCTTGAATTAAAAAAACTCACAAATTTGGAAAATTGATGTGGGTTTACCTTACATTGCCTCTTAAAGCTTTGCCTTGATTTCTGTTGTTTCTTGCTCTTCAGTACTTCCAATTAAACCAGAGCTTTGGTCTGCAACTCTAATGGGTCTAAAACCCAGATGGGTAATCTTCAATGGATGTTGATGTGATCTTCTGGTTTCTTGAGTGAGTGGCTGAGAGTGCTCTAACATCAGCTCTCATCGTCTTTGTGACTGGTGGAGTCCGATGGTGGCGGTGGTAGACAAAGAAAAGAGAACAAAATTAGGGTTTCGAAATTCCAGACCCATACCAGCGAAGCTGAAGGCGCTCCTATTCATGGACCAAAACCAGGTGAGAATGATCGTCGGCGGTGATCGCGCGTTTGTGGTGATCCGTCGGTGGTGGTGGGGACGGGGTGCCTCGGTGGTGGTAGGTCGGATTTGGACTTTGGAGAGATGGTTTGGGCAGGGATGCAGGAGATGGAGCAAAACAATAATTCTAGTGACATACTTAAATTCACATTCAAACACACGCCCACACTCAGCTATACACACACTATAAGTGTGTGTAGTGCGTATATAGCAACCACCACTCATGTGAGTGTAGAAGTGTATTTGGATGTGAATTTTGGTTTGCTACTAACAGAGCAAAATTGAAAAAAAAAAACACCAAACATAGACAAAACAGCAACTAAAAGCATCACTGCTTTCTAGGGAACCAATCAGGCAAAAGAAGTACTTGTTGCTAGTTTGGTAAAATGACATTTTGATTGAATATTTTACAGTCACGAAATGATTCTTGTCATACGTCATGAAATGATTGACATAACATGAATCTTTTGAATGATGATTACCCATCCTTAAGGCCTTGGGTTTTTATATAGGATTTTGACACGTGGAAAATATGTCACTTGCAATCATCGGCGAAATAAAAACTTTTGATCAAGTAATTACTGTATAAAAAAGTAATTAGTGTTTGTGGTTTCCGGAATCGCATATTCGAATCATACGGTGGTTAAACCTGTTGAAACTTTATATCCATCTCAAAATCAATTGGTAATGAGTGGAGAGGTCCCAGATATTATTAAGTGATCACCCATTTCACTTCCAAGCAATGTGGGATTCATTTCCTTAACATCCCCCCTCACGTGCAACCGCGGTTTGAGGTCTGTCACGTGTGGTCACTTTTGGATTCTATCATCGTGCAGCCTTTTTGGTGGTCTGTCATCGCGGGGTGTAGATTGTGAATTTTATAAAATGTGGGGTGGAACGGGCCCCACTCTGATACTATGTAGAAACTTTATATCCATCTCAAAACCAATAAGTGATCACCCATTCCACTCCTAAGCAATGTGGGATTCATTTCCTTAACAAAACCTTACAATCATTGAAGGATTTGCATGTTCATTGATTTCAGGACTTTGAGATCAATCAAGGTGTGCGCGCAAAAGTTAGATAGCCTATACATTCGATTAAAAAAACACGAACATAAGCAAACTATTACTGTGACCTAGATAGGGTTATAAATGAGCCACTACAACAAAAATTGTATAAGGGGACGAATTTTTTTCGTCGGCAAAGAGGCAAAATTCGTCGCCAAGGGAATCGGCGACGAAAAAATTCGTCGCCACCATTCGTCGACTTTAGTTTCACGCAAAAAGTCCCTGACGACGAATTTTGTTTTTTCGTCGACTTTTTGGCTTTTGGCGACGAATTTTTTCGTCGACAATTTTGGTTTGTGGCGACAAAAAAAATTTGTCCGCTAATTTTTTTTTTCGACGAATTTTTTCGTCCGCAATATTTTTTTTGACGAGGAAAAAAAAATTCGTCGTAATTATTGTTTTTTCCGAAAAACAAGAACACCCTTTCTACTATAGTTCCATTTTCTGCCCCTACCGAGTTTCGAACCTTGTAGTTCTTGCATGCATGACCTAAACCCAACCGCTACATCAACACCCAACTTGTTAACAATGGCATAATATTTTTAATATATACTATTTAGAACTCGTTTTTTTCCTAACTACCACCACCACCACCACCACCAAAGGTGAGACCCCAACCACTGCATCACCACCATCACTCCTCCTCTTCCTCCTCCACCACCACCACCACCACTAAAACACAACCACCACGACCACTCCTCCTCCACCACCACCACAATCATTACTCCCCCTCCACTACCACCACATTGCCACTACACCACCACCACCATTCCTAAAACAACTCCACCACCACCCCCTCCACCACTTCACCACCACCACCACCACCACCACCACCCTTCCTATAACAACTCCACCCCACTACCACCACATACTCCTCCTCCACCACCACCACAATCATTACTCCACCACACCACCACAATCAATAACCTACAAATCGCATTATTTAATTATGTTTTTTTTTATGATATGGGCTCGGCCTTGCCAGTGTACCACCCAAACTAGCCACTCCACCCATCTTGAGCGTGAGAGTAAGGCTCCATTTGGATGAAAAAGACATTTAATGACTTATTGTCATTATTCAAAAAAAAATTGCATTTGTTAATTTTACGTTAATTTTTTGTGACTTATTGATTCGTCTCGATGAGAGAAATTGAAAAGGTATAAAATTTTAATCAAAACTTTTAATTTTTTTTTAAAAAGACAACAATAAGTCAAAAAACTGCGAGTTTTTATCATAATTTTTTACTTTTCTGATTTCTCTCATAAAAAAAATTAATAAGTCAAAAATTTAACGCAAAACTAACAAATACGATTTTTTTTGAATAAAGACGAAAAAATGAGTCGCTTTCTTTTTCATCCAAATGTAGCCAATTCTTGGGCTCCCTAGTGACTAGTCCCCATCATTTTTTTCATTTATCTTTTTATGATCAGGTATTTTAGTTAGAGTTAATTACACACATTTCAATTAGCTTTAAAAAATAAAATTTAATGTCCACTATCGACGACGAAATTTGAAATTCGTCCTCGAGGGTACTTATTGGCGACGAAATTTAAAATTCATCATCTATGGGGAAACTAGTTGGCGAGGAATTTTAAAATTCGTCGCCTATGGGTACTTATTGTCGACGAAATTGCAATTTCCTCGCAAAAAAGTACTATTGGACGACGAATATTTTTCCTCGCAAAAAATATCGATATTTATGACGAAAATCCAATTTCCTCGCCAAAAGGTGTCATTTGGCGACGAATTTAGATTTCGTCAAGAGTTTTTGTCGCAGTAGACCATTTTTGTTGTAGTGAGCGAAGCTTTATCGAGTTTGAGTTTTAACTATCCAAGCCCTTAACGAGTCGAGTTTACTCATTTACTAAACAAGACTCTTTAATCGAGCCGAACACCCTGAACGAACTAAGCTTTTGTCAAACAAATCGAGTTCTACTCAACTCATTTAATAAATAAGCCGAGCCTAAACGAATCAAACTTGTGAACTGCAAGGTTCGTTTACAGCCCTAGACCTAGACTAAAGTAACATGAGATCGATGAATGTGGTTGACAAGTAGGTAACAGCTAATTGCTAGCTTGCGCCTAAAACGTGTGCGCACTCGTGGCCTCATCTCATCGACTAATAATATACCCTATTATAAGGTTTCTTAACATAATGACTGAGGCCCACGAATTACCCACGCTGTCGCCATAGGCTTTGTTTCTCTCCCCTTAATAAGCCCATCAATCCCATGAAACCTCTTTCCAAAATCAAGAACTAGATAATCCAACTCATCATCTAATTCCACAAACAACCCAACCACCAACCCCACACCCCCCCCCCTGCATGGCTAATCCCGCTAACGTGCCCCCCAGTGACCGACCACCACCAAAAGAGGTTCAACCACCCACAACCACCGCTCCCTCTCCGCGGGAAGGCAGCGGGATGTCCGGCAAGCATCTGGTTTTTCGAGGAATCCGGTGCCGGAATGGAAAATGGGTGTCGGAGATACGCGAGCCACGTAAGACCACTCGGATTTGGCTCGGTACGTACCCGACACCTGAAACGGCGGCGGCTGCATATGACGTGGCAGCGCTTGCCTTAAAAGGCCCCGATGCCACCCTAAACTTCCCCGAATCTGCGCTTTGGTATCCCATTCCAGCTTCTTCGTCCGCGAGTGATATACGCGACGCCGCTGCCGCTGCTGCGGCAGCCAGACAACATTTATCAATGCAAACAAGGTCTGGAAGTGAGAGCACGTGTCAAGAGGGTGCCACGTCGTCGGGCGGCGGGCAAGAGTTTTTTGACGAGGAGGAGATTTTCGACATGCCAAATTTGATGGCGGAGATGGCGGAGGGAATGCTGCTAAGCCCACCGAGGATGGAGGGGCCGTCGACAGAGGAATCCGCGGGCAATTCAGATGGAGAAAGGCTATGGAGTTATCCGTGACCATAAATAGTTGAAGCAAATAATTACGTACGTAGTCATGTTGTATGGTACTAGAATTGTGTGGGACTGTGGCTAGTACTAGGTTTTCTTCTTTTTAGCTTTTAGTGTATAAAGTAGTACTAGCTGATAATTGGCTGCTTAATGAGATCATATATGGTCATTATTTAATGATAAACATAAAGGCTTCAGTGTTTGTATTATATCTACGTACCCAAAGAGGAAGTGGCATGGGAGTATCACGTGGCGGTACTCCAGATTATTGAATAATTACTTGAGTTTTAGTATTATGTTGTGTGAAACGAATCCGAATCTGAGTACTTCTAATTGTTTGTGACATCACGTGTGATATTGCATGTGCTGTGTTTCTCTTTATAAGTTGATGAGCTTTTCAGAAAAAGAAGTGCTAGAAACAAAAAAAAAATTGGCAAAGAAAAAATCCTTAAAGTGCACATAAACGGCCCAAATTCACTGTGCAGTGCATCTGAGCTGAAATTTTGAACTGAGTTTACGACCACAATGATATGACAATGATCTTACTTGTCCTCACATTAATCACAAAGAGGCGTATTAATACTTCACCACAAAAAGAGATGTACCATTTTGAACCACAAAGAGACAAAATATTTCATCGTAAAAGATGTAAAATTTCACCACAATATGCGTAACAACTATAAATGTGTAAACCATATGCACTCCTAACTATACAAAGGCATAAATAAATACCGGTTTGCAAGTGGGTTTTTTTTTCTTTTGAGATTGCCCCAAAATCCCAATATTTTAGTAGTATAAATTAATTAGCTAGAAAAGTTGGAATGAGTGATACTCTCTTTTAATCATTTCCATTTTGATTCCATATATAATCATTCTCTAGTTAAGAAGTGGTGGCCTGATGATTAATAATGTGACACACGACGTAATTTTTGTATGGCTTTAAGATGCTTTATACCCCCTTTGTCCGGATTTAATAGTTCTTTTTGGGAGTTTGTGTCATTTTTCAATCAATTATATCTTCCAATTTATAATATTTTACGTGATTTCGAATATATTATATTATAAAACTAATCGAGATCTATCAAACAAGATCCATATTCGATAGGAAATTCATTACGGATTCTAAGATATAACCCGTTTTTTAACCGGTTAGAATAGAACTAAGGACTATTAAATCTGGACGGAGGGAGTATATTTTAGTTGCAAAATGACGAATTAGCTATAGGGGAAGTTAAAATTAATTAGTGAGGAAAACTGCTCCCCAAAGTGGCTGATGAAGTCAAAAGTAAGAAAGCATATAGTACTATATATTTTTATCTACATCTTTTGATGAAGAGGTACGAGAAACAAAAATATGATTTTCCTTTCCTTTTTCCTATTTCAAAGAGGAAATGATTCAGGGACCAGAATTGATATAAAAAGGAGAATAAATTATATACACCGGCAGTGTAAACATTTGTTTTCTTCGAATCAATTGCATTGCATCACGTCGTCAAAATAGTAATTCCAATTAATAGAACATGGCGACATGACGCGATGTAACTGATTTGAAGGAAACAAATATTTACACCGACAGTGTAAATAATTTAATTTCTACGGTAATAAAAAAAAAAACAGGAGAGACTATTTAATTCTATTTCTCTCATTGTGCTCATGAATCATGCCAATCCATTAAAATGGGATTCGTTAATTACTCTCTCCTAGACTATTTTACTCTAGTTCTATCATTGTCCTCATGAATCATGACAATCCATTATATTAAAACGGATTCGGGATTCGTTACTCTCTCCTAGAATCCTAGGAAGCGGCTGCAATCTTTCTTTTAGCTTTCCTCCTAAGGCGAAGTATGGAGTAAGTTCTTTCAAGGGTATTTTGGTCTTTTTCGCCGAACATTACCGACGGGATGTGTTTTCACGGATATCCGAAATTATTCCCATCTGGATCGTACCAATACCGGAGAACAATGTTTTGTGGATGGATTTTTGTGCACGGACAAATTCGAAAACAAATGTGTTCAGAATCGTGCGCACAATGCACATTGGGCATCAAACAAACAAAGTTGTTCACAAACAACTCGAGACTCGATTCATTAAGGGCTTGGTTTGGTTGGATTATGTGATTATTTTAGCGTAATAATACTCGGATTCCGGTTCCGCTTCGGTCCGCTTGTTTCCCGTAGAATTAGTTAGTTGCAAAGACACAAGTTACTTAACGAATAGTTGCAATGGTTGATACAAAGGTGTCATTTGGGAAGAGGCACATCTTTATCTTCGTATGCTTCAGTCAAGTACTAGTCTATTTACTTATTTCCCCCTTCTGCCATAGATCATCACATTGCGTTTTTGTTTGTTAATTTTCTTTGCCATAGATCATCATATTGTGTTTTTTTGTGAGAAAACTTAAAATTTACATAGAAGCTTGGCTTTTTACCGGGCAAACTAATCTGAAAGTTTGAAACAAGCTTTAATCGAGTTGATCACGAGTTATATAAATTTTGTCAAACGCCATAAGCTGAATGAACCGAGTAATATCAATCTTGTTTTGAAATTGCTTAATAAGGTTTAAAAAAATATTCAAGCTTTGATTTGTTGATGTTACAAATTGCTATCAAACAAACTTTTTAATTAGCAAGCACAAATTTAAACTCGAGTAACTTAGTTAGTTTATCTCTCTATCCGAGAGCAAAATATTGAAGTAGAAAAAGGAGGAAAAGGAATTTGCATTCACATCCACTCGACCCTTTTTGCGTTCAGCCTTATATGCTACTGTAGGACCCACTAGAGTTTAGAAATTCAACCATTCTACAACCATATTTATTTTTACACAGCAAGTGTATACACTCGTACAAGTGTTGGGACTCACACACAAGTGTGTGTACACTTGGGCATGTAAAAATATTAGGTGTAGATTGTGTTGTTGCTCTGGCCGTGAATTCTTTGGGTTCTCCAATATTGCTATATATATTGCCAATCAAAAAAAATATTGCTCTATATATTGTTTGAAACCTTCAAGTTTGGAAAAAAAAAAAGAATGAAAGAAGAAAAAATAAGAAACCAAGTCAACTTGTTATTCTTGAAAGGAATGCAAATACCGATACAAATTGTACCCTTTGTTTTTTGGATAATCTCTTTAAAAGTGCATGAATTTAGTGTTTACATTGGTGTGTTTATTTTGATTGAGCCCCACTATCAAGGAAATTATTAACTAGAGAATGAAATATAGTAATTAACAGACGGCGAAAAAATTATCTTACTCTTGAAATTTGGCATATATATATGCTTTTCCTCTGTAATTGATGTGGAAAAAGCCTATGGTTTGACAATTTCATAAGTGGAACCACCTCGAATTCAAAATGCGATAGATGAGATTCACCTGGGTGTGTTTTGAACATAAAAAACCGTAGTATTAATGATTGAAGTGCATGTTGGGCTTTGTCCATGTGATATTGAAAAAGAAAAAGAAAATAATTATGGTTAGTTGGTCTTTAATTGGTTTAGTGGAGTTAAGCAGTAGGCTCCGTTCCGCTTTCTTCCAAAACCTTCTTTTTTTAAAAAGAAGGTAATTTTAAATTCGAATATAAAGAAAACGAAAAATAATTTTTTAATTTTTTTTGTACCGTTTTAAATTTTCAATAAGATCCATATTAGTAAAAAAATTATTTAATTCAACACATGATTTTTTATCTTAAAATTACCTCTCTGTTTTTTTTCCAAAATCTTCTTTTTCTAAAAGGGAACGCCACCTAAAATGGTTACTTTTTGGTGAATGACTTCTCTAGAAACCTCTCTATAATTAGCTGGCTGTGCTTGGAAAGTCCCAAGGAGCATTTGTGGAAGCCTCTCGACAGATGAGGTCATGCCTATTTAATAGGCTTACTGTGCCGTGTGTGATAAGTGAGTAAAAAAAAGGGGCAGAGAACCAAGAGAAAAGTCAAGTGTGCTGTGTGATTGAAGGAAAAAAGGACAGAGAGCAAATTGTGTGAGAATATTGGTGAGTGTGGGAGAGATAAAAATATTGAGAGCTAGAGTAAGGTATTTTATATCTCATTGTATTTATTCAATATTAGTGGAAGTTGTTCTCTCTCCGTGGATGTACCCGAGTTTGGGGAACCACGTAATTTTGTGTCTCTTTTTTGTTCGATTGTTTTTCGTTACGCTTCCGTTGTGTGAGTGATTAGATATTTTACCCAACAGTGCACTACATGATTGACGTGTCATGCACATTGGAAAATATATGTGGTTTACAATATATGTGGGAAAATATATGTGATTGACGTGTCAAGCCCTCGAATCATCAAAAACATTCAAAACCCATAAAAGTCTCTAGTGAAGCTTCAAACTAAGATCTCCCAAATGTTCCCATCAAAGCTTTCCCCAACTTTCGTGAGACTGACATCTCTAGAATATGACCAAATCAACACTTAGTTGGGATGGTAATTTGGACCGAATCAATAGGTACCTGAATTGATAATTGAAATTTTCTCCGAATCATAAATGAAAAATTTTTCATGGATATGAGTATGACTGAAGCTTTGGATAACCGAACGGATATTGATTCGGTTATGGTTCATCTAACCAGGCCGAAAGTTCACAGAAACCATGGCGTCCAATCTTCGCCGATCGTGATCGGGAGATTATTTCGACCTCCTAGAAGCAACAATATGGACGATTCATTGCCTTTATCCTGTAAAGAGCTGTCCAAGGGTACAATAGGTGGTTTGGAGCCGATGAACTTCATTACTTTTGCTACACCACACCTCATCTTTGTTTCAGGAGTAACAAACAGGAATGTTTCTTTCTCTGATCTTCGTTATATATTCACCATCTTTGCCGATCAATTTTTTCAATTATATTGCTGTGATTTTTTTTTTTAAGAAATATTGCTGTGAATAATGACTGAATATTGGGTTTTTTTCTTTTTTATGATCTGATTCGGTTACCCACTCCGTTCGGAGATTACCCAAAAACCAAATGGTTCGGTTATGATTCCTTACCCCCCTCCCCGTTCGGTTATCGGGACAGATATGGGTGATATATCGGTTTTGGAGATCGGAGACGGAAATCCCCATATCCGCCCCAAACGCCCCAAATCCATCCCTAACTCTTAGCTAGAACCTGGTCCATTTTTTTCCCAATCAAATCCACGTTCCCACCTCCACTTGTATCTTGTTTGGGTACACGGAAAGTCACACTCCCACAGGGCATTCACATTGTGGACTATATCTGGAATCATAACCCCGTTCATTTTGGGCTTTTGGATTTTAAATTTTAATTATTATTCTATTTTTTTAATTATTATTTTCATTTTTTTTATCTCTTCTCAATTATTACTCCTATTTTTATTTATTACTCTATTTCTCCCTACACTCATAATTTACAAATCCAAATCTAAATTCAAAATTCCAAAACAAACGGGCTCGCAAATAATTGGAATGGACACTCCAGCTTTCCCTTGTATCTTCCTTTCCAACCAAACAAGTGTCAAGGGGGACCCACTTGAAAAGGCTTTTTATCTACCTAGCATTTTGTTTTTAAGTATGGAAAATTCTAATATCATACTCATTCATACACCCACACTCACAACGAGGGTGTGGCCCACATACATGTGTGCACGTTTCACCCTTGTTGTAAGTGTGGGTATGTAAATAGGTGTGGTGGTAAAATGATTGCTTCAATATTTGCCTTTTCCCTCATGAGTGGGACCCACTTGTAAAACGCGTCCATTCAACTTGTTCATGGTTAAGATAACTAGAACGAACGAGTAGAAAATACTCCCTCCGTTCTTATTCCATTGTCTCTCGTTCTATCGTAACCGGCTAGAAAACTAATTATAACTTTTAATTGGTAATACCGATTATATGCAATATGAATCTTGTTTGATAAATTTCAATGAGCTTTTTTAAACGATATTTTCAAAATCATCTAACACATTATATATTATAAAATATAATCAATTAAAAAGTGACACGAATCTCCCAAGAAGACAAAAGAACGAAGACTGAGGGAGCAATGGGAATGGACACTCCAGCTTTCCCTTGTAATCTTCCTTTCCAACCAAACAAGTGTCAAGTGGGACGCACTTTGAAAAGGCTTTTTATCTACCTAGCATTTTGTTTCTTTTTTAAATATTTGCCCTTTTCCTATAATGAGTGGGACCCTACTTGAAGAAGGCGTCTATTCAACATGTTCATGAACTTCGTGGTTAAGAAAACTATAAGCACGTGGTCCACGCGTTTCCGTGTTAAACCCACGGGCTATGAGCCGTTAATTAACTGTCAACCCGTGTGCCTGACTGCGACAAAAAGGTACATTTTGTCGGTTTGTGCCACGTCATATCAAGACAACGGAGTGCTACCTTTGAGCTGTTCCATACTTCTGCGGTTCTATGCAGCTTCGTTGGCCGATCTTTTATGAGCTCTGCTATGCGCAGAGATAATTCGCAGAAAACCACGCAGAGATAAATGCGTTTGGCCCCATTTCGGATTCCGAAAAAATCTAGAAAAATATCCATAAATTCGCTCAGTTCGCCTCTACGAATCCAAAAGTAATACTTATCGATATCCATTGGAGTTGATTTTTTACAGGGCTCCATAAAATAATATTCAAAAATTTATGGATATTTTTCTAAATTTTTTCGGGACCCGAAATGGGGCCAAACGCATTTGTCTCTGCGTGGTTCTCTGCAGATTGTCTCTGCTGTTAGCATTTTTGATCTTTTATTCCCGCTCAAAATCGTCACCGATATTTTATATTCCTTCCGTTCTATTTTCTTTGTTCTTTTTTGTTATTCATATTATCTTTTTAATGCTTACATGTTTTAATTTATAATATTTTTTATAATTTTAAAAAAAATTATATTATAGATGTAATCGAAAACTATGAAATAAGATTCATATTGTATATTTTTAAAAATTTATATTAGAAGATATAAGCGATTGAAAACCTACATGAACTTCAAAAAAGGATAAAGAAAACGAAAATGATATTAATTTTAAATGTACCAGGGGGTTGGGGTCCATAAATTTTAGTAGGTATGGTTTTTAAACCATTTTTCTGTATAATACATTTATATATAACGAAATGGGAGATGAATCCAACAGCCTTGATTTGGAGAATTTTGACCTATCCTTCCATGGAATTCCTCAAAAATCAATAGGATAAAGAAAATGGATAAAGAAAATGGAATGGAGAAAATATAATAATTTTATTTTCCAGGTAGTTTGTCATTTTTTTTATAGGAAGATGGTTTTTATTCTTTTCTGCTACTAATTACGAAATAAAACGTTGAATGATATTTCCAACGCTTTTGATTTGATGAATATGTTGACATATCTCTTCCTGGAATTCAAAATATCAATTAAAAAAGAAAAGAGACCCACAAAATGAAAGGAAAAAAAGAAGAGCAGAGAATTGCGTGTATCTTTCAGATATATATACAGTATATATAGTAGAACTAACAAATTAATTTTCATATTCGTGTAATTTTTAGATTGACTATATCTTTCGATATTTTTCATGATTTTTAAAATTTTGTATAGTAAAACTAACAAAAATTTATCAAACAAGATCCACGTTGAAAGATAAAAGCAATTTAAATACATATAATTAACTTCATAATTTTTAGGGTTAATTTTAGAAATTTCTTACAAAAATTTGACTTGTTCAAAATTTTATGCCCTGTTCTCTTTACTTTTAAAAAAAAAACCCCTAGAATCTCTCTAAATTCCCCCTGCTTTCAACATTTCTCTCTCTATTCTCTTCACTTATTATCCCTATTATTTTTCAAAAAAAATTTCAAAAACCGAACCAAACACAGTATTAATCATCCGTAGAGAATAGTACTTACATTGGAACTGAGGGAGTAATAAGTAATAACTAATGGCGGCGGAATTTGCCTACCTCCTTGGACAGCAACACTAGTCATGGATGCTTCCCAAGAAGTACCTGACCCTGACAGCTACTACACTTATTCATTGAATCCAGGTTTGAGTCGTACTCATTCAAAAATAACGTGAGTCAAAATTACTTACCACAAAAAGAAAATGTGAGTCAAAATTCCCCCAGGCCACACCACAAAAGTCAAATCTCCCACTTGCACTGCACCTCCCACACGTCTTATACACACTTAAGACTACTCACAGCTCTGATCTCAACTTGATCCAAAAAAAGGAAACAGCTGTAATTCTGACACTTTCCTACTTCAGTGCTCCCAAACACAGCCAGCTGTCTCCTTATGATCATATCCTAAGCCGTGTTCGCGTATTCACTTCTTATTATGATCTTTATTAAATCTTACTTTTTCTGCATCTATATATAATAATAGAAAGATCTTATGGAGTAAATATAATAATAGTAATAGTTATAATCACAAACATATAAAAACCCACAAACTCAACTGAAGTTGAACTCTCCAGTCTCCACTGCTTTCAAACACTTTATCCATCTGGGTCTGCCACTAGCTACCAGTTTGGCCATTTTTGGAAAGTGGAAAACCGATCAAATGGATGTGTTTTCTCAATTTTCTGACCCACTCCCATGTGGGTCATCATCATTCTGGTCGAATGACCGGCCGGAATCCTACTCCGACGGCGGAGGGAGCGGGGGGGCTGCCCGGCCGGCGAACTTCTCTGACGAGGAGGAGGTGATGCTGGCCTCCAGCCACCCGAAGAAGCGGGCCGGGAGGAAGAAGTTCCGGGAGACTCGGCACCCGGTGTACCGCGGCGTGAGGCGGCGGAACTCCGGCAAGTGGGTCTGCGAGGTGAGGGAGCCCAACAAGAAGTCGAGGATATGGCTGGGGACGTTCCACACGGCGGAGATGGCGGCGAGGGCCCACGACGTGGCGGCCATCGCGTTGAGGGGCCGGTCAGCCTGCCTCAACTTCGCGGACTCAGCTTGGAAGCTACCGATTCCCGCGTCATCGGACGCGAAGGACATTCAGAAGGCCGCGGCGGAGGCGGCCCAGGAGGAGTTTCTGCGGGGCTCGGAGCCGGAGGCGAACTCCAGGGAAGCGGAAGTGGCGGAGGAGACGGCGGAGGGAGTGTTTTTTATGGACGAGGAGGCGGTTTTCGGGATGCCAAGATTGCTAGCCAGCATGGCGGAAGGGTTGATGTTGCCTCCACCTCATCACTCTTATTATGGTGGAGATGACATGGAACTTGATGCTGACGTGTCCCTATGGAGTTATTCAATTTGATACTATTATGGAGTAATTATATTGAGTGATTCTGGATTTTTTTTTTTTCCCCCTGTTACAAGGACTTATAGGAGAGATGTTTGAAAACCGTACTTTTTATATTTTTGATATGTACGGATAGGTCTTAGGTATATATTTTTACGTGAAAATCGGAAGAAGTGTGGAAAAGGACATTATTGGTGTAGCAAAAACTAAAAAGGGAACTTGTGTGGGAGGACTAGCTAATAGTAGCTAATTGTCCATTTCTATAAAAATAAGGACAAATTTGTCAAAAAAAAAAACCTGGTAATCAAAAGTCTATTGAAGTATGTGCAAACATATCCGGTGAAACTTGTTAGATTGCTACTCTCGCCGTCCCATTTTTCGGACTTTTTTAATATTTATGTCGTTCTATAAACTCTTATATCTTTCAATATGAATCTCTAAAAATATGCAGTATGGATCTTGTTTAATAATTTTCGATTAAATCTATAATACAAAATTTTTAAAATTATAGAAAATATTATAAATTTGAAGATATAAGAGTTTAAATGACGGCACGATTATCGAAAAAGACCAAAAAAAATGGGACGGATGGAGTATATGATGGATAGAATCGAACTGGCTAATATTATTCAAGATATTAAAAACAATTGATTATCTTTGTTGCCATTCACCATTCTAAGTTCTAACAATAGCACCAAAGAAGAAACAAGATCAATGAGAAAGTGTCGTTTCAATCGAATGCATGTTTTCACATACTGATCTACGATGAACGCAAAATAGATAGTTGAGATTCACTTGGGTGTTTTGACCAAAAGTCCAAGTGAGAATCACAATGCTATGAATTCACAGAGATTTTGGGAGACAATTTTACGAAACTGTAATATTCGCGATGGATGTGTGTCCTGCGCATGAGAAAAAAATCGTTTGATATGTACCAAGCTGAATTGTTCAATTCTCAACCCCTCAAGCGGTTTTCAAAAAAAAATTTCAAAACGCTATGCATTTGTAATGAAACATCAATCCTTGTTCGGTTGTGGGTTTGGAAAAATTTTGGGTTTGATTTTTGGGTAACGAGTGAGGAGAGAAAATAGGGTAATAATTGGTGATATGGGTAATGAATGGAGAGAGATAGAGAGAGAAAGAAGATTAATAATTGAATATAGGGATAATAAATAAAGAAAAAAATAAAAATAATGATTGAAAATATAAGTAATTAGTGAATTTAAGTTTGGAAATTTTTTTTTAAACCCACGACCGAACAAACAACGGCCAAGAGAACACACATCTGCCAAATGTTCCCATCAAGTTTTCCCCAATTTTTGGTGAGCCTGACGTCTCTAGAATGACCCTGGTCACAAGAAATTCTTGGTTTAAATATCCTCCACTGGTTGGGTAAATACCCTCCACTGGTTCTTGTGTGGCCAGGAAATTCTTGAAGGAAAGTTACTCCGCAGGGAAAATGGAGATATTATTATTCGGAATCATGAAAAGGGTCACTCCAGCCTTCCTTTGTGTCTTCCTTCCCAATTAAATATCCAAGTGATATTTATACAACAGATATTATTCTCTTTTTCCTTTTTACTGTAAATGTCTGGACCCACTCGGGAGGGGCCAATCCGAGTCTTGCCTTTTCGGAACCTTAAAGCAAATATTAAAAATGGACAGGTGGGCAGGTGCCCCTTCACTCCCAGGCAAGGTCTCGGTTTCAAGGCTTGCTAGTGGTATGGGGGTGTGGAATAAAGCATTATGCCCACTTGTACTTAGGTGGTGCTGGGGTGACGGTCTGTCCTCACGGACAGTAGCTATGGCTCAAACCGGACATTCCACAGCGGGTGGGGAGCCCATATGGTCACGCCCAAGGGGAGTTGCTACACTGGTTGCCCCCTCCCACCCTTTTGTTTATCAAAAAAAATATATATTAAAAATGGACCCTTTTTGCTGAACCATTATAAAAGGTGAAAAAAAAAGAGCAAGGTACCCCTAAAATTCCTAAATTTGGGGCCTAAAGCAATAGAGATCATCTTAGGCTTTAGTTTAGGATCAGCTTTGGAGAAGACATTCACTCACTCCACGTTTAAGATGAAAAATTATTTGGTGGTCTTAGAGTCCCATCTTTAGTGTTCCAAAACCCTCATCCACTATAAATTTATGCGATTCAGTACTAAACGTATGAATTCTACCAAAATGGATGTCGAATAATTACTCATTAGAGATAGGATGTGGTCCACGAGTTTAAAAAAAATAAAGTTCAGATTATGATTGATAACGGATTTAGTCCGAATCCGATCCAATTCGTATTTGGATTATCGGATCAGGTTCGGATTGAATTTTTCGAATCAAATCTAGATTGAATTTGATCCATTGACAGACCTACTTGCACACTCATGTGACTTCCGAGTAGAAACGTTTTTGACACCATGACACTGACACAGCTACCCATTCATTCATTGAATCCCTATTCATTCATTCAATTCAATTGAAAATCAAAAATCAACAGGGACAAAAGG